>CM054061.1:281039941-282239941 GCA_028641055.1 Alopecurus myosuroides
TATAGACATGATCGAGAATCCTCTCCGAATCAACAATCAACAGCGGGATCTGGAGATCCGTGATGACTCCTATATATTCAACGATGACTCTCGTGATCGTGTGAACCTTTCAACGTCGTAACGATTTCCCTTTGTCTCGCGATATTTTACTTGTCCGAGATCCGATTATTGGTATCAACTATACCTTGTTCGATCTCGTTACCTCACAAGTACTCTTTTCTTGTTCCCGTGATATAATATCCTTGTGATCATATCACGTGCTTGCAAGCGGTGTCGATGTGATATCACCAAGAGGGCCCTGAGTATATCTCTCCGTCATATTGGATGGACAAATCCCACTCTTGATCCATGAGCTTCAACTAACACTTTCCGAATACCTAACGCCACCTTTATAGTCACCCTTTTACGGTGTGACGTTTGATGTCATCAAAGTATTCTTTCGATATTAGTGATTAACGTGATCTCATGGTCTAAGGAACAATGTTACTCCGAATGTAAGACATAACAACAAAACTAAATGACTTGATCTTATTGTTATACTTAGTTAGGGTCTAAGTTCATCACGTCATTCGCCTAATGACATGACCCCGTTATTAACAACATAAAATGTCTATGATCAGGAAACCTTGATCATCTGTTAATCAACCCGCTAGTTAAAAGAGAGTCTTCACTAGGAACTTTGGTTTGTTTATTAACCACACATGTATTAACGTTTCCGGTTAATACAATTCTAGCATGAGAAATAAACATCTATCATAAACAAGGAATAACATAATAAACACTTTATTATTGCCTCTCGGGCATATTTCCTTCAAAAACTAATCTTGTAGTATCTCATCTACTTGGGTCTACCCAGCCACAATGTTGAAACAACATTGTGCTCCCATTAATATTGACATAACAAATGTCCATGACCAGGAAAACGCGGCCATCTCTGTGAGATATGAAAAAGGGTTATAACAGTGTGTTTATGTTTCTACACGTGCGTACGGGTTTTTCTATGAATCTCATACTCAGTGACCATAGAAGTTATAGCATAAAAGCACAATATATCAATCATGAAACTGATGTATTATATTGTCTCTTGGGCATACATCCAACAGAAAGAGTATATCCTCGATGCTCCTCATCCGGGGGATATCGACGATGAATCTTCTGATGCTGAAAAGGATGCTCACACCTTCATCAGTGATGATGCAATAGCAGTTTAATGTCTCATGTTGACATTTATGGATCCTGAGTTGTAGAAACGATTTGATTGTACGCCCGTGTATGATATGATTGTTGCACTCATAACCATGTACCATACTTAGGATAGAACTGAACGTTATAAAATAACGGAGTCTTTATGGACATGTCACATGGAAGAAGGAATCTCGGTGAGTGAGCATGTAATCAAAATGGTTGGTTACAATACAAGGCTTTGGGCTCTAGGTTGTCCCATCCCAGAAGAGTTGAGTACAGATTTAGTATTAAATTCACTCCCCCTTGTTACAATGGTTTTGTCATGAATTACATCATGATGGGATGGATAAAACACAAGATGAACTCCTCGCCATGCTTAGGACTGCTGAAACTATTGTGAAGTGGGATAGCAATCACACTCTTGTTGTTGCCCAAGATATAAATTTTGAAAATGGAGAGAACATGATGGGCAAAGGTGGTAACACACAAGATAAGATTAAAGTTCTAGTTGATGAAAAACCCTAGTGTTCTTTCTGTAAATGAAAAGGACATCGGAAGAGGAATTTCTAAAAATTCCTCAGGCAAAAGAAGCTTAGCAAGAGTGATAAAGGTATAAGAGTATAACTAAATGACATTTGTTATTCTTACTAGTATCTCTGATTTATCGATTTCTAAAATTATTTTATGCACTCGATATAGGAGCTGCGGAAAGTAAGGAGATGGAAGAATAAAATGTGTTGATGAGCGTCAAATTTGGCGCATAAAGGATTATCCAAGGATGAAGATATCTCCACTTTTATTTTTATAAGTTTGAAAGATTTATGAGCTTCGACTCAGTTTATTGTAATAAGGTTGCATGTTTGGCGATGTAATACTCTTATGGATTAATAAGACGAAGTCCTGCTTATCTTATGGGAATATTATGGATCATTTCCTTTGTAGATGATCAAGTTACAAATCTTTTAATTAGTGAAATATTATTTGTTTTGAAATATTTTGTTATTGGGTTGACACCACCTTCGAGTGACACTATGATTTCAAACACATCATATACATGATGAAAGTATGAGATAGTGAAAAACTTAATAAATTTCACACTTCTTTGAAGGGTGAATTTGTTGAAGTTTTCAATCACATAGTAAAATCAACAAGAGAAGATTATTGATGATGCTCTCATCAATGAGCAAAGACTTCACAATAAATTATAGAAGTAATGTCTTAGTGATGTTTTAAAAGTTTTCAAGACATAATCTGACTAAGTATTGCCTTTGGTAAGTGTCATAGTTTTGAAAGATAAACTATAAAGAGACAAGCTAGGCTTAGAATCTAAAAGTTTCTGGAATATTGAAACTTGATCCAAAAATCGCAGAGCAAAGTTATACTTTGTTAGTTGTTCTAATTTCACATAACCTATACAAACATAAATCATATATCCGTATTGTTAGTTCATTTAAATATTAGTCTGACTAGTCTCCCTCATTGGCGTCCCGTTTCACGTGTCACCTAACTAGTCTGGCGTCACGGTACTTCCACCAATCCATCCATAAGAGCATGGTTAATAATACAGCCGGCTGCTGGCTATATGCCATTGTCACGTCACATATAGTTAGTTTATAGTCAACTTGTACAATAGTTGGCTATATGAATGAAGCACTTTATCAACATATGGCCCACTTTACAATCTCACATAGTGCCTAGGAGCACGTGTTGCAGCTGGCTACTAACTAGTAGCCCGCTTTGCTTCTCTCTCCTCATCTCTCTCCTCCACATAAGCAAAGATATAATATTTAAATATTTATAGCCCGCTTATATCACCTTATTGTACTTGCTCTAAGAGCAAGGACAATAGTATAGCCGGCTCTTGGCTATAAGAAAACACCATGTCATCTATAGCCTACTTATAGCCAACCTGTACAACAATTAGCTGTAAAAATGTGCTACTTTATCAATGCATGACCCACATGTCACTCTCACATACTCCCTCCGTCCACGATAAAGTGTACGTTTTCCTTTTTCGGCGGTCAAATTTATTAAACTTTGACTAACTTTATCGGGAAAAGTACTAGCATTTATGACACCAAATTAGGATCAATAGATTTGTCTTGACATGAAGTTTTAAAATATATCATTTTGATGTCATATATATTGCTACAAGTTTCTATAAATTTGGTCAAAGTTTAAAAAGTTTGACTATGTGTAAAAGTAGATGTACACTTGTTCGTGGACGGAGGAAGTAGTGCTTAGGAGCACGTGCTGCAGTTGGCTCTTGCATGAGAGCCCGCTTCCATTCTCTCTCTTTCACATAAACATAAATATATTAGTTAAATTCTTACATCCTGCTGACTGTATATTATTATTGTACTCGGGTCTTTTTGGCTTTACATTCGGCAGAGTGGTCCTCGCTGTTAAAAGTTTGTCCAGGCCCATGCTATTTTCACAAAATAAGGAGGAACAGCGTGTGAGGTGAAGCAACAATCGATCGGATTAGAGAAAACGCATAGCTCCTCCAGAAATATGTCAGTCGACTGAGAAATTTTTGGGGGGGCCCTGAGCCGGCGTCTGTAAGGCTGTGACACCTGAGTCCCACGTGGTCCCGGCCCACCGGTACCATTTTACGGGGCCTAGGTCGCCGGTGCTACAAATAGGCCGCCATTGGAGAGGAGAGAGAGAGAGGGAAGAAACGCTGCAACAGCGGCTCCTCTCTCCCCCTCCCCCCGTTCGCCTCCGCCTAGGGAATCGCACGTCGCGTCGCGGTGGAGGCGGCATTGCCGTTTGCACTACCACGCATCTCCCGCGCCACGCTTCGCCTCCTCGACTGCGCCGCCCGCCGCGCCTGGTAAGGCTCGACTCTGCAGCTTGCTTAATGCCTCAATACCGTCACCTGCGAAGTTCCTTGTATTGGCTTCTCCACGGGTTGGTTGCGGGCTGGCCGCCCTCCCCTGCATTGGCCATTCGGGAAGGGTTTTTTTTTTCTTCCGGATGGATGTGTGTTTCCTGGAGACGCGATAGCAGAGGACCAAATTTGGCGCACCTGCTTTTTATTTTGTATTGTCCTCGTCGATTTGATTCAGGGGATCGGGGGTACCTTTAGCTGATTCATGCATGCTTCAAGGAGATGTAGCTTTTTAGTTTGATGCGTGCATGCTTCTGTTTGCTGTACATGTTAATGAATGTTGGAAAATGCGAATGCATCCTCAGTTTGTCCGGGAAAATGTTAATTAGTAGTACCATTTCAGCACTTTTGGCTGCCATTACACGCTCGATTAGTTGATTTGTACTCTTCTTTTGTTTGGCTCAACTTCTGCTCAGGGTTGCGGCGTGCCAAGCTTGCATACCGGGGAGATGAAGCATCTTTGATTGTTTGGGTTAAGCAGAGCATGGCCATAATAGAACAGGCTGTAGTACTAACATATATTCATATTCATCCATGTAGAGCGTGCTTTGTTTTGCTATGGCATATGATCCCTTGACATCCGGCATTCTGACCCAAGCTTTAGGGGTTGGTTTCAAATGTCTGTCAGTTGATAGGGTGTTCGCATTAATTGACCTCATTCAGCTTGTCCAAATGCTCTCCATTAATGACCCATTTTTAGTTTACCTCAAAGTCTAAACCATTTTTGGCCTTCTCGGCTGTGAATATAATCATATTCATACAAAAAAGAGAGTTAACGCTAAATATAGAATCACGTTAAATGAAGGAAATTAGGCGGACCGAATGCTGTCATGCGATGGTTTAATTGTGACCAGTCAAAATTGTTGGTCCAGCCAGATCTATAGCATACAAACAGGGGCACGCCAAATTGAGCCAACCTTCCCATTTCTCTTGGCTCATGCTTCACGTGCTAGCTCGTATTCTTCCAGATGAGAATTCGGATACGAAGCAACATCATATCATTTTTATGGGGTAATGTAACTTCTTTCAATTGTTTTCTTGCACCCTCAGTTGATTTTTAAGATGCTTTTTTACTTGACTTGGCATCCAAAATTAAACTTTTCTCTTACATTATTCTGTTCCTAACGACCTTACCACAAAATCATGATCATGAATAAGTATGTACTTTCAAGTAAATCCAGATAAAATATTATTGAAATGGTTGTCGGTACAGATTGTATCTTGAAATAGGAATACATAGAGGTCTGTAACAATTTATACTTCGCAGTAAACATATACGAGTCATGACAGTACATATCATGCCTTTGCACACACAAAATCTGATTGTTTTTTAGCCCCTTTTCAGACAATGGAACCTATAAAAACCCCATTTAAGGGAGTGACTGAGGATTTCAGGGGAAGAGCAGCTTGCTACAATCAAGATTGGCAGAATGGCTTCAGTTCTGGATTCAGGTCTGCTATGCCTCACAGTGTCAATGCTCATTTAGTTGCACATCTCTTCTAAAATTTTGAAGTTGCGCTGACTATGTTGAATGCAACCTACTGTCAGGATATTGGCACCAACACTGTACATCTTCTTTGCATCTGCACTACCTGTTATCGCCTTTGGGGAGCAACTGAGTAAAGATACAGGTTGGTTGTTCTTCTGTGCACTGATCAGTAGCATTTTGCCCATTTGTAGGTACTGTTTTTTTCACGATCTGCTACGTACTTTACTTTTATCTCTTATTGTGGTACTTGTTGAAGAAAATAAGGAAAATATATGAGATTCCTCCATAATATTTTTTTTATCTCCAACAAGGGGATGAACTAAACCTAACAGTTTCCTACATAAGTATATTGGACATCAAATTTTAGAACAGAATAACCAACTGAGGGTAATTATGCATCACCGTTCTTAGGCACAGTTGCTGACAAGTGAAAAATAAGTTTTTATGTTTCAGATGGTGCACTCACGACAGTTGAGGCATTAGCATCAACTGCTATATGTGGCATCATACATTCTTTAATGGGCGGACAGCCACTGCTGATTGTTGGAGTTGCAGAACCAACTATTATCATGTACACGTATCTCTACAAATTTGCCAAAAATGAGCCAAACCTTGGAGAGAAATTATTCCTAGCATGGGCTGGATGGTAAGGGACCATAAATAAATATTTATTTGCCTTCTAGTTTCCAGGAAAGGTACTTATATTTATTGTACCTACTAATTTTTTATTCTTTATCCACTGACAGGGTTTGCATCTGGACTGCGGTCATGCTGTTCCTCATGGCAATGTTTAATGCTGCAGTTGCTTTAAATAGATTTACAAGGTTTGCAGGAGAACTGTTTGGAATGTTAATTACAATTCTGTTCATGCAACAAGCTATCAAGGTATAGAATTTTCTATCTGTATGTATTGTGTACTACTGCCCTCTGTTCAGAAATATACTATATTATGCTATTTTCATCTTTTTATGGTCTATTTTCAAATTTTGGTGTTCAGTCTTCCTTAAAGTCACTGCTAATGTGTACAAAATTTTCAGATTGATTGTATGAAAGGACCAAAGTACCATCTTATCTGTTACATGAACATAAAGAAGTAGTTCGAAAATAATATTTTATATGATTAGGTAATATATTGCCATGAAAATTGATTTTCAAAGTTTTTAATTGGAGATCATGCCTTGTTCAAAGCGCCATATATTCTTGATTACAGGGAATATTTAGGTAGATGCTTACTCATTACATCGCATGTGTTACCCAGGGAATGTTGAGTGAATTCAGTGTACCTGAGGGTAACGACCAGAGCCTACCGATATACCAGTTCCAATGGCTATATATTAATGGTCTGCTTGGAATTATCTTTTCGATGGGACTTCTCTACACAGCATTAAGGAGCAGGACTGTAAGGACGTCGCTCTACGGCACTGGTTAGTCATTTGTATCCATATAAATTTGATGGAAATTGTCTCCATATACGAACTACTAATGCTCCAGATAAAACTTTCAGGGTGGCTAAGGAGCTTAATTTCTGACTATGGTGTTCCACTTTTGGTCATACTGTGGACCGCATTGTCATATGCGTTACCAAGCAAGATCCCTTCAGGTGTTCCCAGGAGGCTCTTTTTCCCGCTCCCTTGGGAACCCAAATCACTACAACATTGGACAGTAGCTAAGGTAATAAAGCTACTTCGACTCCAGGATCAATTTGTCGATGGGTCATATATGTGATACCAGAATTTTTATAGTAGTTCATTGATGAACATGCAGGATTTGTTTTCTGTCCCTCCCGCCTACATATTTTTGGCTATTGTGCCTGCTGCCATGGTTGCAGGACTCTATTTCTTTGATCATAGTGTAGCTTCACAGATGGCTCAGCAGAAGGAATTTAATTTAAAGAATCCATCTGCATACCATTACGACATTTTGGTCTTGAGCTTTTCGGTATGATTTATTTGTGTCACTCTTTGTTAACTCTTTTCTTACATTACAGATGTCAGTCGCATCAGAATACGAAGATCTTATATGTGAATTCCAACTTCTTACAAGAACTAGAAAAATGTAATATATTGGGTGATGTACGGAAAGTTGTTAAAAGATTATGTCTACATAACCTACAATAAAAGAAAATTTCTACATATATAGGATAGCAGACCATTACTATCATGCTTCCTCTTCTTTATGGTGTAGAAATGACATGCAGGTCTTGATTTGTGGTCTTCTTGGCATTCCTCCATCTAATGGAGTACTTCCCCAGTCCCCCATGCACACGAGAAGTCTTGCTGTCCTCAGGAGACAGGTTGGTGATTTTCACAGGTTTGCATCTGTAAAATTACAATTCAGTTTAACTTTGCTCATGTGCCATATCTCTGCCATTCAAATTAGGCCTTACGAAAAAAGATGGTCCAAACCGCCAAGGAAGGCATGATGAACAATGCTAGCAGTTCAGAAGTTTATGGAAAGATGCAAGAAGTTTTCATTAAAATGGATGATAAAACGAATGTAAGTAGTTTACTAATAAGTGATAGTATTACATTATACTTCCTAGGCTCCTCAACTACGCTAATAATTACGATCTGTTTCATACTGCTCGATGCCTCTTTGTCAAATGAATGGCACGTTAGGAATTGTCATTCAAATCACCTAAATAATGGCATGCCACTCAATTCCTTGTTATCTGTAAAATCTCATGCACTGACTTCTCCTGGTAAGCTCATAAAAGTGCATGTGAGAAAATGTCCGTAATAGTGTATCTGTTAGGCTTTACGGAGGTGATGTGAAAAAGCATATGATCTTCAATTTGTTGCATAAGAATATAACTTCAACGTGATGCAGGATGATTCTTTTCACAAAGAGCTGAAGGACTTGAAAGATGCGGTCATCCCGGAGGGGGATGAAACAGGGAGTGTGCCTGAAGTATTTGATCCTGAAAAACATCTAGACGGTTACTTGCCTGTCCGGGTGAATGAGCAGAGAGTAAGCAATCTGCTTCAGGCCCTGCTGGTTGGCGGTTGTATTGGAATCGTGCCGGTCATTCAGAAGATACCGACATCAGTCCTTTGGGGTTACTTTGCGTATATGTCCATAGACAGTCTGCCTGGGAACCAGTTCTGGGAGCGGATACAACTTCTGTTTGTCACACCTCAGCGACGCTACAAGTAAGCCTCCACTTACAGCATATGCAAAGCAGTCTACTGCATTTTGTTTTCAGCCAGTTAATCATTCAAAGAACCTGAACAGGCAGTAAACGTTTATGTACTATAATTTGGACAGGGTTCTTGAAGGAGCCCATGCGTCCTTCTTGGAGTCGGTGCCTTTCAACAAGATATCTGCCTTCACCCTTTTCCAGCTAATTTATCTCTTGGTCGTCTGGGGGATGACATGGATACCAGTAATAGGAATCCTCTTCCCACTCTTGTTCTTCTGTCTTGTTGTCATTAGGGAGCATTTGCTCCCAAAATTCTTTGATGCACGCCACCTGTGGGAACTGGATGCGTCTGAGTACGAAGAATGTGAGGGGGTGCACCGTGATCCATCAGTATCAGAGGTATGAATTCTTCTCCCTTCCTATTCCATTTACTGCCCATTCTGTTTAAAGGAGCACACATACAGTCCACTTCAGGTCTAGTTGATACTTGAGAAGATATACCGTTCCCATAAAATGAAATTTAGCAAAGTGTCTAGGGCTGCAAGGCCCTTTGCTGACCTTTCTACTAGTAATTATCAACACTCCGTTCTCTTGGCATTCGACTGTTCTTCGAATCAAGTAGGCATTTTAATTCATCCTTTTTCCCCCTAAGCCAGAAAAAGGACCTTAATAGTAGTATAAGCCTTATGTTCCTTGACATACCTTACATTTCTTAATCAAGTTTATGCTTTGACCTCCCAGGGTCCTTGAGATATCTTAAATTTCTTTCGTCGGAGATGATCTTATTATTTAATTTGGCTATGTTATGCAGGCTGAAGACGAATCATCATCCGTTGCACAGGGCATCGAAGCTCCCGCTGATTATGCTTCTGAGATATTGGAAGAATTTACGACTCACCGAGGAGAACTGAAGCACAGGGCCCCGAGCTTCCGCGACGAGCGGCTGATACGGGTACTGACTCGAACATTTTCCGTAGTTGCCATCAAACTTCACAGCATAACCCGTGCGTAACTTAAACATTTTTTTTTGCACTTCTGTTTCGGCAGCTGAACTCGGTCCAGATGACGAGGCAGTTCTCCCGGATCTCTTCGCTTCATCCCCAACGGCTACGTTCAGTAAAAGAAGATAACTATTAACATCTATAATGCCAAATCAATATCATTAAATACTCCCTCCGTCTTATATTAATTGTCTCAAGTTGAATAAAAATAGATGCATCTATCACTAAAATATGTCTAGATACATTCACTTTTGTCCAACTTTGAGACAACTAATATGAGACGGAGGGCGTACATAATGAAAATGTATTTTCATATTATATCTACACATAATTTTTACTCCCTCCGATCCTAAAAAGTGTCGCCAACTATACCTATAGGTTGTATGTGATTAATTCATTTGTGGCGATGGCGACACTTTTTTAGGATCGGGGGAGTAATAGTTTTTCTTACAGCGTCAGTTAAATTTTAATGTTGGATGCGCATTGTTTTAGAATAGATGATATCCCGCACGTTGTTGCGGGACATTCGAAGGATTTTCTACGATGACGGATGATTTAGATTAAAAACTTTCAAGGATGTGGTTCAAAACTCAATGTTATTAACTTCAATGGAGCAATGATCTCCAGTAACTTAATATTGTCATCTATCAACCATGTACTATATAAAGTGCTGGGAGAGGGAAATGGTGTCATGCATAGATACAGAGTACAAAAAATGACAAATAATCAAGGTTGGTAAATTATCGTTCATTACATAGTTGAGAAACCGAGAATATGTAGTTTTTTTTTTTTTGACAATGGGCTTTATTACTTAAAAGGTTTAAGCATTACACCCGGCTTCTGCATAACAAGATGCACACGGCCGACAGAACGAAAAATAAAAGTAGTCAACAGGTAGCAACATGTCGATTACAATCACATAGATGAATCAACCGTCGCCTAAGGTGCAGCAATCCGTAGATCAAGCGGCCACCCATGTGGGATAAAAATATCCCTCGCCACTCTTTCCAGCCGTACACATGCCTCCGTAAAAAGGCCTTGATACTCCGGCCGCTGTAATAGACACCACGAACGGAGAATACTTGTGCAACGGAATAGAACCTGCAAACGAGAGAAATTTTTATCATTAAAAATCTTGTCATTTCTGCATAGCCAGAGCGACCATATAACGGCTAGCGCTCCTACCCTAAAAATAGTTTTAAACCTTTTATCAACTCCATTCAACCAATTGCCAAAAATGTTGGCAACAGATGTTGGAGGATATAGATTTGAAGCCATTTGGATAGCGGACCATATAGAACGCGCAAAAGTACACTCGAAGAATAAGTGTGTAATCGTCTCATCTTTAGGACAAGAAACACACTTTGTACTCCCATGCCAATTACGTTTGACAAGATTATCTTTAGTTAAAATGACGCCTTTACGAAGATACCATGCAAAGATCTTCATCTTTAACGGTATCTTCATTCGCCATATTTTTTTATTATTATCGATCGGCATTCCTGAATGTACCAAAGCCCTATACAAGGAGTCAACTGAGAATAAACCATTCTTAGTTAAGCTCCATCGAAACTCATCGGTGCCTTGTGATAATTGGATTAGCGCCAATCGATCTAACAGAGCATTCCAAGACTGAAGTCTTGGTCCAATGATATCTCGTCTGAACGTCACATTAGGAGGATATGTTTGCATTACAGTTGCTAATGTATCCCCTTTATGACGAACAATGTTGTATATGGCCGGATACTGTTCACGGAGGGTGGCGTTACCTAGCCACTGATCCTCCCAGAACCGTATCTGTGATCCATCCTTAATACTAAATACCCCATAGCGAAAGAATTGCTTTTTAGTCGCCATTAGGCCAGCCCAAAAGTGCGAATCACCTGGTTTCCATATAACCTGTGATAGCGCCTTTGTGCCGATGTATTTCCTCTTAAGGAGTGTCTGCCAAACACCATTTTCTGTAAGCAGCTTAAAAAGCCATTTACCTAGAAGAGCTGAGTTTTTGACCTGGAGGTCATGAATCCCCAGCCCTCCTTGATCTTTCGGTCGGCACACCACATCCCATCTTGCTAGTCGATATTTTTTCTTTTCACTATCCCCTTGCCGAAAAAATCTTGATCTGAAGTAATCTAGCTTCTTCAAGACTCCTTTTGGCAACTGGAAGAAGGATATCATATACAGTACCATATTCGATAGGACTGAATTTATGAGAACTAATCTTCCACCTAGGGATAGTAATTTCCCTTTCCAACTTGCAAGCCTTTTTTGCAACCGATCTTTGACATGTTTCCATTCCGCGTTAGTCAATCTCCTATAATGTATTGGAATACCCAAATACTGAATAGGAAACTGACCTTGCTCACATCCAAAAATCTCGGAATATTGAGCAAACGCATCTTGGGCTTCGCCAAAGCAAAACAATTCACTCTTATGAAAGTTAATTTTTAATCCAGATAATTGCTCAAAAGCTGATAGAATTAACTTCAGATTCTTCGCTTTCTCTAGATCATGTTCCATAAAAAGAATTGTGTCGTCTGCATATTGAAGTATAGATAGTCCCCCATCCACAAGATGGGGTACCAACCCTTCAATAAGACCATTTTCTTTAGCACGTTCGATCATGATCGCTAACATATCCGCCACAATATTAAAAAGTATGGGCGATAATGGATCACCTTGCCTCAATCCCTTTTTAGTCTGGAAATATTTACCGATGTCATCGTTGACTTTTACGGCAACACTCCCCCCAGACACAAAGTTATGGATCAAAGCACACCATTCCTCTGAGAACCCTTTCATTCTCAGAGTTTGTTGGAGAATATGTAGTTAGCAGATACAACAAAAGGAATTTGAACAGAACATTGAAACTTATCTTCTCGTCACATACAAATATAGTAATTGTAAGAACATTCGTGTAAAATACTTCCAATACTGCTTGCACAGCAAATAATATGCTTAAAATATAATTAGCAAATGGCGAGATTGGGAACAACAGTACAATAGCTTAATACCTTTTCGCCTAAATTCGTAATTGCCGGAAGATTAGAGCTAAAATACAAATGATGGAAATGCAGCCTTACATGCACCATGACCATTTATCCTCGTCGTTTGGACGTAGGAGAACAAATAGCATAATTTCTCAAGATAGGCTTTCGTAAGTATTTAATGTATTTGGTACAGCCTCCTTCCATTCTTAGTCGACTTGCTTGACTGATGATGCTCTGCCAAGAAACAAATGGAGAAAATATATTAGTTTAAGCAATACATAGGATATTAATCGAGTAGTACACAAACGCATACTTCAGTATAGATGCTATATACTTAGAATTTAACATGCTTTACCTTTAGCAGGACCATGTATACAGCAAATAATTGTAGAAAATATATTTGTTTGGTCACAATTTGTACTTTACACATGAACACTGGAGTTTCTAGAATAATATGCAATATATCAAGCTACCAATTTTGAAAAGTAAGTTCTATGTAATACAATCTACCAATAAATCGTGCCTAGTTTAAGAGGTATACCATCTTGACCTGCATAGATAAAAGAACCAAGTCAACCGTTCATGTGCTTGTACATACAGGTGTGCTGAAATGTGAGGAGAAGTAGTACAGAATATATCACTGGACATAGAGTGTCCAAATAGAAAAAGCAAGATTTTCTTACCAGTCTCAAAGCCCATAATCCGGAGTCTAGGAATGTACTCCCTCCGTTCAACAATAGATGACTTGCATTTGTCTATATATGGATGTATCTAAAACTAAAACATGTCTAGATACATCCACATATAGAAAAAGAGAAGTCATCTATTGTTGAACGGAGGGAGTATATATGAAGCAGTTGATGTTATGGGTATTCTGTCGCGTAGTTCATAGGCGACTAAATGTCAGATGCTGCACACCATCAACCTGGAAGATGAGGGCAGGAATATTGCGTTAGCTTTCATGGGATGCAAGGGCGAATCAACCATGTAGCATGCTGCACACGATCCCATCGGCCCAGATCCATAGGGATAAAACCGGATTGACAAAACCAGCGTGGTCGGCCGAGAGATGAGAGAAAGAGAGCTAGCCCATCCTCGTCCCTGTACCTAGTGCTGTTACAAATCGTAGGCGCACTGTAGATCTACCGAGGACCAAGCAATCGTAGCACGATGACGACACCGAGATTTGTTAACGCAGTTCGGCGAACTCGCCTACATCTGCGGGGCATGACTACGGGCGCACCTCCCCATTGATACCGCTGCACCGGCCGCCTTGGTCGCCGGCACAAGCCGCCGGCTCCCCTTGCACGCCTGCTGCTATCAAGTCGCCATCGACGACAAGCCCGCCGAGGCAATACAGACGCACCAGATCTCAACGCCACGTCGGTCCGGCCGCCCCTGCCACGGGCGCCGGACCATCCCCTCGTGATCTTGTGTCTAGCCTACCAGCTTTCGTCGTGTCTATTTGGGCTACTCCCGATGCCTTTATATATTAGGCCAGGTTACACGTGTCCGACTCAAACACCTAACCTTCCGTTTAATTACAAGTCCTAGCGTAGCCCTACTCGTACACATATTCGACATATATTCCAACAAACTCCACCTTGGCGAATATGCCCTTCGCCATTTTGAAGCCGTCATGCCGAATCTTTGTATATCTGGACTTGAACCATTAATCATGAGCTCAGCTGCTACTCCCTTGACTCCATATGACTCCACCTGCAACCGTACTTCCTTCCTTGTTTCACCACAGTCAATGCTCCCACGAAAACTAAGTTCTTCCTCACTCTTATCTTGTGCTCCCAACTCTCCGGAGTATCCGTCCACCGTCATCACACAACGATCATAAAGTCACCATATCGACAACGCCGTTGCATCGTCACCTTGGTAGCCTCGTTCTTGATCCATGTGAAAGTGAACAACTCACATATTAGGTGTCACAAATAAGAGTTACCTGAACTCATCATTCTCGCTATTGTTGACTGCATCTCTGAAACCTTGAAGAAATTTTGCCGTTGCCTTAAGTCATCTCCAGTCAAATTCACAACTGTCTCATCACCGTTTTCGCAGATTCTCCATGGCCGACTCATGTCCATCACTTGATGTCAATCCCGATAGACCCAGTCACCAACTCGAACCTGGTACTCGCCAACACTGCTTCAGAACCCCTGCACACATGTCAAACCTCATGTCCGACCGTCCGTGCCTCGTCCCGTCGCCGTGTCCCGTGCTTACCGCACGCCTCGCCGCTATTACCGCGTCGAGCATCCGCAATTTTGGCCAAGATCTACCAGGTAGGTAACCCACACCATCTCAGGCCCCACTGCAGATAACCATCAGTCATACCCGACCGATGCCGAGTTCCACGTATCTCTCGAACCCTGACGTCCAGTCCGACCAACGTGCTTCTCGCCTTCCCGCTGACTAGACTTCGACTCTCCGCGCTTACGCCGTAGCCCCTCCATCAGCCGAGTGGAATCGTTAGACTCCAGCTCCACCTTCAACATGCCTCCATGGTAGATGATCAGTCCACCCCGCGCCCCGTCGACCTCAAGATCTCATGCGTACGCCATCTTGAATCAACCCCGCGCCATTGCATGTTGAAGCACGCACCCCTCAGGCATGCGCCACGTGTTTCCACACCACAGAATCCGGACACCATCAGCCGTCACGCTCCTACGTCGTCATCGCCAATCTTCACTGTATTCTGTCCCGTCAGACTGTCCAGTCCAACCCAGCCGAAACGCATCCAACTGCAACCATGCTCCACCTTGCGCCTAGTACACCCGGCAAACTACCGTACACCTTCCAGCGCACGTATATGCATGATCGAATTGTTTCCGCTGAAATCGATTTGCTTCAGCACGTCTCCGTCTGGCCGCCTCCTGCTGCTGGCTTTTATAGCCGACCAGCGAGTCTCGGCCTCGGATACGAATCCGTGAAGACCACGATTGTCGTACGTCTTCTCCTGGACCCAGTCCCTTTTTTTTCCTTAATCAAATCTCGGTCGATCGATCCTTTCCATGTGAGCTAGCTTCCGTACGCACTCTGGCCAACTAGACATGCACGTGAGGCACCTGTTCTGCTCACGATGCATCACATGGGCCTTTGGCCTGCACCCATGCACTTGGCCAATCATTGCTCTCGCGTTGCTCTACGACACACGGCCGGAAACAATCCTGCTTAATACTTGATTGCTTATTTGATTACGCCGAGAGTTTCAACGTCCGATTTACTCGGTTCCCGTACAACCAGCTCGGACTTAATCCATCCTCTAGATCAACAAATCACCGCCTCCAAATCTCGCTCTGATACCACTTGTTACAAATCGTAGGCGCACTGTAGATCTACCGAGGACCAAGCAATCGTAGCACGATGACGACACCGAGATTTGTTAACGCAGTTCGGCGAACTCGCCTACATCTGCGGGGCATGACTACGGGCGCACCTCCCCATTGATACCGCTGCACCGGCCGCCTTGGTCGCCGGCACAAGCCGCCGGCTCCCCTTGCACGCCTGCTGCTATCAAGTCGCCATCGACGACAAGCCCGCCGAGGCAATACAGACGCACCAGATCTCAACGCCACGCCGGTCCGGCCGCCCCTGCCACGGGCGCCGGACCGTCCCCTCGTGATCTTGTGTCTAGCCTACCAGCTTTCGTCGTGTCTATTTGGGCTACTCCCAGTGCCTTTATATATTAGGCCAGGTTACACGTGTCCGACTCAAACACCTAACCTTCCGTTTAATTACAAGTCCTAGCGTAGCCCTACTCGTACACATATTCGACATATATTCCAACAAGTGCCGCCAGTAGCAGTTTGGGTCGGCTCCAACGCGAGCGCCAACGCTGCACGGAAAGAGGCCTGGCATGCCAACAAATATGGGAGGAGTTAGCTGGGTTGTAGGAACTGATGGTTCTCCAATTTGAGGAGGAGGAGCGGCCAAGAGAGAATGTTGGTGAATGGGAAGAGACGACGCTTGAATTGGAAGGAGGGGAGCTGAAGAGAGCGGAATATGCCGGACTTCCAAGTGTTTATGGGTCACCTGAATGGTAGCATAATGGTGAAGTGAAGTTATTTCTTCATACGGCAGTGGGTTGGCGTTACTTGGTGTTTAACAGGAGAGATAATACTCTATAAAATAATTTTTTCATGATGCGGTAGATGATGTGGAGGCTTGTATGATGTGGCAAGTTAGAATTGTTTAGAGATGCTTGATGAGGTGGATATGTTGCATGTGAAGAGAAATGAGTTAGTGGGTTGCTCCCATTTAGTTATTATAGATATGGAGGTAGGATGAGAAGAAGAATCTTTCTAATGTCCAGAGTCCAGACGATGGGGGTGCAAAGTACACTTGCCTATCTCACAGCGGAGCAAGTGATAACATCCTTGCCTACAGCACTGCTTCATTGTGTGTGCGTGTGTATGTAAGAGCTATTGTGCAGAAGATGAGAAATGTAGCACTAGTACTTCATTCATCTCAAAATAAATACATCCACTTTTGTCTAACTTTGAGACAATTAATTTGAGACGAAGAGAGTAGTAGTATTTTTGTTAGATCATTTGTCATTAGCTGAAATGAACTGATGACATTTCCTAACGTGCATCGTTTGGCGCCGGATATTAATGTTTTTGTGTACAAGAGAGGGAGTGGTAATGTTTGCTGTAACCACTTAGGCCTTGTTTACCTCTCTCGTATTTCCTGGGTTGGGAAGTTTGGGGTTGAGAGTGGATTTGGTGCTCTTCCCCACAATACACTAGCATGGGGTAGAGTTTTCAATCTAGACAAAAGTGGGGTGGTTGGAGGGGTATTTGTGGGGATTATCTCCTCCCAAACCGGAGTAGTAAATGGACTAGTGGGGATTTTTCGGGATTTGACAAAATCCCCTAAATTCCCCTGTAATACACTAGAAGTAAACAAAGCCTTACAATGTTTGTCTACGTTAGTCATCAACAAAACTTACCCAAATAATGATATGTAAAAAAAAATACTAGCAAAGATCGTGTCGTGGGATAATCACGGCAGACGTTACCGGGGGTAACTTATCTTGGGGCAAGACGACACTGGTGTTTGGGAGAGGGTTTAGCTCAGAGGAAAACATGATGATATGCGATCTGGTAGCCGGCAAGCAAGTCGCCGAGTCTCTGATCTCGATATATTAATCTCAACTCTCGTGTTACACTGGATACTCGATACCTAGCGATATTGTTCGAACTCTTGGGATCTCTCTAAACTAGATCTAGGGGCCGGCTTATAAAGCACCCGGACCCCCTGGCTTGCCCTCCAAGGCGCATCCTGAATCCTACCCGGACACCGCATACAGAACCCTAACTTTTCTTACCGTAACCCACAATCCGGGTTACCAGGCCTACAAACTTGGGCCTTCTAAAAGTTCCTTTATCCCTAGCCGGATCTCACGCAGTGTCCTTTGGGCCGAGTTACACCTTGGCGTTGGCCTACCGGGTTATCATCCCTCCATCAGTAGTCCCCAGAATAGCCTGGGCTTCACAGGATCCTCCTTGAAGCGCTTGCTATTCCCTGTAAAAATATCAGACGTACAAATCCGAAGAGGCGGGGTTAAGGTGCTTTGATAAACAGCTAGGCCTAACTCCAAGGTGGCCATATAGTAACCCGGCTTTCTCTAGGTCCTTCTTTACTCTTTCCGGGTTAACGCTCTGATAAGAATGTCAAAGATCCGGCTTACTTTACTCGATAACTGATCCTGATATTGCGGAGAAGATCTCCTCCTTATCTCTGTCCGGATATCTCGTCCAGCACTTAAAGCATATCTCATCAAATCCAGGCAGGTATCCGTTATTCCGAAATTTCCGGTTCCCGTCCGTTGGACTAGGTTTATCCGCCCGCACCTTATAAATAGGGGCCCAGGAGATAACCTAACCCCCAACGGTTCATTCCAGCTCCTCCTCTTTCCTCATCTCTCGTGCTTGCGCAACACCACCACGGGAACCTCAAGCTCACCGCCGGAGCAAAACCGCCACCGGCCACGTTCATCTTCGAACCGCTCCGCGCCGCCGCCAAGCTCCGCCGCCACACCCTCGCCTGGCCCGCCGGGAGTTGCAAAGGGACATTCAGACTGCGCTACTTGCCGCCGCCGCGTGCTACTCCAATCTCCTTCAGTAAGTTCCTTGTATCCATCAATTCAACCTCGCAATTTTTCGATTTACTCTAGATTGGATCTAGGTCAACCCGCGGGCCATTTTTCTTGTCGCGCCGGATTAGGTCGCTTAGATGCTTGCTAATTCCTCCAGTAGCTTTGATTGATGGTCACACAACACTCTCCTATCATCACCAATCATCAATTTCTCCGTAGAATCGTCCGCAACTTTTTCAATCTAGATCCATTTCGCCAAAATTTTCCGCGCCTGTCATTGACACCCGGAAAATCCTCTTCTTCCGGTTCTTTTGCTTGCAGTAGATACATGGGCAATCATCCGTCTTCCTCAAACACCTTTCAATACGTAAGTACCCCATAGTTTTTATAATGATGCTTGATACCCGGATAACTTGTAACCTTGCTTTGTAGAGTGATACCCGGATAATTCTTAACTTCCACGCTTTCTTGATACCACTCGCAAATACTCGAATAGCTCATGGTTTCCGAGTCTTAATTCTTGTACCTTTTTGCCTTGTGTTTTGCAGGTTGATCCCATGGCTCCCAAGAAGCAAGGAAAGCAGCCAGCCAAGGCCAAGACCTCCAACTCCATATCCGCCAACTGGGCGCGATCCACGGTCACGAAGGCCAGGCTAGAAGAGCTGGCCGAGTTTCCCTTCTCAAAAAGATATCCATTGGAGGGTGCCGGGTGACGAAACCCGGCCCACGCCTGCCGACGACGAGGTAATTTGCTTCGTTGAACACGTGACTCGGGGGTTCCGTCCCCCGGGTCACCCTTTCTTTCGTGAAGTCCTGAGCCATTACGGCCTCCGGGTATTCGACATAGGGCCTAACTCTATGTTGAATATAACTCATTTCATTGTTCTATCCGAGTCATACTTGTGCACTCTGTCAAGTTTGGCTCTCTTTATTGAACTCTTCCAGTGCAAGCCGTGCCGCGAAAGCGGTGACGGAGCACTTCTCGCTTGCGGCGGGGTATCCATCCAGCGCCGTAAGAACTCACCAATGCCAACCCTTAATCTGAATTCCCACGTTAAACACTGGCAATTATCCTTCTTTTACTGCCACGACACCTCCCCACCCGGCGAGAAGAAACTGTCGGGTTACTCAGAGGGCCTCCTCGACATTTCCGAGAATTTCAACGCTTTCGCCCCTGACTCGGACAGGGAGGCAATCCAGCCCCTTCTCTCGAAAGTATCTGTCTTATCCGCCCAAGGTCTCCTTGGGCTCAATCTGGTCAAGACATGGGTGGATTTCCGGATCCAGCCCAACTCTATTCGCACTAAGCTGATGTGCGATTACTCGGGGCACACCACGGATGCGCTCCGATACTCCACCAAGAACTACGCAGCCGGCGACACCAACAAGACCATCAAGGGATTATTGACGGAGAAGCTGGAGGTGATCAAGAACATCGCCGGGTTACCGCCGTTCACCGGGAGAATCCGGCTCCATCGGTGAGACCCAATACCTGTAGGCCTATTCTCACGCTCAACTTGACTCAGCCACTAATTCTTGCGTCCATGCTTTTATCTCAGGCTGACGACCCTTTCTGGAGCGTCGAGACCTCTCCTACTACCGGAGACCCGGAAGAAGAAGACGAGCCGGCTGACAATGATGATGGTATTTATCCGAACCTTGTGTCATCTTCACTTGCATAATTTTCCTCACTCATTTAACTTTTTCCATTGATACATACTCGGCTTGCAGGGCTGGAGGACGTAGACGAGAAGGATGAGGAGGACCCGGAGGCCACCGAGTCTGATCAAGAAATAACAGTCGGGGCCAAGAGGAAGGCCAGAGGAGTGGCGTCCAAGGTTCCTTATTCCACCATGTCTTCCGAACCCTACTCTTTTGATAACATGCACAGACTTAACCAACAACTATCCAACTCATCGCACTTGAAGGACTCTCTCCCGACCAAGCGCAGGGTGACCCGGAGTTCACCGGGCGACGATCCCCTAAACCCGGGTATCTCCACCTCACCAAACCGCCGGGCCGGTACTCCTCCTCCTCGCCCCTCCAAATCTCCTCGGCGCCACCCCTCCCCCAACCATCCTTTGGCCGGGCAGTTCCGGGTTCCGCTATCAGCTCCTATGACAATCTCATCGGCTTCCAGCAGTGAACTCCCGCCGGATTACGCTGTGAACACCGGGTAAGTCTCCGCTGTATGATATCCTCGCGCACTTGATTATTTTCATCAGCTGTTGTTGACTATTCCTCTCTTTTCCTTAGCGCCCAAGTCGCGATTAGTGACCCGGAGAACATGGAGACGAATAACCGGGAGACGGAGGGGCCGACTGATAACATGGACGCCGCGACTGGCGGTGACGCTGAGAACAACCAGGAACAAGGCCCCTTGGGCGATCCAGTTCACCAGGCCGCCGGGTCTCCAGAGTGATCCGAGGCAGTGGACGAGGAGATCGAGGTCCCGGACACGAGGATGGGTTCTCCAAACCCGGATACCCAGACAGTCCGGGTCTCGACCCCAAAGTCGGGGAAAGTTCGCCGACCAAGCGACCAAGCTGCCGGCTCTTCTGGTGTCCGACCCGAAGACATGACGTTTGCCCAGATGCTCGATGCCCTGCACACCTTGAGGGCTGATGAAGAAAATATCTTGGAAGCTTTAATAGCCAAACACGAGGTAAACCCGAATAATATTGCTTGTGTCCTTATCTAGTCCCGAAGTTCCGAGTGAATTGATTGATAATTTGCTTGGAACTTTACGGTATAACCGACTGATAGCTTGCTTTTTACCCGGCTAATCCTTCCTTGCGTCCGTGCAGTCCTTTGTGACCCAATCTGAGAAGAAACTGGCAAAGTCCACCAAGCTCATTGAGAAGGACGTGGCTCTGCGTGAGGCGGCCGAAGCTGAGGCCAGGAGGAGTGGGAAGATCACGAGGAAGTATAGGAGGAGGGCTCATGCAGCACAAGATAATCTAACGAACCTTTCTGTTCAGATTGCTGATACGTATCGCGCTTTGCTCGGTATGATTCTTAGCATAATATTCATAATCCGGGTTATCCTTCTGATAAATAGTCGGGGTTTCCTTACTCGTGTTTTCATTTCTTTCTGCAGGTCCGGATGAAGTAATGCCGGACGAAGATGATATTGCCAGGCTGAAAACCATCAAGAGCGTTATCCGGCAGCTATGTGCCGGAACCAAATGGATCCTTCAAGAACTACGGTGGCCGGGTGTTGGGCATGTCGACCTGAAGAGAATGCTGGACGCCTGCTCCACTATTCCCGAGTGGATTTGGCATTGGAAGCGCTCGTCCTGCCGGGTTGGAGTAACCCGAGGGCTTGCGCTGGCTAAAGCTTATTTTCCTAAGCTCGAGTCAGCCAAGCTTATGGGCGGGTTTCCGGAATTCAACCGTGATGGGTCCAAGTTTTCCGCGAAGGATTTCAAGGCCATCCAGAAGGAAGTCCGTTACCCGGCCAGCGTGATTGCTGACGGCTTGGATGTCAATTCCTTTGTCCCTGCATATGATGCTGATGGTGAAGCGGTTAAGTCGGATCTTCCCAAGCCGTACGATATGCTAGCCCGATGGAAGGAGGAAGCTGCCAAGTTGAGGGAGGAAGCCGCAAAGAAGAAGGCTGAAGCCGATTCTGCGCCTGCTACCTCCACACCAGTCGTCCCTCCTCCTGCGCGAGCCGGCACTGATGCTGATCCGGGTGCTGCTGCTACCAAGGGTAATAGCAAGGGCAAGGAGAAGATGGACGCCGCAGCCCAGAATGCCGAGTGATACCTGCTACCTGATGCCGTTTCGTATGCGTCAATCGGCCAATGGGCCGTTTAAACAATCATTTTTTGATGATGCGCCTGTGCACCTTTGATACTAGTACCGAAATTTGTAATGCACTTTAACTTCTTGATACACCTTGTGCCTCTTCTGAACGTTTGGATGATTTAAAATTTATCAACTTTTGAGCCCACTTGTTCTTGATATCCGACTTTCTTTATGGTTCCTTTTGTGAGATTTGGTTTCCGAGTTTCATGGGTTTTGACAAGCGGACTTTTCTCTAAGTCCCCAAGTCCCCAGGACTCGGATGTTTGGGTTTTTTGAGTTTTAGCAACTGAGCAACTTTTTCTTTTTTCAAAATCCTCAGTCCCCAAGACCCGAAATTCCGAGTCTGGGATGTGTGGTCTTTCCAAAGAACAAGTTGTTTGCTGCTAAGCCCAAACCCAGAGCCGTTTCACATAGGTATTGAAGTTATGCTTGATAAACGTTGAGTTTCCGGCTGTTAGCCCTGTACTCTGCATAACTTGTGGTTTGGATGACCCTTTTGACTATCTTGTACTATAAGCCGGCTTTCGCGTGGATATCATGTTGTTACGTCTATACGAAAACAGGGTCAGGCAAGTCCCATTGGGCTTCATGGCTGATTGTAATCGTAAGCGAGCAAATCATGCCACTTTAGTGCGAGTCACATCGAGCTTAAGTAAGAAAAGTCAAGAAAATTTGGCTCCTTTGTCCGGTTATAAGATTGCAGCCGTACTCGTTTGCGAGTAATCGGCCCTTATAACTCATAGGCATCAAGGCCGGGTCATTGAGTTTGTAACTGTGCTATTCGAGCAATCAGCCCCCAAGACCTAAATATATGCAACATACTAAGAGTGAAGAACATACGAATAACCACCTCTTTATTTGATATGAGAAAGTTAGGTCAGCGAGCCGCCTCATTAAAAACCCATCCAGTCCCCAAGGGTACCCTAGATAGGAAAAGAGTGCGTCTGAAACCTGCTGCCTGTTACATCGTGCAATTCCGCTTGCCAATATAGTCTATACTAAGTGTAGTAGGGACGTAGCTGAGCCACGTTCCATGGTCTGTCTCTTTCTTGCATAGATGAAGTGGTATGAGCGGTGTCGTTAACTGTAGCCGACTCTTCCCTTGCGTCTATCAAGTAATATGATCCGTTGTGCAGATTCCGACTTCTGATAAATGGTCCTTCCCATGGAGGTGATAACTTGTGTTTTCCTTCGTTTGACTGTACCAGGCATAGAACCAGGTCTCCTTCCTGAAAGACCCGGGTTTTCACGCGCCGGCTATGATACCTCCGTAAATTTTGCTGATATATGGCCGATCTTTCCAGTGCTTGTTCCCTTTGTTCTTCTAACATATCTACGGCGTCCTGCCGGGTCTTCTCGTTCTCCACCTCGACGTAAGCTGATACTCGAGGTGAATCATGAATAATATCACTCGGCAACACCGCTTCCGCACCATAAACCATGAAGAACGGCGTCATCTGAGTAGATCTGTTAGGTGTAGTGTTGATACCCCAAACCACGGAAGGTAGTTCTTCAACCCATGCACCAGCAGCTCTGATGCACGGGACTCGCAGTCGTGGCTTTAGTCCACGAAGCAACTCCTGATTTGCCCTCTCCACTTGTCCATTGGCCTGTGGATGAGCCACTGATGCTACGTCAAGCCGGATTCCATTGTTGCCACAGAACTTCCCCATCTCACCAAGGGACATGTTGGTTCCATTGTTGGTAATTATGCTGTGGGGATACCCGAACCGATAGATAATTCTTTTCAGGAACTTAACTGCTGTAACTGCTTCACAATTGGTAACTGGCATAACCTCAACCCACTTGATAAACTTATCAATAGCCACCAAAAGATGTGTCTTCTTGCAAGGTGACATGTGAAAGTGGCCAACCATATCCATACCCCAAACAGCGAACGGTCAAGTTAACGGAATAGTCCGTAATTCCATAGCCGGTACGTGGGTTTGGCGAGCGTACCTTTGACATCCGTCACACCTTGCCACCAAACGCTCCGCATCTGCTAGGGCCGTGAGCCAGAAGAATCCATGTCGATAAGCTTTGGCCACAAGGGATCTTGTGGATGCATGATGCCCACAATCGCCTTCGTGAATCTCTTTGAGAATCTGTCGGCTTTCTTCTGGTGTTACACAACGCAAAAACACTCCCGCTGCACTTCTCTTGTATAACTCCCCATTGATGATAGAATAACCTTTTGCTCGCCTCAAAACTTGTCTTGCTAATACCTCCTGCTGTGGTAACTCGCCCCGTGATAGTTAGGCCAAGAATGGCTCTGTCCACTCGGGAACAGCGCGCACTGTGGCCACGAGGTCCAAATCCGGGTCTTGATTTGCCAGTTCTTCCTCAGACTCGGTTTTAACTGATGGTCGCCATAGTTCATCCAGGAAAACATTGGGTGGAACCGGCTCTCTGCGCGAGCCGAGTCTGGCGAGTGCATCTGCTGCCTCATTTTTTCTTCTGTCTATGTGCTCCACCTCATACCCGGAAAAAAATCCGGCAACTCTATCAACTTCTCTGCGGTATGCTGCCATAGTTGCATCTTTTCTATCCCATGTTCCTGAGACCTGCTGTACCACAAGGTCCGAATCTCCGAAGCATCGTATCCTCTTAATGTTCATCTACTTGGCTACCCTTAAGCCATGCAATAGGGCCTCATACTCGGCCACGTTGTTGGAACAATCAAAGTGAATCTGTAGCACGTAACTCAATTTGTCTCCTTTGGGTGATGTTAGCACCACTCCAGCTCCTGATCCCTCGTATTGCTTGGATCCATCGAAGTGCATGATCCAAGACTCGGAGTTTGGAGCCATGGTGGGCATGCCTGTGTGCGTCCAATCGTTAACGAAATCGACCAGAGCCTGAGATTTGATTGCTGACCTGGGCTCGTAGTTGATGTGATAATCCCCCATCTCTATCGCCCATTTGGCTATTCTTCCTGTTGCATCCGATTTTCTGATGATATCCGACATCGGTATTGAACTAACCACTGTTATGGGGTGTTCCTGGAAATACGGCTTCAGTTTCCGGCTGGCCATAAAGACCCCGAAAACCAGCTTTTGCCAATGCGGATAGCGCTGCTTTGCCTCTGATAATACCTCGCTGACGTAATAGACCGGTCTCTGAACCGGGTAACCTTTAGGATCGGGGTCCAGCTGCTACATATAGCAACATGGGCTCTTTAGGATCCGGGGCCGCTAGGACTGGTGCTTCAGATAACTGCTTCTTTAGTGCCTCGAACGCCTCATCCGCCTCCTGATCCCACACGAATTTATCGGACTTCTTCAAGAGCCGGTACAAGGGTATTGCTTTTTCTCCGAGTCTGGATATAAATCGGCTCAAGGCTGCTACACAGCCCGTGAGCTTTTGAACATGCTTCAAATTTTCCGGCTTTTTCACTTTGGATAGCTTTGATTTTATCCGGATTTGCCTCAATTCCTCTCTCGGAAACGATAAAGCCGAGTAATTTCCCAGCTAGAACTCCGAACACGCACTTTGTCGGATTAAGCTTCATCTGATACCTCCTCAAGTTCTTGAACGTTTCCTTTAGATCATCGATAAATGTCTCCGCCTTCCTGGTCTTGATAACCACATCATCCACATAAGCGTGGACGTTGCGTCCGATTTGGTCCACGAAGCACTTCTGAATACACCGTTGATAAGTTGCGCCAGCGTTCTTCAACCCAAATGTCATGGTTTTGTAACAGAAGGCCCCAAAAGGGGTTATAAATGATGTTTTCTCCCAATCCTCCCTCTTGAGCTTGATCCGATGATACCCGGAATATGCGTCCAGAAAGCATAATAGGTCACTTCCAACCACTGCGTCTATGATCTGATCTATCCTCGGTAGCGCGAACGGATCCTTTGGGCAATGCTTGTTAAGACTCGTGTAATCAATGCACATCCTCCATTCATTGGTCTTTTTCATTACGAGAACCGGATTCGCTAACCAGTCCGGGTGAAATACTTCCATGATAAAGCCGGCTGTTAGCAAACGAGCAATTTCTTTTCCTATTGCTTTCCTTCTTTCCTCATTCATCTTCCTCAAGCCCTGCTTCACAGGCCTGGACTTGGGATCTACGTGCAAACTGTGCTCTGCCAATTCTGTGGGGATAGTCGGCATGTCGCTAGGCGTCCAGGCGAACACATCCGCATTTGAACGGATAAACTCCACAAGTGCCTTCTCCTGCTTGCTGTCCAAGTTAGACCCTATAGCAAACTGCTTAGAGGGATCACCTTCAACAAAAGCTATCATCTTGGTGTCCTGCGCTGCTTTGAATTTTGCTCTCTCATCTTCGGTATTCGGCCTTTTCAATGATGTTCTGTCATCCGGGTCTACTTGAGACCGGTAATACTTGAGTTCCTCTTTTCTGCAAGCCTGCTCAGCCATTACTGAATCTCCTTCATCGCACTTAGACGCTATATCCCGGCTTCCATGTATGGTGATGGTCTGCTTAGGACCCGGGATTTTTAGCTGTAGATACACATAACACGGCCTAGCCATGAATTTAGCATAAGCCGGCCTTCCGAACAACGCGTGATAAGGACTGCGCAACTTGACCACCTCGAAAGTGAGCCACTCAACTCGATAATTGTCCTTTGACTCTCCAAAAGCTACCTCCAATGCGATTTTTCCCTCGGGGCACGCTGAGTGACCCGGCACTATCCCATGAAAAATTGTTGAGCTTTTTCTGTAGCTGAGACTCCTTGAGACCCATGCGTAAAAAGGGTTCCCAGTATAAGATATTGATGCTACTTCCACCGTCCATTAGAAACTTTTTCAACTCATAACCATTAACTTGTGGTGCGACTACCAACGCCAAGACTCCCGGGTGTTCTATCCTTTCCGGGTGATCTCTTCTGCGCCATGTTACATCCTGTTCTGACCATCTCAGGTATCCCGGAACAGCCGAGGAAACCGAGTTTATCGCTCGTTTCAGTATCTTTTTATCCCTGTTAGAAGTTCCTGTAGTATGCACATGATATTGTCCTCTTGAATCGTAAGTACGTACCATGCCGATGAAGACGCTGATCCGGCCGATTGTCACGATAGATCCGGATTCGAGGTGATCCGACTCTGGCCCCCAGCCGGAATCGTCCACCATCTTCTCTCCTTCGCGGTCGGTGTAGATCTCGCCGATGACAAGATTCTCCAAGTTCTTCCGAGCTTCTCCCGTGATGTAAACACCTTTGGACGCAGCCCCCACGGTGGGCGCCAACTGTCGTGGGATAATCACGGCAGACGTTACCGGGGGTAACTTATCTTGGGGCAAGACGACACTGGTGTTTGGAAGAGGGTTTAGCTCAGAGGAAAACATGATGATATGGGATCTGGTAGCCGGCAAGCAAGTCGCCGAGTCTCTGATCTCGATATATTAATCTCAACTCTCGTGTTACACTGGATACTCGATACCTAGCGATATTGTTCGAACTCTTGGGATCTCTCTAAACTAGATCTAGGGGCCGGCTTATAAAGCACCCGGACCCCCTGGCTTGCCCTCCAAGGCGCACCCTGAATCCTACCCGGAGACCGCATACAGAACCCTAACTTTCCTTATCGTAACCCACAATCCGGGTTACCAGGCCTACAAACTTGGGCCTTCTAAAAGTTCCTTTATCCCTAGCCGGATCTCACGCAGTGTCCTTTGGGCCGAGTTACACCTTGGCGTTGGCCTACCGGGTTATCATCCCTCCATCAGATCGAGTAACAGATAACAAAGCTTACCCAAATAATGATATGTAAAAAAAAATTACTAGCAAAGATCGAGTCACATGTGGACGTAATTTTTTTTTTTCCAAAAATGGCCCCTGATGAAACTAATGTTGAATCTAGCCTATTTGTGGAACTATTTCTAAATTTATCTCCTCAATTCGGTGTCAATGCAAATGGAGCCGATGTTGTGTAGCTCGGTGCCAACATCATTTACATAGGTCGGCTCCAATGCAAACGGCGCCGGCCTAAGTCGGCTCCAATGCAAACGGTGCCGACCTATGTTTTTTGTGATTTTGACGGTCGTCGAACTACACAACGTCGGATCCATTTTCGTTGGCGCTAAACCAAGGGTTAGATTTGGAAATAATTTTACAGAGATGCCACATACGCTACTCCCTCCGATCCGAATTAAGTGACGCAACTTAGCCAAAGATTTATGCAAGTTTAGTTCATTCTTTCCGACACTTAACGGACCGGAGGGGGTATTAGTTTGGACCATTTTTGGAAAAAAAAAAACAAGAGCCGCGAGAACATGTGACGACGCGTACGTGTAGCTGACCAGATACGCGCGATCGACAATTTGCAGCGGATGGCACGGGATGCCTGCGCGCTCGTGCGTGCGTGCCTGTGCCTGTCGGCGCATGAGCAGGCACACACGCCGACGGACGCGGCTGGACCATCGATCTTTCTTATCCGTACCAACTCCAGGCCGACGAGGTCCCGTCTTCTCCCGTTGTTTATTATTACCACCACGCCGAAATCGATCTGGGTCATGCTCAAGATAAGCTCGCCCCGTCCGTCGGTCAGGCAGCAGATCGGGCCGACTCGTATCCGAGTCACCAGCCCCGTGGACGGACCCAGTCTCGATCGAATCTAACAAAGGGCATCAGCATATCCGATCTCATAAAAGAAGCACGTACTGACCGCTGTATACGGTTTTGCCCTTCAGTAGGAAATTTTGAGATTTTCTATTCTGCTCCCGAGAAAAGGATATACAGTAGTACATACCAAACGCAAGTTACAAAACTCACCTCTTTACGCAAAAAAAAAAATCACTTTTCTCACTTCTTAAAAAAATGTACTCTTGGTTTTATCTCAAATAAAACTCTTTTAATGTTGACCACGTTTATTGAACAAACCCGGTCGATTTATATAATAGAACAGTACCAAAACAATACACAATGAAAACATATTTAATAGTTTATTTAATATCGCAGATATGCCCTCTTTTTCACAAGTAGTATTCAATACAATACCATGAGTACTGTAGATGTTAATTACTCGTGTGTATGTTTAGCTTTTGTCTAAGTCAAGCTTTTTTTAAGGTTGACCAATTTGATAGAAAAAATTGTATTAATTATAACATCAAATTAATATCACTAGATCCATCCTAAAATGTAGTTTCATAGTGTAGTAATTTTATGCCACAGATATTGCTACTTTATTACATAAAGTTGGCCAAAATTAAAATAGTTTGATTTAGAAAAAAGCTAAATGTATGTTTATTTCTGGATGAATGGAGCATATTCCTATAAACTTGTTCAGACTTGCAAAAAGTTTGATGAAGGATAAACTAAATATGAATAAGATTTTGGAAGTAAATACCCGGACCTAAATTTGGCAAACCGTTTAGGACAAAATGTGACAATAATGCATGAACACTTTTTTTTTTAAGTGTATGTTTTCTTCTATAGCTTCATTCCGAAAGATAGATTTGACTTCAATTTTTCCGCCTCTGCAGCCATCTCACTAGTTTCTCTAGCTACAACCCATGGAGGTTTGTTAAGTTGATGACATATTATAAGATCAGAAATATGTGGATATTGCAACCCATGGTACTTATTAGTTTTTCTAGATCCTCAAGCGCTTGCACATCCTAGCAACTCCCACTCTTTATAGAAGTCCCAGAACTGTGTACCCGAACTATGTACCCACACAGCACGTATATTTCCTATATGTTTCCTTGCGTAATTGGCTTTCTTAGGGTCATCCAGAAAGCTTGGTTAGGGCATCTCCAGTCGCCCCCCCAGAGCCCCCTAGGCGGGTTTTTTAGCGCCGGAAGCGGCGAATAGCGCCGTTTTCTCAGCAGTCGCCCCCCTCCGAAGCCCAAATAGCGCCGTTTTGGCGCTATTTCGCGCCGCGGCACCCAGACCAAACCAAGCCCGCTGGGTTCGGCCTGGAGGGCGAAACTGCGCGCCAGCGCGCGCGGCCCAGCTCTGTCAGTGACGCGCCGAATAAACGCGGGAACAGAACCCCCGTGATCATCTTCTCGGCGCCCGCGTCGGTCAAAGGCTGTCGGCGTTTATGGCGTGGCGGCTGCCCAGTGCATGCGCCCGTTCAAAGGCTGCCGGCGTAATGACGTGGCGGGCGGCAGCGAGGGGACGCGCGCGCAGTAAATTCCCGGCAGGCTACAAAAGGCCCCGCCGCTCGCCGCCCCGCCCCATTCTTCCACCTCGCTGTTCTCTCCTTCCTCGGCGCTCTTCTCTCTCCCCCGAGCTCTCTTTCCTCCACGAAAAATGGCGAGCTACGACAGCGCCGCCGCCGCCAACGGCTGGATCCGCCGCCACCTTCGCCGGAGCGAGGCGATGGCGCGGTACCGCGCGGGCTACCCGTGCCCGCCGGACATGCGCCTCCCGAGCTCTGGCGGCGGGCAGCCGCGTTGGGCCCTCAGCGCGGGCGGGGTGCCCGTGCCTCCGCTCCCGTCAACGGACGCGCAGTTCCGGCGGGCCATCGCCGAGGCGCGCGAAGGCCTACCGGTGGACGGTCACGACGAGTTCTGGTGGGACGAACTCACGCGGCGCCGCGACAGGGAGCTCGCCTCCTTTGAAAGGACACGGATGTCGCCTAGAGGGGGGGGGGGTGAATAGGCGTTTAAAAATAATTACGGTTAAGGCTTGAATAAATGCGGAATAAAACTAGCGTTTAATTTATCAAGCCAAAACCTAAACAAACTAGGTTCACCTATGTGCACCAACAACTTATGCTAAACAATTCAAACAACTATGTGATAGCAAGATATGTTACTTCAAGCTCGATGGCTATCACAAAGTAAATTGCATAAGTAAAGAGTTCGGGTATAGAAATAACCGAGAGACGAGGAGACGATGATTTATCCCGAAGTTCACTTCCCAATGGAAGCTAATCTCCGTTGGAGAGGTGTGGAGTCACAATGACTCCAAGCGCCCAATGACTCGCCTTATTCTCCTCGTGCCTCCACCAATGCGGAGTGCCACGATCCACTATGGGACCTTTGAGGGCGGTCACCGATCCCGTACAAGGTTGGGGCAATCTCCACAACTCAATTGGAGGCTCCCAACAATATCCCGCGAGCCACCAAAACTCCGAGATAGCAACAAGGTCCGGAGCTACCAAAACTCCGAGACAACAACAACCGTCTAGGGCACTCCAAGTACCCAAGAGGACAAGCTCAAGGGCACTCCAAGAACCCAAGAGTAACAAGCTTCTCAACCTTTCACTCGAACGAATCCTCGTAGAGAACTCAAACCGATGCAACCTATGCAATGGCAAGAACACAAGAAGTGCTCAAATCCTTCACTCTCAAATCCCACCAAAGCAACAAATGCTATAGGGGGAGAAGAGAGGAAGAACAATGAAGAACTCAACAAATGAATCCACAAGATCTAGATCCAAAGACTTTCCCCTCACTAAGAGGAGAGATGGATTGGTGGAATAATAGATCTAGATCTCCTCTCTCTTTTCCCACTAATTGGAGGCAAAAATCATGGAGGAATAGAGAGATAGCAAGCTCCAAAATGTCAACAATGGTGGGGGAGAACTTGCAAAAAGGTTAGGGAACCAATGGGGAAGAAGTCCCCTTTTATAGGCACCCAAAATCAGCCCGTTGGGGTCATTCTGCCCCACCCCGGCCTCCAGGCCGGACAGTTCGGGTAGGGGTCCGGCCTACGGGAGCCCACCCCGGCCTGGGGCCGGCCTACCAGTTTTCAGAAAATCTCCTTCACTAAAAACGCGATATCTTTTGCATCCGGACTCCGTTTTCGATGATCTTGGGCTCGTTGAAATCGTAAGAACGAGCACTACAAGATTATGCAAAGAAACATCATAGTCCATAATTGGATGATAACACCAAATGATGAAAGTTATTACCTCTCTATAAAGGAACAATCGGTAAAACCTCCAATATCAAAAACGCAATAAGTTTTTCATGCGAAACCCGTTTTTGATGAACTTGAGCTTGTATTGAAGCACATGACAAGCTCAAAAACCACACATGGAGAAAACACAAATAAAAACCAAGAAATGTTATGCCAAGTATGCAAAGGTTTGAGCTCTCTCCGAGTGATGCGATCAAGTTGCTAATAGAAGAGCCCCTCTTGATAGTACGGTTATCTATCCTATAATCCGGTCTCCCTCCTAATGCTATGAGACCGGTAAAATAGAAAACCTATCAAGATCATACCTTTGCCTTGAGCATTCCACTTGAGCTATAATATGACGATCTCGACCTCCTCAAGATGGAACACCTTTCTTGATTTCTTTTTGCTTGGTGAAGACACAAAGATGCTCCCCCCATATGCAACTACGGGAGAGGCTCTTTTAAGTATATCTTTACTTTAACATTATCTCCAAAAGAGTGGCAAGCTTCAAGAATGTGATCTCTTCGATATGCTTCCCTTGAACTTGCACTTCTCGAACTTGATGACGATCACAACTTGACGTCATCCACCATGGACTATATGAAATCTTCCTTTTGATGCAACCCCATGGAAAGATGCCTAACCCCATATAGATATACCACACACACACATATAATGGGTTAGAGCACAAAGCTATATGAACAATTACTTACGATACCATGATACCACATGGTACATCTTCTTGCTTTGTGAGTTGATCACTATTAACCATCGCTTAGCACTTTGCCTTGATCAACCTTTTATCTTTTCTTCTCTCTTCATAATAATGATGTCTTGAAGGTAAAGATGAATGTTCACACAATATTCTTCTTCAAGACATACTTTATGAACCTTTTATCTTTTCTTATCTCTTCATAATAATGATGTCTTGAAGGTAAAGATGAATGTTCACACAATATTCTTCTTCAAGACATACTTGCAATATGCTCAACTCCCTCATGACCAAACTTGGGATATTCACATGAATAGCACCTTGGTCACCACTTGATTATCTTGAATCCAACACATGGACATCAAGTATTGCCTATGGAGAAACTCTACAAGTATAGCTCAATGCAACCATAAGTCCATAGTGATTGTCATCAATTACCAAAACCACACATGGGGGAACCATGCTCTTTCATCCTTGGGCGACAACGGCCCCGTCGAGGGCCGCTCCAATGGCCACGGGCGCCGCCGCTGGTGAGGAGGCCAGCATCGCACTCTCGAGTGGGTGCTGGACTACATCCACGGCGGCAACGCGCCGCGACTGGAGATGCCGCCCCGGCAGAACTCCGCGTGGGATGCGCGGCGGATGGCCACCTCAAGCTCCTCCGGCGCCCACTCTCTCTCCCTCACCGCCCCTATTCTGAACTCCGGCGCGTCTGTCCGCAGGCGCGGCGGCGGCGCCCTGCGCATTGGCGAGCCACGCCAGCGACAGGACGCCGGATTCGAGCGCGCGGTCCGTCCGAAGACGGAGCCGACCGAGGACGACGACGACGAGGAGTGGCCTGGCCAGAAGGTCGCGCTGGAGCTATCCCGCAACACTCTCCAGCCCCTCGCCGACGACGCCGCCGTGGACTGGAGCCTGCGGGAGAGCAACGCCGAGGAGCTGGAGCTCCAGCGCCGCCTGCTCGCTGAGGCCGAGCAGCGCAAGGCGGCTCGCGACTAGGAGGCTGCCGCCAACGCGGCCCGCCGCCGCGTCCCTCCCCCGCCGCCTACGAAGGACCCCGTCTACGTCGTGCTCGACACCGACTCTGACGAGGAGGTCGAGTACCAGCGAGCCCTCGCGCCGAGCAGGTGGGGCAACTCCGGCTGCGGCGACCCCGGACAGGGAACGAGCAGGCGCGCCGGCGACGGCCCCGACGACGACGACGACGACGACTACAGCCAGGCCATCGCTGAGCGCCTGGGCTTTAAGTAGTTTAGGTTTAAATTTGCGTCGAATATGTACGAACTTTGTCTGAAGTCAATAAAATGCGCCTAGTTTCAAATCGAGTTTTTTTGGGGCCGAAACTTGGGCTTGAGGAGCGACTGGGAAGTCTGCCCCCAGGTTCCAGATTAGCGCCGTTTGACGCCGCGGTGGCCCCAAAACGGCGGCGTTTTGGGCCCTGGGGGGCGCAACGAATGGGATGCCCTTACTCCCGTAGTTGTGCCAAATGTTGCTTTCATCATGACATGACATGCATAAATCTATAAATTTATTCGAGAGCTGTGAAGGGGCTGCCATCCAGTCGAAAGTGACAAATTATGATAAATACAAAGGGCCATCTAAGCTAGCTCATGGCGACAGCGAGGTGTAGTTGTAAAATATATCAGTACTAATGTTTATACAAGCTTGTCACTCAATACTTATATTTTTGCCGGCTGGGTATATCTGTGTCTACTTGAAACATCTACTGCTCCCTCTGGTCCGAAATAAGTGTCGGCAGCTGTGCTAAAAACTTGTACAAGATTAGTACTCTCTCCGTCTCATATTAATTGTCTTAAAGTTAGACAAAAGTAGATGTATCTAACACTAAAATATGTCTAGATACCTCCACTTTTGTCCAACTTTGAGATAATTAATTTGAGACGAAGGGAGTACTATTTCTCCGGCACTTATATGGGATCGGAGGGAGTACTTAATTTCTTGGGGCAGCCCTTCAGAACCTCAAGCGCGTAATTAAGCACATCCTCGTAATCCTCTCTCTCTTTCCTTCTAGAAGTCCCAAAATAACCACTCTCAAGAACAGACCAAACCCACAAGCACGCTTCCCATCAGTTTCCTTGCGATACATGGTTTTCTTGAGAACATCTAGAAAGCTTTGGCCCCTCCCGCATTTGCGCGAAATGCTGCTCTCATGACAGGCATAAACCTATATAATATAGGAGTACCGATCGATAGTAAGAAGATTACTGGAGAGCTGTGAAGGGGCAATCTAGTGGAAAGTGACAATTATGGGAAATACAAAGGGCCATCTAGCTAGCACACGGTGACAGGGACGAGGAGCTGTAAAACATATAAGTTCTCGTGCTTATACAAGCTTGATACTCAACGGTCTTTTATATTTTTTAAATATGTTGATCTATCCACCTACTAGACGCTTCGACGTAATTCCGTGGGCAGCCCTTCGGAGTTTCCAAGGACGGTGATAAGGAAGGAGTGATCGGGCTCAAAGTAGGGGTCAAACGACACATTGTACTAATGTATAATGCAGAAATACATCGTTTTGTGAAGGAAGTAATGTGCTGTTATCAGAGCTCAAAAGCTTCTACAACGTGGTTGTGGGTCGTCCTTCTGAATTGTGGATTGACCAATGAACCCTAGTGGTGCGAGCAGTAGCGACGTGTTGTATGTTTCTTCCCGCCCCTTGTTTAGCTCAGTAGGGACTTGAAAATTGTTTAAACCACGGTGCACGATCTTGCAGTATCGTGCATCTAACTTTTGTGTGTCCGTGTGTCTAGAGCATCTGCAGTCAGAGTATTTTTTTTTTTTTTTTACAAAAATGACGCTTGGATTTTGTCCAGGAGTCATTTTTGACAAAAAAAAAAACCCAGTGAGACGCCCCATTCATCGTCCGGGACGTTGTGGGGAGGGGAGGGGGAGGGGGGGGGGGGGGGGGGGGGGGGGAGGGCAATGGGACGCATCCAAACGAACGCGCCGTTGGAGACTCCCTTCTCGAGTCACCGACCCCAACCGAGACGCCCTAAAGTAATTCTTTGCAATTTCTAAATGTTTTTGAAGTTCACATAGAGATAAATACTCCCGCCGTATTAAAATGTAAGATGTTTTAGTGTTTTCTAAAACACTAAAACATCTTACATTGTGATATAGAAAGATTAACGATACAAATATAGTTTCACACATAGCTAAATATTTAATTAAAATATCCATACAATAAAAAATACAACTATGTGGCCGCCAATCCTTTACGCACCCACAACTGCTCCACTAGATCGTTTTAAAGTTGATCATGTATAACTTCATCTCGGATCTCCATGTCCATGCCGATAAAAACTGTCCAATCGGCTGGCACGTCATGATCAACTGCGGCGAGAGGACGCTGGCAGTGAAACAGAAGGGGATCATGCACCAGATGTCCACGTCCATCCTCAAGGATCGTGTTGTGCATGATCACACATGCGTCCATCACCTCTCACATCTGCTCGGTCGTCCAAGTGAGAGCAGTGTACCAAACAATGGCAAATCTCTGTTGAAACACTCCAAATACACAATCGACATCCTTTTCTCGTCCTTTCTTGTACCGAGGCCAACCGGAATCTCTTGTTTCCTAGAGGATTGACGGTTGTCTTCACAAATGTTAACCATCTTGGATAGATAACATCCGCTAGATAATACCCCTTGTTGTAGTCGTGGCCATTGATAATATAGTTTTTTTTTGCATTAAACTTTGGGAGCTTTTCTTCAATATCAGAGAGGCGGATACAATCAGCACGCAGGCTGTTAACAAGGAAGGCTGGACTCTCCTGTACCCAGCATTCTGTTACCTAAAGAGAACAGGCATGCTTTGCACAAAGGTCAGCAGAATTATTTGCCTCTCGCCTAATGTGTTTAATAGAAAACGAAGAAAAATTACGGCTAGCTCCCCAATTTCCTCTAGGATAGGCGCCACAATGGCCCTGGTGTTGTGTCTCGAAGACCAGAGGTTGGTCACCTCCAAGCAGTTTGTTTCGATCACGACATGCGAATAACCCCGCAAACATGAAAAAAGCACACCTTCTCGAAGAGCTAAAACCTCTGCAATCAGAGGATCGGATACTCCAGGAAGAGGCTTACTCCAAGCACCCAAGAAGGAAAGGTGTGATCTGGCGATACCCCCACTTCCTCCTGTTCGTGACCCTGCGTCGATTGCATCATCTATATTAATCTTTATCCAACCAGTATCAGGAGGGCTCCAGCATTGTCCAACTGAAAAATTGCCAGTTTGGGGCATATCCAGCAGGACCAAATCATCTCGGACTCACTTCAACATAAGCTCCGGGGTGTGAACCTCCTTATCATGTGTCATCCGATTGCGAGCCGTCCAGATAGAATACATAATTGTGATTATCTTACACTTATCATCAGCAAACCTACTGTCAAGCAGAATATCCCGAGCCCAAGTTGCTGGGTGGAGTGGCGGAATCTTCACATTAAAAATCTCCTTCGCCGCAGTCCAGTACTTCTGGGCATGAGAGCATTCGAGGAGGGCATGCTGCATGTCCTCATCTTTAGCCTTGCAAAGATCACATAGAGCCAACTGTCTTATGTGACGATATTTAAGAGTTAGGTAATCCGGTAGAATACCACGAAGAACACGCCACCAGAAAACCCTAACCCAAGGTATCACTTTGAGCTTCCATAAAACTGACCATATCTGTTTTTCAGTCGTTGAAATGCCCGCTACCGCCCCTTCTTCTTGAGCTGAGTGCTCTTTATGAGTCACGAGAGCGCGATAAGCCGATTTCACAGAATAATCACCAGATTTTTCAAGAGCCCCAAGCCACAAAATCTTCACCACCTGACCTCCTTAGTGGGATATTTAGAATAGCATCAGCGTCAGGGGCAAGGAAATTTGCTCGAATTAGATCAACCTTCCACAAACCTGAGTCGTGGTTGATCAACTCAGCAACCATATTAAGTGGATCATCTCCTAGTCTTCCCATTGGTCTTAAGGAGAGTGTAGTAGGAATCCAGTTGTCCTACCAAATGGAAGTACTTCGTCCATTACAGACACATTTGATCAGTCCTTTTGTGAGGGCTTCTCTTCCAGCAACAATACCTTTCCATGTTGCCGAAAGCCTAGTAGGAATTTGTTCTTGCATAAAATCACAGTTGGGGAAATATCTTCCTTTCATGACTTGGGCACATAAAGAATTCGGGTGCATGATCAGACGCCACCCAAGTTTTCCAAACATGGCAATATTGAATAGCTCCAAATCAAGAAAACCCATGCCGCCATTTGATTTTGAATCTGTGAGTTTTTCCCAAGCGATCCAATGAAGAGAACGCTTGTCTATGGAACTGCTCCACCAGAATTTTGCCATAGCAGATGACCAGTAGCGGAGCTACAGTGGAATTTGTGGGCGGGCCAGGCTGCAACTGAGTATAAATTTCTTCAATATTTAGAGTTTTGTTGGGCCAGCCCAGCAACGAATACAAAGGAATGGGCTAATCCTGGGCGGGCCATGGCCCGGTTAGGCCCCAACATAGCTCCGCCACTGCAGATGACCACTGCTTGCACACTTTCTTAGTCAGACGAAAACAACTCATACTATAAACTGGTAAGGCTTGGATCACCGATTTTAGAAGTGTTTCGCGACCAGCACAAGCCAAGTTCTTTTCTGACCAACCCTGCATTTTCGCTCGACTCCTCTCGCCAATATGGTCGAAGGTACCACTCGTGATCCTACCAACAGCTGTCGGTAGACCAAGGTATCTCTCGGAGAAGGCTTCTACACTGATCCCTAAGATCAGTTTCAGCGCTGCCCTTTCCTCTTGCCTCGTATTGATAATATAGTTGATTGGCTGAGCATGACCTTCAACAAGTTTCGCAAATACAGGAGAACACTGCATCACGTTGATGTCGTTGTGAGATCGTGCCATGCCAGAAAAAAAGTGTGCCAAATCCAAATGTCATGGTCGGTCGGCCACTGCCTCAAAAATCACGTTGCAACTCCATGATGCCCCCTTTATACAATTCTTTCCAACCAAATGGACAGTTCTTCTAGCTCCAATACGTCCAAACATTTCAGGAAACCCTCTTGCTTCATTCGTTGCCAAGATCTGAGTTGTTCCCTCCCTATTTGGTCCTCTCGAATAGTTTGGACCAAACATAGCCACTGCTGCCTTGCAGAACATGTACATGGTTTTTATTGCCGTGGACTCTGACATGCGAAGATAGTCATCCTAACCATCTGCATGAACGTCATATGCAAGTTGTCGCATAGTAGCAGACACTTTTGAAGTGATGAGAACCCAAGCATTCCCACGACATCTTTCTTCATCTTGAACCAGGGGTCATGCTCTTGCACATTTTGCACCAAGGTGAGAAACGATCTTCTGCTTATCCGAAATCTTCGACAAAAGTCCTTTGCATCGAACCTTGGTATCTCGTCAAAGTAGTCCGCAAAGAGCATTGCATGCCCCTCCATCCTTATCCTCGGATTCGTCTTCCTTCCCCAGCCTTTTAGCCTCCCCGCTTTGGTTCGGTATTGGCTTTCTCGTTGGCTTGAAGCTTTGCAAGGCAAGCAAGAATGACCAAGGTCTTATTTTCCTCGGCGTTTATCTCGGTTTCTTCCTCCATTGAGAAGCCACATCATCGCCCCATTGTCGTTGTCCCTCTGATCGAAATATGGAAAGATCAACAAACAAAAAATGGTCGCCGTTGAGCGGCAGGAGAAATGAACCAAGACAGTGTCTACCAGGAAAACGTCGAGCACCTTCAGCGTTAGGTGGGCTCTCGAGGTCGCCGGGGTTATTGGGCAAGACGGCGAGCTCCAGCATGGCATGGAGGGCGGAGGGGGCGGCGGGCATGTGTCTTTTTTTTGTTTTGGGCAGCGCGGGATGCACGGCAGGGTGGGAGCGGCGACCGGAATGGCTGGGGAGAGGGAAGTAGGCAGGGAGGCGCGGCGTGTGCCCTTTTTTTTGGAGTCCCCTTGTGCTTGTGTCTATGACGAGATGGCCCCATACGCTCGGCGAGTCGTCCAAAAGCCCCGATACACCCACTAGGGCTAGGCTGGATTTTTCGTATGGGAAATGTGACGCGTGCGAACAGGAACCAATAGGATAAGCAAATTTTCGCGGGGAAGTGCTCTTGCGACACTACCAGCAGCAAGTAACACACCGCATTGTTGCAACGAAGATCCCCCATCTAGAAACACCATCCAGATCCAAAACATCACCGTCGCCCTCGTCTCACGGGTCCCAAACTCCTGATCCCTTGCCAAGCAATCAAGCGTGCCCATCCCATCCGGTGTGCCGATACCATCATCAATAAACGGTTTTCCCGGGAGAGGCCACCCTCCGTCACCGTCGCGGCGGTAAAAGCACCCCACGCAACGGTCACTCGCGCAGTAGTAACGGAAACCCGCTCCTTCCCCCACTCCACGTGTCCACGCGGCGTCCTTATCCGCTCCTCCTCCTGCCCCGCCCCGTCCATCCCGTTATAAATTCCCCACCACCCCGAGCACCATAGCCACAATCTCATCCAGCATTTCACAACCATCCTCGTCGTCTTTTCATCAGCAGCCAACTTCTAGCACAAGCTTCCGAGCAAAGCAAAAGCGTCACGTACGTACCGAGCGATAATCATGGCCATGGCACCGACCGCGTCCGCCGTCTCCTTCTCCGCCGCGCGCCCCTCGGCGGCAGTCCGTCCCCGCGCCGCCTCCGCCTCCGCCTCGGCCGGAGCCGGCCGCGTCCGCGCGGGGCAGCCCGAGGGAGGCAAGTGGTGGGCGCCGCTGGTCGGCTGGTCCGGGAAGGCGGACTACATCGAGCCGCCGACGGTGGTCGTGGAGGAGGAGAAGGCCGCCGCGAGGTCCTTCGTGGGCGGCCTGACGGAGGAGAAGGCCCGGCAGCTGCGCGCACGGATGCTGGAGACGGAGAGCTTCCATGACGCCATGTACCACTCCGCCATCGCCTCCCGCCTCGCGCGCTCCACCTAGGCCGACGCCGCCGGTGACGCGGAGAAACAACTCGCCGACAACACAAGTGCCCGTGGACTGTACATAGCTCTGTTCTCCTCTTTGGATTTGGGAGCCGATCCCTTGGTTGTTTTGGGGGAATCGACGCCCTTGTTGTTGTTGTAGTCAATGGAGGAGGGGTTAGATGAGAGGAGGCGATGGATCTGGTTTTAGGGATCCCTCGTCTTCCTCTCCGCCGCGATGCTCCCCGGCCGATCTGCATTTAGCTTTTCCTAGTAGTTGTAGAAAGCAAGACAAGAAGTAATCCCCCTCCTGTTGGAAACAATTGGGATCTGGAATTACATGTGCCAGGTCTGCCAGATTTGTAATAACGCTCCAGTTGTAAGATCTGAACGTCTATTAATTCTGGATCTGGACATCTTTGCGCTCAAACCCCTTGCTTAACACTTGTTTTCTTTCCCTTTTATCACAGTCCCGTTTGTACTGCCTTCGGTGGGATTGATTCTGGATCTGAGAGCATTGTTCTCTGAAAACAATCAGCCTGGCTCGATTCTGGATCTGAGAGCATTGTTAGCTGAAACAATTAATCTGACAAGATTATTATCGACAATGATGCACTCCACCAGCCCCCACGTACTGATGCACTCGGGCTAGGGAGGTCTGGAACGCCCTACCCCCTTGCATCCCGATGCCGCCTCCTCGCTCCATCGAGGACCTCTGGCGATCCTCTCGGCACTGCACCGCCTCGCTCACCATCGTTTCGGCTATTCTCTGGAACATTTGGAAAAGAAGGAACTCGCTTGTCTTTGATGCTAAGGACATCCCGCCCGACTCTGCCGCAAGAAATTGCATCGACGATGTTAGGTTGTGGACTAACCGATGTCGTAGCCAAACAGCAAAACTCATCCTCCTCAATTGGTGTAATCATTTCGAGCCCCCGTAGACTTTCTGGTTTTCGTTCTCGCCTACCCTACACCCCCCTCTGTAATCCCTTGATGTAATCCGAAGACTGTCCATATATAAAGTTCAGGCTGGCTTTGGCCCGCCGTAGTTACAGTCAAAAAAAAGTACTGATGATGCTCGGTTGGGTGGACTAGATGTCTCGATGAATTTGACACAATAGCTTGTACTCACTCCCTTCAAAATACTTACTCCCAAATGAATATGTTGACAATTTTTATCCAGATACACTCACTTGAGAAACCTTTTAGTTCAGAAAAAGATACAGACGGATGAACCTTCCCGTGACCGGCAACCATGACAAGTTGATGTACAGGACAATTATCTCGTTTGTTTAAACCCACAGATCGCTCTCTGCCTCCAAAAGATCGGCCACTAGTTTATGTGCCACTAGTGAGTAAATCCTGCTTGCCGGTTGAAAGGAATTGCAAGGCAGCTTTTGTTAATTAGTCTAAACGCAAGTGTGCTTTGGGGTTCCCGTACTTAATCCCAAACGCAAGTTTTAGCCTATTATAATCAGTGTGATGCTGACCGGTCTGTTCGTGTTTCCTCTCTAACAAAGCATCCTAGATAGCTTACACTAGAGGGTTTAGTACTATAGATGGCTACAGTTTTGGTTAGCAAAAGTGTGAGCTCAGGCTTTCTTGGGCAGCTCAGCTAGCACTCAAACTCAACATCCATTGAGATTTGAGACGCAATTAATTCATACTCTTGACTAATTTTCGCACGCAGTATCTTCATGCACACGCGCATCAATCGCTCGCAACCTTCTGGAAGGCCAACAACTACTCCAACACACAAAACGGCCAACCATGCACGGACGCACCTCCCATGTCTGATCTCTTTCCTTGTACTGTATGATTTTCTTGGCAATATCTAGAAGGCTAGCTAGGCTGCTCCTGTGTTTGAGTAAAACGGTGATAGGGGACCTGATAAAAAAGAATGATTAGAAACTTTAGTATAGCGTTCTGATTTCTGAAAAGTCATCTTAGCTATTGGACAGTGTCAATTTTGATAAGTAGAAGTGGCCATCCAGTAGGAGGTGACAAGGATGGATATTCTTACTAACAGAAAACCTTGTTTTTGTACTTATATTTCCCACAGCTTTTATTTTTTAATTTTCAAGTGAAGCGATTCCAGCTGCGGCTCTTGGGAATCTCCGAAGGCAAATATGAAGCGAGGCCAAAAGCTAGCGGTGCCAATGGCTACTTACCAAAGGGCAGGTATTAGAAAAGCTTCACAGCGTGCTTAAAAACCAGGCCGGCGCGCGGTGGCCTGGCTAGGAGCAAGAGCGTTTGCGACCACGCATTTGATTCTGATGTGCTGTACCAGTGTGTCTGTTTCTGTAGTTTCTGAAATGCAATAGAGAAATGATTTTTCTATAGTTTATTTCAGCGCCCAACTTAGTTGTCTAAGCAACATACCGAGCTTGCAACCTCAGTACGATTTCAAGGGAGGATGATATTTCAAAATGAAAAACATCAACGTTGGGCTTATTTTTTTCGAAAAGAGAAAAGACATCGGCCTCCGCAACGATTAAACACACAACCAATATTGTTAAACAGTTTATATTTTAAAGTATTACAGATTACAGGTTACATAAGATCGATAAATTAATCCATCGAAATAAAACATGTATGAAAAGCCTAGACACCCTGAAGTCTACTAGTATGCCGCCAACCAACACAGCTGAACCTACTCTAAGCGACCATCAGCGACCGTGTGTACCCAGAACCCATAAGTTTCTGATACCAGAGGGAAGAAATACTCAAAGCATAATCTAGTACACGGCCATGTGAGAAATCTGCATAAAGTTTGAAACTTCGACTTATCAAAACCCAAGTTATTCCTGCAAAGCCAATCGACTGGCATGAAACAAAAACCCTAATATGGATTCTAGCCTTAATTTTCGTACCAATTTTCAACTCGACCAATTTTTTTAACATATTCGGAATATTGATAGGTGGGGGAAGATTAAAAATAAAATGCACGACACACCAACACATGAAACAAGTCTAACAAAAGGACATGAAAGAGAAGGATGTTCTAGGGTCTCGTGGGAGTCACAAAAACAATGTTCGGTTGAATTTCAACTATAGCTTTACCTTTGTAAATCTAGTAATCACTAGGTTTCTTGCACTAAGCAGGTAGAACAACACATATGCCAAAACGGCAAATGATTCAAACGAAAGAAAACAGAGAAAGGAAAATCACACTCAACCCACATAACGTTCTCTGCCTCGACTATTATCGACAGGTTAACTGAAAATATCATACCCGAGTTCTGTTTCCCGGATGAAAGGACTAAGCGGACCGGCAGCTTTCGTTAATTAATGTGAAGCAAGTGTGCATTGTGGCCGCATTCTTAATCATAAATGGCAGTTTTAGTTAGCAGTCACTGTGATGCTTACCAGTGTGTGCTTGTTTTCTTTCTTGTGAAGCATCCTAGATAGCTTAGACCGGAGGGCTTGATAGATGGTTACAGCTTTTGGTAGCAAAAATGTGAGAGTGTTGGGATTCCCCACAGGACCGAATCACATCAAATTAGATGAACAAACACGCACGAAAAAATCTTTGCCAAGGGCACGTATCGCGCCCTCTAAATACTCTCTTTATTTCTGTGTTTTTCTCGATACAATCTGGCTTGAGTTACAAAGCACCGTATACACCCATATATATATATGGGACCATGGCCTAGCTAGCTGACCGACTTAAACACAAGTACCAAACCTAGACGTATTCTAATCCAACATGACTACTTTTACCATACGTACTAGCAAAGCCACAACTTGCAAACCGACTTGGACATACCAAGTCCACGTACAAGTAAACTTTCTAAAGTACCTAACTCAACACTAGCTAGGGAAAGATTATTGCTAACAATCTCTCCCTAATCTTGACTCTTGATCGTCCGCGCTTCTCTGATCTTGACTCCCTGCAGATCTGCATCTTTGTCTATATCTCGCACCACGACAAGTCTATTTGGCTCTCCCCAATTTCGACTTGGCGAATTTTACGGATCAACTCAAATATGATATGGACTACCCAGCCACGCTAGAAACCTTGTGGTAAACACCACCCGTGGATCACTCCATCCACCTAGCTGTGATACATGCCGACACCTCGTGGACTACACAATCCACTCCAGCCTTGTCGTGGTGGTGTCACGGCAGATGCCATGGGATGGCTAAAGATGTGGGGACGAAGGACGCTGGAGGTGTCCGGGGAGGGATCACGCGACGAGTAGCCGCGTGAGGTAAGAACAACACACTGCAAACAACGCGATCTACCCAGGTTCAGGGCCCTCGTGAGGAGGTAAAACCCCTACTCCTGCCTCTCTGTATGTATTATGATGTTTCTCCGAGTAGCCACAGTACAAATGATATCGCTACCGAGTAGCCACTCTCCTCTTTCCGAGTAGAGCTAGGTCAAGAACTTAGGGTTTCTAGGGTTCAATGTGTGCCTGTATGCGATCCCTATGTGTCTCTCCTCACGCAGGAGGCGGCGGGGCACCTTATATACCTGGTGCCCAACCGGATACGTCCAAATCTAGACAAGTGTCGACATTGTGTGCACACCGTCCTTCTTCCGGGTTCCCGCTGACAGCTTTGGTTCCTAACCTTGGCTTCATCTGGAAAGTCGTTGGGCAAAACTAAGGGACAGACTGGTATCACTGTACCTAAGCACAGAGTAGGCCCCCCTTATCCTGCCACGGCCTGCTTCCATGCTGTCACTGTCAGGCAGGCCGGTCCCAGATGAACAGTAGTTCGAATGCTGCCAAGTACGGACCCAGGATACGCGGGATCCTGTGTCAGAACGGCTCCTTTGACTTTCTGGCCCGAGTAGGTTCCCGCCAATTGTTCCCGCCAATTGTACTCGGACCAACTCCTCTACTCGAAAGGATAGAACTTGATTGATATCCCCTTCTGGTCATCTTGAGGTGAGACCGAGTAGCAGTCGACCGGGTAGTCAGTACCAGGTAGTCGGCTACTCGACCAAACCTCTCTTCTGTAAGCCGCCTTTACCACTTGCCTTTACCCTACTCGGGGGTAACCCCCCGACAGCAGTCCCCGAAGCTGGTTGAGTCTTGCGAACTCGTTCACTAGGCTCTGCCAGCTTAAAATCAATATTTGCCTCATAGCCCTTGAACCTCAAGATGCCGAGTAAACGGCCTCCGAGTAGCACTCTGACAAGTACCTGGCGTCTTGTGTCTTCCGAGTAACATCAGCCTTCTATTCGGCAACCGAGTAAAAAGACTTAGAGAATTTTCTTGAATTGAGCCGTTGCGGCGTAGGGCACTATCCAGCCGTCCGTACCGCAGCCGGACGCGTGTCAAGCATCCACGACCATGTCGTTTCGCTGCCCACGACACATCGTGCCACGCGCCCAGTTTTCACGGGGCGGGCCCACCGGCTCGTTATGTCCCATCAATCGTAATAATAGGCCACGATCTGATCGTGGGATCTACTGTGGCCGGTACGCGCGCGTTCCGCGCTTATGTGCGTTTCTATTCGGCCACAGGCCCCACCACACAGCAATCATGGCCACGATTGATCCCACTACGCCGATGGTAACGGTAAAATCGCGGAGAGGGTATAAATACCCCCGCCGGTAACTTCCTTTTCCCCTTCCCTTGCACTATTCCTCTTTCGTCCTCTGCTTTCCTCCGCCACCGAGCTCTCCGCCGCCGCGCAAGCTTTCGCGCCGCCGCGGACTCAATTCGCCCAACCACTCCGTCCAATTTCTTCCACTCCTCCTGCTTGCAACAATGGCCAAAGCCGGCTGGGCGGGCTCAATCGTTACCAGTGAGGATTTCGCCTGGCTCGTTAATACCAGGCGAGTTCCTCCCGGCGTGGAGTGCCGGGCGCCTGACAATGAAGTCGTGCCAACTCCGCGGGAGGGTGAGCGCGTCGTCTTCATGTCGCACTTCGAGCGCGGCTTCGGACTGCCGGCCTCCGAGTTCCTCCGTAAGTTTCTCGACCACTTCGGCCTTCAGATGCATCATCTGCCGCCGAACGCCATCGTCTTCCTCGCCTACCACGCCGTGGTGTGCGAGGCTTTCCTCGGTATCCACCCGACGTCGGAAACCTGGCTGAGGTACTTCCACCTCCGCCAGCAGACTGTCGGGAAGAAGGACAGCGCGGGCGTCGGCCGCGCAACCGACACCGGCTGCGCCATGATGGTGCAGCGGACCGGGACGAACCACCCCCGTATCAAGGGGCTGGACTCCGTTCGACTGTGGCAGAAGACGTTCTTCTATGTCAAGAACATCCCCGCCGCCGAAGGAGCCCAGGTAAATGACAGGATCAACCTTCCCGCCTGGAGCCTCCGTGCTCCCACCGGGAAGAACTGGAAGGAGAAGCCCGCCAATGACGACAACGCCATCGAGATAGAGAGGAGGCTAGGCTGGCTGATAGAGCAAGGCCTCAAGAACGATGATCCGGTGGCTTGCTGGATCCAGCGCCGAGTGCTGCCCCTGCAGGAGCGCTGCCATCTCATGTGCTACATGGGAGGCCCCCGCGACTGCACCAGGACGACAACCGTCGAGATCGACAACATTGATGTTCCCGGGCACGCAAGGGCCATCTTGATGACCAACCTCAGCGACAACTGGCAGTACGGGTTCGTCCCGTATAGCCGTACGAAGCCGATTGAGCGGGTACGTCCTCCTTACTCTGTTTTTGCATATGCTTTCCGAGTAGATAGATCTCCTTCTTGCCACGAGTAGCAATTGCCTTCTGCACCGAGTAGGATACTTAGCCGAATCTCCTAGGCTTAATGTGCTTTGTACTTGCACGCCTTGTCGGGTAGCCTACTCGGAAACGATTCTTAGGCTTAGTGTGCTTTGCGCCTGCACGCCTTTCCGTATAGGATACTCTACAATCATGCTTGGGCCTCATATGCTTTGTATTTGCACGCCTATCCGGGTAGAAACAATTAGTGAGCTGCGTATCCGAGTAGAATTCCTTTCTGATACTCGGCTATTCTGTGACCCTTCTCTGTTTTTCAGACTCTTACTCGCCAGAAAATTGAAAGCTGCGAGCGCTTTGATGGCAACTTCTCTGCCGATCGCGAGGAGGACGATGTGCCCTCCTTCGATGCCGCGGATCAGATCAACCTCCCACGCTCCCCAACGACGGAGAAACGCGAGGCCGAATCGTCTCTTCGCGATTGGTCTGAAGATGACTTCGAAGGTAACAACGTACTCACTTTGCTTGCTTGCGAGAAGCGTCAATCCGTTGCTTGATGTTCCTAATTTTCTTCTTTTCTTTTCTCGGACTCGTAGATGAAGCTGCTGACGAGAGCGAGGACGAGGACGATGACGAGGACAAGGACGATGCGGTCCTTGTCGTCAAACCTCTGTCCGTCGCAGCCCCCAACACCCGCAAGCGGACTGGCAGTGACGCCCAAGGGCCTCCAGCCAAGAAGAAGAAGCCCATCGAGAAGCAGAAACCGACCAAGGCAGTCGCGAAGAGATTAAGGCGAAAGCTCCCTTCCACCACTGCGTAAGTTTTCCTTCTCGATCGTCTCTCCTCTCGCGCTGTGCTGTTTTCCTCAATCCGCTTCTAATTTCTGATTCTTTCTTTCTCGGCAGTCCTGCCATGGACGCGAATGCCGTTCTCGCGCCCGACCAGGCCAATAAAGCACCAGTACCTCTGATCAATCTCGACGATGAGGAGGATGACGCCACCAACATCCAAGGAGCAGAAACAGAACAGCAGAACCGTGCGTCGTCAGCAGCACGGGACACTGCTGCTCATCAGGATAGAGCGCCTTCTCCTCCGGCCAGCAACGCCGAGGAGGATCAGGACCAGGAGATGCATGACACCGCCACCCACGAGCAACCAGACGCAGAGCAAGAGCAGCCCACCACCAGGGCTGCCGCACAAGAGAATCCCGCTGGCGAGCAGCGGATAGAGGACGCCACCACCACGGATGCCACCATGGCGGACGTCTACCCGCTGAGCGACGTGCAGTCAGGCGCCACACCAAGTAGCGCCCAGCCGATTGGCGCACCAGATAGTGCACCCCTAGCGCCGCCAACTGATCCTGCCAGGCAGCAGGCCCTAGATGTCCTGAGGGATGAAGTTGACAGAAGAGCAGCCGAGAAAGAAGCTGCCGAGAAGGCCGAGGCTGAAAAAGAGGCAGCCGAGAAGGAAGCCGCCGAGAAGGCCGAGGTCGAGAAAGAGGCAGCCGAGAAGGAAGCCGCCGAGAAGGCAAAGGCGAGAGCTGAGGGAAAGAAGCTCGAAGATCCCGAGAAGCAGAGAGCCGAAAAAGAGAAGGCGAAGAAACGAGCCAGGGATCAGAATCAAATGCCGCCGCCAGCCTCGGGTGGAGCACTGGTGATTCGAGAGTCCGGCCCGGTTGCCACTGCGACCACTGCCGCCGCCATCGCCGCTGGCCAACCTTGCTTCCCGGACTACATGGTTAAGGTTAGTCATCAGAACACCATCGGCTTCTCTCCCAAGGATAAGCAGCTAGCCCTTCTGAGGGGAAGAAAGGCCGTAGCCGTGAACTCCCCTCCCCCAGATCCAAATCAGAATCAGTCCGTCACTATTGCTTCTCGGGGAGTCCAAGATCCAACGATAAAATCCCGGAGCCTCGAGCAGGTGCTGGATACCATTGGCTATATCGACGCCAAATGGGACAGCAAGGTTCTTGGCACTGACAACTGGCACGGCCTTGGTCTCGGCGCAATTGACCATATGCGCGTCGACTGGAACAAAGTGGATCTGGGATACAAGCCCATGACCGTCTCCACCGACACCGCCACTCTCGCTGCCAAGATGTTTCTGCACCGCAAGAACGCCGAGGACATCGAGCAATCCTATGCAGTAAGTTTCACTTGTCCTTCTCTGAGTTGAATTTTTCTTCTCTTCTATTCGCCTTCATTCTTCTTTACCATCACCCAGTCCCCGAGATTCTGGCCGAGTAGGCGGATACTCTCCGAGTAGCTTCCTACTCGGGTTGAATCTTTTCTGCTCTGTCTAACTTGTTTTCTTCTCGCTTCTCAGGATAGCGTCCTGAAGCGGACCAACTTATACCGCGTGCTTCTCTGGAATCACTCTATCGCCAGGAGGCGAATCGCTGCATTGGAGAAGGAAAAGGCAGCTGCGGAGGCTGCGAGCAAGAATGCCAACGACAGCACTCAGCAGCTGGCTGAAGTGAAAGGTACGCTTTTAGCTGTGCGGTTACTGCGTTTCTTGTTTACGCCCGCGTCTGCTTTCTTTCGCGCTAACCTTTCCTACTCTGCAGAGAACCTGAAGAACTTGGCTGAGGAGCACGAGAAGTGCCGTGCGTTTGTGGAGAACGCCGAGGCCACCATCAAGAAGTTAGAAGGTGAGTAGCCGTCTTCTCGGAATCATTCTTGTTTCTGTTTCTTCTCTGCTTCTCTGCTAACCTTGTTTGTCTCTCCGCAGAAGATCATAAGTTGTTTGTTGGAGAACATCAAGATTGCGTCAAACCGGAAGAGGTGCAGAAGCAGCTGTCCGACCAGGCTGTCGAGCTGGTGAAGGATCACACTACGGAGACGGAGCAGCTGCAACTCCAGCTGCAGAAAGCACTCCGGGATGCTGTTACAGTTAGTGAAGAGAAGGACAGAGTGATTGCCGAGAAGACCAAAGCGGAGACAACCCTCAAAGCCAAGGTCAAGGCCCTAGAGCTGGAGTGCGAAACACTGAAGACATCCAATGCTGGGTACTTCGCTCAGTTGGATACTCTGCGCCAGATCCAGGATAAGCACATATCCAATGAAGAGTCCTGGAAGACCCAGCTGCAGGCGCTGCGCATCGAGCTTAAGAGTAAGCTTTCTCTTCTCTACACCCTTCTCTTCTCGGTCAAATTTCTTCTCGGTTCTTCCTCTACCCGGTTCTTTTCTCCTCTGATTCTGAATTTCCTACTTGCTTTCCCAGAAATCTTTCCTGCCATTATTTCTTCCTGCGTGCCCGCTCTGGCCAAGGCCCAAGCAGCACGTGCTGCGAATGGCGAGCCAGAGGACACCAGGGCCGAAATTGAAGACAGTATGCTGGTGATGCGAGGCCAGTTCGAACGCCTAGCCGGCGTTGGTAGAGACCTCGTGCGCGTGGGCTTTGAGCTTCACAAACTCTTCTGGCCTGAGGATCCTGAGCCAACAACCATCCGGGGCCTCGCACTCAAGCTACAGAATGTGAAGGCCGAGTTGAAGAAATGGCGTGCTTCTGGAGCTAGGGCAGGCGCGGACTTGATGCTTCTTTGCATCGCCTCCTGGTATGAAAATCTTGACATGCAACGCATCCGCGGGAAGCGCGACAACTCCAAGTGGGAGATGGACTCCGACTGCGTGGCCACGCGCAAATCGATCGCGTATGCAGTGGCGGAGTGCGCTGAGACGGAGGTCTACCTCGACGGCCCCCCCGAGCCCGACACCGAAGTGGAGGAGGACGAGGAGGAAGACGACGACACGGAGTCCGACTTGGAGGGCCTCTTCGATTCCCCCAGGAGCAAGGCCGGGAAAGGGAAAGGCACGGCCATCTCGAGTAGCGATGAGGAGGCCGAGCACATCGACACCGCCCCACTCGACTTCGGCACCTCTTCAGGAGCCGCTCTTGACGACACGATGCCCGCCCCCGGCCTAGCCTCCGGTTCCTCTACAGCTCCAGGGCCCATCTCGGTGGCCACGACCACTTCCGACCCGGCAACCACCGAGCAGGACGCCGAGATGAACGAGTCCGCCACCACCGAGGAAGATGCGGCAGCTAGGGCCACCACAGAAGATGCAGCAGCCAATGCCAGCACTGACAACACTGCCACCTCCACATAACTTTACCTGCAAACTTTTTTACTCGAAAACTTATCAGATCCCCGGGATGCCGGGAGCAGATGTAATAGACTATCTTTGTTTTGCTTGCTACACAGTTTTTATCCCCTCCCTGTTTATTTCGAAATTAATCAATTTGAACGACGCTGGCTCAATGCCGAGTTGCGTTTCCATGCGAGTCCCCGAGTTGCTTTCCTTATTCACCCTATCTTTTCATCTCTGCTCTACCCGCAACTTGTTGCTTTTTTGGTATTCGAGTCACAAGAATCAAAGAGTAGAGCTGCAAATTCTTAGCCGCTAGAAACCATCATGGTAACGCAGCCCACCACTTAGCCGAGAAGACGAAAACAGGGAACAAAAGTAACAAACAATCTACTCGGTTCCTGCACTCTTTCTTCCTTAGCGATTTTCGTGTGCTCATTGACCTTTTGCTTGTTCTCTTGCTTGCCATGAAGCCGGGTTTCGGACAGCAGCAGAGTCGAAGAGTTGGCATATAGGTTTAAACACAGTACTCAATGCACTTATGAGTTCTGAAGTGGAGCAACCGAATAGACAAAGGGTCAACCCGAGTAAAAACACTTAGAGCAATTTTGGACGAGGGCAGTCCCCGAGAACAATTTTAGATTGCAGAGTAGAATTTCAACTCGGATAAGAGGGTACATACACATCTTTGCTTACGAATGAAAACGACGGAGTAGAGCTACATTCCAGGGGCGCTTGGTTTCCTCTCCAGCTTTGTCTGCCCTGTTCGCCTGCGACGGGCGCACATCTACAAGGTAGTACGCATCATTGTGCAGCGCTTTGCTCACAATGAAAGGCCCTTCCCATGGAGGAGACAACTTGTGCATCCCGGCTGTGCGCTGCACAAGCCTAAGGACCATGTCTCCCTCTCGGAAAACCCTTGGGTTCACCTTTCGGCTATGATAACGCCGCAGGTTTTGCTGGTAGATAGCCGAACGTGACAGAGTCAGCTCTCTTACTTCTTCAAGCAGGTCAACGTCGTCTTCTCGAGCTTCTCTCGCCTCCACCTCAGTGTAGAGGGCTACTCGGGGGGAGTCATGCTCTAAGTCTATTGGCAACACGGCCTCAGCCCCGTATACCAAGAAGAATGGCGTGTAGCCGGTTGACCGGTTAGGGGTAGTCCTTAGACTCCACAACACCGCTGGCAACTCTTCTAGCCAACACCCAGGTGTTTTCAGCAATGGCTCAATCAGCCTTGGCTTTATGCCTGCCAGTACCATTCCATTTGCTCTCTCAACTTGCCCATTGGAGGCAGGGTGCGCGACTGACGCAACGTCTAGTCGGATATGCTTATCTCTGCAGAATCGCACCATTGCCCCCTCTGCAAAGTTGGTGCCGTTGTCGGTGATGATACTGTGCGGGTAGCCATATCTCATGATCACATCCTTCACGAACTTCACAGCTGTGACCCCATCGCACTTCCGGATAGGTTTCACCTCAATCCACTTGGTGAACTTGTCCACCATGACCAAAATATGTGTCATATTGCCTTTAGCCGGCTTGAAAGGACCAACCATATCCAAGCACCAAACAGCAAATGGCCATGTGATAGGAATTGTTTTCAACTCGGAAGCAGACATGTGAATCTTACTTGCGAACATCTGGCAGCCGTTGCACTTCCTCACAATATCCTCAGCTTGCTGCAGTGCAGTGAGCCAGTAGAAGCCATGCCGAAAAGCTTTCTTGACCAATGCCCGAGACGAGGCGTGATGCCCACATTCCCCTTGATGTATCTCCACCAGAATTTCTTCTCCCTCTTCTGGGCTCACACAGCGTTGCAGCACGCCGGTGGCACTTCTCTTGTGCAGCACATCTCGGACTATGGTGTAGCCCTTGGACCTTATCTGAATCTGCCTCGCAGTCACCTCATCTTCAGGTAAAGTACCGTCCCTTAGAAAGGATAATATGGGCATAGCCCAACTCGGTGTCTCCCGCATGGGAAACACTGGTTCGTCCAGTTCCATTGGGACAGGCTCTTGCGGTTGCACAGGAGGAGTAGGAGCGCTTCTTTGCAGCCCAGACCGATTGGCGAGAACTTCTTCAATGAACGCGACAGCCTCTGGGTTGAGGGCGGCAGTCCCCGAGTACGGAGTGGCAGTCCCCGAGTAAGGAGTGGCAGTCCCCGAGTAAGGAGTGGCAGTCCCCGAGTAAGAAGTGGCAGTCCCCGAGTAGGGAATGGCAGTCCCCGAGTAGGGAATGGCAGTCCCCGAGTAGGGAGTGGCAGTCCCCGAGTAGAGGACAGCAGTCCCCGGGTTCCCTGCAGCACTCTCCCAGTCAATCTCCATTGGGTCAGATTCTTCACTTGGCAGAGAAGGAACAAAGATGGATTCCGAGTTGGGGGAAGGCTTGATGGATGGCTTCCTCAAATGCTCCAAGGCAATCCCTGCCGGGATGGACTGCCGAGAAGACCCCAACTTGGACAACTCATCTGCTGCTTCGTTCTCTGCTCGGTGAATGTGCTGAAACTCACAGCCTTCGAAGAACCCAGTCATTGACTGCACCAGGAAGCGATACGATGCCATGTAGGCATCCAAAGCATCCCAGGTACCTGAGACTTGCTGCACCACCAGATCTGAATCGCCATAGCATATAATGCGCTGCACGCCAACCTCCTTTGCTACTCGCAAACCATGCACCACTGCCTCGTACTCGGCTACATTGTTGGATGCCTTGAAATGAATCTGCAGCACATATTTGAGCTGATCTCGCTTGGGTGATGTGAGCACGACACCAGCACCAAGGCCTTCCTTCACTTTCGAGCCATCGAAATGCATCCTCCAATAGTTGGAAACTGGAGCAGGAGGTTCATACTGCATCTCGGCCCAGTCCACAAGAAACTCCGCCAGGACCTGAGACTTGATGGCTTCTCTTCTCGTGTACGCGGGAGCGTATGCTGCTAGCTCAATTGCCCACTTGGCTACTCTGCCACTCGCCTCCTTGTTGCCCATGATATCCGAGATGGGGGCAGAGCTCACGACAGTGATGGGGTGCTCCTGAAAATAATGTTTCAGCTTCCTGGCGCCCAGGTACACACCATATGTCATCTTCTGGTAGTGCGGATAGTTTTGCTTGGAACTGGACAGCACTTCACTGAGATAATAGACTGGGCGCTGCACACTCTTGCCTTCTTCTTCTCGCTCCACCACTATCACCACGCTGACTACTCGGTTAGTCGCAGCAATGTACAGCAGCATAGGCTCCTTGGGTAGCGGACTAGCCAAGACGGGAGCGCTAGCCAGCATTGCTTTCAGCTCGTTGAATGCCACGTCCGCTTGCGGAGTCCAGACAAACTTGTCACTTTTCTTCATCAGCTGGTACAGAGGCAAGGCCTTCTCGCCCATTCGGCCCAGAAAACGGCTCAGAGATGCCAAACAACCCGTGAATTTCTGCACATCTTTCAGTGATCTCGGTAAAGACATGCTCTCAATAGCTTTTATCTTAGAAGGATTGGCTTCAATGCCCCGACTAGAAACCAGAAAACCGAGTAGCTTTCCAGCCGGTACGCCAAAGGTGCACTTACTCAGGTTCAGTTTCATTTTGTACTTGCGTAGGTTAGCAAAGGTTTCCTCCAGGTCGGCAAGCAGAGTATGTGTTTTATTCGTTTTGATGACAATGTCATCTACGTACACCTGCACATTCTTGCCGAGCTGGTCGTGCAAGCATTTCTGCATGCATCTCTGATAGGTTGCACCCGCATTCCTCAAGCCAAAACACATGACACGATAGCAATAAGCCCCGTACGGGGTAATGAAAGCAGTCTTTATTTGATCAGCGGGATTGAGTGCAATCTGGTGGAAACCAGAGTAGGCATCTATGAAGGACAACAGTTCACAACCAGCAGTGGAATCGATCACCTGATCGATGCGAGGTAGCGGGAAAGGATCCTTGGGGCATGCCTTGTTCAAGTCGGTGTAGTCGACGCACATGCGCCATGCGGTGGCAGCCTTGGGATCCTCCTTCTTCTTCTCAACCATGACCGGGTTGGCTAGCCAATCCGGATGCAGCACCTCCATGATGAAGTTACTTATCAGCAGCTTGGTGATCTGATCACCGATGGCCTTCCTTCTCTCATCTCCGAAACGACGCATAGCCTGCTTCACTGGCTTGGCGTCAGGACGCACATGCAAAGAGTGCTCAACCAACTCCCTCGGGACTCCTGGTAGATCTTCATTGGTCCAGGCGAACACATCCCGATTCTCACGGAGGAAGTGGATGAGCGCGCTTTCCTATTTCTCCGCCAACCCGGAACCAATGATGGCTACGCGGTCGGGGAACTCGGGGTCGACCTGGACTGTCTTGGTCTCCTTGGCAGCTTGGAAAGCAGTACCATGCTGGGTACTCGGCACACCTTGTGCGCCAGCTTGTGCGGACTGAGCCATGGCCACCACCTCATACATCTTCTTCTTCTCGGCAGCAATCACCATCGATTCCGCCAGCTGGGAGCTAGCAGAGGCACACTCCATGGACTTCTTGTAATCCCCCGAGATGGTGATGATGCCATTGGGACCAGGGATCTTCATCTTCAGATAAGCCACATGTGTGGAGGCCATGAACTTGCTCAGAGCAGGCCTGCCGAGTAGAGCATGATATGGGCTCTGATGATCCACCACCTCAAACTGCAGGCGCTCTGTGCGGCAGTTCTCCCGAGTACCAAATAGCACATCAATCCACACTCGGCCAATCGGGTTGCACGAGATCCCGGGCACAATGCCATGGAATGTGGTCTTGCTAGGCAGCATCATGTTCTCGGCCAGGCCAAGCTTCTCGAGTGTGTCCTTGTATACAATGTTGATGCTGCTGCCGTTGTCGATTAGCACCTTGCTGAACCTCACATTCTTCTCGGGACCCAGGAAGGTAGGATCTAGCACCAAGGCATAGGTACCCGGGTTGGGCATCACCTTGGGATGATCCGCTCGAGTCCACCTGATCTCCTGGTCACACCAATACATGTAGTGAGGGACAGCAGGAATCACCGCATTGACCTCCATGGCCCGCCTGTGCTGCGATTGCTTGTCGATTGCCTCAGAAGTGAAGATCATATAGCTCTCATGGTGCTCTTGGTACTGGTTGGAGCCATTGCCCCCATTGTTGCCATTGTTGCCATTGTTGTTGCCCTGGTAGTAGTTGTTGTTGCCTCTGTTGTTGTTGTTGCGGTTGTAGTTGTTGTTGTTGTTGCGGTATCTCTCATTGTTGAAGTTCTGGTTGGCTCCTAAAGCCACCTGGTTGACATTCTCTCTTCTCGGGTACACTGGCGGCCGAGCTGCGGGTGCGCGAGTAGGTTGAACAGTAGCATTGGCGGCTGGCAGGGGAGGAGGAGGAGGCAAGCCATCACTCTTGATCACATCCCACCATTCGCATTGCCGAGTAGTATGGTTCGCAGGCCTTGAGGGGTGGTGAGTGTGAAAGCTGCATGGGCCATCCTTCATGTCGTCAAAGACAAACTTCTTCGGCTGCTCGGAGTTCCCGCTACCCGACTGCGCAGTACGGAACGGTTTCTTGTTGCCCTGGCCCTGGTTCTGGTTCTGCCCGTAGGCTCCAGCAGGTTTCTGCCTTTGGCCACCACCGCCTCCGACATTCACTGCATTCACCTCTTCAGGATCATACCGAGTATCTACTCGTCGTTTGTTGCGGAACTCGTTGCGCTTGCTGCTGTTGAAGTTTCTTCTCGGCTCAGAGGAGTCCATCAGTGGCTGAGTAGGATCACCGAGTGCGTACTGATCCGCAATCTTGATGGTCTCGGCCAGGGTGTTCGGCATCTCCCTCTGCAATCTCTGCCAAAGCATGCTACCATGTCGGCAACCCTGCGCAAACCAAGTGATGGCCTGTGCTTCATTCACACCCTCGCAGGTGTTCCTCAGCGTGCTCCACCGAGTAAGGTACTCGCGGTCTGTCTCATCTTCTCGCTGCCTACAGGCTGACAGCTGCTGTGGCCTATTCGGTCTCTTGTATGTACTCGTGAAGTTGCTGATGAAGGCATCCGAGAAGTCCAGCCAGCAGTTAATGCTGTTCTTGGGCAAGTTGTTGAGCCAAGTACGAGCTGGACCCTCTAGCATCTGTGGAACATAACGCACAACCCATCTTCTATTGCCATTCGCGATATGGACCGCGGTGACATAATCATTGAGCCAATCTTCAGGCTTGGTGCTGCCATTGTAGCTCTTGGTGCCTCTTGCGAGCTGGAAGCCCTTCACGGAAGGCTCGTTCATGATGCGCGGGCCAAAGCACTCGGGGCCAGGAGGACCCGTGCTCTCAAGTCGCGCCGACAAGCTGATACGGTCCAGCTGGTGCCTTGCATCTCCAGGCGCCAACACGCGCTCTCCAACACGGTCATGAATATCATAGCCAGCCATCTCCATAGCCGAGTAGCCATCATCATACCTGTCCACCTGCACAGCGGCAGGCTGCTCCACCGGGTTGGCGACTGGTGCCACTGGGCGCGGCTGCTGCCTCTGCCGAGTAGGCTGAGCCGCGGGTTGCCGAGAAGAACTTGGACGCGTGGCATCTCGGGCACGGCTTTGAGCTTGATGGGCTTGAGAGCCTGCTCTTGCAGCGTTGTGTTCCCGCCCGGGCTGCTGCGGCACAGCAACCTGTTTCGCGGCAGCAGCCGGGTCATACACCTGCATTTGCCTGTCTCTACCCGAGCGCCCGCTGCGGCTCTTCTCGCGGCTAGGATGCGGAGATGAGGCTTGATCGTTAGATCTTGCCGCGTGCGAGTGAACCACCTGCGAAGCTCCAGCACCCGGGTTGGCCTTCCGGAACTCCTCGTTCTGCCTGGCGGCCTCCAACACCAACTCGTGGAGCCTCTCCTGCTGCCTGATGCGCGCGTCGCCTTCGAGACGTGGCAACTCGGCAGCCACAGCCTCTGCAGCTCTGAGCGTCTTGGCGGGCGTGCTGTACCTTGGCCTTGTGAAGGTGTTCGCAGTGGCGGACTGAGCGGGCACCTCCGCAACCGTTGCCATCTCGACACCCAAGTTGCGTCGCGTAGCGCCTACTCTGCTAGGCCTCCTGGCGACTGGCGTGAAGCCGTGAGCCTTGTTGTACTCGAGCTGGTCTAGACTCAGCTCAAGCCTGATCTTCTCCAACTCCGCCTGCTCGGCAAGCAGCTCCTGGCGTTGCCGCTCGAGCTGCTCCCTAGCGGCTAGGAGCTCGATGTCGGTGGGAGTGGGCATACCGGCTCGCGCAGCAGACGCGGGAATGACCGTAGAGGTGGAAGGCGGCAAGTTGTTCTCCCTCTCGTAGGGCCGGTGAGTCCTGCCACCAGCAGGCGGTTCGTCAACCTCCTCGACGACGGCCGCAGCGCCAGTAGCAGCCGCGCCAGTGTTTGCCGCCAAGCCCGTCACCATCACCTCAGCGCAGCTCGCAAAGCTGCATGCGGGCCTTCCGCGAGCAGCAATCACCGCGGGAGGATCCTCCGCGTCATGCACCAGCTCGGGGTACGCGCTGTTGGCGACGGTGGCGACGTAGACGAGGTGAGAGCCGAAGGAGATCACCGTACCGCCCTCAGGCATGGCCATGCCGCCGAAACAGCCGGCGTTGTCGGTGACGAAGTCGAAGGAGCCGAATCTGTGGACAAGGCCACAAACCACGCGCTCCACTGAAGAAGATCCCGTCCGAACAGAAACTCCAGCCAGCGCCGCTGGTTGCCCCACGGTGGGCGCCAACTGTCGTGGTGGTGTCACGGCAGATGCCATGGGATGGCTAAAGATGTGGGGACGAAGGACGCTGGAGGTGTCCGGGGAGGGATCACGCGACGAGTAGCCGCGTGAGGTAAGAACAACACACTGCAAACAACGCGATCTACCCAGGTTCAGGGCCCTCGTGAGGAGGTAAAACCCCTACTCCTGCCTCTCTGTATGTATTATGATGTTTCTCCGAGTAGCCACAGTACAAATGATATCGCTACCGAGTAGCCACTCTCCTCTTTCCGAGTAGAGCTAGGTCAAGAACTTAGGGTTTCTAGGGTTCAATGTGTGCCTGTATGCGATCCCTATGTGTCTCTCCTCACGCAGGAGGCGGCGGGGCACCTTATATACCTGGTGCCCAACCGGATACGTCCAAATCTAGACAAGTGTCGACATTGTGTGCACACCGTCCTTCTTCCGGGTTCCCGCTGACAGCTTTGGTTCCTAACCTTGGCTTCATCTGGAAAGTCGTTGGGCAAAACTAGGGGACAGACTGGTATCACTGTACCTAAGCACAGAGTAGGCCCCCCTTATCCTGCCACGGCCTGCTTCCATGCTGTCACTGTCAGGCAGGCCGGTCCCAGATGAACAGTAGTTCGAATGCTGCCAAGTACGGACCCAGGATACGCGGGATCCTGTGTCAGAACGGCTCCTTTGACTTTCTGGCCCGAGTAGGTTCCCGCCAATTGTTCCCGCCAATTGTACTCGGACCAACTCCTCTACTCGAAAGGATAGAACTTGATTGATATCCCCTTCTGGTCATCTTGAGGTGAGACCGAGTAGCAGTCGACCGGGTAGTCAGTACCAGGTAGTCGGCTACTCGACCAAACCTCTCTTCTGTAAGCCGCCTTTACCACTTGCCTTTACCCTACTCGGGGGTAACCCCCCGACAAGCCTCATGTAGAGTCATGGCCTCATTGAAGAGACTCACCTTCTCTGGTTTACCGCCCCTCACACTTGAACTTGATCCTCTCCTCGAGACATATAGACCTGGTTGAGGCACGCTGACAGCCACATGCCATCTTGTTTTTGCGCCTTCGTCCATGGTGATAAATCACACCGGACAGTCCCTCAACCGCGACGCTTCAACTGCAATAGATCCTCACAGAGACGAGCACTTTGACACACCGACGACTCACTGACACGACACCGACCACACATGCAAACATGCACACACTTCGACTCATCTAACTCCCCGGCTGACAATCTTGACGAGACTCCCGGCACCGCACCTCGGCACCATCGCTCCATCAACGATCATCCACCTCCACCGCCTTGCCGACGACAACTCCTGCCGCCTCCTCCTTGTCACTTCGTCGAGCGACGACCGCCCGCCGTTTTCCTCCTTGTCGCTCCAACGAACGACGATCGCCCGCCGTCTTCCTCCTTGTCGCTCCAACGAACGACGATAGCCCGCCCCGAGGCGCTAGTACGGGTCGCCTCCTCGGGGCAAGCATGCCCTCAAATTTTCGACCTCGCTCTGATACCAATTGTTGGGATTCCCCACAGGACCGAATCACATCAAATTAGATGAACAAACACGCACGAAAAAATCTTTGCCAAGGGCACGTATCGCGCCCTCTAAATACTCTCTTTATTTCTGTGTTTTTCTCGAGACAATCTGGCTTGAGTTACAAAGCACCGTATACACCCATATATATATATGGGACCATGGCCTAGCTAGCTGACCGACTTAAACACAAGTACCAAACCTAGACGTATTCTAATCCAACATGACTACTTTTACCATACGTACTAGCAAAGCCACAACTTGCAAACCGACTTGGACATACCAAGTCCACGTACAAGTAAACTTTCTAAAGTACCTAACTCAACACTAGCTAGGGAAAGATTATTGCTAACAGAGAGCTCAATCTTTTCCTGGGCAGCTTAGCACTCGACATCATACAGGTGAAATTAACTAATTTTCGCACACAAAATCTCCATGCACACGCTCATCAATCGCTCGCCCCCTTCTGGAAGCCAAAGAAGTACCCCCCCCCCCCCCGTCCACTTTTATAAGGCTCACTTTTTACTATTGAAATGCTAAGAAGTGTGCCTTATAAAAGTGGACGGAGGGAGTATTGAAGACGCAAGAACAACTAACCACACACCTCCCATATATCTACTTCTCCATCAAAATATAAGATGTGTCCAGATACGATTTTGTTTAGAAAATGCTTAAAAAAATTACATGTTAATACGGAGGGATTATGATATAGTTAGGCTACTCCTGTATGTGGGGGTAAGACGCGCGACTCAGGACGGAGCCAGTCCAAAAGTTTGGAGGGGCAAAATCTTATTAGAGGGGGAAAAGTGGTTTGAAACTAGTACTAATTGTAAGTTTGAGTTCCATGGAGTATATGAAAATAATCAGATTCATGGGGGTGCCCTCCCTCCCCCCCTCCTTCATCCGTAGCGCGGCCTGATAAAATCCAGGATAAAAACTTTAAGAGAGCATTCTGAAACGGTCACCCTAGCCTCGGCTCGGCTCGCTCAAGCTCGGTCAACCGAAAAGTCGAGCTCGGCTCGACTCGTTCAACAAACGAGTCCAAAATAAAAACTTGGCTCGGCTCAGTGAACTCGCAAGTAGCTCGCGAGCTACTTATTTTATTCATTTAATTTTGTAAAACTGTAAAAAGTTAACTTTATATACAATATATACAATTATTTTTAACTATTTGGGGAATTTATAATAAAATCATCTCAATAATCAATGAATTTGTATTAAATAAGCTACGATAATCAATAAAATATGTTGACATAAATAAGAATATCATTAACCACTAATTTTATTGAGTTAAACGAGCGAAACGAGTACTCGATAAACTCGGCTAGTCTAGCTTGAACTCGTTTACAACCAAAAATGAAAACTCGACTCGGCTCGTTTGACAACGAGTTCGAGTCAGGCCGAGTCGAGTTACGAGCTATTCGTTTAACTCGAGAGTTTCGAGTTTTAATTCCAGCCCGAACCGTAGCTAGTGGAGAGTGGCAATTTTGAGAAATAAAACCGGCCATCAAGTAGGAAGTAATACAAGGATAAACGATGGATAATGCTTTCTTTAGGTGTTACTCTTTGTGGTGGTGTGGGCTTGTCCCAATGGTGTTCGTGTTTGTTGTATAATTTTCACCCGGTTTCTTCCGCTAATAAACCGGGCACCTTCTTTTTAATTAATGGATAAGGGAAACTTGTATTCTTTGTTTAAGAAAATGGATATTCTATTCTATTTTCTCTATTCAAATAATCTATGTCCCAGTCAAGAACACTAGCCATCAGTTCTGAGATATTGATTACTTTTTCTTTTTCGAAGCGGATACTCATTTATCATTTTGAAGTGATTCCACCAACGACCCTTGGAGAGCTCCGAAGGCAAAGATCAAGTAAAATCGGAAACTAGCAGTGTCAATGGTTATTTGCCAAAGGGCAAGTATTAGAAAGGCTTTACAACTATCTCAAAAAAGGAGGCTTTACAACGTGCTTAAGCGACAGGACGGCTAGTACCTTTGATTGTATGACCACATATTTTGGTTCTGATGTGATGTGTTCGTATAGTTTCATAAATGTACTAGAAACATGATTATTCTATAATTTTATTCTGCGCCAAGTCAGATGTGTAAGCATCGTCCGTTGCAACATGTTACGACCTTACTGGGTTCCTCTCGATTCACTCCTTGATACAGCCGGATTCGATCCGGATCCTCCCCGTCTGGGGTTATTGGAAAGGAAATGGAACAAGTCTTACGTCATGTTCGCTCCACGCAGGGAGGGGAACTACGACTATGTAGGTGATGATACGCTCGTCCGCTACGCTCTGGGCCTTGGGCCGCGATGGGCTTCCTGGTAGGGTTTTGTAGTCGATGTAGATGGCCCAGTTGTGACATTCCCTCCCTCTTGAGAACTAGCTTGACCCCAAGCCAGTGCCGTCGGAAACCGGTGTTGCATCGCCGAAACATCTTCCCAGGTGACGGATGATGCAGGGAGACCGGACCAGCGCACCAGGACTCCATCGATATGACACCCTCCTCTCTGAATTCTTCGGTACACTAGTGCTTCCGTCGGTTGCAGCACTGCAAAATCATCAATGGAGAGCAACAAGATGTCATCACTTACGGCTCGACAGATGGCATGCGCTTCTTCAGCTGAGAGACATGGACAACGTTGTGTATTTTGCTTGTCGTCGGCAGGTCGAGCTTGTATGCCATTTCTCCTACCCGAGCCAGGACTCGATAAGGCCCAAAAAACTTGAACACCAACTTCATACTGCTGCGAGGAACCAAAGAGGTTTGGACATACGGTTGTAGTTTGAGAAAAAACTTGATCGCCCACTTCAAAGGAGCGTTCCACCCTGTGTTTGTCTGCTTGCCTCTTCATGCGCTGCTGAGCCCTACGCAAGTGCTGTTTCAGCAGTGCTGTCATGGACTCACGCTCCTGCAACCAATGATCCAGATCTGGTACCGTGCAGGCGGCACTTGCTGAGATGCCAAAACGGCGTGGGGGATGGCCATAGAGCGTCTCGAATGGGGTGACCAATTGCTGAGTAGAACGATGTATTGTACCAAAACTCTGCCAGCGCTAACCATCAGAACCACTTGGTAGGACACGCAGAAAGGCTTCCAGGCATTGGTTCAGGCGCTCAGTCTGAACCATCAGTCTGCGGATGATAGGCCGAGCTCATCATTAGTTGGGTGTCGGTCAGTTTGAACAGTTCATGCCACACGGTGCTTGTGAAGATTTTGTCGCGATCTGAGATGATGCACTGGGCCATACCATGTAGCTTTTATACATTGTCTGTGATCAATTGAGCAACTTGTAGAGCTGCGTATGGGTGCTTAAGTGGCAGGAAGTGGCCATACTTTGTCAGTTTATCAACCACGACCAGAATCACTTCACATCCATTCGATTTGCGAAAACCTTCCACAGAATCCAGGCTCACTGTATGACATGATTCCGGTGGCACTGTCAAGGGTTGTAGTAGTCCTGGCAGTTTTTTTTTTGAAAAATAAAATCACTATAACAGCGAGCAAGCCGCCTCATTAAAAACCTTCCAGTCCCCTTAGGTACCCTGGTAAGGAAAAGAGTGCGTAAGAAACTTGCCGCTCAGAGTTTACATCACGTTACATCGCTTAAAAGTTTGTCGAGAAGGAAACTAGGGGGATCATCGTCCCAGGTACATAAACATTTTTTAGCAAAACAATCCCTAGCAACTTCATGAGCCACCATGTTAGCCTCCCTCTGACAGTGTTTAAAAGAGACACTCCCAATAGATGTAACCAGATCAACGCATTCCGCAAAAATCGCCGCTGATTCATTCCACCACAACTCCTGTCCTGAAAGGGCTTCAATTGTTATGGCCGAATCAGACTCTGCTTCAATCGAACTGAGCCCCAACTTGGCAACTAGTTTTAAACCCTCTTTTATTGCCATAGCCTCCGCCATATGAACCGAAGGTACGTGATCAATATATGTGCCTGCTGCTGTGATTAGATCACCTTTATAATCACGGATCACTGCACCCGTTGCGCCCGTCTTTGAATCGATATCAAAAGCAGCATCCACATTAAGTTTCACAAACCTTGGTTTCGGTTTAGTCCACTTTACCGACTGCCCCAATTTTTTCTTGCTCATAGCTGCCTCATACGAGGCTGTGATAGCTAAGATTGATATTTTGGTCCTTTGAACAGATGGAACTTCCTCCCCATGAGTACGCTTCCGCCTTAACCACCAAAGATACCAGCATGTAGTGCCCACTAGCTCCTTGAGATGTATCGATTCAAAACCTGAAATCGAATTACCTGGTAGTCGAAGCAGATATTCGAGGATGGCCGAACATTCACGATCAGCCACCAACGCATCTTGTATAACATTATGTAGGTTAAGATTGTCCCACACTTGCATCGCCATCGGACAACTGAACAGCAGGTGGCGGATATCCTCAGCATCTTGCGAGCAGATAGGACAGCTAGCATTGTTACCAATATGTCGATTCACAAGAACCGACTTGACAGGAATTAATCCATGAAGGGCTCGCCAAAGAATTTTTTTTTACTTTAGAAGGGGTCATCAGCTTCCATAATATCTTCCAAATTGGATTAGTTACCGATCCACCTGGTATTGCAAACTGAGCAGAAGATGGTCCAAACGCATGTTTCCATTGCACATGGTAGGCGGACTTAACAGAAAACCTTCCATTGCTAGTGAAAGCCCATGAAACAAAATCATCAAACGCATTTGTGTTCACTGGTATTTGTAGAATCCGAGCCACATCAACCGAAAGAAATAGGGAGTTGAGAAGGGGAATATCCCAGCTTCCAGAAACAGGACAAATTAAGTCACTAACCTTTGTAACCACGGCTCCCATCCTTGGCGAAATAATTTTTCGGTCCGGGCTAGAGGGGATCCAGGGGTCGGTCCAAATATTAATATGTTCTCCCGTCCCAACTCTCCATATATATCCTTTTTTGAAAGTATTTAAACCAGCTATTAAGCTTTGCCAAGTGAATGAGCTTCCAGCTTTTGGACCTGCTTTGAGGATATCACCATGAGGATAATATTTAGCTCTCAGTACCCTTGCACAAAGGGAATCTGGATTGGAGATCAATCTCTAGATTTGTTTCGATAGCATGGCTAAATATTATCTCTCGGTAGTCCTGGCAGGTTAGTGTGCTCAAATTTTGCTCTCTTGCAGATATCTGAGTGTTGAAAAAACGTTTCAACAAACTTTTTGAGGTTAGGCCACGCAAATAGCTTGTGGATGCGCTGATAAGTGGCTAAGATCCCTGAATGGCCCCCAATTCCACTGTCATACAGGGCTAGGATGATATGTTGTTGGGCCAAGTTGTTACCGCCAACCCACACATTGCCATGTCTCCGAATGACCCCGCGGTCCATTGAGAACCCTTCTGCATTAGACCTTGTGACACTCAACTCAGTCGAGAGTTGTTTTGTCGCTTCATTGTCACCGTACCCAAAGACTAGTGTATCCAACCAGGATGACACTGCTGCGGACATTGCTAGCAGTTCAGAGTTAGGCCTCCGGCGAGATAGTTTGCTCATTTTAATTTATTTCGTCAGTCTTTCTTTTAGTCTATTCTCAATTTTACTTTCTCATTCATTCATTCTTCAGTGTCTGAGTTAAATTTTCCTACATTTAATTTATTTGCTCAATCTTTCAGCTATCATTATTAGTCATTGTTAGTTTCAGTCTTCAGTTCTTAAGGTTTGTCTTCTCAGTCTTTCTTCTCTCAATCATATTATTCACAGTTTCTCTCATATTTTCACTTTTAATTCCTCAGTCATATTTTTCTCCATTATTATTAACTCCTAACGAGTTCTTGTTTGGTCTCTCATTCTTAACTTTATCTCTCTATTTATCAATGTATCCTATGCCTCAGTATCTTAGTCCTTTATCAGTGTATCTCCTCTTTTAATTTCTATCAATAACTCAGTCTTACTATAGTATCTCGGTCATTCCTTCTTCAGTGCCTGATTCATTTCTCAACTTCACTCTAACTTTTATTTTTGATTCTTTGCCTTATTGTTTCCTTCTTTAGTCTCACTCTTATCTTTAGCTTAGTCTTTGTTCAGTGATTCAGTGATTTTCAATGCATTCATTGTCTCATTAAAGTGCCTCAGATTTTGTTCATTGCTTCATTGACTTGTCAGTGCAGTTACTGTTCCTTTTAAACGTGCCTCATTATCCGTGTCTTTATGTTTTTCAGTTTAGTCAGTGTTTCATCTTATCTTATTCTTATTTTCTTTTTTCAACCTTTTTTTATATTTTTGTTCAACATTGTGTAACCCTGCCTATCCAATACAATTTTTTTTTGGATAACCGGTTCCACGCCCGGTAAAAAGGTGAAGGAACAAATGTTTTGCTTTGATTTTTTCTTTTCTTCTATTTTTCTGCGGTGAAGCACAAATTTTGACAAATATATGTAACAACCTATTAATTATTTATGCCTTCAAAAAATATTAATCACATTTTTTTAATTTGCTGCACCAAATCAGGTAAATAAGTTTTGGAGTGTTAATCTTTGAGTTGTAATGCATGATTCAAGCAATCAAAAGGAAGTCACTGTTGGCTTCTGATTCTGAAGCTATTTATAGGGGGCAGCGCATTAGCCCTCTAATTTATAAGCTATTTATTGTGTGTATCCTGTGGAAGCTGCCCCCTACCATGCATTGTCAGCAGCGCACACAAGGCTGATAGTTGAGTCTCGACACCTCACAATTTGTTTGTGCCCTTTTTCACAATAGGAGATGGCTTGTCTTTGGTGAAGATCAACCGAGGGTCGCTGTAGATCACGGCTAAGTGCGAGGGACCCATTCTACGTGTACCTCATGGGTGATTTCGAGGAATTCTGCGTAAGTTGATCATTTTTCTGTTGGTTTTTTTGTATGATCCATATCTATTTCTGTGAATCATGTGTTTGCATCATTTGTTATTTTCAATCATTATCTATTTTGATTTTTTTTTTCATATTTTCAATTACTATGTATTTTTGCTAGGTTGTTCTATGCCTTATCGACAGATTCTTCTGTAAGCACACTGGGAACATGATTTCAGTCCAAACACCTGACGGTCATGAGTATGATTTCAATATAAAGAATAAAAAAGGGATCCAACACGTCTCTATGGCAGTGAAAATAAGGCTTTCAAAGCTGATTATGACATGCAGATAGGCGACAAATTTCGAATGAATTCCGTGGTTATGCATGTTCATCCGAAATTTGTCGCATAAGTACATGTCATAATAAACTATGAAATCCTAATATTCACTACCATAGAGACGTGTTGGATGCCCTTTTTCTTGTTTATATTGAAATCGTACTTATGTTCGTCAGGTGTTCGGACTGAAATCATGTTTCCAGTGTGCTTAAAGAAGGACTTGTCGTTATGGCATCGAACAACCTAGCCAAAAGAAAATCATAGTAAATGAAAATCAGAAAAATTAAAATAGATAATGATATAAAATAACAACTGATGCAAGCACACAATTCAGAGAAATCTATATGGATTAAAAAAAGCCGCATCAAAAAAATCATAAAATTATGTAGAATTCCTCGAAATCACCCGCGAGGTACACGTAGAATGGGTCCCTTGCACTTAGTCGTGATCCACAACGACCCTGGGCACGAACAAATTGTGAGGCATTGAGACTCAACTATGAGCCTTGTGTGTGCGCTGCTGAGAATAGAATGGCAGCACTAGATAGAAAGTATACATTTATATAGAGATTAAGCGTGAAGAATGTCATTTAATAGTACCCGTGGGTAGGCGACAGCTACCACATGTTGCACACAATAAATAGCTTCTGAATTAGAGGGCTCATACGCTGGCCCCTATAAATAGGTTCTGAATCAGAAGCCAACGATTGCTTCCTATTGACTGCATTGTTGCATGCATTACAATTCAAAAATTAACACTCCAAAACTTATTTACCTGATCTGGTGCACCAAATAGAAAATATGGTCAATAGTTTTTTAAGGCATAAATAATTAATAGGTTGTAACATATATCTATCAACATTTGTGCTTCACCACAGAAAAAGAGAAGAAAATAAAAAAATATCAAAGCAAAACATTGTTCCCTCCACCTTTTTACCGGGCTTGGGATCGGCTATCCAAAAAAATTTGTATTGGATAGGTAGGGGTAAACAGTTGAAAAAAAAAGATAAAAAGAAGGCTGGAAAATAAAAATAAGAATAATATAAGATGAAATACTGACTAAACCAAAAAATATGGAGACACAAATAGTGAGGCACGTTTAAAAGGGACAATGAATGCACTAAAAAGTCAATGAAGCAATGAACAAATTCTGAGGAACTTTAATGAGACAATAAATGCATTGAAAATCACGGAATCACTGAACAAAGATTGGGGTAAAGAGTCAGAATGAAGAAGGAAACAATAGAGAAAAGAATCAGGCAAAAGATTAGAGTGAAGCTGAGCATTGACTCGGGCACTAAAGAAGGAATGAGTGAGATACTATACTAAGACTGAGTTATTGAGAGAAATTAAAAGAGGAGATACACTGATAAGGGACTGAGATACCGAGCCGTAGGATACATTGATAAATAGAGAGATACACCAAAGAATGAGAGGCAAAACAATAACTCGATAGGAGATAATAATAATAAGGAAGAAAAAGATGAGCGAGGATTTAAAAAATAAAATATGAAAGACACTCTGAATAATATAACTGGGAGACGAAATACTGAAAAGAGAAAACTTAAGAACCGAGACTGAAAATAACAGTGACTAATTACGATTATTGAAAGACTGAGCAAATAAATTATTATGAATAAATTTAACTCAGAGACTCAAGAAGGAATGACTGAGCAAGTAAAATAGAGAATAGAATAAAATAAAGACTGTCCAAATAAATTAAAATGAGCAAATTAAACCTAGAAACTAAGATATTAAAGAATGAGACTGAGCAAATAAAACTAAGAAGAGACTAAGGACTGAAAAATGAGAAATGGAGAAAGAGAAAAGCAAACAGGGGTAGACAAAATCGAAGTGTGAAAACAAAACTTGATAAATCTGGAATGATAAATGAAGGATGATGAAACAAAACGAGAAAGAGAGACAAATTAAATAGAGAAAACTGAATTATGATAACAGAGAAAGCAATACTAAAGAAAGAGAGGCAAAAAAGGACAAAGCAAATATTGAGGGAATAAGACTGAGTAAACAGGAAAATAACAAGAAGAAGCAAACAATGAGGGAATAAATCGAAAGATTGAGAATAACGTTTCTACGTAATAAACATGCCACAAAAGCTATGTATCTTGACACGTCAAGGTTTAAAAAAAATAAAATGTTTGCATTATAGCAGTTAGCACATGAAAGTTCTACACCACACATACTTCCATCATATAAGCATATAGAAAAAAAAATAAAAAGATAAAATGAGGAAGCCATCGTAGATATGCGCTATCAATGAAGCTGCTGCATGAAGACGTCCTATCAAAAAAAGTTATTTTTTTTTGAAATAGTACAAAGAAATGACAAAAATAGGTGCACAAAAAAATACCTTATCATACAAATTGGTGACTAAGCTAACATCAGCTATGTTACCGCCGTGGGAGAAAAGACGGTTCGGATATTGAATACGGATATATGGAATGTCATCCTCGCTAAATGTTCTACAAAGGTCTTTCTACTGTTCAAAATAGTCCATAGCTAATCTTTATCATTACACCGCAATCGTGCGTGAAAAAAATTATAGGGATAATGTATAATTCATAACTACTACAAAAAAAATTAAAAAGAAAAGGAAGTTCGAAATTATAGAGATGGATAAAAAAAAACAATTCACTTGCGTGTTGTCTTGCTTTGGAATTTTATCATTGAATACTTTGAATTGGCTAAAATCAGGCTCATCTATTTGGAAAATTTCATCCCACAAAACCCTGAAATTGTTCTTCTGCATACAACAAACAAAACAAAATTTACTTCTCGAAAAAAAGTATATATATTACTGCTTCTGCAAAAAAAAAAACTTCGTTGATAATCAGAATTTGGGCTGAAGTAAGAGTCCAGAAACACAAACATAGTTCATTTGAAATCAACAACAAAGCTGAACAAGTGATCATCGTGGAAAACTGGGAAAATAGCTACAAAATAAATATAAGAACGAAAAAAACAGAATATTCGGTGAGGTTAAAATGAGAGGCACGCACATAAAAACTATAAATTTTAGGTGCATGTGTAGGTGGAAGGAATGAAGAACATAACTAACTCTATAAGATGAATCGAACTTTTTAAAATTTCTGCTAGAAATGAAGTGCGAAGAATAGACAAAAAATCACTCATAGGATTATAGTTCGGGATACTTTGCTGCGTCACCACACGAAAATAAAACAAAAAAGTTTAAATTTAAAAATCATGTAAACTAATGCAACAAAACAAAAAACTAATGTTTTTAGAAAACAAAGTTTCGGTGCATACACCAATGTATGCGAACAAGTAGTGTTTTCCGTACTTGCTAGGGTGCTTGTCTTCAAAAAGCTTCGGACAAAAGCATGGTATCAGAGAGTTGTCGATGTGTCCATTGGGCATAAGCTTCCGACTTAGAGATATATAGCTACAATGATCTCCATGGTATTTGATAGCATAGTCCCTACAAAAAAGAAAAAAAGAGTGACAAGAGAAAGTAAAAAACAACTTCTTTGACAATCTGGAAAAAATGCAAAAGGAAAAGGTGCGAACCTTTGGGTCTTCCCCGTGTATGCGAGATCAATGATGACACAGTCGTGCATGATATCTTCATCAGAGACGGGAATTTTTTTGGCTGAAGCATGACAAGCCGATTAGAGGAGTTCAAGTCATTTGCTGGATTATGCAATCCTGGAGGAACTCCTATAATATCATCTAACACTTCTATGGAAATTGGCTCGACTGGACCATTGTGGACACTTGCGAGCTGTCTGCATATTGGTAACTTTGTTTGTGTTCAAAGAACTATTATACACATCGTTTGTATCTTTACCAAACTCATTCTTACACAACATTTGTATCCTTAAGAAACTCATTCCGCCGCTGCTTGAAGCTTGAGGTACCAGTTATATCTACCTTCGGAGAAATCACGGCCTACAAAGAAAAACAAATCGAAAACAAAAAAAAGTAAAAAATATCCATGAAAAAGGAACCAACAAGGTAAACTCATAGTCTCACACAAGAAAATTTAAAAATATAGAAAATAATTAAAAATGGATATGAGATAAAAGATGTAAAGGAGAAAAATAGCAGCAATCAATTGCCAAAACTGATTTTGGTGTAGTTTCACCCACTCGTATAGGAGTTTGCTTGCTTCCGCCGACGGATTTAACATCATGACAGTTTGCTGGAATGCTCATTGGTACCTTATTGGAAAAACCAGAGAAAACCACTTAAGTAAATGGAGAACTGCCGGAAACTTGTTTAACAATATATGGATCCAAAAACAAAACAAAAATACTCTACATGACACTCACATTCCTGTTGGAGAGCGCTGATATGTGGATGCGGCCAATTGGAGATATATGATTTCCTTAGCCAAAAAGCTCTTCGCAGCCTTCCGGCACATGGCCTGTCAGCCTTGGCATGATTTTTTTTTACAGCAGGTAACGCTGGAGCTATTCGACGATAATAAAAGACCATATAAAAACACATGCAAAAAAAACTAAAAAATCACAAAAAATGTAAAAAATAAAGACCATATAGATACCTGTCGTGATAGGGTTGTTGAACACAATCTGGTTGGTTGGATTTTCTACAACTTCTGCCTTATTGTTTGATAGTGCGAGATCAGCAAAACTTGTCTGAAAAAGGTCTTTCTGAACATGTCTACTGCCCTAGAAGAAAACCCGTGGATCTGCTAACACCTGGAAGATGTTCTGAACCAACATAACATGATTGTTGCTGCCGATTGAAGATGTTAAATATATTAAACGTACAATGTCGAATATGCCATCTATAAGCTGCATCAAAAATAAAAAAAATAGACAACACAAAAAATAAAGAAAATGACCATAAATGCATTGCGTGGAGATATACAAATAAATACAAAAACAGAAGTAAAAAGGTATACGGAAAACCTTCCCGGACAACACGGGGTCAAACTTCTCATGCATGATTTCCTTATGACGGTCAGACATATGATCGTCGTGTGAACCTCAATGGACACATCATTTCGAAGTTGAGCAAGCATTATGCATAAAAAACAAAACAAAGTTGTTCAGATGGGCTGGTGCTATGGAACATGAATGACTATGAAAAAAATGGAAAACTGAAGAAGTTTGTAACTATACACGTAAATAGCAGCCTGCAAAATCTTTCCTCGTCCGCCTCCTTCCAAAACCTTTATTGCCTTTACGGTCTAGTTCAGAGTAAAACTTTATCACGTCACCACGCCAAGACACTGACCTTGGCACTCCAAAGCCAACAACATGAACACCAAAATCCAGTGAATCTAGGTAGTAAACCTGCAAAATGAAAAAACAACTAAACATCAAGGTAGAAAACTTCGCTGAAAAATATACATGTCCATAACATAAAAATTCTTACTGCAAGGCCATAAGCACAGAACTCAAAAAATCTCTGTTTTCTTTCTTTCGGTTGAATATAGTTCAGAGTTTTTGTTACTCCAACAAGGAGATATTGATGAACTAGCATACACAGATCAAATCTCCTTGCTCTTTCAAGGTCTCCCAACTGACCAATGTACTTTGTATCTATGGAATCGGAAAAAGACAGGCATAGAAAGCATGAAACAACCACTTGCATAAAGCACACAAAAATCTCCCAGTCGGAAAAATTCTCCTTGGATTTTAGCTTATTCCTAAAAAACGTGATGTGGGGATGCTCAGACAATTTGAACAAAGATATGATAAAATCAAAACCACCAACACTATCTATGACCAAGCAAATCCCAGAATTTGGAAAATCAAGAACAAAATTGAAAGCATCTTTTGATATGCTCATCGACTTTTCACCACACAAAATTCAGATAAAAAAAGGATCTACGCACAAAGCAAGCCAGTGTATGAAATACGACGACAAGTGAGTCATGCATAGAGAGAGAAGACATCCAAACCCAAACTTCTGATGATTAACCGCTGATCCAATGTAAGACAGTGCAAAACTTCAAAGAAATACTTCGCGGAATACACTGGGTAAGCATATTTCCCAGTAGCCTTTGTTTTTGGCATCTTATCCTACAAAACAGTAATGCAAAAGAAATTCCCCAAAAAACAAGGATTAAAAAGGAACAAAAATAATCAGAAACTTTTCCAAAAGGATGAATACAAAAAGGAACAAAGGTACTGACCTTTCTCCATAAGTTAGATTCACCGCAAAACTTCGAGAAATCACTCTTTATGCTCTTAATGGCCTGCACAACACAAAAAAAAACAATGATCTCTTATCTATATATGATAAGAGATAAAGAAAAAAGCTAACCATAGAAAACTGAAACCTTACAAACAAAGTTCTGACCTGCTTGGTGAATAAATCAAACAACGCGTTATCTAAAACACTCTTCCTCTTGTGAATGCCAATACACTAAAAACACATAGGGATGCCTAGAATTCATAAAAACCATAGAAAATATGAACCCTTTAAAAGGCACATAGAAAAAAAATTACGGCATCGCTGGATGAGGTCTTATCATCATAGAAATCCAACCCAAACAATGCGCACTCGGAACCATCACCCCAATTGGCATGCGAATGTGATCGTCTGCATAAAAGGAAAATAAAACAAACTAGTAAATGTCAGGGACCTAGTAGTTTTCATATTCACTTCAAAAAACTGAATATTACATCGAATGCTTAGTCACACCGATCATTTTGGTCACATTCCATGCCACCATAAAAACATTTCGTTGTAGTTTCGGTGAACCAGAATAAACACGCTAAATAAAATAAAAGGTTTCTTTCTCCAATTGTACTAGCTTGACTACATTTGATATCAAAAGTAGTTGATATAGTGCAGAGAGATACACACAACCATTATATGGGATAAAGCCACTCACTACCAAAAAACAAAAAAAAAATGATAAAAAGGAAAGTGACCCCTCACTATCACTATACACTGTTCCTCTCCCGACAAACTTAACTTCTGAACTTACAGAAATGAGACAACATTCCAGTGCAACACACACATTCTATATGTAACATGGAATGAGTTCCTCACAAACCACTATGCGTTGTTCCTCTGCACACTAAAGTTTCTGAACAAAACCGAAGGAAAACAAAGTACTAGTATACATTCATATATAAACCTAACATGGGCACTTCGAAGAAAACTACATAACCCACCACCCCACCCTCCGTACGCATTTGTTGCGGACAAAAACCTCCCCTCTCCACCTCGTACAACCCCCTATCATAACTGATAAGCCTATGGATTCCATCGAACGGGGACACGAACAAAAAATGAGACCTCAACCCCCTGTTGTACAACAAAAACGATGGAGGGTACCTGGTACGGCGACACAGCCACCTCCGCCATTGGAGACCCTCGAATCTCGACCTCTTGAACTCTCTAGGCTCTACTCCCACTCTCGCTCCTCCGCGATGAAGCTTTGGCTGAGGGAAGAAAATGTCAGAGCTAAGACTCACATAATTGACCCCAGCACAGGAACCTCCCCATCCTTCGAGCAAATTTCGCTGGCGACGATAGACACCCTGCCGTAGCCTGCAATCGCCTCCGCCGACGCCTCTACCCAAACCCCTCCCAGATTAGTCCGTTTCGAGATAGCTCAAAATGAGCTGTGGACACACGCAGACAAGCATGGAATTCAAAAAAAACTAAAAAGAAAACGATTTTAGTGAACCGTAGACGGGAAAAACCGAGACACCGGAAAACCAAGGCAAGCTGACGCCAAAAAAATGTGATTGACGACGAAACAGACTGTCAGCTAGATGTGACTTAGAATGAGTGTATTTTTAACAGGGGCAACTCAATGGGATGGCCAAGCCTCTCAGCCTTACAAATTAAGATAGATGCCGGTTGTCTACAGTCAATTGTCAAATTTTTAAATATAAACATGGTTAATTTTCCTTTCCGGAAACACGGAGTATTCAAGTGCATATACTCACGCGCACACATATTATTACACACACATCACATATGAAGAGAGACACGTCTTGATCATATCGGGGCATTGTTTTGGCTTTTCACAATCTTTTTGAAATAACTTTTCACAATCTTTTTTTAACTTTTCACAATCTTGAAATGGTAGACATGACATCCCACCCACACCGAGGCCATGGCCAACGCTCCAGTCTGGACCGCTGCCCCAGCTCCCCACGTCGTGGCCCTCTGTCAAGTTGTGACAAACCCGCTGCTTGGAGAGCAAAGCGTGATCCTGGCCTCACATCCTCGCTGAGAAAAGCAAGACATAAACGAAAAAAGAGAAGGAACAATGAGAAAAGAAAGAGAGATGTTTGTGCTGCCAGGAAAAAGTGCGGCGTCAGCTGTTGGGATTTGCAGAGAAAGAGGGCCAGCGTTGGGCAGAAATTTACATAGTGGCATTTTACCTACGTGGAGACCATGAGACCACACTGTTAAGATTAATTAGCCTAGCAGTAATTAGGGTTAAATCCCTACTTTTCTCTCCCGTGTAACCCCACGATGTGGAACCGTAGCGGTTTTTCCTAGGAGCGTCGCCTCCAGGAAACCGTCTTTTGGAACCGACACGTTCCTTTGTAAGCGTATGTTCCCCTGTATAAAAGGATCATGTAACCATCAATAAAAGGGGTTCGATTCATTTGTTCATTCTCTCGGCTCTCTCTCGGTCGAATCACAAGACGTTATCAGCACGCTCACATCTGAGTGAGAAAAGCAGACGAACAAGAGCGGAAGAACACGCAAAGGTAAACGATGGCTCGAGAGTTTGATGCACTCGCTCTCAACGGCAAAAACTACCCTATATGGGCCATGGACATCAAGATATCCCTTGCGTCCCGTGGATTAGTGTGTGCAATCCAGCCCCCGGTGAATCCACCCCCAGTTGGAGTGACGCCGCTGACAGACGAGCAAAAATATGTTGCCTTATACATAATAAGGCACCATATTCACCCAGATCTCAAGTCTGAGTACTTGGAGGAAGAATCCCCTAGTACCCTGTTTCAGGCTCTCAAGACGAGGTATGAACAGCAGAAGGCAGTTATCATGCCAGAAGCACTCCATGATTGGACACACCTCCGACTTCAGGACTTTAAGTCCGTCGAGGAGTACAATCACGAGGTTCATAAGATTAGTTCCAAACTGCGGTTTTGCGAGAAGGAACCTACTGACGCGGAGAAGATAGAGAAAACTCTGTCTACTATGCTCCCATCGGACAGGATCCTCCAGCAGCAATACCGTGCTCGCAACTACCAAGTCTATTCCGATCTTATTCATATTTTACTTCAGGTTGAAAAGCATGATGAGCTACTCGCTAAGAATGGCTCTCAGTGTCCGGTTGGTTCCCAACCTCTACCTGAAGTTCATATGAATGTCGCGAACGGACGAAAGTTTGATGGTGGCTTCAACCGCAAGCCTTCAAACTTCAATGGTAAGCGAAAGCGCAACCGGAACAGAAATCCCAGAAACTCGGACCGTGGGAAAGGCACTGCAAAGCCCAAGTTTGACAAATCTAAGCTTTGCAACAAGTGTGAATGCTACACGCACCCAACTGAAAAGTGCAAGACCCCAAAGCATCTGGTCACTCTATACCAGCAATCCCATGGACGCAACGCACCTCGAGGGAAAAGGTTTGAAGCCAACTTCAACCTTCATCTAGATGGCAGCAATGGAGCTGGTTGTTCGCAAGACGTTCCTCCGGAACCTAGCGATGCTGTTACTCTCCCTCCACCAGAGGACCCCGTAGGAACGGAGGACATGATGGTTGAGTACGCCTCAACCGACATGTTTGGAGACTTTGACTAGTCCCGCTACCTCCTTAGTGATTGATATATTCATGTCCATTTGTGATGTTGTAATAGAACATAAGTATTGTTGTCATTTATATTGTATCAGCACTTTGATATAATAAGATTGTAATCTATGTATTTAAATAAAGGATTCTTATTGAAAATTGTTCATTTTTATATATAGTTCTCTACGGGGACAATACGATGGAAGAGGAATTATGCCTTGTGGACAGTGCTACCACAAACTCCATATTGAGGGAGTTGAAATATTTCCAAACTCTGAAACATATAAATGGTGATATTTTAACAATCGCTGGACGCGATACGGTAATTGTTGGCACCGGCCGTGCCATATTTACCCTCCCAGGTGGTACACAAGTGACAATTGAGGATGCACTACTGTATCCCGATTCTACACGTACCCTAATCAGCTATCGAGATATCCGTAAGAATGGTTTTCACATTGAAACCCATGAAGACAACAAAGAGGAATATTTACTCTTCACAAAAGATCACGGATATGGCAAGTGTAGTAGTACAGCCCATCACAAGCTATACTGTTGCGTGTAGTACTGTCCGCTGGACCGTTCACCAGCACACACAACTAGATAGATAACCAAAGAAGCAAATGTATCTCATATCTAGCGAATAATCCAGAATACAAAATTCTTTACAAGTTGCATAGCGGAAGCTAGCACAAATATACAAGTACCAAATAACAAGTAGTAGAGCTCCAATCTTCAATTTGTGCCACAGGCGAACAAACATGTTGAGTGGAGTCACGAGACCTACGTCGATCACTGTGAAATCGAACAACCTGCACGTTGGAATATGCAGCCCCCAAATGGAGGTCAGATCATTCTGAGCAATGGTGGCAAGTGACACTATGGTGGTATAATAAACGGCATGTGCTAGTCTACATGCATATTTGGCTGGTGGAATTTGTAGGCTATTTTGCATAAATGCATTTGTCCTATTTTTTAATAGAAAGTAATTTTGCACCTAATTGGACACTTTGGTTGATAGCAAAGTGCTCCTATATAATTGGACACTTTGGTTGATAGCAAAGTGCTCCTACCCTTTTTGGATTAGCACACTGAAACACCATCAGGCACTTCTCCAATAACCCATAGTCAAATTATTAGTAATTAATAAAACAAGATGAACGAGATATGTCATATTTCCCATCTAGTTGTTGAATTGTCCCTAACCAATGGAACACGGCTAAGATCTTAGTTTTAACCCTCGCGAGGTTTGTGCCCTTTACCCGTGTTGCCCAATCGACCCCAAACACCATGATACACCATTAGTACCACGGAAGGAAAGAAGATTAAGCCATAACTCATAAAAAGTAGATCCCCAAACCCTCCACGAGCCGGACCATCCTACCACTATTCTACATCTCTGGACACGTTGGGTTCAAGTCACCACAACCTACAAACTACAAATTATGTCTAGCCCATACTAATATGAAACACGGCTGCACGCAAGAACAACTACATAAAGAAACTAAACAAAATCACAAAATACTGGGCGGCGGTCCCCACCAAACTTTGTACTCTGATGACATGCTAGCAATCCGCCCAGTGGTTAATTAATTATCATCTTGTTTTCATAAGCAATTAAAATAACGAGTAATACTTTAACATGATAATAATCCCAACCACGATATCTATAGCATGGCTAAGCAATCTACAAGTACGATGTTTACCTAACAATGGATTGCTACAATTAGGGATAACATATGATTACTCCACTTGGGTGTTGGTGAAGAAATCTAGCATAGCGGTAACACACAACTCCTACTATTGCATAGCTACAATAAAACTCGAATTCATATATTAAAATAGTAGGATGATGTGTGTCACTTGCCTTGACAGAAATTGGAGTCGTTCACGCACTCGACTCAGTCGCAACCGTAACAACCACAGTCCTCACACGAACAGCAACCACAACTCTCGCAATCTACACGTTGCAAGCATACCACAATAAATTACCAAACCAGACAAAACAACATGCAAAATATGGATACATGATGATTTAATAATGCAAGACAACTAATTTACTAGTTCTCTGGTTGCCTAAATAATATATGATGCATGAAAAGATTTATAATGCAACAAGGGACAACAATCGGTTTAACCAAATTAAATCGGGTTGATTAACAATCTATAAGATCTTATCGAAATAAAGTTTATAAAAAGGTAAATCTAAACCTAACATGCTAATAAGATCTAAAAGGTAAATAAGACACTCAACGAAAACTTTTTGGATGAATAAGAACGAAGTGTAGATTTGAAATTTCGAGTTACTCCGATGGACAAAAGTAGATCAGAATTATATAAACAGATCTGTAGCTCAAATAAAAAAACTCAAAGAACGAAAGTTGTAGATAATGATGAGATGCAACTGCAGTAGAAATTTGAGAGAAAACGGACAAACTGTTGAAGAGTAATTCAACTTTTGCCCTTCAGATCTGAGAGAGTAGATCGCGAAATTCTCCGGCTGTGATGGATGAAAAGAGGTGAGGTTTCTTGGGATGGATCGGTATCGACGACATTTAAAACTCTCGTGAATACTTGAATCTCAACCGAGCAACTCACGGACCGTGGCGAGTAAAATACCACGAAACAGATCTGAAATTGAAGGTTCGAGTTTGGGGCGACCTCACAGCCGGGGCTGGGGTATTTATAGGTGGGGAGGTCGGTGGAAAGTTGCTCCTTGGAGTAGGGAACAAGTAGAAAGAAGCGGATTCGAATTTGAACTCTCCAACAAAGAGATATGCGAGTTTGAATGGAGATAGGTGAGGAAAAACGGGATTTAGGTGCCATGTAGGTGCGCTCTGCCAGTCACCCTCGTTCCTATGCGTGCGGGCAGCCTCTGGGCCGGCCCATGTGGTGCGGGCTGAGCTTAGTTTTTTTTTCCTTTTATCATTTTCTTAAAACTTTCGTAACTTTTGAAACATAACTCGGAATCGAGTCAAACAAATTTCTAAAATTTTGAAATTTGAAACTCTATCATATTTGACTATTATTTAGTGATTTTGGGTAAAATAAAATATCAAAATATCTTTTGTCTTATAAACGACTTATAGGAGGATTTTGGGCTTTTTAAAATATGATTTTGTTTTGGGGTTTAAAATACAACACTCAAATGCAAGTTTTGAAATGATGCCATGCTATGCATATGCTCTAAATAAAAAAACATTCCAAATGTAAAATCTGGGATGTTACAGACAAACCCCCTTAAGATGAATCTCGTCCCGAGATTTGAAATGGCTAGCAAATATGTGTGTATGGGTTGTCCTACGGTCAATATCTAGGCTAACCCCCTTAAGAGAAATCTACTTGGTATCATCAACAATATGTGTGGTTTCATATCTTATCTTTTAGGTAACTCAGTAGCTTGCTAACTCTTATTCGTGGAAGCAACTGATATGAATGACTGTGATGCACCTGTATTGATAAGTACTATTGTGGGATTTGATCTGATGAAGAACATACCAGCCATAGGGTCTTCTACATCATATACTTCCTCCACGTTCGTATGGTTCGAAGTTGCCTTCCGGAACGGGTTTGGTTTGGATCCTCCATTAGTTATCTTCTCCGAACAATCGTTTGCATAGTGCCCCATCTTCTTGCACTTGAAGCATTCCAATTGACTGAGATCCTTACTTCCTGCATGGTTGTTGTTGCGGTTATGGCCATTGCCTCCATTACGATGGTCTTGGTTTCCATCCTGATTGTTGCCTTTGTAGTCGCTATGGTTGTGGTTGTTCCCTCCATCATGCTTATGTTTGTTTCCTTCACTTTGATTATGCCCATTACCTTCTTGCATATGGGATCCAGAACTTCCAATACTGTCATGGTGTGTACGGACCCTCTGATGTGATCCAGATATGTGGTTGCCACCATTGTGCTTCCTCTTGCGTTTCTCCGCTTGTTGGTACTTTCCCTCTAGAATGACAGCCTTGTCAATGAGTTCTTGGAAGTTGGTAATGTGAACTACTGAGAGTTGAATAGCCAGATCATCATTTAGTCCATCCAGAAACTTCTCGTGCCTCTTGGCATCTGTGTCCACATCTTCCGAAGCATAGCGAGCTAGGTTGCTGAATTCATCAATGTACTCAGTGACAGAGCGCTGGTACTGACGCAAGTTATGGAACTCCCTCCGCTTCAGACTCATCACTCCAGTTGAGACATGTGCATTCTTAAATCCTTCCTCGAACATCTCCCAGATAACATCAGCAATAGGATGGGTTATCTGGTAGTTGTCCCACCAAGAAGCAGCTTGTCCTTCTAGCAAGTGGGCAGCAAACCTCACTTTCTCTTCATCGTTGCATCCAACAGTCACTAGGTCTTTGTTCACTGATCGCAACCAGTCAAGGGCTATCATGGGTTCAGGAGCACTTGAGAACCTTGCTGGCCTCAACCTCAGAAAACGAGTGAGCATATCCACCTGTGGTGGTGACGGTGGTGGTGGGTTGTTGTTGTTGTTGTGAGTGATGTATTGTGCCATCAGTTGTGCAAATTGGGTCACTGCGTTCTCCATGTTGTTGTTGTTCTCTCCCTCGTTGTTGCGGTTGGGATCACGACGGGGAGGCATCTATGGGTTAGCATAGATAAGTTTAGACGGATAGGACTAAATAAAATAGCTACCCATACTATATATGAACAAAGAAACACTTAACAATCAATGTATAAGCAATCCAAATACTTTAAAATGGTTTTCAAAAATAGGATATAGATTCCTGCGAAAATACCCATAAAGTTTTGAAAACAAAACGATTTAAAATACTCGGACTATCATTGACACATCATATAATTTGATATGGTCAATACCTAACACGTTCTCGAAAACTAGCAAGACTATGTAGTGGGAAACCTAGTGTCTTCACATAGCTCCAATAGCATGCATCGTGTTTCCTTCTTGTAGTAAGCCTTCTTCTCTATCTTGACGTGAATCTCCTTTATATTGAATTGAATCTTCTTCTCTATGGGAATTTCCACAATGATTTGAAAAAGAAGAGATGGAAGTAGGAGATAAAGATAAGAAGGTTACAAGAATAGAGTCAAAGGAAGAATGTATAAATGATGTAAAAAAAAATAAGTTTTTACCATATGGCTTTTCCTAATCCATTTTCTAAGGTCTCGTTCCTACAGTCAACACAATGCTCTGATACCATCTGTAGTAGTACAACCCATCACAAGCTATACTGTTGCGTGTAGTACTGGCCCCTGGACCGTTCACCAGCACACACAACTAGATAGATAACCAAAGAAGCAAATGTATCTCATATCTAGCGAATAATCCAGAGTACAAAATTCTTTACAAGTTGCATAGCGGAAGCTAGCACAAATATACAAGTACCAAATAACAAGTTGTAGAGCTCCAATCTTCAATTTGTGCCACAGGCGAACAAACATGTTGAGTGGAGTCACGAGACCTACGTCGATCACTGTGAAATCGAACAACCTGCACGTTGGAATATGCAGCCCCCAAATGGAGGTCAGATCATTCTGAGCAATGGTGGCAAGTGACACTATGGTGGTATAATAAATGGCAAGTGCTAGTCTACATGCATATTTGGCTGGTGGAGTTTGTAGGCTATTTTGCATAAATGCATTTGTCCTATTTTTTAATAGAAAGTAATTTTGCACCTAATTGGACACTTTGGTTGATAGCAAAGTGCTCCTATATAATTGGACACTTTGGTTGATAGCAAAGTGATCCTACCCTTTTTGGATTAGCACACTGAAACACCATCAGGCACTTCTCCAATAACCCATAGTCAAATTATTAGTAATTAATAAAACAAGATGAACAAGATATGTCATGTTTCCCATCTAGTTGTTGAATTGTCCCTAACCAATGGAACACGGCTAAAATCTTAGTTTTAACCCTCGCGAGGTTTGTGCCCTTTACCCGTGTTGCCCAATCGACTCCAAACACCATGATACACCATTAGTACCACGGAAGTAAAAAAGATTAAGCCATAACTCATAAGAAGTAGATCCCCAAACCCTCCACGAGTCGGACCATCCTACCACTATTCTACATCTCTGGACACGTTGGGTTCAAGTCACCACAACCTACAAATTATGTCTAGCCCATACTAATATGAAACACGGCTACACGCAAGAACAACTACATAAAGAAACTAAACAAAATCTCAAAATACTGGGCGGCGGTCCCCACCAAACTTTGTACTCTTATGACATGCTAGCAATCCGTCCAGTGCTTAATTAATTATCATCTTGTTTTCATAAGCAATTAAAATAACGAGTAATACTTTAACATGATAATAATCCCAACCACGATATCTATAGCATGGCTAAGCAATCTACAAGTACGATGTTTACCTAACAATGGATTGCTACAACTAGGGATAACATATGATTACTCCACCTGGGTGTTGGTGAAGAAATCTAGCATAGCGATAACACACAACTCCTACTATTGCATAGCTACAATAAAACTCGAATGCATATATTAAAATAGTGGGATGATGTGTGTCATTTGCCTTGACAGAAATTGGAGTCGTTCACGCACTCGACTCAGTCGCAACCGTAACAACCACAGTCCTCACACGAACAGCAACCACAACTCTCGCAATCTACACGTTGCAAGTATACCACAATAAATTACCAAACCAGACAAAACAACAATGCAAAATATGGATGCATGATGATTTAATAATGCAAGACAACTAATTTACTAGTTCTCTGGTTGCCTAAATAATATATGATGCATGAAAAGATTTATAATGCAACAAGGGACAAAAATCAGCTTAACCAAATTAAACCGGGTTAATTAACAATCTATAAGATATATCAAAATTAAGTTTATAAAAAGGTAGATCTAAACCTAACGTGCTAATAAGATCTAAAAGGCAAATAAGACACTCAACGAAAACTTTTTGGATGAATAAGAACGAATTGTAGATTTGAAATTTCGAGTTACTCCGATGGACAAAACTAGATCTGAATTATATAAACAGATCTGTAGCTCAAATCGAAAAACTCAAAGAACGAAAGTTGTAGACAATGATGAGATGCAACTGCAGTAGAAATTTGAGAGAAAACGGACAAAATGTTGAAGAGTAATTCAACTTTTGCCGCTTCAGATCTGAGAGAGTAGATCGCGAAATTCTCTGGTTGTGGTGGATGAAAAGAGGTGAGGTTTCTTGGGATGGATCGGTATCGATGACATCTAAAACTCTCGTGAAGACTTGAACGTTAAACGAGCAACTCACGGACCGTGGCGAGTAAAATACCACGAAACAGATCTGAAATTAGAGGTTCGAGTTTGGGACGACCTCACGGTCTGGGCCGGGGTATTTATAGGTGGGGAGGTCAGTGGAAAGTTGCTCCTTGAAGTAGGGAACAAGTAGAAAGAAGCGAATTCGAATTTAAACTCTCCAACAAAGAGATATGCGAGTTTGAATGGAGATAGGTCAGGAAAAACGGGATTTGGGTGCCATGGCGCTCTGCCGATCACCCTCGTTCATGTGCGTGCGGGCAGCCTCTGGGCCGGCCCATGTGGTGCGGGCTGAGCTTAGTTTTTTTTTTATTTTATCATTTTCTTAAAACTTTCGTAACTTTTGAAACATAACTCGGAATCGAGTCAAACAAATTTCTAAAATTTTGAAATTTGAAACTCTATCATATTTGACTATTATTTAGTGATTTTGGGTAAAATAAAATATCAAAATATCTTTTGTCTTATAAACGACTTATAGGAGGATTTTGGGCTTTTTAAAATATGATTTTGTTTTGGGGTTTAAAATACAACACTCAAATGCCAGTTTTGAAATGATGCCATGCTATGCAAATGCTCTAAATAAAAAAAAATTCCAAATGTAAAATCTGGGATGTTACAGCAAGCAAGTACTTGAAAAAATTCCCTCTCTGTCGTCCGGACTGTACTATACGTACATTAAGCCCGTAGAAAATGTTGCTTACAAGGTAATTTTCCAAAATGTTAACGCATTTCAAACCTGGCATGATCGCCTAGGCCATCCCGGTATCGGGATGATGAGGAAGATTACTAGCAATTCCATTGGTCACAATTTGCTTGAGTCAAAATTTCCTCAGTCATCGGATTTTGTGTGCACATCATGTGCCACGGGAAAGCTTATTCTGAGGCCTTCGCACCTCAAGATTCAAGCTGGACCAGTTCAATTTCTTGAACGAATTCAAGGAGATATTTGTGGTCCGATCCAACCATTGTCTGGACCATTTAGGTATTTCATGGTTCTTATTGACGCATCTACACGATGGTCACATGTGTGCCTTCTTTCCACACGGAACCATGAATTTGCCAAGATAATGAGGGAAGTAATTAAATTACAGGCCCATTATCCAGAAAGTCGAATTAAATCAATTCGTATGGACAATGCTGCAGAATTCTCCTCACGTGCTTTCAATGACTATTGCATGGCCCTGGGGATTCAAGTTCAGCACTCTGTTCCATACGTTCACACTCAAAATGATTTGGCTGAATCCTTAATTAAGAGGATCAAACTCATTGCAAGACCTTTGTTGATGAATTGCAGGTTGCCAACATCGTGTTGGGGTCATGCAGTTTTACACGCTTCTGACTTAATACAATTGCGACCTACTGCATATCACAGTACTTACCCTCTGCAATTGGTACGTGGAAATCCACCTAGCATTTCCCATTTGCGTAAGTTCGGATGTGCTACATACATCCCGATCTCACCACCTCAGCGGACATCCATGGGCCCACACAGAAAACTGGGGATCTATGTGGGATACAAATTGCCGTCGATTATTAAGTACCTGGAACCACTTACTGGGGATCTATTCACAGCCCGTCACGCTGATTGTATATTTGACGAGGAACATTTCCCGGCATTAGGGGGAGATTTCAAGTACCAGAAAGAATGCCCGGAAATTGATTGGAATGCTCTTGCCATTTCAGCCTCCAATCCACGTACCCAAGAAACTGAACTCCAAGTTCGGAAAATAATAAATTTGCAACATTTTGCAAATAATCTGCCAGATTCATTTACTGATCTAAAAGGTGTCACAAAATCCTTGAATCCCGCCAGAAATGCGCCCGAAAGAGTGGAGGTAGCAACTAAAACCACTCAACTACCCGTTCCCAAAAAGAGGGGGAGTAGTACGACATCTGACTCGGATCCTGCTTCTCGCAAGCAGCAAAGAAGAGCGAGGAGAAACTCCTCGAAGTCAGTAAATGCAAGCCAACTCAACGTTGACAAACACCTTATGGGTAGTATACACCCAGTGGAAGGGCAACCTCTACAACCCAGCTTCAGCTTGCGCACACTGGCTGGAACATCGGAACACCTAGACTCACACGTATTGGGAAATCACGAAGAGTCATCAAGGGTGCACGAGATATCCATCAACTATATCGATTTTGGAGAATCATATGACCGTAAGTCTACGATTGTCGACACTTATTTTTCTGCTACAATTGCAAATACCCTTCTTAATGATCATGATCCAAGGACTATCATTGAGTGTAAAAAACGCTTCGACTGGCTGATGTGGAGTTGTACTCCTAGATTGGCCCGATCTTCACGAATCGACAAGAACGAACGAAGAACGCACGAAGAACACGATGAACGCACGAGGAGGAAACGAGGGGGAAATTGAGGGCAACGCAAGCAAACGCAAGGGTAACTAGTAAGAATCGAAGAACCCCAAATCTTCCGTCAACTAACCCCGAGGGCCGCCTACGGAACGATCAATTCAACTAAGCTCACCTTGATTGAAACCGCTTTACACCCGTAGCCGGTCCACTACGCCAATAGAACCTGAAGATAATCGAGAGGAAGATTGGACAATTCCTTGATAGAAACCCAAAGGGAGAGATCAAGTAATTGGATGAGCCTTGATACGATCCTCGACGAAGTCGGAGGAGTAGCCTTGATACGTTCCTCGGTACACACCGGAGGAGTAGTTCCTCAAAGAGGGATACAAGAGAGCTAAGCTCTAAATGTCTAGATTCAACTCTAACCCTAGATCTGAGAATGGGGAGGACTATATATAGTCTAGTGCCAAAGGGGGTAGGTGGGAGGATAAGAATACAAGGGTCAAGGCCCTAAAGTGGCACGCAGGCCGCGCAGGAGCGGAGGCTCCGGTGGTTTCCACCGGAGGTTCCGGTGGATCGAGCGGAGGCTCCGGTGGGGGTCCGGTGGTGGCTCCGTAGTCAGCCACCCGAAGGGGTTTTAGGCGGAGGCAGCACCGGAGGCTCCGGTGGCGAGCTGTGGAGCGGAGGCTTCGGTGGGGGTCCGGTGGTGGCTCCGGTGGTGGTTCACCCGAAGGGCTTTTGGGCGGAGTCCGCACCGGAGGCTCCGGTGGCGAGTGTGGAGCGGAGGCTCCGGTGGGAACACCGGAGGTTCCGTCGCCTGGAGCTTCCCGCCTTCGTCTCCTTGCGCTGGTCCTGCCCGTTCGCCTTCCGCGTCTTCTTGGGCACCCGTGGTGGACTTGAACCTGAGCACACAAAGTGTTGCGCCATGAGGTAGCGCACCATCCTCCACATGACCGAAAGCATAGAACGAGAGGAGCGAGTTCACCTTATCTTGGATGGCCTTTGCGCGTGATCTTGTCATCGGTGCACTTGGTGGAGTTGGGTGGGCTACATCATCTCCCCCCCCCTTGAAAAAGAGTCGACCTCGACTCGGCGTCGTCGTCATCACTTGGGTATCCATGGAAGGGAGAGAGGTCCTTGACATTGAAGGAGTTGTGGACGAGGTACTTGGATTGCGGTAAGTCGAGCTTGTAGGCGTTGTTGTTGATGCGCTTGATGACCTTAAAGGGGCCGTCACCTCTTGGCTTGAGCTTGGAGGTGCGCTCTTCGGGGAACCGGTCCTTGCGCAAGTGTAGCCACACGAGGTCACCTTCTTGGAACACCATGGGTTTCTTGTTCTTGTTCATGATAGAGGCTCGGTGCTCGGAATGCTTCTCAAGCGTAGCTCTTGTGGAATCGTGTAGCTTCTTGATGAAGTCGGTGCGCTTGTCGATGTCCATGTTTGCTCGCTCGCGTAGATGCAAGGGAAGTATGTCGAGGGCGATGTTGGGGTTGAAGCCGTAGACGATCTCGAAGGGACTCTTCTTGGTAGCTTGATGGCGAGCACGGTTGTAGGCGAACTCGGCGTGTGGGATGCATTCCTCCCAATTCTTCAAGTTGGGCTTGATCAATGCTCGAAGTAGTGAAGAGAGTGTGCGGTTGACGACCTCGGTTTGTCCATCCGTTTGTGGGTGGTAAGCGGTGGAGAAGAGTAGCTTGACGCCGATCTTGGCCATCAACGTCTTCCAAAAGTAGGAGGTGAACTTGACGTCGCGGTCCGAGACAATGGAAGTGGGCACACCATGTAAACGCACAATTTCCCTGAAAAACAAAGTAGCAACATGTGAAGCATCGTCGGTTCGGTTGCAAGGAATGAAATGTGCCATCTTAGAGAAACGATCCACAACTACAAAGATTGAATCCATGTTGGTTTTAGTTCATGGGAGGCCTAACACAAAGTCCATGCTAATATCACTCCAAGGTGCATGTGGGATAGGTAATGGCATGTAAAGACCATGAGGGTTGGAAATGGACTTAGCTCGGAGGCATGTAGAACATCTCTTGACGTGTCTCTCAACGTGATGCTTCATCTTGAGCCAATAGTAGTTGGTGGAGAGCATGGCATAGGTCTTGTCGCGTCCAAAGTGTCCCATGAGACCTCCTTCATGTGATTCCTTCAATAACAACAAACGAAGAGAGGACTCGGGAATACACAATTTGTTAGCCTTAAACAAGAAACCTTTGTGAAGATAGTAATCATCGAAACCTCGGTTAGGCAAGCATTTCTCAAATATAGGACCAAAGAAAGCATCGGAGGCATATAAGTCTTTGATCTCATCCAAACCAATCACATTGATGTCAAGACGTGTAAGAAGGCATTCTTTCCGAGACAAGGCATCGGCTACCACATTCTCTTTACCTTTCTTGTACTTAATGACATAAGGAAAAGATTCAATGAATTCAACCCACTTAGCATGCCTTTTGTTCAAATTGGTTTGGCTTTTTAAGTATTTCAATGATTCGTGATCGGAATGAATGACAAATTCTTTTGGCCAAAGGTAGTGTTGCCAAACTTCTAGCACTCTAACCAAAGCAAAAAGTTCCTTATCATAGATGGGGTAATTGAGTTTAGCACCATCAAGTTTTTCACTATGGTAAGCAACGGGGCGTCCGTTTTGCATGAGAACGCCACCAATTCCTATACCACTAGCATCACATTCAATCTCAAAAGTTTTCTCAAAATCCGGTAAGACAAGCAAAGGAGCTTCGGTTAAGCATTTCTTAAGTGTGTCGAAAGCTTTTTGTTGCGCATTGCCCCAAACAAAAGGTACATTCTTTTTGGTAAGTTCATTCAAAGGGCAAGCAATAGTTGAAAAATCTTTGACAAAGCGGCGATAGAAACCGGCAAGGCCATGAAAGCGCCTTATCTCACCCACGGAGGTAGGGTTGGGCCAATTCCTAATTGCCTCAATCTTCTTGTTATCTACTTCAATACCATTGGAAGAGATCACAAAACCCAAGAAAACAAGCTTGGTGGTGCAAAAATTGCATTTGGAAAGATTGGCGAAAAGTTTTGCGTTGCGAAGAGCCAACAATACTTGTGAAACATGATCAAGGTGATCTTCCAAAGATTTGCTATAAATGAGAATATCGTCGAAGTAAACCACAACAAATTTGCCAATGAAAGGACGTAGAACTTCATTCATGAGACGCATGAAGGTAGATGGGGCATTCGAAAGACCAAGGGGCATAACAAGCCATTCATACAAACCAAGTTTTGTTTTGAAAGCCGTTTTCCATTCATCACCTATACTCATACGAATTTGATGGTAACCACTTTTAAGGTCAATTTTGGAAAAGATAGTAGCACCACTCAATTCATCAAGCATGTCATCGAGCCTAGGAATAGGATGTCTATATCTAACGGTGATAGCATTGATAGGGCGACAATCCATACACACGCGGGAAGTAGAATCTTGCTTTGGAACAAGGATAACCGGCACGGCACAAGGGCTAAGGGATTCGCGAATAAAACCTTTTTCGAGTAGCTCTTGGATTTGGCGCTCAATCTCCTTAGTCTCCTCGGGATTGGTGCGGTAAGGAGCGCGGTTTGGAAGGGGCACGCCCGGAATGAGGTCAATACGGTGCTCGATTCCTCGAAGGGGAGGAAGGCCCGGAGGGAGCTCATCGGGAAAGACGTCTTCGAATTCCTGCAACAAAGGAACAAAGATGGAGGAAGATTTGTCATGTCATTAGTGTCAAATGCTTCACCTTTGCACAATAGGACAAAGTTCAGTATGGTTGGGTCATCTCGTAGCTCTCGCATCTCTCTTTTGGTGGCAAGTAAGGCAAAGCCTTTGGCATCACTCGGAATTTTTCCACTCATGTTTGGCTTGTGGCTCTCACTTACTTTTTGGTGGATCACTCTCTCACCACTCATCTCACGAGATTTGAGCTCTTCTTGTCTACGTGCAAGAGTCTTGGCGTTGTCGGCGATCACTTGGCTAGGAGACATGGGACGAAGAACAAATGTCTTGTTATTCCACTTGAAGCTATAGTGATTGGTACGCCCATCATGGATAGCACTCTTGTCGTATTGCCAAGGTCGACCAAGAAGAAGATGACACACGGTCATAGGAACAACATCACAATCTACCGTGTCTTCATAGGGACCAATCTTGAAATTCACGGTGACCATGTGTTGAATCTTGAAGGTACCGTAGTCACTAAGCCATTGGACATGGTATGGATGAGGATGTTGCTTGTAAGGCAATTTGAGTTTGTCGCAAAGCTCTTTGCTAGCCAAGTTGTGGCAACTTCCACCATCGATGATGACCTTGATTGACTTGCCATCAATACCGGATCTTGTTTGAAAGAGATTGCACCGTTGATCTTGCTCATCTTGAGGAGAAGAAGTGAGGACTCTTGTGACCACTAGCGATGGATTCTTGTCCTCATCGCAATACACACTTTCTTCATCATCGTTGGGGACGTACAAAGAGTTGAGAGTAACTTGATGCAAGGCATAGTATTCGCCTTCGCTCATAGAATCACGTTCACCGTCTTGGATGACAATCATGATCATCTTGTTGGAACATTCAAAGGACTTGTGTCCACTACCACCACACTTGAAACAAGTAATAGTGCTAGACTTGACTTGAGGAACACTTGAGGATGAGGTGGGAGGCACTTGCTTCTTGAATGGTTGGGAAGACTTGTTGGGAGCACTAGAGGCTCGAGTGTTGCTCTTGGTGGTAGTTGGAGGAGGAATTGGATATGAGGATGATGGTCTTGAGTTTAAGAAAGCCTTTTGCTTGCTATACTTGAGATCTTCCGCAATTTGGCGTTCCGCCTTGAGAGCTTGGTGGACAAGGGCCACAATGTTGTCATACGGTTGATACTCGACGATCTTCCTTATAGGATAGTTGAGGCCATTGAGGAAGCGGGCCATTGTTTGCTCTTGAGATTCGACCACATGAGCTCGAATCAAAGATGTCTCCATTTCCTTGTAGTACTCATCAACGGACTTCACACCTTGACGAAGTTCTTGGAGCTTCTTGAAGAGGTCACGCTTGTAGTGAGGAGGAACGAATCGGGCATGCATGCATTGCTTCATCTCATTCCAAGTGGCAATGGGAGCAATGCGATTGCGGACTCGTTCGGCTTGTAGACGATCCCACCATAAGAGTGCATAGCCTTCGAATTCCAAAGATGCTAGAGCAACCATCTTCTTGTCGGTGAAGTTGTGAATGCCGAAGATCTTGTCAACTTTGAGAGCCCAAGCAAGATAGTCTTCCGGATCATTCTCACCATTGAACTTGGGGACATTGAAACGAAGAGCACTCATGTTGTTGTCCTCTTGCGGACGATGGGGACGCTCATGTTGGCGCTCATGGGGGTCTTCATCATAAATGGGAGGTGAATCATCATAGGGGTCATCCTCATTGTCTTGGCGGTGGCGATCATGATGGGGAGGATGACGCCGGTGGTCATTATGTGGTGGTGGTTGGTGGTGACGAAGCCTAGCTTCACGGCGTTCACTATCATCATGGCCATTGTGACGTTGTCGAGGACGCTCTTGTTCTTGGCGAGGGTGTTGCGGAAGCACTTGTTCATCTAGAGGGTGTTGAGGATGATCATGTTCTTGGCGGTCATTGTTGTTGGGACGCGCATTGCGCCTAGGTGGCCTTCGATGTTGACGAGCATCTTCCACGAAATCATTGTGGCCATAGTCTTGAGCGTGGCCTTGTGGAGGTGGAGGATGATGGTGTTGTCGAAGGTCCGGGCGTTGCGGTTGTTGAAGAGGGTCACCACGGCCTTGGCGATGTCGAGGTGGTGGTGATGGCGAGCTATCCTCATACCAATTGCGTCGCGGAGGTTGTTGAGGTTGTGGAGGAGGTGGTGGTGGTTGTTGAGGTTGTCCACCCTCCTCCACGTTGTGGCGATCATGGCGATCATGGCGACGAGGTTGGTGAGGATCTTGATTGCGGTGGCTTGAGCGACGAGACCTTGAGGACGATGAAGAATGACGGCGATTAGCAAGATTAGCCAAGTTGATGTTGATGCGCGTCATTTGATCATTCAATCGAGCCTCTTGCTCTTGTAGTCGACGCTCATAGCGTTGCAACCCGTCCTTGACGAGTTCGCGGAGTTGAAAGTGGTCATTGTGGGTGACGAAATTGGTGTAAGCATTGTCGTTGTAGAATGGATTGCCTTCGTCTTCCGAGCTCGGACTTGTGAATACTCCTTCCCTAGCCATCTCAAAAACACACACAAGGGTGATATTGAAGAAATGGACGCCTCACTTACCCAACGTTACCTTTCTTGGTCGTATTGAGGCTAGTGGACGAGCCTAGGTGTAGGGCGGTATGTCAAGAGCGAATCCAAAAGATCGAAAGAGCAAACGGCAACACACACACTTTATATGGAAGGCAAATAGGTTAGGAAAGTGGCGAGGAAAAATCGACAAAACCGAAGAAAAGTTTGTTGTCAATCGTGGAGAAAATTCAAAGAAAAGTTAGCACAAAAACCAAACCTATAGGATGGAAATATGGTGGAACACACACACGCAAGGGAAAAATGGGGTTAGTGCGACCAATGGACGAGCGAAGAACGAAATGGCCCTAACGTAGACTAATGCTCAATGCCACACTAACTCAAAGAGGACGCTAGCTCAAACCGCAAATATGAAGACGCAACAAGATTCGCACCGTGGCAATCGGTCACTCTTTCTCTTTTGCGACGCAAAGCTACACGTTCCTACAATGGAAAGCAATTGGCACCGATCCTTTTGCTTCTTTTTCTATTTTCTCTTTTTCTCTCTTTTTTTTTGATTTTCTCTTTTTGATGGATTCCAAAGTGCCAATGCCTACTCGGTAGATAATCTCTCACAAGCGCTAACCTCGCACTCTCGATGCCACAAATGCGATGCCAAGCGGTGTAAAAAGAACTAGTCCGATAGGTAAGTGACACAATGGGGTGGGGTGGTGCAAGAGGAAGCAAGTTATACCTCTCTTATTTGATGATCACGGACTTGCGGCCGTGGGGAAGTCGATGTCGTGGCGATCCGGTGATGTGGAAGCGTAGGTGATGTCGTGGGCGTCGCGTAGCACTTTGTTGCAGTCAATTCGGATAAAAAACGACAAAGAAAAACAAGTTTGAAAATCTGTCGGAGAATCGAAGAGCTGAAATTTTCTGAGTTTTTGGCTCAAATTCAAAATTCCCACAAAATCAAGAAAATTTTTGGGCGAAATTGGAAAAATTGGCTGAATAGAAAGGTGTGGGATGGTGTTTGGCAACAAATCTATGAAGAAAAACCACGAAAAACTCAACGAATCAACAGATCGGTCGAAATCCCTTTGAGGCTATTTTTGTGAAATTTTCGAATTTGTGGTGGATAGAAGAAAAATTGGTGGTAGGGGAGGGGATGGGGTGTCGGATTCGTGTCAATCTAGCTCTGGATACCAGATGATGTGGAGTTGTACTCCTAGATTGGCCCGATCTTCACGAATCGACAAGAACGAACGAAGAACGCACGAAGAACACGATGAACGCACGAGGAGGAAACGAGGGGGAAATCGAGGGCAACGCAAGCAAACGCAAGGGTAACTAGTAAGAACCGAAGAACCCCAAATCTTCCGTCAACTAACCCCGAGGGCCGCCTACGGAACGATCGATTCAACTAAGCTCACCTTGATTGAAACCGCTTTACACCCGTAGCCGGTCCACTACGCCAATAGAACCTCAAGATAATCGAGAGGAAGATTGGACAATTCCTTGATAGAAACCCAAAGGGAGAGATCAAGTAATTGGATGAGTCTTGATACGATCCTCGACGAAGTCGGAGGAGTAGCCTTGATACGTTCCTCGGTACACACCGGAGGAGTAGTTCCTCAAAGAGGGATACAAGAGAGCTAAGCTCTAAATGTCTAGATTCAACTCTAACCCTAGATCTGAGAATGGGGAGGACTATATATAGTCTAGTGCCAAAGGGGTAGGTGGGAGGATAAGAATACAAGGGTCAAGGCCCTAAAGTGGCACGCAGGCCGCGCAGGAGCGGAGGCTCCGGTGGTTTCCACCGGAGGTTCCGGTGGATCGAGCGGAGGCTCCGGTGGGGGTCCGGTGGTGGCTCCGTAGTCAGCCACCCGAAGGGGTTTTAGGCGGAGGCAGCACCGGAGGCTCCGGTGGCGAGCTGTGGAGCGGAGGCTCCGGTGGATCGAGCGGAGGCTCCGGTGGGGGTCCGGTGGTGGCTCCGGTGGTGGTTCACCCGAAGGGCTTTTGGGCGGAGTCCGCACCGGAGGCTCCGGTGGCGAGCGTGGAGCGGATGCTCCGGTGGGAACACCGGAGGTTCCGCCGCCTGGAGCTTCCCGCCTTCGTCTCCTTGCGCTGGTCCTGCCCGTTCGCCTTCCGCGTCTTCTTGGGCACCCGTGGTGGACTTGAACCTGAGCACACAAAGTGTTGCGCCATGAGGTAGCGCACCATCCTCCACATGACCGAAAGCATAGAACAAGAGGAGCGAGTTCACCTTATCTTGGATGGCCTTTGCGCGTGATCTTGTCATCGGTGCACTTGGTGGAGTTGGGTGGGCTACATCACTGGCCTCAATGGAAGGATGCAATACAAGCAGAATTAGCCTCGCTCAATAAAAGGAAGGTATCACAGAAGCAATACCTACACCTCCCAGAGTTTTCCCCGTGGGATTCAAATGGGTTTTCCTCCGGAAACGGAATGAGAACAATGAGGTGGTGAGATACAAAGCAAGGCTCGTAGCACAGGGTTTTACGCAGAGACCCGGCATTGATTTCAATGAAACATATTCTCCAGTGATGAGTGGTATCACTTTCCGATATCTAATATCTTTGGCAGTGCAAAATCGTCTATCTATGCAGTTGATGGATGTCGTGACCGCATATCTTTACGGGTCACTAGATTCGGACATTTACATGAAGGTTCCTGACGGAATCTCTGTCCCGGATGCAAGCACAAAACGCAACATGTACTGTGTAAAAATGAACAAGTCTTTATACGGCTTGAAACAGTCGGGGCGGATGTGGTACAACCGACTTAGTGAGTTCCTTCTTCAAAAAGGTTACTCCAACAGTGATGACTGCCCATGTGTCTTCATCAATAAGTCCTCTTCGGGATTTTGCATCATTTCTGTGTACGTCGATGATCTCAACATCATTGGCAACGTACAAGACATTGATGAAGCACGCAATCATCTAAATATGGAATTTGAGATGAAGGATTTGGGTAAAACCAAATTTTGCTTGGGTCTTCAACTCGAGCACCTTCCCTCGGGAATAATGGTACACCAAGCTGCCTATATCCAGAAAATATTGGAGAAATTCAATATGGACAAATCCTACCCATCTAAAAATCCCATGGTGGTTCGATCTCTAGACGTAGAGAAAGATCCGTTCAGGCCGAGGGATGATGGAGAAGAGATGTTGGGACCAGAGGTTCCATATCTCGGTGCCATTGGAGCGCTTATGTATTTTGCAAATTGTACGAGACCTGACCTCGCATTTGCAGTGAATCTACTTGCTAGACACAACGCAACTCCCACCAAACGCCATTGGGCGGGAGTCAAGAATGTCTTTCGATATCTCCAAGGCACAAAGGATCTTGGTCTATTTTTTCAGTTCCAAAGAAATCTGGACTCCAGTATGATTGGATACACTGATGCTGGCTACTTATCTGATCCCCATAATGCCAGATCGCAAACCGGCTTTGTGTTCCTACATGGTGGAACGGCCATATCGTGGAAGTCTTCGAAACAGACGCTCGTTGCAACGTCCACCAATCATTCTGAAATAATTGCATTATATGAGGCATCACGCGAATGTGTATGGCTTCGCAGAATGATAAACCACATACAACATTCATGTGGAATTGGTTCTATCGAATCACCCACCATTATCTACGAAGATAATGCAGCTTGTGTTGCACAGATGCAAACAGGATACATAAAGAGTAATGTCACCAAGCATGTTGCCCCTAAGTTGTTTTATCCCCATGAACTCCAGAAGAGTGGGGAAATCAACATCTTGCAAGTCAAATCATGTGATAACATCGCTGATTTTTTCACGAAGTCTCTACCAACTTCAACATTCCCGAAATACATTCATGGGATTGGTATGCGACGGCTTCGGGATTTGCAAGAGTCAGGGGGAGTATCTTCCTGAACTATTCCTGTTCAAAACATCATATTACACTCATTTTCCCTTTATGAGTTTACTTTTCAGATTCTCGTTAAGCTTTTTAATGAGGTAATATCAACATGAGATCATATGTCATACTTTCTGTTTTCCCCACCGGGGTTTTTAGGAAAGTATACACGACATATTTATTGTCCTCTAAATTCTATGGATATACTTCATATCGAGTTAAGGGGGGCAATAATCATTATATATTGGATCATTTTCTCCTTATTTTCCCACGGGGTTTGAAGGAGTTTTAACAGCATATCCTATACTACTCCTCATATTTTTCCCACAGGGTTTTTGGGGGAGTCTTAATCAAAGATGATGGATCCTTATGCAGTCAAGTGGTGATTAGGGGGAGTGTTAAGATTAATTAGCCTAGCAGTAATTAGGGTTAAATCCCCACTTTTCTCTCCCGTGTAACCCCACGATGTGGAACCGTAGCGGTTTTTCCTAGGAGCGTCGCCTCCAGGAAACCGTCTTTTGGAACCGACGCGTTCCTTTGTAAGCGTATGTTCCCTGTATAAAAGGATCATGTAACCATCAATAAAAGGGGTTCGATTCATTTGTTCATTCTCTCGGCTCTCTCTCGATCGAATCACAAGACACACCATAAGAGTGCCACCCCCTCTCATGCCCTGATGCACACGAGGCCACGTCACCTACACACAAAAAAGTTAAAATTGCTAGATTTACCATCGTAAGTAATCTTTCTTGCTCATATTTGCACGCATGCGGTAACATCGGTGAGGACTAGGTGGACTGGGTAAATATTAAATAAACGTTGTGCGCCACCCAAATTTTACTCCCTCCGTTCCAATGAATAAGGCGCGCACGCTTTTTGAGATTTGTCTTTGACCAAGAATTAATCCATATATATAATAGTATTTGTTATAAAATCAACACCATTACAAAGTATTTTTCAATACGAATCTAACAGTGTCAAAATTGGCACTATATAGTCAAGATATTGTTACTCAAATCTTTCGGTCAAAGTTTGTCTTGAAATGCGTGTGCGCCTTATTCATTGGAACGGAGGTAGTACTAGTCATTCGTCGCTAGCATTGGACGTGTGCCACGTTTTCTTTAGACTTGTGCCTCGTGGTGCATACACATAGGTGCGTGTATGAGTCCCAGTCGAGAAAATTTCAGGACGACGGTCCCGAAGAACGTCGCCTTCGTGGCAATGAACACACCGCACCCAAACGGCCAGTCCACGCGGTCACACGTCACGCGTCCCTCGCTCCTATCCTAGCGTGTGCCGGCCCCCTCCCCACGCGGCGTCCCTATCCACCACCACTCCTCTTCCCCTGCTCCGCATATAAATAGGCGACCACCTCCAGCTCCATTCCACAGACTCGCAGATTCACAGCTCAACAACTCCCAATCCTCGTATCGTCTCTCACCGAGCCGGTAGCTAGCAACCCCTCAGAATCTAACCAGCGAAGCAGTCGACCGAAAGGCAATCAATGGCGATCACAGCGTCAGCGGCCGCCGTCTCCTTCTCCGCCCGTCCGTCCGCGGGAACACCGACATTCAGGCCGCGCGCCGCCTCGGTATCCGCCTCCGCCTCCGCGGGCGCCAAGCGTGTCCGCACGGGAGCCCCCCAGGGAGTCAAGTGGTGGGCGCCGCTGGTCGGGTGGTCCGGCCGGGCCGACTACATCGACGCCGCCTCGCCGGTGGCAATGGTGGCTGAAGAGGAGAAGGCGGCCGCGAGGTCCTTCGTAGGCGTCCTCACGGAGGAGAAGGCGCGGCAGCTGCGCGCGCGGATGGCGGAGATGGAGAGCTTCCACGACGCCATGTACCACTCCGCCATCGCCTCCCGCCTCGCACGCTGCACCTAGGCCGCCGCCGAGAACCTTCAAACCAACTCGCCGGCACCGCCAGACATCCTGATGTGCCCGTGCGCGTGCGTGTGTATACTGTATACATAGCTGTTTACTCCTAGTCTCCACCTAGGAAAACCACCAGCCCACTCGCCGACACCACCGGACAAGCTGCTCTGCCCGTGCGCGTGTAAATAGCTGTAGCGGTGCAGATGTAGCTGTAGCGGTGCCTGTTTAGCTTCTCGAAAATAGCGGTGCAGATGTAGCAATCCCCATCGCGTTAGAACAATTGGGATCTGGAATCACTTGTGCAGGATGTGCGAGATTTGTAAATGGCTCCGTTGTAGATATCTGATGCCAGGGACCTTAAGAAATTCAGACCCATTAGCCTGGGTAACTGTAGTTTAAAAATCATCTCTAAAGCAATTAATAACAGGCTCTCTTTGGTAGGGAGCAGGCTTATTTCCAGTAACCAGACAGCCTTTATCAAGGGTAGGTTTATTTTGGAGAGTGTGGTCTCTGCTCAAGAGCTTATACATGCTGCTCACTCCAGGGGTTGCCCCTCTATAGTCCTTAAGATAGATTATGAAAAAGCATATGATAGGGTTAACTGGGACTTCCTAGATGAGATGTTGCTAGCAAGAGGTTTTGGTCCTGTTATCAGGTCCTGGATCAAATCATTGTTGGTTGGTGGTTCTCTCTGTATTAGAGTGAATGATGAGAACAGCTCCTACTTTAAAGTAGGCAAAGGGCTTAAGCAAGGAGATCCAAGCTCTCCCATGCTTTTTAACTTTGTAGCTGATGTTTTCTCTAAAATACTTGCTAAAGCTGCTAATGCAGGTTTGATCCAAGGGCTGCTCCCTCAGGTGATACCAGGGGGTGTCATCAGCCTTCAATATGCTGATGACACCATCCTATTCCTTGAGGCTAATATTGAGTATGCCAGAAACCTTAAATGGCTCCTTGCCTGTTTTGAGAATATGTCAGGGATGAAAATTAATTACCATAAGACTGATGTAATGGGGATTCATGTAGATAGCTCAGAAATGAACCTGTTTGCACAGGTGTTCTGTTGTAAAATTGCAGAATTCCCCTGTAAGTATTTGGGTGTCCCTCTTCACTTCTCTAAGCTTAGGAGGGAAGACCTACAACCAATTATTGATAAAACTTTTAAAAGATTCTCTGGATGGAGGGGTAAATTACTGAACTATCAGAGTAGGCTTGTCCTGTTGAAGGCTTGCATTGCTTCTATCCCTATGTACCTGCTGTCTGTTTTAAAATTTCCAAAATGGGCTATTGCTGCCATTAATGCTCAAATGTCTCATTTCTTGTGGAGTGATTCAGAGGGTAATAAAAAATACCACCTGGCTAACTGGGACTTGGTGACTTTGAAGAAAGAGTTTGGGGGGCTTGGGGTTCAAAATCTTGGTGATTTCAACTTGTGTCTGCTAGCCTCTTGGGTTAACAGATATCATAGAGATGAACAAAAAATTTGGAAACAAATCATTGACTTTAAATACAACCCTGACCCCAACATCTTCTCTGATGTGCCTAGAGTTTGCTCACCTTTTTGGAAAGGGGTTATGTGGGCTGCTAGGGCTGCTAAATGTGGCTTTAAATGGAAGGTTGGTAATGGGCTCAAAGTCAAGTTTTGGAGTGATGTTTGGATTGGAAACTGTAGCTTGGCAGTGTGCTATTGGGACCTCTTTGAGATCTCAAATGAGCAAGATATCACCATTGCTCAAACTTGTCAGGATGGTGAGCTTAGGCTCACTTTCAGAAGAAATGTCACTCCTGCTCAGTGGTTACAGTGGGAAGAGTTGTGCCAGCTAGTGGCTACTTTTCCTCTCTCTGATGAAACAGATCATCCTGTTTGGATGTTTGAGTCGTCTGGTGTGTATAGTGTTAGGTCCTTTTATGCGTTAGTCAACAATCGAGGGGTTACTCCTATCCATACACCTGCTGTTTGGAGCCTTAAGGTTCCCCCCAGGCTTCATATCTTTCTGTGGTTATTAGCCAATAACAGGTTGATGACTAGAGAAAATTTGGCCAAAAGAAGGCCAGTTTCTGATTTGTCCTGCATGTTCTGTCCTGAGACTGAAACATGTCATCATTTGTTCTTTGCTTGTCCTGTGGCAAAAATGGTTCGGGCTTATGTTTCAGACCTAGTTGCTCGCCCAGTTGGGACTGATTTTGTTTCTATTGCTAGGTGGTGGATCAGTGAAAAGAACAATTCGTTTGTGAATATGGTTTGCACTGCAGCCTTATGGTCGTTGTGGAAACTACGTAACGAGATGTGTTTTCAGGGACTCTGCTGGCCAGGTGTTCGGGACGTTTGGCGAAGGATGAGCATCGAACTCTCGCAGTGGAAGGTGCTGGCAAGCGACGCCGTCTCGATCTTGCTGGACCAATGCATCCTGATGCTGAACAAGAAAAGAGGAGAGCTTTTGCGGATCGCCTGGCTCTGATCCCGCACTCCTGGGAGCTCTCTGATCCGTCTGCGGCTGCTGAAGCTGCGCAGGAGGAGACCTGCCCAACGTCTGCTCGCGAAGTTTCTCGCCAAACGCTGATGCTGGTGGCCTTTTCTCTCAGTTCTTTTAACTCGGTAGTCGTGGTTGTCGTTAGTTGTCAGCTGTTCGACTCAGACTTTCACTTCCGTTTCCTCTTCCCACCTGCGTGTGGTGTTTGCTCGGCTTTCGCCGTTTTGTGCTTTGAACTTGGTACTGCTTCTGTCTGGTGATTTCAATGAAATCGGGGGGGAGGCCCTTTTAATCTAAAAAAAAAAGATATAAAATATGGATCTGAACGTCTTTGCGCTCAAACTCGTGTTCATATGTCCTTTGTTAGAGAGGTAGTATGTTCGTTGTACCTTCCGTGGTGGTTTGATTTGATTTGGTGCTCACCTCCCAATTGGGATTGAATAATTCCGGATCTGAGAGCATTATCTTCTGAAACATTTAGCCTCACCCGATCATTAGCCCCTGCTAAGGGTCCTCCGGGAGGAAAATCTAATCCTTCCCTTCTTCTCCCCTAACTGACACTCTCCTAAAAAAGCTACTAAAACCTATTTTTGCTGCACAATTTCTCGTTTTTGACGTATAAAACCCATTTTTACTGCACAACTTCTCGTTTTTGATGTATAACTCTCGCTTTTGCTATAGTGTAGCAACATAAATTTGTGAAAAAAATATAATAGAAAAAGGACTAGTCTCGTTAGAAACATGGAAGCAAACATTTTGTACTATTATAACAAACACAAAGAATAATTGCAGCAAAATAAATTATGATATTGTAGCAAAAAAATTGACTTCGTCGGAGACATCGCCGGACACATTGTAGAAAAAACTTCATACTACGATAACAAAATCGAAAAACAATTATAGCAAAAAATAATTCTTCTATTGTAGTAAAAGAGTTGAGTTTGTCGGAGACATTGACAGAAACTCTCGCGGAAAAATATTTTTAGCAAACAATTTGTACTATCATAGCAAACCTAAATAAAAACTACAACAAAAAAAATTGTGCTATTTTAGCAAAAAAAACTAACTTCGCCTGAGAAAAAGTTGTGCTATTATAGTCACCGGCCATACAACAATACGTTGGGATGGCTGTGATTGCTAGTTGTTGGGACGAGGCTGCTTTTGTCCGATACTACCATCCCAGATCGATCAACGTGGTGGACCTCGTCCTGATCACACGGCGCGCAGAGAGGAGGACGCACGCGCGTCCCGTCCTCCGGAGGGAGTACAATGTTTCCCCGACCATTATCACCAATGATGCAGCTATAAATCAAATCCATCTGTGTACTCTGCCACATGCTCATTGTGTTCGGTTTGGAGTACTAGACATCTCTGTAAATTGAACTTGCCCTCCGTATCAAAATGTAAGATGGTTTAGCATTTACCGGATAAAACATATCGAGACATGTTTTAGTATGAAATGCAATTGGATCTACACACTAAAACATGTCTAAATACGTGTTGTTTAGAAAACGCTAAAACATCTTACATTTTGATACGGAGGGGGTATTACACACTAGTAGGAAATACACGAATCCTACTAGTGATTAGTGTGCATCCTTTTTGCCCGCTACCAATGCACCTTACTTGCTTGTAGCGTGCAGTCCTAGATAGCCCGCTACCAATGCACCTTACTTGTAGCGTGGGGTCGTAGATAGCGTGCAACAAGACCGGGCAAAATTTAGTGGTAGCGCGTTAGAAGCGAGTTGCCCGGGCTACACGCTACTAGTAACAACGGCTACACGTATACCGCGACCAATAGAGAGAACAAAGCTCTCCACCTACCGCCCTCCCTCCCCTCTCTGATCCGTCGCCTCCACCGCCCTTGCCCCGCCGTCCTATCGCACTGCTCTGCCGCCCCTCTCTGAGAGTCGCCCCTGCCTGCTATAGGTACTCACTCCTCTTGCTCCTCTTCTAAGATGTTGGTATATTTAGGTAAGATTTAGTGGTTTAGGTATATTCCTAATCGTAAAATTCCTGGTGATGAACTAGGGTAGGGCTATAAAATGTTAGATGAATTGTAGAATTCATTGTGTTAAGATTTCTAGTGTTAGATTTCTAGTGTTAAGATTACTAGTGTTACGATTCATGGTGATGAACTAGGGTTAGGGAGATAAAATGTTTGATGAATTGTATGCTTCCTAGTATTAAGATTTATAGTGTTCAAATTATTTGTATTAAGATTTGTGGCGATGAATTAGAGCTTGGATATTAAATGTTAGATGAAACTATAGAATTCCTAGTGTTAAGATTTCTAGTGTACAATTAAACTAGTAAAATGGCATACCATATTGCTCCAACCCTAGCCAATTTATTTATGTTGGTGTAATGTTTCATAACTGCATTTTGTCGACGTCTCACGTGAGTATCAAACTAGAACGATAGTATGTTTTAATTTATCATGTTGTGCTTCTTATTATGAGGCTTAATTTCTTAGTTATAATTGCTCTACATCTATTATGAGGCAATGATTCAACCCTTGAGCATTATCAGTTCGAGTGTTGGTCTACCAGATCTACTGATATATGTATAACAACATTGGTTGTATGAAAGTTCATGATGTGCACTGTTTGTATGAGGTTATTTGGGTGTGTATTGTTGTTTATATGTTCCTTGCTAAATGTTAATGTACTGCTTGTTTCTCTCTCTCAGACTATCCCATACAGGGCCAGGCGCGACTTTTTGGAGCATGACAAAAATTTCATTACTGACCACCAGACATTTGAGATAACCTTGTGCATCAAAACCCGACCGCCACCACATAATTTTTGTCACCAAGGATAGATCAGACATACTTCAATGTCCTTTCTTGGAGACACTTCAAAGATACCTACGAGATGCAATCCACGATGAAGTGCAAATTCTTCCTCGAACATAGGGAGGTCTACCCCTACTTAGACTATACAAATCCCGAATCTGACCTCCATATTGGATTCAAGATGAGAGCTACTAGTTAGTAATAGCTAATGAGGTAAGACGGGAACTAACTAGCTAGTTAGTAATAACTAGTAAGACACCATGAGAGCTATCTAGTTCGATACTTTATTTGCTCATCAATGTCAAGTTTTATGCTAACATGTGTAATAATTATTACTATTGTTGTTATGTGCGAGTAAAAATTTAGTAGCGTATTAGTAATGTAGCACTACCAATACGTTTTACTACTAGCGTATTATTAGTACCATTCCGGAGCATACTACAAATAATCAAATATTGGACTGGTCATTTTTCTGTTAACGACAAGAGTTGATGAATCTTCATGTTCAGTGAATAAAAACCAATGAACCTTTCCGTGGCCAACAACCATGATAGGTTGATGCACAATCTCGTTTATTCAAACCCATAGACCGTTCTGCCTCCAATCTATCAACCAAACGGAGCTGATTTGAGGGGATTAGAGTTAGTTGACCCAATAAGAAGTTGAAATTTTGAGCGGAGTGTTCTTACTTTCGAGCTCTGATGCTCCCTGTATTTTTTTTTCAAAAGTCATATTTTAAATTTCAAAACAATGTGGAAACGATCTTGTATGTTCTCCATGATACATTCTACAAATGTCCAAATTTTTAATTTAAAATACTTTATAGATTGATCTACAAAAAATGGCAAATTTATTGATATGAGTATATTGTTTCAAAAAAAGTTATTTTTAAGATTTTGTCATTTTTAGAACATAATAAAAAAGAAATCTTGTTATGATTTTGCATGTTTGTAGACTACATCATGAATTACATCCAGAATCATTTTCAATTTTTTCTTAAACTTTTAAATACTTTTTTTAATATGAAGGGAGCATTGGAACTCTGGAGTAAAAATGACTTTCCAGGAAATTCTTCACTAATTAGTACTACTTAATGCTTATTTGTATTTTTTTCTAGCTTTGTCCATGTATGTAAGTACATCCTCTGCTTGCTTGATGGAAGGACCAAGTGTTACTTACTATTCTAAAGCAAGTGTCCATTGCGGCAGTAATCTAGCATCAGTGGCAGCTTTGCTTGTTAATCAGTGTGACGCTTACCGGTGTGTGCGTGTTTCCTCTCTTGCGAAGCATCCTAGATAGCTTACACTTGAGGGCTTAGTAGATGGCTAAGGCTGGTGCCAGTGCATCACGAGTTCTCACGGGCTATAGCCCCGCCACGTCAGGTTTTTCTCTTACTTTCACCCCACTCTCACGCCACTCTTACAGCACGGTGCCAGTGCACGGGCTATAGCCCCCACTATCACACTCCTCTCCCCACTATCGCCCCCATTAGCACCGCGTCGCCCCGCTATCGCCCGCCCTACCGCCCCGCTCCCGCCCTATCGCCTCGCCACCACGGGCGACAGCCCGCGCTATCGCCTCCTCTCACCGGGCGAGCTAGCCATCGCCCGCCTCGCCCCTACCGCCCCCTTCTCGCCCGCCTCTCGCCCGGCCGGGGGCGATAGCGCCCCTCCTATCGCCCCCATTGGCACCAGCCTAACAGTTTTGGAAGGGCATGCTGCTATCATGTTTATAGCAAAAGAGACAGCTCAACCATTTCCTGGTTAGCACCCAACATCCATTGAGACACAATTAATTCATGCTTGGACTAATTTTGCACACAAACTCTCTTCATGCACACGCGCATCAACCGCATGCCCACTTCTGGAAGCCCCAAAACTCCTGAAGACACAAGAACCGTGCATGAAACGCACCTCCCATCACTGATAGAAAATAGGCCTATAGTCCCGGTTCGCAAAGGCCATTAATCCCGGCCGCGCAACCGGGACTAAATAGGCGCGACTAAAGACCCCCCTTTAGTCGCCCCTCTTACGAACCGCGGCTAAAGCCCCGTCCACGTGGGCGGGTGGCGTGCGCCGGGGCGGAGGACCTTTAGTCCCGGTTGGCCACACGAAGCGGGACCACATGCTATTTCGTTATTTCTTTAATTCATTTGGGTTTCTAATTATTTTTCACTCCAATTTTTCACTCCCTTTTTTTCACTCCAATTTTTCACTCTTTTTTTTCCAGAATTTTTTTTATTTGCTTAGTGTCTAACTACAATTATCTCTAGTCAATTTTCTTACTCGTGGTCAAACTTCCCGCTCAGTCACTCATCCTCCCACTACTCTAGCACTAGCACGCTTAACTTCCGAGTTCCATCCCGTCCCGCATCCAAGTGTTTCGCACGCATTAACATGTTGGTCGATGCCACATTTCTTTATTGTCTGAATTTCAAATAAATCTTTTAATAAACAAAAGTAATGATGTAATTAATAATTTTGAATAAATAAATAAACGTTAACTTTTCAATTTGTATTATTTCTAAAAAATATTCAGAAAAATAAAACTAATTCATTTTAAAATCTTAAAAATACAAATAATATATCAAAATATTCAGAAAAATAAAACTAATTCATTTTAAAATCTTAAAAATACAAATAATATATCAAAATATTCAGAAAAATAAAACTAATTCATTTTAAAATCTTAAAAATACAAATAATATATCAAAAAATTCAGAAAAATAAAACTAATTCATTTTCCCCTTTCCTAAATGCAAAATAAAATCTGATAAAATTCATGAACCAAACCATATGAAATCTAAACCATATAAAATTTGCAGATCCAAGTTTCGACTATTATTTTGGACACAAGAACTGTTTTGGCAATGACTATCTATGAGAATGATTTGAACCTAACTTTTAAAATACATAATCAAAATGGACAAACTAAAATGTTCTGGATAGATATTGAAAAGATTTATCCATATCACTTAGCCTCACATCAAGGTCAACAACCAAATGAAAATACCATCCTTTTTAATAAAAGACCAGTAGCCTCTTCTATGATTTTTAGAATGAGTTCAAAAATGAATTTTAAAGTAAATCTAACTGGATGAGTTTGGTATTGACTAGATCTATGTTTTTCTGGCTTAGATTAATTTTTGGACCTCTAGATTTATTTTTGGTGAACAGATATAGAAACAGTAGTTTTTGGTGAACAGATATAGAAACGGTAGTTTTTCTGTTTTGTTTTCTTGATGTGTATTTGTTTGTTTTCTTGATGTGTTTTTGTTTGTTTGTTTTGAAATGTGTGTTTGACATAATATAGAAATAATATAGCTAGAAATTAATATAGAAATTAATAAAAAGACATATATCCATTACATATATCGAACGCAAGATGCGGTACACAAACAACATCTACTCGAGCTCCGAAGAGTAGATGCGGAACAACTCGAAGGCAACGTATGCATCTATTGATGCATACTCGAGATTGATCCGGTCCAGTGGGTTCTTCCCCCAATACATGTGATTCCTCGAGGGGAAACGAGTCTTCATGGTTTTGTAGTCGGCGTGGATGAAGGCAGTTTCCATCGGAGCCATCCCGGTCTTGTGCCTGTACAGCTCATCAAAATGGATAAGGTCCTGAAGATCAATGTAGTGATCTTCAGGTATCTCAATACCCAAGCGCATCAACTTCTGCCGGTCTTGAGTGATGTCAACGCTACAGAAGTCGTACCCCTTGTTGACAAGAAAATCAACAAGTTCTGGAGATTGCTTTGAACTACTGCAACAACAAAAATAGAACACATGTTAAATATGTTGCAACACGTGTATTCTTCCAATGCAACAAACAAATCGAAAATGCAACACTATCCTACAAGAGAGATTGTACGTGTGTGTTACCTTGCCCATTGGAAGACCAAAACGATCTCCTTGAAGGCAATCTGGATGACGGCAACATCCCGTTGATTCGCCGTATACGATCAAGCCCGAAGAACTTATGGTGTTCATCGGCTTCTTCATAGAGATTGCTCAAATGCTTAAGAGCATCGGGGAGCCTCTCGCACATATTGGTGTAGGCCACGTCGAGAATCTTGCGGCATGGTGTGGGCACACGGAGAAGGTTCCAAACGGGAGAATCCATGGGTGCTTGGTGCAGCAAGAAGAGAGGAAGAAGAAACAGAGAGTCTCGGGTGCGCACTGTAGCAATGACCTTCTGCCTCTCGCTCGCGAAATAAAACCGCCGCGCGGGAGGCGAGCAGTTTGGATCTTTAGTCCCGGTTGGTCTGGTCAACCGGCACTAAAGACAGGGAGGCCAGCAGATGGATCATTAGTCGCGGGTGGCCAGGCCAACCGGAATTAAAGCCCTCCACGTGCTTCCCAAACCGCGACGCATGAACTTCAGTCGCGGTTCGACTTTCGAACCGGGACTAAAACCCCTTTAGTCACGGTGCGCATAATTTAGGGACTGATGAGGGCATATGGAAGGACTTTTTTCTACCAGTGCATCTCTAATATCTTTGCTTATATCATTGATTTTCATAAAAAAACCTTGAAGACTATACTCCTGAATCCTGACTGGGGTAAGGGTGACAGGGCCTGAAACCTACGATGAGAAATCTTAGCAAAGCGCTCTCAAATGGTCATCTAGCTGGTGGAGAGTGACTGCTTAGATAAATGAAACTGGCCGTCAAGTAGGAAGTGATAAAGATGGATATTCTATAGTTATAGACAACTGGTTTGCACTTCTATTTTCTGTTTAGTACGGAATACTAACAACATAGTAACAACATAGTAGTATATCGTTATCATTTTGAAGTGCTTACCTGCGCCCCCGTGGGAATCTCCAAAGGCACAGAAGTCAAAAAAACCGAAAGCTAGCAGTGACAATGGCTACTTGCCAAAGGATTAGATAAAGGAAAGCTGTGATAATGTCCTTAAACAACAAGCCGGCTGGTGGCCTAGGTAGGATCAAGAGTGTTTGCGACCACATATTCGATTTCTGATGTGTTGTGTTCGTATAGTTTCCAATCAATCCAGTCCATGTGTTCCCCGCGGTAAGACCATGCGTGAAGAGTTGATTGTCGGCTAGACCTTGAGAAAGTCACTCAAGATTACGGAGAGCGAGGTTATGATGGCATTCTAGATCATTTTTAATAACCTCAATGTATGATTACAAATGAGGCGATGAAAAGAAATTAAGCTTCTAAACGCTAACTTTTTGTGATCTTTCTTCTGTTTTAGGAACTGCCAAGTCCCTCGGCCTTATGAAAACTGAAGCTGAGGTAGTGTTTCTTGCGACTACCTTTAATTTTCTAGATTTTAAACATGGTTAATCTTTTTTTAGAAACACTACGTACTCCCTCTGATTTCAAAATAAGTATTGTTGAAATGACTTAAAATGGGTGTATATAGTATTACAATACATCTACATACATTCATCTCAATGACACTTATTTTGAGACGTACAACGTATAAAAATGTAGTATATGCGTGCAAACGCACTCTCCCACACATCGCCCTGAACGAAAGTTACGGAGTTTCACAATGGAAAAGCTAGACTTCTGGATTTAGTCCTAGGAAATGACGTGGTAACAACCCGTTGGTCCGTTGAGTTTTTTTTTTTGAAGTTTTCCGCGGGGGGGGGGGGGGGGGGGGGGAGAACCCCACCTGAATATATATAGCTCGAGAGGCCCGAAATGACCAGAAGTTTTACATGTGGAGCATGTGTAGAGGTTACAGCGAGGGTTGGGAGGGCCATCGGCAAGGCAAGAGAGCCAGGTGTTTGTGGCGTGTTCCAGTTTTGGCGGGAGCCGCACTTTCCACAAGCGAGCATCATTCCGGCAGGCTCTGAGTAGAAGGGGGAGGCAGGGGCGCTGCTCGCGGAACGCCACTGCATTCCGGTGCTTCCAAAGGTTCCAACATCAGAGAAGGATGAATGTCGGCCCGGTCCCAGCAAGGATGCCTCGGGGCGGACAATATTCGTGGATCTTGATCACGGTCGCATCCGGCGGGAGGGACCAGCCAATCCTATCCCAGAAGCTGCGAGCGAACGCACAGCCAAGCATCAGGTGGTCGCTGGTCTCGCCAGGGGTGTCGCAGATAGGACAGCGGTCTTCCTCGACGGAGATGATCTTTTTCCGCTGTAGGGATGCGCGAGACTGAATTCGGCTCTGAAAGAGCAACCAGCCGAAGAAATGCACCCGCGAGGGGGCAAAGCTCTCCTAGACGAAGGAGGCGAAAGGCACCTCGACCCCGCCCAAGCTGCAAAGCCTGTAGAGTGCAGCGGCATCGAGCGCACCGGAGCGGCGCCTGCAGCGGGAGAGCGTCCAGGTATTGTCCCCCACCAGCTCCTGCGGCTTTGGCAGCAGGGACTCCACCAGCGGGAGCTGCAGCGCGCCGGCAGTGTTCAAGCGCGGCACCAGGCAGCACAGCAGCGCAGCCCCCCCCCCCCAACACCACGACGCTGACCGACACCTTGGCATCCAAAGAGTGTGAGAAGAGGGCGGGGAAGCAAAGCCGCAGCGGAGCATCCCCGGCCCATGTGTCAAGCCAGAAGGAGGCATGGCGTCCATCCCCCACCTGAACTCTGGAGATATCCCGGTACAGGGGCATACGCGCAGCGAGGTGATCCCAGTGCAAACTGGGGCGCTTCGACATGGCCATGATGTTGCTGGCACTGCCCCTAACCCAGCGCGGCCAAGGAGCATGGGGCACTGAGTGCAGCCGGTGCAGTAGCTTGATCTGCGGACACGAGTTCTTCGTTGCTAGGCATTTGATGCCGAGCCCCCCCCCCTCTTCCTTGCTTCTGCAGACGGCACACCATGCCACGAGGCACTTGGCCCCTGACAGGCGATCAGAGATGTTCCAAAGGAAGGCACGACGGAAGCCATCGATCGCGGTGAGTAGGGTGGGGGAGGATCATTGCACCCATGGTGAAGACCGGGAGTGCATCCAGAACAACACGGCCACCAGCAGACAACAGAAGGGCAGTCCATCCAGACAGGTATTTATCAATCTTGGCGATCATGGGGGAGAAGTGACAGAGATTGAGCTTCTCATTGGACAGTGGGAGCCCCAAATACGTTTGGGGGAAGCCTTCAACTCGGCAGCCTAGAGCACTTTGAATTTCAGCGAGCAGATCATCCTCAACATGCATGGGAACCAAGGTACTTTTGTCGAAGTTTATAACCAGTACGGTGGCAGCAGCAAACTGATCAAGCAGAACTTTCAGCCTTTTGGCGACCATCACATTCGCTCGCAGGATGACCATGGTATCGTCGGCGTACTGAAGTACCTGGCACGGCTCACCGTCGGCAAGTGGATGCGACAACAGCGGGTCAGCCCGGATCAGCCTTTGAAGAACATCAGCGACAAGCAGGAAAAGATACGGGGAGAGGGGGTCCACCTACCGTAGGCCTCGCTTGCAGTCAATCCAAGCCCCTGGGATGCCATTAAGCAGGATCGCAGAGTGAGACGAGGACAGAATCGCATCCATCCAATCACACCATTGGGCGGGGAAACCACGAGCAGCCAGGATATCCCGCAAGCTCTTCCAGTTGATAGAGTCAAAAGCCTTGGCGAAATCCAGGTTCAGAGTGATAGTTGGGGCTTTTCGACGGTAGCAAATCCGGATAATCTCAGTTGCGAACACGAAGTTTTGGGAGATGCTTCGTCCAGACAGGAAGCCAGACTGATTCTCATCAATCAAGGAGCCGACCTCAGCTTGCAGCCTGGAGGTGAGAACCTTGCAAACCGTCTTGATCAAGCCATTCTGCAGCGAAACGGGGCGGAAGGATCCCGGAGCAAGCACTCCCTCCCCCTTGGGGAGAAGTACCACGTGAGCTCGATTGATGCAGCCAAGGTCGGCGTGCCCAGCGTGCAGCTCGTCGAAGAGGAGCTGCATAGCAGGTTCGACGACAGGCCATGCTGCGCGGTAGAAGCTAGGGCCCAAGCCATCCGGGTCGGGGGCGCTGGTCCGATCCATCCCCAAGACCGCGATCTCCTTCGCTTCGAAGGGGGCCGTCAGCGCCAACCCATTGACGCGCGGGGCGCCGCTGTACAGCTGCGCCAGGGGAAGTCCCAGCGGACCTCACGGGCACGGCCAAGCAGGTCGTGGTAGAAGCGGAAGAGCGTCGCGGCCTTGTCGTTGTGTGACAGGACAACGTCGTCACCGACAGCAAGCGCGCGGATGTGGTTGCGCCTGAACCCATGAGAGGCGCGAGCGTGGAAGAACTTTGAGTTCTCGTCGCCCTCCTTCACCGCACACATTTTTCCGCGCTGCTTCCACCGCGCCGCCGCGCGACGGACCGAAGCGGCAAGCCCAGCGCGAGCATCGTCCCGCAACCTGTGCTCAGCAGTAGAGAGGATCCAATTCTCCTCGGCGAAGTCAAAAAAGATCAATCAAGAAACGACAATTATTATCAAAGAACGAAGTGAAATGGTGGTTTTTCCTCCAAACCTTAGCAGCAGACCAGAAGTGCTTGATCCTCGATACGAGATCGAGGGCGGCGGATCGGTATGGCACGGGACGAGACCAGGCAGGGAGGGTGGTGGGGAGAAAGGCGGGATCAAGCAGCCAAGCGTTCTCGAACCTAAACTATGTGGGATTTGGGATGGATGAATCTGCCGTGACTAGCAGAGGGAAGTGGTCGGAGGTGGGCCACGGTAGGGTTGTGAGGGAGGAGTTGGGGAAGGAAACGTTCCAATCATTGTTGAAGAAAGCACGGTCAAGGCAGGCTAGGATGGGGTTGGCTTGGCGATTGGTCCATGTGTAAAGGCGGTCTAGGAGAGGCAGTTCAAACCAGGCCAGACGGTTGATGAGTGCATTGAAAGTGGCGGCAAGAGAGGGGTTAAAATTTTGGTTGTTCTTATCAGTGGGGTAGCGGAGGAGGTTGAAATCACAGAGGACGAGCCAAGGCCCACTAATGGTAGGGGCCAGGGTGTTCATCTCATCGACGAAAACGGCAGTGAGGCTATGATCGGCGGGGGCATAAACGTTTGTGACTGTGATGGAGGTGTTTGTGGTGGTGGAGGCTAGAACTGTGGTTAGGCTAAAGCGCAACGGGGCGTGGGAAGTGAGCATGAAGAAGCGGGGGTTCCAAGCAGTGACAAAGCCGTCGCGGCTGCCATCCGCTGCGAGCACCACCGACTCGGAGAGCTGAAGGGGGAGGAAAGAGCGGATCTTGGCGGGGCTAGGATCCGCAAGCTTGGTTTCCTGGACGCAAGCAACAGAAGGGGAGGTAGTGGAGAGATTATCCCGGACAATCTTGAATGTAGCATCGTCCTCGAGACCCTGAGCGTTCCAGGAGGCAAATAGTAGTTTTTTGAAGCTTAAATTGTCCATAAAACCAACAAACACAAGAGAAAACACGGCGGTGATGGGCACGACGAACGACACCGCGCCCTTTTCTTAACAGACGAGAGAGAAACAACAGACAGAGGCAGTAGGTGCCAGGATAGTGGCACAGGCGCGGGCTACAAATAGCTAAAAAAGACCTAATCATCGACACCGGCGGGCACCGTGTCGAAAGCCGCCGCGCGAAGGGCGGACGTAGGCTTCATACCCAAGGGGGATGCAACATTCTGGATGGTCTTGCAACTCCTAACATGGGCCTGCAGCTTGGCCGAGCATCCTTTGAGGGTGTCCTTGAGCGCACGTTGCTTAACGGCCTTGGTCGTGGTGTCTTCAAAGAGAAGTTTATCCTTCGCGGCGAGGCGCCAGATTTTACGCTGCCTGTGGTCGACGACCGCTGCCTCCAAGAGCTTGGCCTTGTTTTGCGCCCTTTTGGCGCGCCCGTGCGCTTTTCGGACGTGGTGGGCAGAGCTGGCAACGTCATGCCATGGTCCGTCCTCATCTGCCAGCACGAGGGCGGCGGGCGAGTCGGGGGCTAGTTCGGTGATGGTGACATCCGAGGGGCGACGAGCCGGCGAGGCCTCAGAGCCGAACGAAACGCCCGAGCCGCCGATGCTCCCCCAGCTTCTAGACGAGAGACCGGGCGTGCTGTCCCCCGACAGGCCCGATGATGACACCGGAGAGGACGGTGTCGCTTGCATAACGGTAACAGAGACCGGCGACAGGGCGAGAAAATGACGCGTGGCGAAGCTGTCGTGTATGCGTGGGGGAGAGGGCGGGGGCGCGGCGGTCCCATTTTCCGCAGCGGCAATGTTTGCCGGCATGCCAAAGAGCTGCAGCTGGCGCAGGTGATGGAAGGGCGGTGGAGGAGGCCGGCCAAAGAACGGGCGGTAGGCTCCGTCGACGAACGAATGGGCGTGAGGCCAGACCTGGACCACCCTTGGGCCCCACGGGCCACCCATGGGCCACAGGTCGCATGGGGCTTCTCTCGGGTTATCCATGAGCAGGACAACGCGAACGGCAGACATGTCCCTCCCAAGAAGGTTCAGAGGGTCGACCTCGAGGATCTCGCCGAAGCCGCGGAACACGGCGGCGATGCCCGAGGGAGTGAAGCGCTCAGCGGCGACGGGGGACGCCCAGACCACCGCACAGACATGCTCGCGGACGGGGCGCGTTGCGCCAGCTCCTCACGCTCGAGCGTGATACACACATCCTCATGTAGTGTGGGACCGAGCGTGATGGCGGGTTCCCGCGCGTTATGGTATGAGAAGCGCACGTAGCAGGCCCCGATCCCTGATGGGACTAGCTCGAACTGCATGTGAGCCATGGCTTGAAACAGGCCCTCGTTGATGGACTAAGTGGGGTTCAGGAAGCCATCCCGGGGCTCGATCCAGACCACCGCAAGCCGCTGAGCCGCTTCCAAATCGTCCGGCGGCATAAAGACCTCCAAGAAGTCCGGCCGGTCCGAGTCCGCGGGGAGCGAGGGCTCGCTGAGCAGGGACGCGACCTCGTCCTCATCTTTGCCTGACGGGACGCTCGATGCATAAGGCGAGGGAGTGGCGAGCGCGCGTCGAGGCATCAAAGGGGGGGGGGCAGCCGCACCTGCTGCGGCGATGGGGGGCCATGTTCCGCCAACGGCGATGGCGGGGAAGGGGGGAGCGAGTCCGAAAAGGTGGACGTGCCAATGTCGCGCTGGAGGGGCAGTGAGGGTGGTGGTGGAGGCAGATGGACGGTGGCGAGGGCAGCTCGTCCTCGTCCTCGTGCGCCCCTCCGGAGCCGGAACCGCGACAGACACGGGTGGGCAAGAGGAGCTGCATCGGGACTGGGCTGATGCGTGCCGCTCGGATGGAGGCCGGGAAGGGATTGGCGGGGCCTGGGCAGGAGGAGGCGGTGGGGGTGGGCTCGGGCGAGGTGGTGGGCGGAGGCCTAGCAGCGGGTGGTGGGGCGGCCATGGTGCAGTCAACGAGCCTGTGGTCGGAGCTTACGCAGCCCCGACAGGCGATGGGGTCCCGATAGTCCGCGACCTTGTGGTGGCGTAGTGGCGAGAGGCAACTAAAGCAGTTTCCAGAGAGGGACCGCACGTTCGCTTCTTAATGGCTAGGGAAGGAGGGGGCGCGGCGGGGGAACGCAACACGTCGCAGTACGTCCGGTGGGTGGGAGGGGAGGACGGAGCCTCGCGCCCCTCGCCGGCCTCCTGCTCATCCTCCGAGAGGCTTGAATGCTCGAAAGCGGCAACGGCGAAGTGAGAGTTGCCCCCGGAGGGGATATTCAGCATGTCAGCCGTACCTTGAAGTAAAGGCAGGGGGATGGGGAGCAGACCCTCTGCTCCCGGCACGGGTGGAGTGGCCCACTTAATGCGTTTGCCCCCGGTAGGTGGCTCAGCTTTGTCTGACGGGGAACGAACTGGAGGGGCTCTCTGACCGTGAGCTTAGCAGCTGCCGCGCGCGCCGCGTCTAGAGAGAGATGGAAAACAAAATCGAAACCCGGCATCAGAGAATCCCCCCAAACCACGACGTGGCGGGCCAAATCCGGGGAAGCAAGCAAGAATTTGAAAACATTTTCTGAAACCAGCTCGATTGCAAGAAAATCTGTTTTGGCAGAGAGGAAAAAAATGCAGACCGCCTCCATGGAACGCACAGAGAAGCAGGGGGAGAGGAAAGGCGGGGTGATCCAGATGGGTTCAGGCTCGCTAGAGCAGAGAGGGTCGAGGGGGGCGAAGGCAACAATGGATTGGAATTGGGATAGGACATGGCTTTGGAACTTCTCACATGGTGTGTCGGCCGCCACCGTCGGCCGCCCACAGTCAACGCAGTGAGGGGGAGCACTCTGGACTGCGCCGCGGAAGGAGGGGGAGGGGTGGAGGTAGCGGTGGTGGGATTGGGGCTTAGGGGGTGGTCGCGGGGCGCTGGAGCGGCGTCGAGCGGTGGTTGGGGCGGGTCGCCAGGTGCGTTGCCCGAGTCGTCGCGAGAGCCGACCATACCTCCTTTACACGTCTGCAATCAGCTCAAAGCTTTGTAGTCCTTTGGTTTTTTCTTAACGTGATTTTAGAGATGTACTCCATCTATCTCAAAATAATTGTCTCAAAATTGGACAAAAGTAGATATTTTGAGATGGAGGGGAGTATAAACGATTCCACGTCAGTCCGTAACTTTTATCCCCTAAGAAGTACTCCCTCCGTTCAACAATAGATGACTTCCACTTGTTTATATATGGATGCATCTAGACATGTTTTAGTGTATATATACATCCATATCTAGACAAGTGGAAGTCATCTATTGTTGAACGGAGGGAGTAGTCTGTAGATGTAGTGTGACTCGTTTCTCGATGGTTGAAGTTACAACAAATATCTCGATATGAGCTGTAAGATGATCTCCGAGTGAAATAGTATTCCACATTACCGAGGAACGCATTTTAAAAACATTTAGTGATATTGTTTTGTCCCTTGGCAACATCGAAATGGTAGAAGGCATGACACCCGGACCACACACCCTAGGACCCTCCCCTCCACCCCCTCGCAATCGAGGCCACATGTGGTACACAAACAAAGTTAAACTGTTGGATTGGATTTACCATCCTAGACATGTCATTTGGCTAATACCGATGACATCTGTCTCATATTTACACGTATGCAGGGAGCAACGGTGAACCCTATGTGGCTAGTAAAAACTTTGCGGAATTCAGAAATTGACAAGTCATTCTTCGTCAGCCTTGGACGTGTGCCAAATTGGTAGGAAGTGGTGCAAAAGTGCATGAACGAGTCCCGATCGGAAAATTCAGGACGACGGTCCCGAAGAACGTCGCCGTCGTGGCAATGATCGCACCGCACCCGAACGGCCTGTGCACGCGGTCACACGTCCCGCCTACCGCGAAAGCCGCACCCTCCCTCCGGCCTCCCGGATCCCGCCCCGCCCACGCGGCGTCCCGATCCTCCTCTTCTCCTGCTCCGCCTATAAATTGGCGACCACCTCCAACTCCATTTCACAGATTCACCGTCGAACAACTCTCAACCCTCATCTACATCTACTCCCACCAAACTGAAAGCTAGCAACCTCCGCAGAGTCTTACTACCAGCGAAGCAAGCGACCGACCGAGCAAATTAATGGCAATGGCACCATCAGCAGCTGTCTTCCCCGCGCGCCCGTCGGCGGGGACGACGACTTTCCGTCCGCGCGCAGCAGCCTCCACCTCCGCCTCCGTTGGCGCCAACCGTGTCCGCGCGGGAGCCCCCAAGCCCAAGGGAGGCAAGTGGTGGGCGCCGCTGGTCGGATGGTCCGGGCGGGCCGACTACATCGAGGCCGCCGCGCCCGTGGCGCTAGCAGTGGAGGAGGAGAAGGCGCCCAGGTCGTTCGCGGGAGGCCTGACGGAGGAGAAGGCGCGGCAGCTGCGGGCGCGGATGTCGGAGATGGATAGCTTCCACGACGCTATGTACCACTCCGCCATCGCCTCCCGCCTCGCTCGCACCGCCTAGGCCGCAGAGAAGCGAACTCGCCGGCACTACCACTTACTCGTCGTCGGTGTGCCCGTGCGTGTGTGTGTACATAGCTCTTTCTTCGTACTACTACTTCGCTGTTGTCGTGGAGGAGAGGTTGGAACTGAAGAAGGGAGGGATCTGGTTTTAGGAGTTGGTCCCTCCTCCCTTCGTCTCGACGAGACGCTCCCCGGCCGGTCTGTATAGTTTCAGATCTGTGTAAAAAAATGTACAGATTGCAGGGCTCATGCTTGTGTACAAATGAATAAATTGCAAGCTCAGATCTTTCGACTTGATTCCGCTATTTGTTTTTTAGTAGAGAAATTACACTATTTGTTGCAAGGTTATGAAAATGTCTAATTTTCAATTTTGTCATTATGCTCCGAATCTCGTGTTGATCCATTCGATTTGATGCGCGTCAGCTGAGGTTGTTGGTAGCATCGTTCGATTAATTCATTCTGGAATTGGAGTATCAACGTCCTCTATGATAAGCATGGTCCCTGCTGGACATAACTCGGGCTTTCTAGCTCGGCCCGAGCTTTCAAGTTTAGATGGACCGAGCCGAGCTGTATTTGTTGGACCGAAAGTAGCGCCGGCCAGCCAGGCTCGGCTAAGCCCGGCTCGGTCTGGCCCGAAAGCTTATCTCTTTTTGTGTAGTTCCAATTTCTGTCTAGCCCAACAAGAAACAGAGTTCCTGTTAGGTTAGTTCTTCCTTCCTCTACTCGTTCATTATGTTTTTTTTTTTTGATAAAGGGAAGTATATTAATATCACGGAGATACAAATTACACCCGGCCTCTGCAACAACGCAATGGATGCACACAGCCGAAAGACAATAAAAAGAAAAGCCCCGCTACAGAGTTACAGTCCTCGCGGTAACCGCATAACCACCACCTAAACAACAGCTGACGTCCATCTCTTCGAAAACAACGTGTCCAAGAAGAACGGTGCCAGACACAACCAATTAAGGCTAGACCTTGGGTTTTCACCCTGAAGATAATCCTCGCTCTCAAAACAATGGCTCCAAGAAGACCAATGCCAGGCACAACCAATTAAGGCCAGACCTTGGGTTTTCACCCTGAAAGGTAGGACTTTGGACTTCACGCATATTGTCTCCCCCTCTGACATGCAGCTGCCACGAATCTTGCAACTCCAAGTCAGATCCCCATCGATGCAAAGACTCCGAACACCGTTGCTAGTCCTCCAATCTCACCTTCGATGACTGAGCATTGCAACCGAATTCCACCGATCCAGCAATCTCCAGACGTTGCCCATGGGAGTTCGCCGGCGGAGCCTTTCGGTCGACACCCCGGCTTGATCAAAGAGGACCTACATCATGATCTTCATCTTCGTGCGATGGGAAACCCTAGGACCACCGCCATTATTCTGAAGCCTCGTAGACCCCGACGCCGCGAGACCACTTCTGGAAGGAACTGAAGGTGGCCGATGGCGAACGGAAATAGGATCTTCTCGCCCCAAGGCCAGCAGCCATTGATGATGGTGATACGCCAAGCAGAGACCAAATTGCATCGGGCAATAACACAGAGCAGCAGATCGCACGGTGAAGACTGGGCACGCAATCGAGGGCTGCCCGGTCTAACACACGTCATCGTTTTGGCTCTTCTCAAGATCCTCATTCACATCAGCTGCATGCAAAATTTAGCATGCTAGGCGATATGTGCCTGAGGCTTTGAGCGGATACAGCCAGCCTCGCCGAACATCTCCACATGCATGTGACCAGCCCAGGCACCAACGTGCATATGCATGACCTTGCTGGAGGGAGCATCCAGCCGAGCATGCGTGCCATCGTTGGTTGCTAGGCACCCACAAAATGCGGACAAGTCCCCGACGCAGCCGATCCGATCGGGATGCCGGCGACCTGTCACTTGGGGAGTCCGGCGGTGGACGGCGAGATCTGCACGGGATTGCATGATTTGTTGCCGGGAGAGGTTTGCCGCGGATCATGCCGGGAACGTAGCCTCCCCAACTGCATCGTCCGCCCAGATCCGAGGCGTACATGGCGAAGGACCAGAACACTAGGGCTAAGGAAGAAAATAAAACAAGCGGATCAGGCCCCGCCGCCGCCGTCCGCCGACGGACGGCCTCCTCCGGCGACGGCGAGCTATCTGGGACGGTGGGGAAGGTGCTTTGTGGTGGCGGCCGGTGGCGCCTCCGGAGTCGCGTCAAAGCGACCCGAGAGGCACAGGGGAAAAAGGATTCTGGGCAGTTCACTCGTTCATTATGTACACACGCCATTGACTATACACTATCTCCGCCCTGGCTGCTCTGTTATGTCCCGACCGCTCCTCACCTGTCATGCCCTGCCTCGCCTGTCATACCCTGCGACTGTCGGGAAGACGGTCCCACTCGTCGGTGACCCACCACGGTGAGGCTCGCGAGCTGCATCGAGCTTATGGAAAGCTTAGGCCCAACCCTAATTCGTGGCTTGCCGGCAATGTCGAGTCGGCTCGGGGCTCGGCCACTTGGGCCCAAGCTTGTTGCAGGCTCACCCTTAGCTAGACCGACTTGGCTTGTGTCCAGCATGAAGCATGGTGCACACCACTACTTTACTTCATTATTACTTCTTCGGATTGTGCTGCTACGAAGATTTTGGGCATCAATTTGTTTTACTCCCTCCGATCCGATTATAGTGTCGGAAGGAAACACCATCGCATGCACAACTCGTATGTACACCCAGCAACAATTTATTCGGATCGGAGGGAGTAGAAAGTTACACAAGGGCAAGGTAATGCTAGAGTGGATAGAATGAACCCGTGGGCATATGCTCCCCTATTTTAAATATGCATTATACCACTTTTTAAATATAAAAAAATCTGGAACAAAATTAAATGTGTATTAATACAAACCAAGTGTATAGCACATGAGTTTTGTGACAAATTCGTATTTACTTTACCTTGGCAAACAGTGTATATATTTGACATATTTTTGTCTTTTTACACATTCCAAATAAAAAAATAGTTTCTCATATAACTTCGTACGCGCACATAATACCTGTTTGATGTATGCGCTTATTTTTGAAACATTTAGAAAGTGATTTTTTGAAGCAGGAGCTGTCGGAGAGGTGGATCTGTCAAAAACAGGGTCACCTCTAGAGGTTCGAACACTGGGGGCTAACCACGTTTGCAGCGCACCTCGAGAGGCCTCAAGAGGAAAGCTTGGACGACAACCAATGGTAGCACGGTGAGTTTACCCAGGTTTAGGACACCGTCGCGATGTAAAACCCTACTCCTGGTTGTCGGATTGCACTACGGTGAGTTACAGTACATGGTGCGAGCTTGTGCTCGTAGACTACTAGGGCTCCGGGTCAGTTGAGCTCTCCGTCTGTAAGGGCCGAGGGGAGTCTCTTATACCGGCCTTTGGGCCTCTTTCCCTCTCATTGGCGGGAAAGGGCTACCATAAGGTCCCAAAGCGTGTAGAGCAGGACTCTGCGCCACCAGCTGGCACCGGTCGTCGTTGAGGACAGCACCACCATCCATGGCAGGGACGTGGGGGCTCCAGTGACGTTTCCTCCGTCTTGTAATGAAGGACTGGTCTTCTTGAACCAAAGAGGGAAGCCTTGGTAAGGGTTTTGGCGCGCGCAGCCGTATCGCGCACTTTATACACGAGAATTGTAACTACGGCCAAAGCATCTCTGTCGCCCAGCGGGACATTCGTCATTGCGCAGGGAGGTGGATGTCATCTTCATATGGGATGTTCCCCAGCGAATGCGGGTTCCTATAGAGGGGAGCGGGGGCGAGGTAGAGCTCCTCTCTAGTAGTTGGCAGTGACCTCCACAAGGGAGTTCCCTCATTAGGGTGCCTTCCTAGCGGAAGGGCGCTCGCAAGGCAACCTCTTGAAGTGATCCGATGTGGACCACTGTCGCGTCGAGATGGGCTGGCCCCGCAGTAGATGGCCCAGGATACCCTGGTATCTGCGGTCCCACTGTAGCCCCCAGAACCGTGACGTGCGCGCATCTGGAGGAGGCGAAATGGCTCGTGTCCATTTGCTGCAAGACCAGCCGTGACGCGTGGCGCGACGGTTCGTGGGAGAATCCCACGATCTCCCATACGTGGCGGAAACGTCTCGTCGCAATGACTGCCCTGGTGCGGCGCCGCAGAGAAATTATTTCCTTGGTGTCTAGTCACGTCGCGCCTCGGGGCGTGCCTCTTCGCTTCGATGCCTAGTCTAGCGAGAAGACAAAACGGGCATAGGGCATCCCCCAGCCCGGGCGTAAATAGGAGGCGCTCCGCTCCTTCGAAACGTCTTCGTCGCCTCCTTCTCCTGCTCCATTCCTTACCTACAAGAGAGAGAGAGAAAAATCTTTCATGGGTCGTGGTGGGCGAGGTCGAGGTTCGCGACCGAACCCCAACGTGGCCCCGAGGCGGAGTGCACGGAGGGCCTTGGTGGCTGTTGATGCGCCATAGGGGTCTGCAGCTCGAGCGGGGATGAGCATCCGGGGCCAACGCGGGCGTCTCGAGGTCTAGGCGTGATGGAGAATCCTTTTCCCCGCTGGGCAGAGGACACCCTCGCTCTAGCACACGAGTTCCTGTTGGCTCTCTAAGGCCGCCTTCGCAGCTGCATGAAGTTCCCGAACTCCTTCGCGAGGTCGATTGACCGTAAACCACCCCGTGGGTTTTGGCTCCAACTGGTGGGTTGCATCAATGGACCTTGGTGGGCGTCCGTGGAGTTCTGCTCCGCTGGCCATGTGTCGCTGACGCGCGGGTGGAAGACCTTCACCTACGCGCATAAACTGGAGGAGAGCCAGGTCCTCCACTTCCTCTTTGATGGAGCGGACAGGCTCTTCGTGAAGATTTTTGGGCATCACGACGAGTGCGAGGAGTGCTGCCTCAAGAGTGGAAGCAGCAATGGTGGCGGTGACAACGAAGAAGATGATGCTGATGATGAGGAGGACGAGTAAGAATCTTCGTCCGTCAAGGTGGAGGACGAGGAGTTTGGCTCGGCCGAGGCTTGAGTGCCTTTGCCCAGAGAGAAAGCCTGACAATCCTGATCAGTCAGGCTTCCTTTTTCTCTGGGTCCTCTGCCTTTGTCTAGTCTCCTCGGCAGCTCCTTTCTCGGCCGACCATATCTCATAGTTGTGGCAAGACAGGTTCAGCCGCGGCCTGCCTGGTGCTTTTCCCCCTCTATAGTCACGGAGAGGGAGTAGCTCTCTCTGCTTTTCTCGCCTCTTTTTGTCTCCGTAGTGGATCTGCAGCATGCTTATGTATTGAGATGTACCTCATGAATGGAATATGAAAAAAAGCGTGCCTTTTCTCTTAATGACTTTTTATGCAAGTGAGCTCTCTAAGGTGCTTTCTTGGAAGAGTAAATTTCCAGAAGTATAAGCGAGGGAAGTTGAATTTAGCTCCATGGGTATTGCCCGATGTTTCTCGACTGGGGAGTTGCGTCTATAGAGGTTCTCGTGACAGTCCCTTCCTGAGATGCTTTGTGTTTTCCTTGCGGGATGGGGGGGTCCGCCTGATTGCTTTGTGAGACAGGTGGTTGTTTCTGAAGTGAGCAAGAGTGTGCGTCTGTTGCTCTTCTCGCGGATACCTCGAGAGGAAGTCGGCACCAAGGACTTAGGTGAGGTGTCGTGCACGGTAGCGACCCTTTTAGACAGAGCTTTGTGACATGGGTTTAATCTGATTGGGTATCACCCGTGCACGGGTACCGATCCCAGCCCCGCTCGCAAGGTGTCCTCGAGAGGAAGTAACATATGTGCACTCCTGAGGAAAAGATGCTTGTCGAGGTGACAAGGACAGTTAGCGAAAAGGTTGGGTTTTACTGCTAGGGTTAGACTTCTCATTACGACGCTTGGGGATGTCGTGACCTTGTGGTCCCCCAAGAGGCACTTGACGTCACCGTGCAGACACGGGACTCCCATCGTCATAGGGCTGATACTCCCGCGGGTTCAGGTGCATTGTTCGAGGATTTAGTGTCCTTGTGGCGCCCTCGAGGAACAAAGTTTGCCCCACTGGAATGGGGCTCCTACTTGTGTTGGTAAAATCTCTCGCGGCCAGGCGGCACGCCTGGTGAGAGATCCCTGAGACCCTCACTGAGAGAGGTCCTGGCGTCATTTTACCGTGGCGTCATGGGGTCTCCTCGTGGGTACGTAACCACGTCCTTGTGGAGGTGCGTGGAGCGAGAAAATGTCATGGGTAGAACTTTTGTAGGTGTTGGATGTTCCACGGGTTTGGCACATGCGTGCCATTTTAAGTCTCAAGGCGTGCCTCCCCTAGGCGCACGATGTGCGCTACCCGGTTCGGTCCCTCCCACATGGAAGAGAGCTTGTCCAATCCTTCCCTAGAGAGAATCCTCCTCGGGACCAGGTCGCCAACCTCTAGTGGGCGTGGCCTGATGTTGTTGTTGTAGTAGTGCCGGAGGCCTTACTGGTACCGAGCCGTGCTAACGGTGGCACGATTTCTTGCTTCCTCGAGGAGCAGCAGGTCTTTGGTGTGGAGTTCTCCCTGCTTTTCCTCATCGAAGGCAAGGGCTCGGGGAGAAGCATGCTTGAGTTCGGTAGGGAGAACAGCCTTGGCCACATAACCGAGGGAGAAAGGCGTCGCCCCCGTGGGCTTGGTTGCGGTGGTTTGGATGGACCAGAGTACAAACGGAAGTTCGTCGATCCACTTCTTATCGTGTGCCTTGAGCTTGTTGAAGCTTCTTGTCTTGAGGCCCTTGAGGCCCTTGGCGTTGGAGAGTTCCGCCTGGCCGTTGTTGCGTGTGTGGGCGACGGAGGAGTACCAGATCTTCGTGCCCAAGGTGGCGCAGTAGAACTTGAAGAGGCCACGTGTGAACTGCGCGTCGTTGTCGGTGATGATTCGGTTAGGGACGTCGAAGCGTCAGACCAAGCCTTTGATGAACTTCACCGCCATTCTTGCCCGGATGTCCCGGAATGGCTCCACCTCCTCCCACTTGGTGAATTTGTCGATGGCGACATCGAGGTAGCGATAGCCCCCGAGCACTCGCGGGAACGTTCCCAGGATATCCAGCCCCCAGATCGCGAACGACCATGAGAGGGGAATGGTTTGTAACCCTTGTGCGGGCTGATGCATCTGCTTGGCATGAAATTGGCACGCCTCGCAGGTCTTGACTAGCTTGGTGGTGTCCTTGAGGGACATAGGCCAATAGAAGCCGTAGTGGATGGCCTTGTCGATGAGCGTGCACGACAAGGAGGGGTGGCCACAATCGCCCTGATGGATGTCCTTGGGGAGATCCATGCCATCATCCAGGAGGTAGCCTTCGTACTCGGTGATGTTGTTGGAAACCTTGGCCTTGTGGCCGAAGTGGAGCTGGACGGCGTAGTAGAGATTGTCGCCGGTTGGTGATGTGAGCACGACGCCAGCCCGCCGAGGCTTTGGAGGAGAAGGCGACGTCGAAGTGCATGGTCCACACTCCTGGAGCCAGCTAGCCGGGGACGGTGGTTTCCTCCTCAGGGTCCTCTTCCGGCGGTGGGTTGGTCCACTCTATGTTAAACTCCGCCAGGGCTTGTCCTTTGATTGTGTTGGTGGTGAGGAACTGGAGCTCGAAGTGCTGGAGCTTGACATCCCACTCTGCGACACGCCCCGTGCCGTTGGAATTGCGCAGGATTTTCTCGAGAGGGAACGCAGATACCACCGTGATGGGGTGAACCTAGAAATAGTGGTGAAGCTTCCTCGAAGCTACAAGGGGCGCATACAGAAGCTTCTGCTGCACATGTTACCTCTCGCAGGCATCTAGAAGCACGGTCTAACAAAGTAGACAGGGTGTTCGACGAGAGCGGCTGTAGAGGTACCAGCAATGAGTTCTTATGACGCATTGAGGCTCTCCTGAGGCTTGAGGAGGTCCTCCTTGTGGAGGTCTTGCCGTGCAGCGGTGTTCTCTCGAGGAGAGGAGGGCATGGGCTCCTTGCCGGGCAGGGCCGCTCTTTTCTTGTCAGCTGGCCTTTCCACGACGAGAACGACACTGATTGTCTAAGGGGCAGCTTCAAGGTACAGGCGCAGCGGATCACGTTGTCGCTGATCGACCAAGACTGGAGGGCTTGCCAGATACTTCTTGAGGTCCTCAAATGCACCCGCCGTCTCGGTAGTCCATTTGAAAGGACCCATTCGCTTCAGGTGCTTAAAGAATGGCAGAGCCTTATCACGCTAATCTGGAGATGAAGCGCCCAAATGCCTCCACGCATCCCGTAAGGCGCTGCATGTCCTTGAGCCACCGTGGAGGCTGCATTTCTTCTATGGCTTGGATCTTGTCGGGGTTGGCTTCGTTGCTGCGGTGAGACACTAGGAAGCCGAGTAGCTTCGCTGCCGCGACTCCGAACACACACTTGTCGGGGTTGAGCATGATGTTGACCCTGCGAAGATTCCGAAAGGTCTCCTCAAGGTAGTCGATGAGCGTGCGCTCCTCGCGAGTTTTGACGATGCTGTCGTCGACATATGCCTCCACATTCTTGCCTATCTGTGTTCCCAGTGCGATGTGCATCAGCCGCTGGAAGGTTCCCCCGACGTTCTTCAGGCCAAAGGACATGCACACATAGCAGAGTACTCTGCATGGCATCATGAAGGCATTCTTCTCTTCATCTTCTTTTGCCATCTTGATCTAGTGGTATCTCGAGAGAGCGTCCTGAAAGCATAGTAGATCAAACCCGGCGCTGAAATCCAATATCTGATCGATTCTCGGGAGAGGATACAGATCCTTAGGGCAGGCCTTGTTGAGGTCGGCGAAGTCGACGCATAGTCGCCCTCCGCATGTGTGTTTGGAGACCACGACGGGGTTGGAGATCCACTCGGCGTGCATGATCGCGTGGATGATCTTGGCGTCCAGCAGCTTCTCCACTTTACGGACGATAAATTCTTGTTTCTCGGAACCCTGGCGCTAGGCCTTCTGTTTGACAGGACGTGCTCCTGGGAAGAGGGCTAGGTGCTGCTCGATCACCTCCCTTGGTACACCGGGCATATCAAACGCTATTCGTGCGAACATGTACGCATTTTCTCGAAGGAAGGCAACGAGCGTGCTTTCCTATTTGGGAGGCAATCCAGCTCCGATGGCGAGGATAGGCCCCGTGCCATCGGGATTCATGGAGACCTTCTTCGTTGCTGACCTCTCTTGAGAGAACATCAGCTTCTTCTTCGGGGGTTTGACAGAGCACTCGAGGCTGTCCTCGTCGATGGGGTGCGACGCTGCCGCCTCCTTGTCTCGAGAGCGGCCGCGTGTCCTCCCCTTTGGTCACACTGGGCTTCTATGTGTGGGCGTGTCGGTGGTGGGGACTGCCTCGCTTATGTCTCCGATTTCCCCACCGGTTGGGAGCGCGCTGGGCTCACCGAGGGATTTTCGAGGAAGGACGATGGACCGCTCGGACTCTCCAACATTATATTGAGGTCTTCAACAAGACGCTTACCCCCTTGGAGGTGGCCGCCCTTCCCATGTTCTTTAGTATCAACATGGCAGAGGAGGAGGTGTGATGGCTAGGTTGAGACTCCAAGTGCAGAGTGTGTAGCTAGTGGCAAGCCTTCTTCCCCACGAGGGTGACTCGAGGGTTTATATCGAACTCTTGGGGAGCCAGTATTTCAGCAGTTGTCTTCCAAGCTTCCTCCAGGATCCTGCAAACAAGTAGAGAATTTTGTGCCCTCAACCTCACCAAGTGGTTGTCAAGCACAAGGTGTGAGACTTCTAAATTGTAATGCAAAACTGAAAGTAAATGTGTAATAATTAAATCTAATACTAAATGCAAATGAGAAAATAAATATGCAATGTATTGTTTTTGTATTTTTGTGATGCAAGTGGTGATGGAGATAATGTAAATTCGAATTGCAGATGCAAGTAAAGTAAAGTGCAAGTAAAGTAAATTGCAGCAAAGTAACTAGAGTGTTTTCTTATATTTAAAATAGGACCGGGGTTCATGGTTTCACACTTGCTGACGAAGATATGGATCCTAGACCCTGCGGGTAACTACACCCCGTCTCAGGCCCAAGGTTAAGGCCCAAGAAGAGGAGCCCTTGGAGTAATCTAGGAGGCCTACGTGAAGCCCACCCGCACTGTCTTGCGGATTAAGTTAGGAAATATGTATCCGACCTAAGGTTAGAATTCGAGTCCTCTCCGGGTAGGGTTTGAGACCTGGCCATCTATATAAGGCCAGGAGAGCCACCGGAAGAGGACCAAGCAACATCGCACCACCAAAGCCTTGAACTCGAGATCATACTCTCGATTCGAGCAACCACCATTGTAACCGATCTACTCATTAATACAGATCGATAGAGGCAGGAGTAAGGGTTTTACCTCTACGAGGGCCCCAAACCTGGGTAAAACTCGCCCCTGTCTAGCCGACGATTCCACCAGCGCTCATGGGTTCTCCTATTCGAAACCCGATAGGTTCACCTGAGGGATTTGTAGAGTCAGAGATTCGACAATTGGCGCCGTCTGTGGGAACGGCGGACGCTGGATCACCGGCATCTTCGGCTTCATCGACAACCAATTCTCGCTGGAAACCATCGACTACGGCTCCGAACAATCCTATACGGATCGGATCTGTCGTGGTCACACCTCACTCGCCGGAATCACGCCCGGTATTTGAAGATCTGGAGAAGAGCGTCACCTTGATGTTCGGGAGCCTGAAGTTCGTGACCAACAGGGACGGAATCCTCCACTTCCCGGAAGAATCAGAATCTGAATCGGGAGCCGTCGACTCGCGCTTCCATCTGGAGAAAAGCGGCGAATCCGTCCGCTTCAACACGAACGATTATCATACCCGCTCGACAGAGGAACCTTCTCGAGTTCGGAGAGCTTTCCAATCTACGCCTAGGACACACGAGCCACGACTGGGGCAGGATTGGAACAACCCCTGGAAACGGAACATAGCGCGGCAGAGCGCAACATAATCGGCGTCTCGCGGGAATCTTGGGACCGAGCCAAGGAGGCCATGCGAACGAGCAAGCCACCCGCAGCAGGGGCGTCACATGAAGACATGGTTGCCTACCACTATCACCTAGTGAGGGAAGCCGCAACCATCAAAGACGCTCGGATAGATCTGGCCCGCCGAAGAAGAGCGACAGATGAATCAAGTCAATGACGAGCTGAGCTGTCCCTAGCACCCTCGGTCGGAACCCGACCCACGAGGAAGGGACATGCATCTACATCCAGGAACATTGAGTCCCTAGCCGGAACCAGTAGGTCGGTCACACCTTCTCTCATGCGATTCGACGACGACGGGAACGTTTACCCGCAAACTCCCACCGCCGCGGTCCTAGCAGCAGCAACTTACATGCAGATGAACCAACCGACGGAAAGTGACCCTCGGGCGGAGCAATATAAACAAGTGCGCAAGGGACTAGGACTGGCCGCCGCAAGGCTCGCCTCCTACGACCGCAAGAAAGCCGCGGAGCAGCTGGAGAAGGAACAACAAGAGAAAGAGAAGGAGAAAGAAAGGGAAGCATCCCGCAGGCATAGGAGCTTTTCACCGAGAAAAGACAAGTCACCACGTCGTGGTCGAGGAAAAGAAGCCCGACGTCGCGACGACAGTCGAAGCAGCAGCGAAGGCATCCCAAGAGACAAAAGCTCGCGACACCACAGCAGCCGCTCGCGAAAACGAAGCAAGGAACCACGGAAGGACGCCGACCGCGACCAACCAGGACATGACGCGGGATCTGACATCACACAAAATGAGGTGGACAAGGCAAGGGCATCGCGATATCGCGAGCGCTCTTCGTCCGGCTCTTCGGATGACGAAACCTGCGGTGCGCTCTGCTTTGCCCGCAGCATCCGCGAAGCACCTCTACCCAGAAGATTCAAGCTCAGAACAGAAGTGACAAAGTACGACGGCTCACTCGAGCCCTCCCAATGGCTAAGCGATTACCTCACGGCAGTAAAATGCCAACGTGGGAACAAGAACACAGCTATGCAATACCTCAATTTGCATCTCGTCGGCGCGGCCCGCAGCTGGCTGGAAAGAAGACCGAGATCCTGCTACGCATCGTGGGACGACCTGCATCGCGACTTCTGCAAAAACTTCCAGTCGACCTACAAAAGACCAGCCACCATCGAAGAATTGCGAGCCTGCAAGCAGAAAAGCGGCGAGTCCACCCGCGAGTATATCCAGCGATGGACCACGCTCAGAAACACTGCGGGAACCATCTCGGAAGAAGTAGCAATTGAATCCTTCGCAAAAGGCGCCCGAAGAACTGCTTTCAGAGAAGAACTAGGCAGAGCTGCACCCAAAACTATTGGAGAGATAATGATCATAGCCGAAAAGTGGGCTAACGGAGAAGACGCAGTGCGAAATGAGAGAGCGTCATCACCTGCGCACGATGAAGACCGCCATGGCGAAGGAAAAGGAGGAAATATTACGATCACGAGGATCGAGAGGAGCTGGTAGCGGCGGAATTCACGCGAAGTCGCGACTCCGGTCGCCGTGTGAATCGCGAGTGGAGACCAAAGGCTGAAGAAAAATCTCCCGAGGAGGACCTCGATGCATACTGCTCGCTACATCTATTTACAGATAAGCGCATGGGCAAAGCTAAGGCAACACACCTTCTTAAGGATTGCCGAAAGTTTATTGACATCTCGGAAGCCCTCGCAAGAAAAAGATCCGCAGCCAGTCAAAATTACCCACCGCTTCCAGGAGCAGGGCACCAAGGATTCCAGCCGCCACAACCCCTGCCTCCACCACCAAATCCAAACATGGCGTTAGCTGCACTACCTGCACCACCTGCGCAAAACGCCGGAGCCAACGCGTACCCGAACCCGACAGGGCAACTAGCAATGATCCAGAAGGTATGTCCCTCTCGCAGAGCTCAAAAGACTAACACGAGACAATTATGCATGGCTGTGCAGACACCGCCAACAAAGACCGAGTACTTGAAGATGGCAGACCAGCCGATAACATTCTCAATGAAAGACCACCCACCACGAGTCTATCGACCAGGACACGCCGCCCTCGTCATCCAAGCACAGATTGGAAACTACAACTTGGCCCGCGTATTCATGGATGGTGGCAGTGGCATCAACATTATCTACGCGGATACACTCCGTCGGATGAACAGGAACCTGGACAGCCTTGCGGAATCAGAAACATCCTTCCACGGGATAGTTCCGGGAAAGGCAGTCCGTCCACTCGGAACAATTAACTTAGAAGTTGTGCTGGGCACTCAAAGCAACTACAGAAGAGAATTCCTCGACTTCGAAATCGTCGACTGGCCTTCGCAGTACCACGCCATTCTTGGCCGAACAACGTTCGCCAGATTCATGGCAGTACCACACTACGCATACCTGAAGCTCAAGCTACCTGGAGAATATGGTGTGATCACCATCGACGGAGATTTTTAGAAATCCAACAAGTGCGACATTGAATTCAATGAGATCGCGAAATCTTTCGGGATGCAAGAAGAACTGCAAGAGCTGGCAAAAACCACGGATCACTCCGTGATGCCCCTCACGAAGAAAAACGCGCCTGAGCTGGAGTTCAGCGCCAACAGTGACACCCGAAAGCATCAAGTGCACCCGACAGATTCCGCGAAGACAGTGATGGTCTCAACCACCCTTTCACAAGCATAGGAAAGAGTGCTCGTCTAACTCCTCCGTGAGTACTGGGAAATTTTTGCCTGGCAGCCCTCAGATATGCCAGGAATACCCAGGGAGTTTGCCGAGCACTCACTCGAAGTCTTTCCAGATGCCAAACCCATCAAACAGACTACTCGACGATTTTCAGAACCCAAACAGAAAGCACTCGAAGAAGAAGTAAACAGACTACTAGCAGCAAAGTTCATTAGGGAGATCAAGATATCCACTTGGTTAGCAAACCCGGTGCTGGTCCCCAAAAAGAACACTGACATCCTTCGGGTATGCATCGACTACACGTCGTTAAATAAGCACTGCCCCAAGGATAACTTTCCCCTCCCGCGAATCGACCAGATCGTGGACTCTACGGCAGGCTGTCAACGCCTCTCCTTCCTGGACGCCTATTCGGGATATAATCAGATCCGGATGAAACAGGAGGACGAAGAAAAGACAGCATTCATCACACCACACGGTGTATATTGCTACACGACAATGCCCTTCGGGCTCAAGAACGCAGGCGCAACATATCAGCGCTGCATGCAAAAATGTCTCGCCAAGCTCATTGGCAAGAACGTACAAGTGTACGTTGACGAAATCGTCATCAAGACTCGAGTTGAGGACACACTCCTCAAGGACATTAGAGAAACATTCGACGCCCTCAACGCATACAGGATCAAGCTCAACCCGACAAAATGCGTCTTCGGCGTTCCAGCAGGAAAACTTCTTGGGTACCTGGTATCCGCCAGAGGTATCGAAGCCAACCCAGAGAAAATACAAGCAATCTTGACTATGAAGGAGCCAACCAATCTACGCGGAGTCCAACAACTCGCAGGGCGACTAGCCGCATTGAGCAGATTCATCGCACGATTGGGAGAGCAAGCGTTACCCTTCTATAAGCTGTTGAAGAAGACGGACAAATTCGAGTGGACACCAGAAGCTGAGCAAGCGTTCGCAGACCTGAAGCGATCATTGCAAAGCAGACGCGTCCTTGCAACACCGCAAGAAAGGGAGCCACTCTACTTGTACCTAGCCACCACAAACCAGGTCATCAGCACAGCAATCGTAGTCAAACGACCTGAGGAAGGCAAAGCGTACGGAATCCAACGACCAATCTATTACATCAGTGAAGTGCTCTCGCCATGCAAGCAACGATATCCTCATTACCACAAGCTCGCATATGGAGTTGTTCTTACAGCCCGAAAGCTCAAACACTATTTCCAGGAACACGCCATCACAGTGGTTAATGATGCGTCACTGGGGACAATCATGAACAACCCTATGGCATCCGTAAGAATAGCAAAATGGAGCATCAAGCTGGGCGCTTGGGACATCACCTATGCAGGACGCAATGCAGTCAAATCCCAGGTACTCGTGGAATTCATAAGCGAGTGGACAGAGCTACAAACGCCCGGACCGCCTGAGTACACGAGCAACTGGATAATCTACTTTGACGGGTCCAAAAGAAACGAAGGAGCAGGAGCTGGAATCGTCCTCATATCGCCTAGAGGAGACAAGCTGCAATACGTCCTACGACTGGACTTTCCACCCGATGATCCAGCATCGAACAACGACGCAGAATATGAAGCCCTGCTGCATGGAATGAAGATGACAGTCGCCTGTGGAGCCACCCGATTGATGATCTATGACGACTCCAATCTCATCGTGCAGCAGACAATGAAAGAATGCGACGCAATCGCTGAAAACATGGTCGCATATCGTGATATGTACAACTACTCGAAGGAAGCTTCGAAGGATGCGAGCTGAAGCACATCGCAAGATCCAGCAACGAAGAAGCAGATAGACTGGCAAACATGGGTTCCACAAATACACCCATACCGCCAGGAATATATTTTGAGCGGATGACCATGCGATCGGTCAAAGTCAAAAAAGTTGCAGGACCACCTGCAGCACCAAAAACAGAGGTCAGCCCGCAAGTTGCCATCATCGAGCTTATTCATAACATTTCACGGCAAGTTTTTCTGGTCGAGCCAGCCTGGACGCAGAAATATCTTGACTACTTGTCCACCAAGCAGCTCCCGGCCGATCCTCGCGAGGCTCGACAGATAATCAGACGCAGTAAATCTTTTCGGGTGATCAACGGAGAAATATACAAGCAAAGCATCTCAGGGATACTTCAGCGCCGCATCGCACCCGAAGATGGCAAAGAATTACTCCGAGACGTCCACCAAGGAGACTGCAGACATCATGCTAGCTGGAAAACAATCATGGGGAAAGCCTTTCGAGCAGGATTCTACTGGCTCACGGCAGCCACTGATGCAAAGGAACTAGTCGACAGGTGCGACGCTTGCCAGCGATTTGCACCAAGACCACACGCACCTGCTACGGAATTGCACATGATACCCATAGCCTGGACCTTTGCACAATGGGGGCTGGACATGGTAGGACCACTACGCAAGTCCACGCCGGGTGGATATACACACTTGCTGGTCGCAGTCGACAAATTTACCAAATGGATTGAGGCCATGCCAGTAACCTCGGCTAGCGCCCAATGCGCCGTCAAGTTCCTTGATTCCATCATATGCAGATTCGGGATACCACACGACATCATTACAGACAATGGTACAAACTTCACAGCAAAGGAAACGCAACAGTTCTGTGGGGAAAAGGGCATCAACTTCAAGTTTGCTTCAGTTGCCCACCCGCAAACGAACGGACAAGTCGAAAGATCCAACGGCTTAGTTTCAGCTGGCATCAAGAAACGTCTACTCGATCGACTACACCCAGCAGCAGGACATTGGGCCGAAGAGCTACCCTCCGTACTATGGAGCCTCCGCACAACTCCAAACCGATCCACAAACTACACACCATTTTTCATGGTATACGGGGCAGAAGCAGTCCTTCCCGAGGATGTTAGATTCAGCGCCCCACGAGTTGTGGCTTACAGCGAAGAAACCTCCAACAAGGCACTCGCGGAAGATATGGATGCACTCGATGAGATGCGCGATATTGCGCTCGCAAGATCCGCAGTATATCAACAATCATTGCGAAACTATCATAGTCGCCGCATACGCCACAGAGCATTCGTGGTAGGAGATCTAGTGCTGCGGCTCAAACAGAAGGAAGGACACAAGCTCGAGCCACCATGGGAAGGACCCTTCATCATACACGAAGTTATCCCAGGCGGAGCCTACAGGCTGAAGAACCCATCGACTGGAGGAATATATTCCAATCCTTGGAATATCGCACACCTCCGCAAATTTTATCCCTAGATTTCCTTGTTATCACAACAATAAGGCTTTACTAGCCACTCTTGTAGCTCGAATACATGACTTCTCAGTCATCGCAATAAAATACATGGTTTCTCAACCATATTTACTCGAAGATTATTCATCCTTACATGCTAAATAGTTACAGGTATACACCCCATAAACACACGGGGGCTACGCCTAAAACTCAGCATCACAGGAAAATTTATACATACAGGGTTACACACCTTACAACAGTTTTTACAAACTATACAACATAACAGGATGTATGCATCCAAACAATCAATCATGGCGCTGAGCATTCTCAGTCGCCAACACTCTATCTACTTCATCAGAAGTCAGTCGAATAATTTCTTCTGCTGCAGGACGAACATCATCATAATGCGGCAAAATATCATCGACTGGACCATCTGGAAGCCTAGCTACAGAGTTAAAATTCACCTCAGGATGCCATATATCCGGACAAAGGAGCGAGTCACCACCGCGCCGCAAGTCATTTGATTGCGCACACACTCGCGAATCTCTCCTTCTTGCCCGAACAATCTGAGGAGATGGCTCCAGTCTTCAGGACCCCTTTGCAGCGGATAGAACGCAACGTTCATCGCGACCAAGACCTCGTGAAAAGAACTCACGAGAACTTTTGCCTGGATGACACAGAACTTCAAAGTAGCCAACACAAAGCCTCGACTGCGATCAGACCAAAAGTTATTCGCATGAGGCTTTGAGCTGCCAGCTTCTTGAAAAATGTGGTTTTCTACCCACTGTTTTTCCTCCCTATCATCCGGATTAACAACTGAAGAGAAGACATGCATGATCAGACAAGGCAACAAGACAAAGAAGACTCGGGGGCTGTATTACTTACACAGCAAGTCCCTGACGACAGAAGCTAACTCATCCATCAGAAACTGTTCGCGTTCAGTCGCCAGTTTTTGCTTGGACTTCGCCACATCGGCTACCCCACGCAAAGCTTTCAGCTTGTGCTCACCCTCTTGGACCCGATCACGCAGACCTGCATAAGTCCCAACAGCGGCAACAAGAGGATTTGCTGGCATAGCACGTCCACCTGAAGGTTCTGCGGTAACCCCAGCAGCTTGGAAGAATACAAGGAAAGGAGTAAGAAGCCCTATTCGAAGTATATCTAGTCGCATATTTGACAAGTGCTCGAGGGATACTCCCATCAGGAGAAAACACACAATTGCAGGAAGCATTTCAGAAGAACATTCTCGATTAAGATTATGGGAATACGGGAGTACATCCCAAGGTTCATTACAATCAAAGCAAACAAAGATAAACTAAGAAGCTACACTAGCGCTGCCACTCGCGGCAGTGGATCCTCCCTTAAGACGAGCAAAAAGCGCGGATAATTTCCGAGCAAGGACTCCGGCTGCCTCGCCAAATTGACGAAGCCCTACCTTTCTGCCCGTGGAAGGATCGACTGGGAGATCCGAGTAGGCCTCCTCCAAGCCGCTAACTCCATGCGCCAACGCGAATTGGATAGCCGTCTTCGCTCCAGATTCCGACTGAGCGACCGCATAGGCCTCAAGGAGATTGCTCTCCGTGAAGATCTTCAGCAGGTCACCTAACGCGGGTGGAGACACGGCATTGATGAGGAGGCGACCGTGCAGCTGCGTCAACACTTGGGTGGCATTGCAAACCAAGGTGCAAACTCCTTCGGCATGCCTCTTGAGCTGAGCGAGGGAGTCCGTCAGCGCGTCCACCCACTGGACTCCGGGAACTTCCAGAGGAACACCCAGAAAGCCTACAAAGGAAAAATATCAAGACTCGGAAAGCTTAACAGAAGACAAAAATACAAGGTAAACACATCTTACCCGCGAAACGCTCGGCGAGAGGGCGAAGGAAGGCGACAATGTTAGCATCCGCCTTAGTGCCAGCATCCTCCAAGTTCTTCAGAGTGTGCTGGGTAGCCGTGAGCTTCCCTTCAAGATCAGCCGATTGCATGCGGGAAGCCTCGAGCTCTTGTCGGATGGCCGCCAGATCGACCTCTTGAGCAGCTGCCCGAGTAGAGGCGTTCACTTTCTCAGCCTCCAGAGACTCGAGTTGAGCTGTGCAGCAAAAATTGTCGGAAAACAGACATTGGTGGAAGAAAAACGAAAGAAGATGAAAAATTTACCTTTCAGAAGTTCGTTCTCTGAGGCGAGTCGATCGCGGTCCGCTCGAAGGATCCTGCACTCCGACTCAGCGAAAAGTACGCGGCGACCAATCGCCGCAAGGGAGTCAACAAGCGACTGCAAACAGAAGAAACAGAAGAATGGAATTTGAGCCTATACCCGATTGTAAACATTCGGGTATAGCCTCGGGGGCTACTCCCATCGGGAGCACTGTCGTGCACCCGATAAAATCAAGCAAAAGGAAAAGACAAATTCTGAGCCTGTAGCCGATCGCATGCTATCGACTACAGCCTCGGGGGCTACTCCCATCGGGAGCACTGACGTGCACCCGATAAATTCGAAGTCGACAAAACATTAAGAAGTCAAAGAGCAAAGAATTACCTGGCCTTGAGCAGAAGAAAGAGGATCCGCCGAGCTACCCGACACCTCCTTCAGAATCGAAGCCCCAGCAGCAAAACTAGGGAGTGTATACTCCGTAGTCGCCGCCTTGGGGGCTACGCTCGGTGAATCCCGGGCAGCATCAGAGGCGGGAGTCTCACCCGCAGCTCCTGCTCTCCTCCTCCTTTCAGCAGGAAGAGAAGAGACGAACCTGCTAGGGCTGATAGCTTCCAAGCTGAAGTGGAAACAATAAGTCAGGAAAAGATGCGAAAAGAAATGTTCAACTAAAGAACAAACGAACAAAACTTACTCGTCATCTTCTTCCTCGTCCAACATATCCGCATTCCAGGCGGTTTGGATAGCTGGAAATGAAGGAGAAGGAGGGCGCGTGCGCAATGGAGTAACAAGGACAGGAGCATTCTCGGGTGATTCCTCCAAAAAATTATCTTTGGAGGTCGCTTCATCATCCCCCACCCGACGGCGTTTACGGTGAAGGAGACCGCCGTTCGAGTCCTCAGCGTCATCCGAAGAATCATGCTCAGAACCCGAAGAAGCGTTGGCAACGCTGGTGTCGGCTGGGCCATCCAGGTTGCTCGCCAATAAATCCGAGGCCTCCTCCTCAGACATCGGCGGGTAGCAGGTGGCCACGGATAGGCTCTATAAAGATAAAGATAGAGGGAATAAGAAAAACAAGAGGGACAATCAATCAACAAAATCCCAAGACAAGAGAAAGAAAAGAAGATAAAGGAAGCCAAAACTTGCCTCGGCTGGCGGTGGCCTTGAGGCTTCAAAGGCATGTACTGGGCAGATGGGAAAGCTATCGCCCTCCTTCAGGCTGGTGATAGCCGCGATATTCTTCTCGAACTCGGCGTTCGAAAGTTCTTCACGGCTCACTCGACTGGGATCTTCGGTGCCATGGTACTCCCACATTGCGGATGGCCTATCCTGCATGGGCTGCACCCGACGCTTGAGGAATACACTCGCCAAGTGTAGACCATTCAGTGCGATTCCGGCGGCTTGGTCACGAAGAACAGCCACCTTGGCGAGTAGAGGAGTAACTACTCGGTTCTCTTCAACCGAGAGCTTGTGCGCCCAGGACTTTCGCCTTTTCAGAACAGCAAACGGGTGGAATTCGTTGACTCCACCCGCGCTGTTGTCGGTTACGTAAAACCATTTCTTCCTCCATCCCTGGGCGGAATCGATGAAGTGCATGGTGAAGTAGCCAACTTCTGGTCTCGCCTGGATCCCGAAGCCGCCGGTGCGCAGTGGCTCCCCGAGCTCGATCTCCACCCGCGATTTCTCGCGGAAGATACACACCTTGAAGTGGGCCTTCCAAAGGCCCCAATGAGGGCGAATGCCCAGAAAGCAATCGCAAAGCACGATAAAGCACGAGATGTGCTGTATCGCGTTTGGAGGCAAGTCATGAAGTTGTATGCCATAGACATACAGCAACGCGACGAAGAAAGGGTGGAGGGGAAGAGAGAGCCCGCGCGACACGTGATCCGCGAAGATCACGCGCTCGTTCGCGCGGGGATTGGGTACCTCCTCCTTCTTGCCGAGGCGTACCAGTTTTTCCGCTTCCGGAGGCAGCAGCCCTTCTCGCTGCATCCCCTTGACGCTCTTAGCAGTGGTATTGGGCGAGCGCCAGTCTCCTGAGCGTGGCGCGGGTGGTGCAAGGCCATCTCCGGAAGCCCTCGACGATGAAGCAGTGGCGCGCTTCTTGCCACCTGTCATGACTGCTAGCACGAGCTTGAAGAAAGGAAAGAGACGAGCGCGAGGAAGAAGATGGATTGGAAGACGAAGGCAGGGAAAGTTTTACCGCATCGCAAAGACCCGTACTTATACACGGAGCCATCCAATACTGACCACTCGATGCGCCACGTGGCGCTCATCGCAGCCACCACGTGTGAAGACGAAACAAGCAGGCGGTGAACGCTGTTTCCTGCCACGATCATAACAGAAGATCGTGCGCATTTACTGCACGGTTTGCGTGAAAACCGGGAACGACGTCTCGTTTCCCGGTCAAAAAGAACCTGAATCTTAGCAGGTACCCCCATAGGTTAAGTTCGACTCAATAAGACCACAACGGCCCAGTCGCAACAATCACCTTATCGGGTTCGAGTTGGAGGTCTCGAATCAGTGTAGGCCAGAACTGTTTTTACCCTAGTCGCAATTAATTGGCCCTGATCTTTCGGGAGAGGCAAACTGCTGTGCCATATCCTTCTGCGATAAAAAGCCATAACAACAGGCACTTGTATTACTCGATACTCGGGTATAAAAGCTTATTACACAGGGTACACACCCTCTAAACAGGAAAACAACCTTACTGGTTATCCAAAAGAAAGAAAGACCAAAAAAGGTTTGACCGTCTACTCGACTGGAAAAATCCCACTCGAGCAAACGCTCGGGGGCTACTGACGAAGATATGGATCCTAGACCCTGCGGGTAAGGACACCCCTGTAACATCCCAAGTATGAAAAATAGCCTTTAGAATGTTTGCTCTCTGTTATTTTATGTTTTGCATCATGACATCATGTTGATTGCAATTGCTTTGCTTGTTTTCCATTTGTTTTCCAACTGTTTTCATTTGTTTTCCTTTGTTTTCTATTTGAATTTCAAACCAAAATTCAAACCTTTTGTTTCATCCTTGTGATGTTACAATTTCCAAATGAATATTTGAAAATAAAACAATCAATTGTTTCCATAAAAGTTGTGATTCCAAACTGTTGTTTTGTTTCTAACAGAAATTCATCTAATACCAAAACAATTGAAATTCAAACATTATTTCAAATGTTTATTTCATACTTGTCATGTTACAATCTTTTTCAAATAAAGAAATGCAAATCAAAACCTCATTTGTTTCCAAATAATTCCATAATGCTCACCTGTTAACTTGTTGGTTTTAATCAAACAATTAATTTCCAAATCACATTTAAAATTCAAACCAAATGCATCAAACAGAACCACTTTGAGTTTATGAAAATCTCCAAATCAAATCAACTCTTTTTACTCAAATTAACCATAGGGTTCACCCTATTAAAACTTTGTTTTCAAAAAATGTTTACTTAGTATTAAAATTCAACCAAATTTGAATTACTTCCAAACAGCAATTTACTTTCAAACTTTCTGAAAACAAAACGTGGCATTTGTTTTCTTTTAACCTAGATAGCTGACCCTAATTTTCCTAATATTTTTACTAACTAAAAATCTCATCCTTTTCTTCCATTTGTTTTCTGCAAAAAAAATAAATAGAAACAAAATATTAAAACCAGCACACAAGGGAGAGGGGCATGGCCCATCCCTTTCTTTTTCTCCCCCAAGCCCACTTTCCCTGGCCCAGTACCCCCTCGATCTTGTCTTCTTCCTCCTCCCAACGTCAGCACTGTACGAACCCCTCCTCCACCACCCGATTCCTCCTCCTCCACTCGATGTGCAGCCGTACTAGGCTCTCCCCCCATAAAACAGCCACCCTCCCCTTCAGCCTAGCCCTAACCCTAGAGCCCCATCTTCCTGCCGCGCCGCCCTCCATCTCTCTTCTGTTCTTTGAACCATCCAGTGCACCACCGCCTCCCCTCACCGCCGTCAGACACCGCCACCTTCCCACTGCCCCGATCACCTCGAGTCTGCGTCTTCGTGGGGAATGGAACCAGGGCGGGTTCCTCGTCGGTTTTGGTGAAGGCTCGGAGACGGGAGGATGCCCGAGGCGGCGCCGCCGTCAAGGTTTTCTCCACCGCCCGCCTCCCTACTGCGACCTGCCCACGTACGCCTCCCCTGCTCCTGTCCACCCCCGAGGTGAGGTCCTCGACCCCTTCCTCCTCTCGCCTCCCTCCTACTCCCTCTTGCACCGCACCCTCCCCCACGCAGCACGCCCCCACGGCGCCTCCCTGCAGCGGCCGGCGAGCATCTCTGCCCCTCCGTGGAAGACAGTGATCGTGTACCTGCAGGTTCAGTACGCACAGGTTCAGTTAGATTCAGGAAAACAGCGCTCCACCACAGCTTAACCCCCCCCCCCCGCACCCTTCTGTTACAAAACACCGCAGCTAGCCCAATTGGTTCTGGTTCCCTTGCGCGCCCAGGAGATTGGGGGTTCGATCCCCCACTCCCTCAAATTAAACCACCTTTTTTTAGTTATGTGTTTGGTCACAGCACATTCTCAGTAATCACAACTAGGCCCTTGCACATTATTTCTAGCCCTGCAAAAATTATTCCTAAGCCCCTAGTGACTAAAAAAATGGCAGATTGCACCTCAATTTTGTAAATTGCATAAGAAAATCATTTTAAATCCAAATTCAACATTTTTAATATGTTTTCGATACCAAATTAAATGTTCTATCCAAATATAATTTTTTTTTACTGTTTTGAATATTTTAAATTGGTGCAATATTTGAAAACTTGTTAAATTCACTTAAACTTGCAAAATTCATAACTTGGGCATAAAAATTCCAAATTCCACAAACTAAATATGTTTTCCAATCAATTTTTCATGTACTTTCAAAATATAAATTTTGTTTGCTATTTTGAATAATTTAAATTGCTGAAAACAACTGTTTCTTATTTAATGCATTTAAAATTGCCAAAACAATAACTTGCTCATTTTAAATCCAATTTCAACAAATGAAATATGTTTTCCATGCAAAATTAAACCACCTTTTCAAATATAAAATTTGTTTCATGTTTTGAATAATTAAAATTGGTTAAATGATTTAAATCTTGTTTAATTCATTTAATATTGCTAAATTTATAACTTGATCAAAAAAAATTCTTTTGGGACATATAAATATGTTTTCAAACCGGAAAAGTATAAAATTTTCCAATATGAATTTGGTTTAATGCTTTGGACAAATAAAAATTCAAATAAGTTCATGTTTGAATGAAATTCATTTAATTCTTGCTTACACTTGTTTAATTCATAAATAAATCATTTGAAATTCTTTTTCAATAAGTGAAACATGTATTCCAACTAAAATCTTGTTTTCTTTTCAAATATAAACTTTTTTATCTATTTTGAACAATTAAAATTGGTGAAAACAACAAATGCTTGAGTGACACCTTTAAGTAACCAAAATTCCATAACTTAATAAATGAATTTCTAAACTTGTTAAACCTTATTCCCATTTGGTTCTATTGTTGTTATTTTGCTGTTTTCCTCATCCATGCATCATGCTAATCCACTTTCACATGTTGCTTAGTTGTAAAACAATTAATTCAACCATAATTCATGGGCTTTCCATATGCAATCCAAAATTGCATGTGGGTCCATTTAATCATGTTGTTATCTTGTCAACTAGTTTATTTTGATGCATCAAGTAAATGGTCATGCATCATCCCATTTTTGTTCACTATGCCATGATATTGATTGTTTATCTTTCTGCATTGTTTGTTTGCTTCTTCTCGGATAAACGACGACGTTGAGACCGACGATACTTACGACACCCCTTCTAAGGATTTCTAGCTCAGTACCAGGCTACTGGGTTTTGCAGGCAAGTTATCACTCACATGAACCACTGTGTTCCTTTCAACCTTGGTTACCGATACTTTCCGTTGTCTATTTCTGCTAGCCTTAGTAGTAGTTGTTTCTGTTACGAACCTATCACATGTAACCTTTAACCCTGTTTTTGCCTCACCTCCATACCTATAACCATTGCTTGTTGCCCGTGTCTTACTAGCATGCTTAGGTCGTTTTGCTCGAGTCTGTTACCCGTTACTTTCTGTTACTAGTTCATTATGTTCTGGGGGCTCGATGTTTAATCAATCAATCATGCTAATGTTACTGTTAAATAATAATTTGATGATAAGGAACCGGCAGGAGGCCCTGTGTGGTTTTGAGGCCTGCTAGTGTCGACCCTAATAGGAAAAGGGTATTGTCTACTGATCCTTGATGAGCGCACTAACCGCATGTGGGAAAAGGGTATTGTCTACTGATCCATGATGAGCGCACTAACCGCATGTGGGAAGCGAGTATGGGCGCCCCCCTCAATTTGATTCGATTCGCATCTCATCCAAATCGCCTCATTTAGTTCGTGTTTTCCATTTGCCGCATGCATGTTTTTGCGAGCCCAGGCCAGGGTGGAACTTTTGTAGTCGGCATATAGGGGGACACGTTCTTAGAGTGCTATGAGGGTCCATTTTCTTCTGGGCTCGATTAGCCGTGCGCCCAAGGTGCTTTGGGCTTGATGCGAAGAAGAGTTGAGTTGTGTTGAGTGCCCCGCTTGGTGGAAGGGCCTTTCCATCTGGCGGGTTATTCATGCGTGTACGGCCAAATTGGTGCAACCCTGCAGGGATAATCTTCTCGAGAAGCCGTGTTTTCCGCGGTTATGGATTACTTGGTGAAAGTACTGGCTAACAAGTACTCAGGACAACTTAAACCTAATGATTAACAACCTTACACCCAATGATTAACAACTTGACTAGTAATAGGCTTATTGACACAATAATATGAACCATCATTAACTCAACTGTGTGAGTTATCCTCGGATTGCTTCTTTGGATAAGGGGCGAGATCCAGGATGGGTTTGTTTGAAGTTATCTTTCAGTTGGTTACAATACTCGATCTTATCTCCTTTCTGTTAGCCGGAAGTGGTAGAATCTCTGTAGTTGGTTAGTGCAGCCAGGTGCAGCATCTTTTATATCCCCTCTCTTCCGTTGAACCCAAGGCATCTGTGCTTGGTGTTGACGGGTTACACTTTGGTGAACTGTGAGTCTTGCTTTCCAGTACGTTTATGTACTGACCCCTTTGGGGCTGTGGTTTCCGCAGACCTACGTTTCCGAGGATCTACATGGTGGCTACTACGTGGAGCATGACGAGACTGCTGACGAGTAGATAGCGGACCCGGGCAGGATCCGAGACTTCGTGGATGGGCTCCGTCTTTTCGTTTCCGGCCTCTTAGGCCTATTTGGATCTTGTCTGTACTCAGACATGTTGAATGCTTCCGCTGTGATGTAATGATGTTATGTTGGGGCATGTGCCCTATGAATGATTGTATTTGCTATCTCTGCTCTAATGAGAGCCATTTGCAACTTATTTCAATCTTTTGTGTCGTAGAGATCTGTTGTGATATCACTTGTTCTAATGCCGTTGACGTACCATGTGTGTATGTTTTGAAGTACGTCAATGGAAGTATCCTGATTTCTATGGGATAGTTTACGTCGACGCTGAACAGATAGGGGTTGGTTGTCACACATACGTGTGTTGGCCTACTCGTAAGAGGACGCGGGTGCCGGTAAGCCCCGTAATCCAATCTACTACTGTTCAACGGAACGGCGAGTATCCTCTAGAAGTCCGGGTGCGACACCCCGTCTCAGGACCAAGGTTAAGGCCCAAGAAGAGGAGCCCTTGGAGTAATCTAGGAGGCCTACGTGAAGCCCACCCACACTGTCTTGCGGATTAAGTTAGAAAATATGTAACCGACCTAAGGTTAGAATTCGAGTCCTCTCCGGGTAGGGTTTGAGACCTGGCCATCTATATAATGCTAGGAGAGCCACCGGAAGAGGACCAAGCAACATCGCACCACCAAAGCCTTGAACTCGAGATCATACTCTCGATTCGAGCAACCACCATTGTAACCGATCTACTCATTAATACAGATCGATAGAGGCAGGAGTAAGGGTTTTACCTCTACGAGGGCCCCGAACCTGGGTAAATCTCGCCCCCTGTCTAGCCGACGATTCCACCAGCGCTCATGGGTTCTCCTATTCGAAACCCGATAGGTTCACCTGAGGGATTTGTAGAGTCAGAGATTCGACACTTGCATTCTCTCAAATAAAGTAGACCGTGGACATAAAGAATTACATGTGAGATTACAATAACATGTTCAGGGCCGGTCCTGAGATTTCGAGGGCCCGGGGCGAAACAGAACCCAATGGCCCTATAAACGAAAAAAAACCCTACATGTATATGTGTATATATGTAGTTCACAATAAAGTACAATTGAATTGCACATAAAATTATATCTAATCATGTATATATGATATTTTAAATTTCTCAAAAATTTAGAAAATATGAAGTCACCGAAGATAGTATGTCAATATAGATCCTGATGCATAGTCTAGCACCGTTTTATCGTCGGGAAGTGCAATCTCCTCTGAGCAACTCGGCTTCTTTCCTTACAACGTGGTCACACATGGATCGTCTCCATCTCCTGTCCATGAGCAATTTGGATGCCGCACATTGTGGTGCACATCAGATGAAATTAAAGTACATAATCATGGCCTTGCAGTTCGAAATATGTCAACAATCATTGAAATCAACATGTAACGGGAGGAAAAAAAATGGGTCAATTTCGTTTCTTGGTGTATGAAAAAAATTATTAACATTGTGTCATACCTATTACTCTTTTTTTTTCATATGTGATGCATTTCTGGATCGCCCTTCTGGAGCTGGAGATGACAACATGCGTCACCACCTTAATTTTTTAATCTACGGGGCACACCCCACGTAATCACTTCATGGCAAACTAAATTTTTTTTTTGAAAAAAAGCCTAAGCTGACTATAGAGAAAATCCATGTTTTTTTACTGGCAGAAAAGCCCAAGTATTGTAAACGAGCCAAGCCCAAGTTAAGCAAAGTAGAAAGGGTCCAAATCCAGTCCAATACGATACACACAGGGACACAGGGTAACGCTTGGAGGTCTTCTTCCTGAATCATACTCGGCAAACTTAGCGACCTGTGCTAATGGCGCCAACAAATCTTCTCCACCTCTACTGCCTATGTCCTAGCTAATTGAGATTTAGGGCCCCTTGGATTTTGGGGCCCGGGGCGGCCGCCCCTCTCGCCCCCCCTCAGGACCGGCCCTGAACATGTTTAACATTGAGTACTTTCATATGGGCATCACGTCCTAGCATAGAGATCTCTACAGTCATATTGATCCCTCTTATACTCCACCAAGATGTGAAATAAATCATAACACCTCGATAATTAAGGAAAAACCAGAGTATAGCTTTAAGCAATGTGACATGAAGTTGAAGCAAGAACTTGCTAGATCTAGTCATGGAGATTGATTAGTGTCACTTCAAATCCCCGGTAACAAGGTACTCCTTTTTATCCCTAGTGAGGTAACTAAGAAAGGTTTAACAAAACCTAAGTGGATCGCTGAACTTCTGTCACTTTCACAGCACTAGCCACCCCCCGTTACTCCAACTAATGCACCCATCACCCCACACACGCTCTCAAGAACTAGATTGATCAAAGCTAGCAAATAAGAACGGGGTACGATACATCTACTCAAATAACTCAAGAGAAACAATCGCAATCTCAGATTCAATAACTCATAGAAAAGATCCACCACATAGAAATTACAACGGTGCCCGTACTCATGTGAGGCAGCTCATACGGATCTAATTAGTGAAGCACATAGAGAGAGAGAGATACAAGTGCTACTTCCACAAACCCATAGCCCTGGGGTGGACTACTCCCTCTTCATGGAGATGTCGATGGAGATGACGTTGGAGGGGTAGGAGATCACACCGGCGGCGCCCCGCTGGAGTTTTCCCCCTCCAATCTGGAACTTCTGGTCTCTGTTTCGGTGTTTCGGCGGCGCTCCCTCCGTAAGGGTACGGGGGACCCTTTTTATAGTCGATTTTAGGTCAAGACGGAGTCGGTAAGTCGAAGATGGAAGGAATTGGGGCCACAGGGGGCAAAAGGGGGCCTCTCACACGGCCAAGGAATCTGGCCGCGTGGAGGGTCCTCTTTTGGGCCTCCTTGCCCAATTCTCGTGGATCCTTCGCCCGCAAGTCTTCTCCTTCCAAAAAAAATGACCCCCGCAGATTTTCAGGTGATTTCGCGGAAGTTTGCCCCCTGAAACGTCAAAAATATAGAAAACGGGTTTTCTGACAGGCAGGGTTAATTCCATAAAAGTTGGGGGACTTTGTAATTTAACCCCAAAATACTATAAAACATTTAATTATACCCTTATATGATGGAATATGTAATAGAAAACCATGTGAAAATATGCAAAATTCATCTATGCATTTTACATGCACCAAGGTGACATACTCCTAGTTGGGTGTGCTATTGTAGAATTTGTAGGCATGTCTAATGTTGATCCCCTCTTATCTCATCTTAGTGTGGAATGTGTGTGGTCTTAATGCGCCCGCGTGGCATGATCTTGTGTGTGCGTTCATTGCGGACTCGGGCGCCGTGTTGGTGGCCCTTTCTGAGACCAAGTTGCAAACTGTAACGTATTTCGATGTGTTGGCTATACTAAGTCCCCGCTTCGATGGGTTTGACTACTTGCCGGCTGATGACACTCGTGGGGGTATTTTTATTGCGTGGAAATCCAATTGTCTTGTTGGTTCCGAATGCTCGGCCTCTGATAACACGCTTACTATTAAGGTCTCGCCTTTGGTGGGTGATCCTTGGTTTTACGTCCGTCTATGGGCCTTGAACAGAAGAAGAAAAAGCTCCTTTCTTGGAGGAGCTTCTAACCATTGGATCTGGTTGCCCCGACACTTGGGTGGTGGCTGGAGATTTTAATCTCATTCTTGACGCAGTGGACAAAAACCAGGGAGGTCTTAACCGTAGGCTCATGGGGAAATTCCGTCGCACCATTAACGATCTTTTCCTCCAGGAGGCCACCCTAGTGGGTCGGGGATTTACGTGGAGTAACGAGAGGGCTTTCTCAACCCTTGAGAGGATTGCCCGCTATTTTGGGTCGGTGGATTGGGAAGTGGTGCACCCGGACAACTTGTTGACTGCCCTCTCCTCTTCCATTTCATAACATGCTCCCTTGCTTATGTCGCTAGCTTGCGACAATACACAAAAAAGGTGCTTCCAGTTCGAGGCCTTCTGGTGTTTCTTGCCTGGGTTTGAAGAGGAGGTGAAGCGCCTCTCGTGCATGGCTCCGGGAAGTGGGAGGAACCCAAACCCTATTGTGGATTTGGACCTCCGGTTGAGGCGTACAACGACTGTTCTTCGTATATGGGGCAAGAGGGAAGAAGGAAATGTCAAGCTGCAGCTCCTTATGACGCATGAGCTGACCTTTGCTTTGACGTGGCTCAGGAGAGTAGAGCGTTGTCCACCATGAAGGTGGCATTGAGGAGGCAGCTAAAGCTCAAATGCCTTGGCTTAGCCTCCTTGGAGCAAACGATTGCTCGTACCAGATCATGTCTCCTTTGGCATAAGGAGGGTGACGCTAACACGAGCTTCTTTCACATCCATGCCTCGACGAAGCGTAAGCGCAATTGCATTCGTAGGCTACATGTGGAGGGTAACACCTCGGCTGTCTAGGAGGATCTTGAACACATTGCGTTTGAATTCTTCGAAGATAGGCTAGGTGTTGCTGTGGAAAGACCGATATCCATCGACCTTGAGAGGCTTGGGTTGTCCAAGCTTGACCTTTCTGAGCTTGAGGCTCCGTGGACAGTGGATGAGATCTAGAGGGTCATCAAAGGGATGCCACTGGATAAGGCCCCGGGGCCCGATGGCTTCTCCATAAATTTCTACCACAAGTGTTGGTCGATCCTTAAGTATGAGGTTGTGGAGACGATTAACTATCTCTTTTGCGTGCATGATGGTGGGTTCAAGGGGCTCAATCATGCCCTTGTGGTGCTTCTTTCAAAGAAGGATGAAGCGGTGGAGTTGGGCGACTTCCGCCCCATTAGCCTTCTCCACGGCTTTGGGAAAATTTTCTCCAAACTGTTGGCAGTACGGTTGGGTGCTAGGATGTTGGAGCCGGTGTCTATGAACTAGAGTGCTTTCATTCGCGGGAGATCCATCTTGGACAACTTCATGCTTGTCCAGAGTGTGATCCGGGAGATCATCTCAATTCTCTCTTCCACTAGCTCCAAAATCTTGGTGAATGGTCACGCTACGAGTAGAATATGGCACAAGCGGGGGTTGCTGCAAGGGGATCCGCTTTCCCCTTTGCTCTTTGTCCTGGTGATGGACATGTTAGATGCAACTTTTGTGCAGGCCGAGCATTCAGGCCTCTTTCTATCTCTGTTGCCGGCTGGCGTTAAGCACCACCTCTCTTTGTTCGCGGATGACGTGGCTCTGTTGATCAAACGTGCGGAGGGAGAGATTCGCCTCGCCATGGGTCTCTTCGAAGTCTTTGGCGATGCCTCGGGGATGCGAGTTAATTTTGTGAAGAGCTCTGCTACCTTGATCTGGTGCGTGGAGATGCTTCAGCCTTTGCTCCCTTGTGGCCTTGTGGAGTCTCCCTACACCTACCTTGGTCTTCCGCTTGCGCCCGCGCACATTGCTAAGCATGACCTGCATCCTTATGTGGAGAAGTTGATCAGGCGTCTTCCTTTGTGGATGGGGTCCCTCTTGGCTGCCCCGAGACGCTCGGTCCTCATCAAGGTGGCGCTTACCCCTATGTCTATCTATCTGCTAATGGCACTTCAGCTCCCGGCTGGGGTTATTGAGGCCTTTGAGAAGGTGTGTAGGGTCTTCCCGTGGTGCGGCAAGGCCTCGGCTCACGTGGGTTCCTACCCTATTGCTTGGCGAAACGTGTGCCTTCCTACTAGTCTTGGCGGACTTGGGATCCGTAATCTCCACATACTAAACGATGCACTGCGTATGTGTTCCCTTTGGTTGTGGAGAACGGATCAAGAGAAGCCATGGGCTGGAGCCACCATTGCGGATTCGGATAACTGTAGGGCCGTGTTTGATGCCTCGGTCAGGATTGTGTTGTGCAATGGCACCAACTGCGCCTTTTGGAGCGACATGTGGACTGATAATAGGTCGGTGAGTATGGTGGCTCCCGACCTTCTTAACTTCGTGTATTCGAAGACCCGTAGCTCCAGGACTGTCGCTCGGGGGCTGGAGGGCAATGCTTGGGTCCGGGATATCTTTGGGGCCTCTCGGTGAGTGCCCTTGGGCAATTTCTCATTCTCTGGAACATGATCCGGGATGTTAATTTTCTCGACACGGTGGATAGGTTCAAGTGGACTGTACTGCAAAAAAAAAAAAACTTCTCGACTCGTTCGGCCTATATGGCTTTATTTGTGGATAGGAACTTTTGGCCTCTTTATGTTCCTATCTGAAAGTGCAAAGCCCCCTTAAAATTCAAATTCTTTGTGTGGAAGGCTGCTTGGGATCATTGCTGGACGAGGGTGCGGCGTTTGGTGGATGGACTTTCAGATAACGACACATGTCCCATGTGTCTGCAAGAGCCCGAGACCATCTAGCATCTCCTCCTCAACTTCCCTTTTGCTAGTGTTGTGTGGTTCGAAACCATGTCGGGCCTCGGGAGACCTGATCTCGCCCCTCGGCTATGGATGATGTGCAGGGATGGTGGACGTCTGTGGCCTCTGACTCGCCGGTCAAGGAGGCCCCAAAGATCAGATCCTTGGTGCTCCTGGTCTTGGGTTTCATTTGGGTCGATAGGAACAACCGGGTCTGCAATAAGCCTTCTAAGTCGGAGGCGGCTCTCCTAGATGCTATTTTAGCCGAAGCAATGAGGTGGAGTACAGTAGGTTTCTTGTGAGAGTGTGGTGGATTCCTCCTCCGCGAGGATTGTAAAAACTGTTCTCCCCTTTTATATATAAAAAGACGTGCTCTCTTGCGCGTTCCTGAAAAAATATATTTATTTTGAGATAAAGGGAATATCTGATATTGCGAAAGCCTTTTTTTTGCGGAGGGTGGGGGTGGGGGGATTACATGAACGCAATAACATTAACATTCTGTGGAAAATTCACCTTGATAGATAAAGTCGAACAGAACACGACGACCCATTCTTTCAGGTACCTAAAGGCCATTACAAAAGAAAACAATTGGACTGAATTAGCACGTTTGAGTGCAGCTCCAGCCGTTTTAAAAAATTGGAAAATATATTTATAAGTTTTAGAAAAATTCAGACGTAGTAAATAGTGTATCCTTCAAACGTGCAAATTTTTAATTTCAAATACAAAGTAGTATAATCTACACAAAAATGAAAAAAATATGATAATATTTAAAGATTTGAAATAAACATACTGAGATCTACCATTTTGTCATTTTTGTATAATTCAGCATGCAAAGTATTTGGAATTGATTTTTGTGCACCTTTATAGGATATACTCTGGGCTATATCTGTATTTTCAGAATTTTTTGAAACCTAGAAATATATCGTTCGAATTTTTTAAAACCGCAGAGCACTAGTGCCTAGGTGTATCAAATCCCCACTCGTTTGAAACTTTACCCGTACCCATACCCGGCGAGTATCCATACCTATCGGGTACCCAGCTCTTGTACAAAAAAAAAATCGGGTACCCAGCTGTTAGATCAAACAACACACAACCTATTCACAATTTTATTCTTATCGATGACACATTTCATAAAAAAACATTTATTTCAACCAATGTTTACAATATCGCTTATCGTTAACTTATCGGTCGGCCTATGATAAGAGATATATCGGCCTATCGGCCGATAAATTGATTTTATCGGTCGACCATTTATCGGCCATTTTTCTTGTAAATCCCAAATTGTAGCACTAAAACATCTAAATATGCTATAAAAATATATTATGTCGGCACCAAAAACGCTAAATTATGATATATAGATATATTATATTCAATAATACTAAAATTTCTATGATGAATGTCATTGATCACATGTTCCAGTGATGAAAAATCGATATATCAGCCGATTTATCGGCATATCGACCAATAAATTGCTTGTAAGACCGATAAAATGGCCCGAATGATAAACTCCGTCGATATTCATTTATCTTATTGGTCACCACCCGATAAGCGATTAATCGACCGATAATCGGCATATCGGATGATAATTTGAACAATGATATTCAACTCAATAACGGATAGATGAGTATATTACAATATCTCAATTCAATTTTAAAATTGATTTAGCATATTGGCAAAAAAAATCATGGAAAAGTCCACATATGACTACAATGGGGTAAATATGGGTACACCCTCAGGAATAAGGATATACCCATGCCCTATCCATGACTTAACGTGTAGGGTACGGGTACTACCCATGGGTATAAAATTGCGCACATATCCTGCCCATGCGGGTATGATTTCCATGGTTAGCCGTACCCATGGGTAAAATCGATATCCTTAATCATGAGTATCTTGAATAATATGTACTCACGTTTAGTCTCACATCGGAGACCAAGTATCCCCGGGAGGGAGAACCAGCTATTTAGCCACCACCCATGGCTACCTTGAAAAATACTTAGCTGGACGGGGTCAACGAGAGATCAAGAAGTCTCATGGCCTAGGTCAGTGGACTTACATTGCACCTTGAAGGCACACTGGTTTACCATCTCTTTGAGGGGAGAGTGAACGTCATAATATGTGATAGAGGGAGGTTCGCGCGCCCCCTACTAGCACTATAATTCAAAGTTTACCAAAGCTGATTTAAAAGATTACACCTGCTTCATGTCATTGTCATGTGTTCTGGCATTTTTTTGCATCTGCATTTTAGGCCTGGCGTGCCTTATAAAGAAGATGTTTAGGAGCTAATCAGTAAACCAGAACATGATGCAGCCAGCTCGGTGCGCTCTATACATCTAGTTGGAAGTATGAAAGGAAATGAACTTGGCTCCTGTCAATGGTCGGTTTGCACGGTTTGGTATTTTGCACTGTCTTATTGATGGGTACGCTTCAACCAGGTTGAGAATGCTAACATGTTTTTCTTGATACGAACCTCTGTCGCCTTGAAATCAGCACGAACATCAATTCATCAAAAGTTTGTGTAAAAGGGCGTCCAAATAAGACACTTGTGTAAAAAAATTACTTGCGCCATGCAATCAAACAGCACCGTTGCTTACATATAGAGAAAATAACAAAGACAACTTTCTAAAGCCCGCCACAATATTATCCATAAATTTTAAACCGCTACCTCCGGGGGGAAGATCCACATTGCTGCATCGAAATCAAGTTCTCTCTGCGGCATACTTTTAGTCTTGTATCTCATGATAAATACTTCGCCACTGTCGACGAAATAAATAGCACCCTTCTCTATTTGTCCACAGGCCGAAACAGACTTGCAGAAATACTTGCTGATAAAAAGTGCATGGCCGCATAGCTGGTCAGTCACTGGTACCCAAGTGGCTGTGATGATATCTGCCTCGAAAACCTCCACACTGCGAGTAAAGTTAACATCATAGGTAGGCCCTTGCAATTGCCGCCTCACCATGAGCAACTTCCCACGGGACTCGACAAAGTACCAGATGGTGGTTATGAGATCTTTGGGTTCATATGGCACCTTATCATCTTCTCCATAGACAACGTATGCGAAAATCATGCCGTCACCCGTGTTCTTCATCAGTTCATAGTTTGCAAGATCGTCATCGGTATTACCTTCTCGACGGTACAGTCGCTGGTGGCTGAGGACGCGCCTCACATCGATGTTGCTCCATGTATTGGGATCACCATCACCCAGAGGTTGGTGCTTGATGACTCGCTCCGTACTGATAACGGTGGGTATGTTGTTATCGTCGAAGGAGATAGCGAGGGAGACAAGTTCCTCGGTCTGTGTGATCCCATATAGATTGTCTCCAAGAAACGCGACATCGATGATGTAAACATAGGGAGCTTCTGTTGGCTTTGGCAACCAAATACCCTTTCCGGGCAGGATCAGGATGATGGGGTAATTATAGTTGTTGGTCAGGAGAGCGATGATATCACTAGGAGTTGAGCGCATGAGCACCTTACGGATCTGGAAAAGCTTGGATACATTACCGATAACAGTCTCTAGCTCGTGGAGCGGCACGGTCGTGCCGGAGAACGGATCGTGCAAGAGGTAGCTATGCCTTTTCGTTGCGTCAATGCAGTCTAGAGCGAGCCAGTTGTCGGTGGAGCCAACACAAGTCGCGTTCTCGGGCAACGAAGGGAGACGACCTAAGACGCTGTTGTCAACAGAGCCATCCGGGAGCAAAGTCAGGTCTTCGTAGAAGTTGCTGCGGTCTGATGGCGTCAAGAAGGAGCCGTCGGAAAGGACGACCCACGGCATCTGTCGAGGAGCAGGAACATGCTCGAGCACGGCCAGGTGCCAGGAGCGGCACACCGCCCGCAAGCGAGCGCGGTCGGCAGGGAAAGGCAGCCGGCCGATGACTAGGCCTAAAAGCTCTTGAGGGAGTCGAGACCATGGAGAAAGCGTCGACTCTGTCTTCCTCCTTTTCTTTGCCCGTGCGCAAAAGTCCGACGCCATAGCCGATGTTGCTGCCTGCGTGCTATCACGAAAGCGGCAAATATATATGTAGATACTGCCAGGTAGAACTTCTCTTTGAACTGCACAAACAAAGATACTCCTACAAGCGAATCCGTTTTGGTTATGATCCGGTCCCCAATCCAAGACTCACACAGAACACAGCTATCAGCAGGTGCGTCGCGGCAGGTCATCCTTGTGAGAGGTCTGGCCCACGTAGAGAGCTTGCATCCGGCTTGTTCCCAGGTTTTTTCTTTTTATTCCAAACTTATTTGATGCCGTCGCTACGTTTTCTGAATTTGGATCTGACTCTAAAACGTATGGTTTCAGGTTTAGTTGTCAGCTTCAGGAGATTCGTGTGAGTCCTGCTATGGCTCTTTCAGTGGACCATATATATAAGTATGGACTCGCCGATGACCTTGAAATCGCATCAGAGGTTGCACACGAGCCGGGTCGAACAAATAATCTTCAAAAAAAAATTGGGCAAAAAAATAAATGTGTTTAGCCAGGTTGTGAATGCTATTTGGTCCACCTATATAAGACTATATAAGACGTGAAACGTGAAATTCTCCGATCTTTCTTCCAATTCTTAAAACCCTTCTCTGTAAAAACATCATATCCAAATATTGCTTGAAGATTTAAATAGAAAACAATAGAAATAATGTGCAGCATCCTTCTCCACACTATATTCTAACCAATCGTATTTGGTATACCATGCATCTAGAAATGACCGTCAACTCGGAGCAAAATTTGTTTTGGAAAAAATATGCCAAACTAAACAATTACGGCCTCTTGATAAATATACCCATCTCATTTTATCACTGATTTCAGGAGTACCATATTCATCAATTGGTCTCCGAACTCCAGCATCGGCAATGACATTTGATAGATCAAAGATTTCAGAAACATTTGCTTGTTGAGTGACCTACAACATTGAGAAATCTCATTCACATCGTTGCACAATTAGCCATCAATTATATAACCTGCTGGTGCCATGCCATTTTCTGATTTCTGGCCAGCGCAGCGGCATCTTCGTCCTCCTCGGCCTGTATCCACTCGGCCAACTCAGCCTCTTCGTCGGTGTCCATCAGAGGGGCTCAGAGCGACGGCGAGGCAGAAATAGCGGCAGGGATAGCGCACGGAGATGGCCGGACGGCGCGCAACAGAGATGGTCGGGCTGGACGCGCCTTGGCGCGCAGAGATGGCCGGACGCCGTGCGGTGCGGGGATGACCGGAGGGCGCGTAGAGATGGCCGGGCGCGGAGACGGCCGGGCTGGGCGCAGGGACGACCGGGCGCCGCGCACGGAGGCGGAGATGGCCGGGCTTGGCGCAGCCCTGGGGGTGGCCGACCGCCGCACGGAGAGATGGCTGGGCAGGGCGTGGGGATGGCCGGGCGGCAGCCGATGGCGGCGCGCGGGGATGGTGACCTGGAGATGGCGGCGGCGTTAGGTTAGGACAGGGTCGGGGCTCGAGGTCGCGTCCTCCACTCTTTCCGTCCCTCCGGGCTTCTTTTTTGCTCGATGCAAAGCTGGGTCGGATTCTGGTCGCGTTATTTTTTTTGGCTCGAGGTGAGCCGGGTCAACTGACCCTCCTCGACCCCCTTGTGGCGCCGCCCCTGATTTCAGCCCCGTCAGCATATAATACCAGCATATAATACCGATGTTATGGTCGTGGACGCGTTCTGTGCGTGCTCACCGTAGGAGTAGGATCGCTGGGTGTATTCTCTGGTCATGGGATGGCACGATCCGCTAGAGTTGAGGAGCACCACGGTCAATCGTTGTACTGAATAATGGAATGGAAAAAGGAGAAAAGCAGTCAATAGCACATTGCACCAAACACCTGTGTCCTCTCTCTGTATTTTTCCTTCGTGATTCATACACACGCAAGTAAGATTGTGAGAGTCAAACTACATTTGGTATCAGAGCCTGTGTTGCTCGTGTTGTTGTCGCAATGGTGGACGATGGATCGCAGGCCAAGGCCACCAGCAAGATGCCAGTCCAAGGCGCCATCGAGATCCAAGACCCCAGCTCCGGAGCAGCGTGAGCGCAGCCGCGGACGCAGTCCGTCCCGTGGTGGGCAAGGCGGCGGCGGGCGCGAGATCGTGATACGCGAGGTGGTGAGGGAAAGCGGCGGCGGCGGGTCCATGCACCTACCGATGCTGACAAGGACCAACTACACGGAGTGGGCCATCCTGATGCGCATCCAACTCCAGGGCGCACACCTCTGGGACGCGATCGATCCAGGGATCGACGACGAGGAAGATGATCGCGTAGAGCGGCAAGCGCTCGGCGCAATCCTCCGATCGGTGCCGCCGGAGATGGTACCCGTCCTCGCCGCGAAGGACAGCGCGCAGGCCGCGTGGGAAGCAATCAAGGGGATGCGAGTCGGCGTCGATCGGGTGCGCGAGGTGCGCCGCCAGAAGCTCAGCCGCGACTTCGAGAATCTTAGATTCAAAGGAAACGAGGCAATCGAGGACTTCTCCTTGCGCCTCGCCGGCATCGTCACCGAGCTGCAATCCTTGGGTGATTCGATCACGGAACTCGCCGCGGTGCAGAAGTTCCTGCGAGTAATCCCGCCGAGATATTCGCAGATGGCCTGATTGAGACTCTCCTCGATCTTGAGGGGATGTCCATTGAGGAGTTGAGCGGGCGGCTGTCAGCGGCGGATGGCCGCGGCGGCAATGCAGAACCCGAGAGCGGCGGGAAGCTGCTGCTCACGGAGGAGGAATGGGCAGCTAGACAGCGTCAGCGTGCCCACGGTCCATCGTCTTCCACGGCCGGTGACAAGAACGACAAGGGGAAGGCCAAATTCCCGCAGGGCGACAAGACGGCGCGCACCGGCAGCGGCAGTGGCGACCGCAAGCGGGGCGAGGCAGCAAACCTTGTGCAAGCTGAGGAGGCAGACGAGGCATGCGGGCTCCTCATGGCGCAGGAGTGCGCGTTGGTGGTGACCACTGACGGCGCCGCGCTGCAGGAGGTACACCTGAACGAGGAGAGGGTGATCCCCGTGCCAGCACCCAATGGAGTGTGGCATCTCGACACCGGTGCCAGCAGCCACATGACAGGATGCCGTGACGTGTTCACGGCACTCGACGAGCAGGTGCGGGGCACGGTGCATTTTGGTGATGGATCTGCAGTGGCAATAAAAGGACGTGGCGACGTCGTGTTTGAGTGCCTCACCGGAGATCAGCGAGTGCTCACCGGTGTCTACTTCATCCCCAACCTTCGCACCAACATCGTGTCACTCGGGCAGATCGACGAGCACGGTTGCAAGATCACCATCGAGGACGGGGTCATGTCGATCCTTGACAAGCTGTGCAAAATCCTGGCGCGCGTGGGGCGCACTGCAAATCGCTTGTACACGGTGCGCCTGAAAGATCTCCTCGCCGGTGAGACTGCTCGCTCATAGGGATGACGCGGCGTGGCTGTGGCATGGCCGCTAGGGACACCTGCACTTCCGTGCACTCGGCAGCCTGGAAAATCTAGATGGTGCATGGGCTCCCTGGCATCAAGCACGCAGAGGAATTCTGCGACGGATGTGCCATTGGGAAACAGCACCGCAAGCCGTTCCCGCATGCCACATCGTTCCGCCCAGAGAGAGCCTTGGAGCTAGTACACACGGACTTGTGCGGGCCGATCACACCGGAAACCGTGGGCAGCATAAAGTACTTCCTGTTGATAGTGGATGATCACACGAGGTACATGTGGATTGAGCTGATCAAGATGAAGGATGAGGCGCTCAGATTCTACTGAAAGGTGAAAGTCTTGGCAGAGAACGAGCGCCAATGCAACCTCCTTGCTTTCAGGTCTGGCCGCGGTGGTGAGTTCAACTCAGCAGAGTTTACTGAATTTTGCGAGGAGAACAGCGTCCGATACTACACCACAACTCCCTATACTCCACAGCAGAATGGGGTAGTCGAGAGAAGAAACCAAACTGTGGTGGAGATGGCTCGTTGCCTACTCAAAACAATGGGTGTACCAGGTCCATTTTGGGGGGAGGCAGTAAGAACAGCTGTGTACTTGCTCAACAGAGCGCCATCAAGGAGCATCACTGGCATGACTCCGTATGAGGCCTGGCGAGGTAGAAAACCAAGTGTACATCATCTACGCACTTTTGGTTGTGTGGCTCATGTGAAGAAGCTAGGGCCGGGACTCCACAAACTTGCAGATCGATCAGTGCCAGGCATCTTTGTCGGCTATGAAGATGGTGCAAAGGCCTACCATGTCTATGATCCGGTGGGAAAATGTGTATACGTGACACGGGATGTGGAGTTTGAAGAGAATCGTCTCTAGAATTGGAGCGAGCACACTGATTTCAGCAGTGCACCACAGCCGAGCACGATCACAGTAGAGTACAGCGGAGAAGAGCCTGAAGCAAGGGGTAGCCGGTCACGGCAGATAAAGTGGTGGAATCTCTGCAGCGGTAGGACAGAGACACTGCTGGTGACACCTCGTTGTCGCCTCCAGCTATGGCAACGCCACCTACAGAACCAAGAACCCCATCTCCGGCTCGTGTGGAATTTGCCACTCCTCCTACACAGGACGACACCTCGACACCGATTCGGGGGGCCTCACCGATACAGGAGCGTGCCGAACATACTTGATACGTCCGAACCTGTTGAGAGGGAGTTGGAGCTTGGACTCACCACAGCCGACGAGCGGTCAAGTGTTGAGGAGGCTCTGGACGATCCCGCTTGGCGCAAGGAGATGCAGGCAGAGCTGCAGTCCATCAAGGACAATGAGACATGGTGAAAGTGCATTTTGCACCCTTGATCTCTCTTAGGTTTTGGAGTTGATAACAACACCACTAAGCTTCTAACAGTGCGTCAAGTATTTCAGATTATATCAACTAGACGCCAAAAATGTGAAGAGAATTCCAAGACAAAGACACCAAGATTGATTTGGTCCAGCGGTAGTACCGGGTGTGGCAGCGGTAGTACCGCTCTGCACAGCGAGCGGTAGTACCGCGCCCAGTACCGCCCGAAGTACCGCCAGGAAAAAATTGCATACTGTCTCCAGCAGTACTGAAGCGGTAGTGGTTGGTAGTACCGTTGTACTCTTTTTAATCTTGAGCAAAACCTTGCTCAGCGGTAGTACCGCTACTGGCTGGCGGTAGTACCGCTCCCTACAGGAAGCGGTAGTACCGCCCCCAATACCGGCCCTTGTACCGATGGCTAAGTTTTGCTCTCTGTATCGCACGGTACTAGAGCGGTAGTGACCTAGTACTACCGCTAGCCACTTTGAATTAATTCGAAGATAGTGGCCAGCGGTAGTACTGGTGTTCACTCGCGGTAGTACCGCTGCTGGAGTACCACGGTACTTTAGCAGCAGTACCGCATGCGCCCTGCAACTGGGCCGCCCTAGTACCGCGTGCATACCCAGGTAGCAGTAGTACCGCTGGGTCCAGCGGTAGTACCGCTAGGCACGAATTTGGGTCGAAACAGCTAGTTTGGGGAGGGGGCTATAAATACCCCCATCCCCTTCTTCCCCAAGGTGCAGCTCACTCCAGCATAAAAGTCAAGCATTTATTGAGTCTTCAAAAGTTAGATCTCTCCCAATCCCTCCACCCAAACTGGTTGATACTTGGAGGATTGAAGGAGAAGACCCGGATCTACATCTTCACCGACTCGTTCTTCATTTCCCCCTCTCTAGCTAGAGGGATCTTGCCTAGGGTTTCCTCTTGTGGAGAACCTAGGCATCTTGCTACTTGTTGGTGATTCAAGAAGAGTTGGGAGCCCCCAATTTGGTTGTGGGTGTGTGCCCCAAGTTGTTTGTAAAGGACTCGATCCCCGCCTCAAAGGGGTTCAATAGTGGAAGGTGAACTAGGCCTTTGAGGCTGAGTTCATCGGATAATAGGGTGAGGGCTTTGTGGCATTGAGTAGGCCTTCGTGGCGAGCTCACACCCCTCCAACGAGACGTACTCCCCTAACAAGGAGGAACTCGGGATTACACGTGTCTCCGTGTGCTTCACTTTGGTTACCTCGTTCCCTCACTCCCTTTACTCGTACTTACATTGTGATTATTGCTATCCTTGTCATATAGGTAAATTCACCGTAGTCGCATTATATAGAGATTTTACCTTTGAGTCAAGCCTTAATTACAAGAAAAATTAAAATTGGTCGAGCACCTATTCACCCCCCCTCTAGGTGCCCATACTTTACTTTCACATGGCTGGCAGTGCCACTCCCTCAAGGTCACAAAGCCATTGGCATGAAGTGGGTGTTTAAAGTTAAACGAGACCCAGCCGGTGCCTTCGTCAAACACAAAGCTAGACTGGTGGCTAAGGGTTATGCGCAGCGCCAAGGCATCGAATTTGAGGAGGTCTTTGCACCCGTGGCACATATGGAGACAGTGCGCCTGTTGCTCGCTCTCGCCGCGCACGGCAAGTGGCAGATGCATCACATGGACGTAAAGTCTGCGTTCCTCAATGGTGAGCTGGCAGAGGAAGTATACTTACAGCAACCTCCTGGCCTCGCTATCGACACGGATGCAGGGAAGGTGTTGAAGCTACAGAAGGCGTTGTACGGACTTCGTCAGGCACCACGCGCATGGAATGCCAAGCTGGACGCCACACTTGTCACACTTGGGTTCACGTGCTGTCTGATCGAGCACGGTGTCTATCACCGTGGGGATGCAGCTTCCTTCCTGCTGGTCGGTGTGTATGTCGATGACCTCGTGATCACCGGGATAACCACCGAGGAAATCATCGAGTTCAAGTCTCAAATGCAACAGATGTTCGAGATGAGCGATCTCAGCCTCCTCAGCTACTATCTGGGAGTCGAGGTGCAGCAGCGAGATGGAGAGATCACGCTCTCGCAGAGCGCGTACGCGGCCAAGATTCTGGAGCGCCCGGGACTTCGGAACTGCAACCCCTGTCACACTCCAATGGAACACCGTCTGCAGCTGCACAAGTTGGAGGAGAGTGCAGCCGTGGACGTAAGCGAGTTCAGAAGCTTGGTTGGCAGTCTGCATTACCTAGTCAATACGCGGCCAGACATTGCTCAAGCCCAGGGCGTGGTGAGCCGTCATATGCAGGCACCTGGGAAGGAGCATTGGGCGGCAGTCCAACAGATATTACATTATGTGTGTGGTACTCTAGACTTTGGTTGCCGCTACAAAGGAGGAGGAAAAGTTGTGCTGACTGGCTACAGTGACAACGATCATGCTGGTGACATCAACGACGGGAAGAGCACCAATGGGGTGATCTTCTTCCTCGACGGCAACCCTGTGACATGGACATCACAGAAGCAAGGTGCCGTGGCGGCCTCCTCGTGTGAAGCAGAGTGCGTTGTTGCTGCTGCTGGAGCAAGCCAAGGTGTTTGGCTCAATCAGCTTCTTGGTGAACTAACAGGAACTGAACGACCAAAGTTCAGACTTTTGGTGGACAACAAGTCTGCCATTGCTCTCTGCAAGAATCCAGTGCATCATGGGAGAAGCAAGCACATCGACACCAAGTTCCACTACACACGTGAGCAGATTGAAGTTGGAGAAATGGATGTCGAGCATGTTGGCACTTATGAACAGCTTGCTGATATTCTGACCAAGGCGCTCGGACGGACCAAGTTCATTGAGTTTTGTCAGAACATCGGGGTTCAGAAGATCATCGCCGAACAGCAGGTTTGAGGGGGAGAAATGTTGTTCAAGCCCTGCTGCTGCCATGTTTTGATTTGTTTTATTTCAGTTACAAATAAGTCTGAAACATGTAGGTGTCAATTCATATTGTAGCGTTTCAGATAGTTTCAGTTAGCTATCTTCTAGCTAGACCTAGTCAGTGCGTGGACGCGTTCTGTGCGTGCTCACCGTAGGAGTAGGATCGCTGGACGTATTCTCTGGTCGTGGGATGGCACGATCCGCTAGTTGAGGAGCACCACGGTCAATCATTGTACTGAATAAAGGAATGGAAAAGGGAGAAAATCAGTAAGTAGCACACTGCACCAAACACATGTGTCCTCTCTCTGTATTTTTCCTTCATGATTCATACACACGCGAGTAAGATTGTGAGAGAGTGAAACTACATTACTTGTCTCCTAACGCGGACGACAATCAAGTGCAAAACCAAGAAGGTGAGTGATCGCCCTCGGTCTGGCATCCCGAATGATAAGTCACTCAAGTGCAACAGCAAGAAGAGGGACGCCATAGGAAAGGCGCATGTGGCTGCTTGATGGATGGTTTTCGCTTTCTCTGCTTGTTCTCTCGGTTTGGGTCCTTCTATAGATTTGGTGTTGCTCGTGTCTTTTTGATGAGTTGTTCTCGTTTGAGTGTTCCGTTGTGCATATGCTGGTGTGGGGTTTCCATGCTTGTCAATAGATCGATTTGAAGCGTTTATATGGATTTTTGCCCGGTTTCCTGTAAATTAACTATACAAATATCCTTTTTAATTAATAGATTTGGGAAAAACTTTTTGCCCATCCCACCCACACATTCGAGGTATGACCTAGAGGCGATAATATTAAGTTACTTTGGTTTATTCTTACTTTACTAGACGGTAAGCGCGCTTGGCCGCTCCTTCAGGCGTTTGCATGGCGTGGTCAGTGATACATGTGTCCTGGCTTTTGTACTTTTTAAACAGAAAATGATTCATGTGAGCCAAAATAAACGGTAATTCTTTTTAATTTTTAGGAAATGTAGCTATTATTCGCAAACAGAAAATCACTTCTGAATAGGTAATGATCTTACATTATCTCTGTTATTTGCACCCACCTCTTGTGCTAACAATATGTCTATCATAATTTAATGATTTAATATGCAGTACTCTGGTCTGTCATACTTTGTCCAGGAAAACAAAAAGATAAAGATGGTGTCTGAGGTGAACCTAAACATTCAACTGAAACTACACTTTCCATGTAGAAGAAACCTATACACATATAAAAATAAACATATAAAGTGAAACTACACTTTCCATGTAGAAGAAACCTATACACATATAAAAACAAACATATAAATACTTTATATGTAATTAAACAGTTTCGTCAATAACATACGTGGTATTAGTGTTGCTCATCATGTGCAGATATAAAGTGTAGACACATTACTCTGTTTAGATCATAACACACGAATGACCATGTAAATGCTTCAGAAGGTGAAGGCCATCAATAAACAACCATTCAACATACAACGACTTGTTAAGGTTATGCCGAATCGGTATCTCTCGTCATAATTCAAAATCCGGGATGCCATGGTGTCCCACGTGGTAGTAAGGTTTGGCCTTACAGGGCGGCCCAGCGGGCCGAAGCATAAGATGAAAACATCGAAGGTTCCGACTTGGAGAAGAAGCCGAACAACCGTGTCCATTTATAGATAGGTTAGCATTTAGACGGTAAATATCGCCTTATAAGACCTAACCCGACTCTCTATATAAATTTGGGTAGGATAAACCCTAAGGAGCCAATCGCATTGTAATCTCTACACGGGTTCGCCCTCTCTAGTTGATCTTGCAAGAAGTAGGGAGTCGCCTCCAGCTAATCTGAACCTAGGTAAACTCATGTCGCAAAAACTCCCTCAGCGTCTCACCCCACATCTTTAGTCAGGACATGGCACCCGATAGCCCGTCTAAATTTACAATACCCAGATAGTTCGCATCCACCGTGGGGCCAGCTACGTCTGGAATCACGTTTCGAGCAGGGATCTTAGGCAGACTCGGCGAAACCATCACCGTCGTACGCGCCATATTCGGCGAAACCGGTGGCTAAGCCGTGGACGGCAACTCCGACATACCGGCGAACGACTACCTCGCCAGCACCTACATCTCCCCGTTCGGCGGCCATAACATCTTCATCGATATGACGGCTGAAGCTCTGGGATTCCCCAGAGGAAATCAATTTTATTCGCCCACCATCCTCCCCGTTGAAGAAGGATTCGACGCAGGATTCAGATCTGATCTGACTCATACTTAGGTGGGAGACGATCTAGATCTATTTTATGCCGGTCGCTAGACCGATGACGCCACCAATCCAAGTTATGGAGCAATGAATGTCGAATATCACTATGTCGGCATGACCAGAGTGGAACACGCCACGACGGCGGAAAGCTATGAACCTGAATCTAATCTGCATGTTATACACGAATGAGTCGATTTGGAAGCTAGATCTGACAACACCGCCACTCTAGACGATCACACTCCAATGATGGATCCGAAAGCGACTTTGCAACCAAAGTGCATAATGCTTTCACGAAAAAACATGAGATCATGATGACCCAACCCGTTGTCCCTCCAAAGGACAATAAGACGGATGAAGAGGAGAAGCTCGAACCTCCCCCAGATGGAGTGCATCTCAATAACACCTCCAAAGAGGCAGCAGCCACAGAAGATCAGTCTAATGCTGATGAAGCAGCCAACTCCAAGAAGGCCGCCGAGGAAAAGGAGGTTGTGAAAAAGAAGCCAAAAACTGACAAGCGCATTGTCGACAAAAGAACAACATCCAAAGCAGCCGACGTCGGCAAACCACCTCGCATCTTTGAAAAAGGCGGATGTAGCACTCGACCGCCACTGCCACATAAGGAAGTTTGGATTGATGAGGACGAGATAAACTTGCTCATTACGCCTGTCAGGAAAGACGAAACTCCATATATGTCGGAGCTTAGGAAAATCGCCCTCCTCAATCAGTCGTGGATCTGGTAAATGCCCGAAAGCAACTCCAGGAAATGGCTAAAGATAATGGGTACAAGCATCCCCCGAGAAAATTTCGGTCAAGAATAAAAAAGACTCAGCGTCGGTTAGCCGAGCTTGACACCGATGACGAAGACCCCACCATTAGACGGGTCAATGAAATCGATTCGGCAAATCTCCCCACAAACGAAAATTCCAAAGGGGAGAAGGTATATGGGACGCCAGTTCAAAACACAAATGAGGCCCTTGCTATTCTAAAGAGTAAGCATTACTCTCCGAAAGACACAAATCGCTATGCTGAAGGCTTAATAATACATGCCCTACATTAGCAAGACAGAGGTGAAAATTCCGGCAAGTTGCTCGAAGATTCTGTTGGAGGTATTCCCTAGAGACAATAATATTTAGTTATTATTCTATCTTCAATTTTATAACTAAGTTTATCTCATCATGATACAACCCCTATAGCACTTGAAAAGTGAGTTTTCAAAGGAAAATCTGTGTGCGGGTATGAAGACATACACAAACAAGAGTTCCTAATCTTGTCTCTAAGATTAGCTTATGGTTTGTGAGATAATCGCATTTTCTGGATCATGGATTTAGATAAAATTCTAGCAAAACATAAGAGTTTATTATTAGGTTAACAATAGTACTGAACCGATCCAAGTATTTGTTGTTGCTAAAAGAGACTAAACAATCGTTACGTATTTTAGCAAATTCATATGAAGTTAACATTGACTATAATTTTTATACAATGAGAATATCTAGTGACCGCATGACCGAAAGTTATACTTTAGATATTACCAACCGCCTTGCTGTCACTAGGAGTAATAACGGTGATATCTGGGTATTACCTAGAAAGTATAATGGAACTGAGATTGTTTAAGACTAGTACTTAACTCCTCTGGACGATAGATAGATGCATTATGTAGGACCTCTCAGTATCACCAATAACATCTCGTATGGCCATACACATTGTGATTTATCACGCACTCGTCGGGGAAATGGTTGAGAAAAGAGAACGATATCTGTAAACAAGTTTTATGTGTTGCGATCAAAGAGTTTGATCGGACCAGATCACATAGTATCACCTCGTGATATCGTTGGTATCGTTAAGTTAAGGGAATGAGTTCAATGAGTAACTTATAAGGTTCCCTCGTTCTTCGGGAACACACAGGAGCCATCAGGGATGTCCACGATCCCACTATTAGTTATTGTTCGGTAAGTTCCCAAACATGACTGTGTGTTATCAAGGCCTTACGAGTCAGACGCTTAAATCGTGCCAAACTTTTACTAAGAGAAATAATATGTTGTTATTTATTTATGAATATTTGATGTCGTTACGACATCACAAAATTAAGTTCGGTGTCAATCGGAGTGGTTTCAGGAAAAGTTACCATAAGAGAGAAATTATGTCGGTGTTAGGCAGAATTTATATGGGAGGTAATGGAGGACATGAGATATCCCGGGGTGTTAGAAATGTGTTTATAACATCGTTAGATAATATCGATGAGTTCATCTATAGGGGTCAAGTGGTTCTAGAGGAGATTCAGGGACTTTCCAAATAAGGAAGAAGTGGCAGGGGCACATTTCCGCCTCATGGCCGAACCTTATTTTAGGGGGATGCTAGGTGGGCCCGACTGGGTTCACAAGTTGGTACTCATCGTCCCGGTATTTTTATGGAATTTATTGGAGAGAAAAAAAAAGGGAAAAAGGAAATAGGAAGGGAGAGAGGAGGCGGAAATGGACTCCATCTCCCAATCCGTGTTGGGCTAGGAGGCGGAAATGGACTCCATCACCTCCTAGTGCAACTAGGACTCCTCCCTCCCTATGGCAAGTCTCTCCTCCCTCCCACTATATAAAACACACCAAGGCTCGTAGCAAAACACACAATTGGCTCTCAAGACTCTCTCTCTCTAGTAGAATTAGAGGATCTAATAGAACTTCTGACTAGAGATCCTATAATTGAATTAGAGCCTCTTCTGATTGAGTTTTGAGTTATACTCTCCCGATTAGACCTAGCTTTAATTATCTCTTATCTCTCAGGCGTTGAGAACTTCCAGATTCATAATAGTTTTAATAAAAGTTGATTAGATATACCAACTAGCAACGCCGGAAGGTTGTCTCTTTTCATCGGTGTCGAGTCCTAGACGGTGGAGCATCGACGGGTTGACACGAGCGTACGCGTGCACACCATAAAATGGATTACACATGTGATCCTTGACGAGGGAAGACTTAGCGACATCCTTGCAACTAGGCCTAATTGTGCGGATCTACGATTGTTTAGAACTCTTCTACGACTACATAGAATCCGATGTCCAGTGAATCGTTATCCTGATCCTCGCACGTATGGGAATACCTCATTATCTTGTTGGACTACGTAGGGAACATTAGAAAGATTCTGCAGCGTAGACCAACCGTGGTATCAGATCATACTATGCGTGGAAACGATTGGATCTAGAGCACAATTTCGTGCGGGTATTGCATAAGCTTGTGCAAGTATATTAGAAAGCTTTGCATCCCAAATAAGAGATGTTTGTTTTGTTTTCGGCAGCATGTATGACCTTTTACAAACTTCTGACAATCCTAACACACTCGAGTTGCCCCTGGCATATCTCTTCTGATCCAAATAAGTGCTTGAGTAACTTTGGATCGCTCCATAGTTGGTCTCACATAACGTCATGGTAGAAGGTGCATGTGGATTGGATCCACACCGGGGTCATGGTTATGAATAAGTTTAGACTGAGACTCAAGAAATTTTTGTAATTTCAATGTTTCAATCACCCCGAGAAGTTAATCTAGCAATGGGAATTAACATACCTCAAATTACGTAGGTGATGACGATAGTGATTGTAGAACCTATAGCCACGCTAAAACTTTCAAACAAAACATTAGAGGAGTCTCTAAGTTCTTTTTGTAGAGAGTGTGTGTGGTTTGATATAGCTATTATGTTACTGTTTTTTACATTATGGCCAATGCTAAGGGATTGTCATTGTTCAACATCGACAATCAGGCGTTCATCATGGAGATCGGAGGAAGTACTTGGTAGAAGAAAGTGGTCATTTCTCCATCATGAGAAAACTTGAAGCAATTTACACATCGGAGGTATTTCCTCTGATTTTATGATATGGTGAGAATAACGGAGATGGAGGATCCTCGTTGGAGATGTGTCAATAAATCCTCGAATAACAAACGCTATACCGAGTCACACGAATTTATAAATTTCCTGTGATATTTATCCTTTTTTATGTACCTTGATTGTGCATTAGTCGTTTATTAGGGTGATTCCTCACTTAAAAATATTAAGGTAGTTCGTGTTCTCTCAATTTTAGCACCATCAAACCGGCACGGGTACAGTTCATCACTTGGATACAAGATTCAACATGCATCTTCTTGTCGGGAGGCGGGTTATAGTTTGCTCACTTTCTTACAAGGTGCATCTATATGGCAGAGCCAATTGGTTGTCTTGTTGTTCAGACATGAAAGTCATGAGCTTAGAACACACACATCAAAATATGAGCGAGAATCACATGTGTGATTGGCATGGTGGCCTACTATCTAGGTCATTGTTGGTTGAGGTGGATACATCCTTCTAATCATAATCGGTTGAGATCTCGTTGCACTCAAATTTGATCTTTAGGAATATCAGTTTGAGTGGGAGCATATCTTAATATCAATTTTATTGAACTAAGTAGTGCAAATTAATTTTGAACAATAGTGTCTAAATAAACTTGTTTCATTTTAGAGATGGATCCCGTTGAAAGCATAAGTATGAGTGAGTTGTTGGGGTTTGTCCATTTAACTAAGTAAAGCGTGAACTTCTAAGATTGGGTTCATGATGTGAGAGCTACTCCCATAAGTTTTGGGGTAGAGCATGTGCTAGACACTAAAGTCCCGACACCTAATGGAGAATATTCTCCATTGGGAGATGAGGAGTATCAAGTTCATGTGATCATTATTGATAAGCTGAGCTAAGTGATTGTTATCCACACAATTGGCCCTTCCGTCTCATGGAAGTTTTGGAGGATCGGTTCACTATGAAACTTTATCATGGTCATCACAAACTTTATGCAGAACTGTTAAGGTGCAAACTCAATTGCCTTGGGCCTTTGAGGGAGCACAAGGAAAAGTTCCCATGGATACTGCAAAAGCTTAAGGATATTGGTATTCCAATTCCAGAAAGGCTAGCAGTTGACAGACTTCTCATGTCAATTCCATCGCATTACTTTGTATTTGTGACTTGCTACAATCTGATGGAAGTGGCAAAGACAGTTGAAGAAGTCTTTCAGATTCTCATGTCAGCTGAGATGGATGTTTTCGCTCACGCCATGATGACTGCACCAAAAGACAAAGACAAGTGGAAAGTCCACACGAGGTATAAGAGTTATACCAGTTATTGACATTTTCTTGTCTAAAACATATTTTGGTATTGGATACTAAAATTTATTGCAAAGTGGGAAGGAAAAGAGGAAAGAGGGGTGGGAAGCATGGAAGGCGCAATGGAAGACGCATTAATAGCGCCACACGAGATGCATCATTTGTGAAGTCCAAAGTCAATATAGAGGATAAACACTAGGACTTCTAAATAATAGTTATTTTGAGTTCAATCATTATGTAATAAATATTTTATGTTCCTCGACACTGTTGAGTTCGAATTATAAAATATGTGTGGGAATTCCAAGCCTGGGAATTCAAATTTTATAATCTTCTTTATTGTGTTATGTCAGTTAGTTTTATTATTAAGTCTTGAATATTTTGATTCAAACTATCGCTCAAGTTTTAGTAATAGTTTTTTCGATTGTTAAATAAGTTGGATATAAGTATTTTATTTTTATTTATCAAGGGTTAAAGACTACCTCCAAACATATTTAATATGTCCAAAATCCATTAAGTGCTAGGCACTTGTGAATTTCGAAATTCACATAAATTATCGATGTTTTCTCAATTGACTTGATACCATTTAAGACTCAATATGATAGTTCCTAGTAAGGGTTATTTTAATGATAGTTCCTAGTAATTAATATTGATCAATCATGATGCATAATTGATTAAGGGTTTTGTATAAAGCCAATAAATTTATTGGTAGTAAAATTCCACTTTATACTCCAAGTGTTTTAAACACATTGGATTAAGCAGAAAAGTGTATTCTCGTGAAAGAGATGTGGAAATTATATAAAGTTAAGATTGTGAATATTTGGAAAAGTATTGAATGAAAGAGGTAACATGCAAATATTCCCAATTCATCACCTTATTCGGGAATTTATGTATGAGATACACAAAGTTCAAACTTAATATTTGACTAAAAGTCATGTGAGTAATTTGATGTAATATTCACTTTATGATATAGTCATGAAAATTCCAGGATAATGACCACAATGTGCAAGACAAAACAAACAAGATAATAGTACTCATAAAATATATGTTATTGGATTATCATATAGATCCATGTTAAAAAAGGATATTCATTTTGACTCCAAGATTTTATCTTGAGACTAAGTTAGAGTGATTTTAAAATCACAAGGAAAGTGAACATTTTCACAAGAAAAACATATACGAATATTTTATATTCATAAATCTAGTATTACTAAAATTGTTTTATCAAGACAAATAAATGATAATGATGATTTTAAAACTTATCATATCAATTGCTTGCAGCTCTTATTGGATCAATTAGCAAATTAGTTTGCTAAGTGTAGTTAATTTTGATTACTAGAGTAATCAGAAATATTACAGGTATGATTATTAAGTCAGTCGTGTTAATGAAACAAGAAGGAATTTCTTTTTTATTATACAAAGCGAAAGGACTTAAAAGTCAGAGGGAGCTGATTATGATCTTTTTAATTTGGCTGGGCCTAATTAAAAGAAAGATAGCTCATGTAAATGATGTAAAAAGGTTTTTAACGCAATATCATAAAGTGTCTTAATAAATTCAGGATCTATTAGATAGATTAAGGAATTTAATAAACATGAATATGATTGATGTGCTAAAAGTAATTCTGGAAGAAATTTCGAATTACATCCAGATAAAATTATTTTGTCTCAAAAGAAAAATAACATGATATTTTGCAATACATATGACCTTTGTAGTCATTGGTGAGCAAAATACATATGGGATAAGATAAAATCATAATATTTTGTGATTTGACCAATCTCATAGTCATAAAAGGAGAAGGACACAAGAACCGGTAGATTTCTATTGACTAAAATTATTTTAGTCAACCGGTATAAAGGAAAGACTTGGAAAAAGTTTTTCTTATGCAGTTAAATGTTTGTAATAAAACCAAGAAATATTATGGTGAGAAGTTTCTCACTGAAATATTCAACATTAATACTAGAAGTTATAAAACAACTCGGTCGAGTGTTGTATATCTACAAACAATATTGTATTCACATATGTATTTTTGGTGGAATTACAAAATCAAATCTTAACTGATTTTAACTCAGCCTATGATTCTTCAATTGATAATATCGTATGTTTTAAAATTATCAATATTATAGTATTATGAGTGGACTCTATAGTATTTTGCTATGGATAGTTGCAACTCGATGTTGGACATTGTTGGTTGCAAGTTATTTGATAAAAGTCATTCAACTTGGTGAGGTTTCAACGATGGTACAATAATTCATTCAGAGACAATTGAATTATTAATATTGTCACATAACTAGGTTCACACAAATCCAATTCCTAATAAATCCAAACACAAGTTTATCACAACTTGATGAGATCAAAAGGTGAAAGACGGAAGTCTAAGGTACCACACGCATATTGTGAGTAACAACGGAATTCTATAGGTGTTATGTCATCATACTAACTAGAATATTAATTGACTTTAGTGTAAGTGGGAGACTGTTGGATGTATGTGCTAGAGACTATAATATTTTGTTATTATTCTATCTCCAAGTTCAGAATTATGTTTATGTCATCATGCTACAACTACTATAGCACTTGAAAAGTAAGTTTTCCAAGGAAAATCTTTGTGTGGGTGTGAATACATAAACAAACAAGAGTTCCTAATCTTGTCTCTAAGATTACCTTATGGTTTGTGATATGATCACATTTTCCTGATCATGGAATTGGATAAAAGTCCAGCAAAACATAAAATTTTATTGTTAGGATAACAATAGTACTGAACCGACCCAACTTTATGTTGTTGCTAAAAGGGACGAAACAATCATTATGTATTTTAGAAAATGCATATGAAGTTAATATTGACTATAATTCCTATATTATGAGAATATCTTGTGACCGCATGATCAATAGTTATATTTTGGATATCATCAACCGTCTTGCCGTAACTGGGGATTATAACGGTGATATCTCGGTATGACGTAGAATGGAACTGATATCTTTCAAGACTAGTACTTAACTCCTCTAGAAGATATAGAGATATATTCTCCGGTCCCACTCAGATGATGACATATCGTCTGGCTAGACACAGGTTGATTTATTACAGGTTCACCGGGGGTATGGGTGAGAAAAGAGAATGATATAGGTAAAGGAGTTCTATGTGTTATGATCGAAGAGTTTGATCAGACTAGATCACATAGTATAACCTCGTGATATTGTTGGTATCTTGAAGTTAAGGGCATGATTGCAATGAGTAAATTATAAGGTTCCCTTGTTCTTCGGGAACACACAGGAGCCAACATGGACATACATGGTCCAACTGTTGGTTATTGTTCGGTAAGTCCCCGAACATTATTGTGTGTTGTCGAGCCTTTACAGGTCACACAATTAAGCCATGCCAACCTTTTATTGATATAAATAATATGTTGTTAGTGGTTTTATGAATGTTCGATGTCGTTACGATATCACAGAAATAAGTCCTGTGTCAATTGGAGTGGTTTTAGGGAAGTTATTATAAGAGAGAAATTATGCCGGTGTTAGGAAGAATTTATATGAGAGTCAACGGAAGACATGAGATGTCCCGGGGTGTTAGAAATGTGTTTCTAACATAGTTAGATAATATCAACGATTTTATCTATAGGAGTCAAGTTGTTCCAGAGGAGTTTCGGAGACTTTCCAGATAAGGAAGAAGTGTATGGAGGGGGCAGATTTCCCCCTCATGGTCGAACCCTATTTTAGTGGTCGAACCCTATTTTACTGGGTTCACAAGTTGGTACTCATCGTCCCGACATTTTTCTGGAATTTATTGGAGACAATAGGAGAAAAATAAAATAGGAAGGGAGAGAGGAGTGGAGCTGGACTGCACCTCCCAATCCGAGTTCGTCTAGGAGGGAGACTAACTTAGGACTCCCCCTCCCTCTTTGTCAAGTGTCTCCTCACTCCCACTATATAAAGCACCCCAAGGCTCATAAAAACACAAAATTGGCTCTCAAGAGTCAAGCCTCTCTCTCTCTAGTAGAATTAGAGGATATAATTATAGCTTCTAATTATATCCTAATTGAATTAGAGCCTCTTCTAATTGGCTTTTGAGTTATACGCTACCGATTAGACCTAGCTCTGATTATCTATTTTCTCTATTATGTGTTGAGAACTTCTAGATTCATAATAGCTCTAATCACAGTTGATTAGAGCTACCAATTAGCAACGCCAGAAGGTTGTCTCTTTTCGTCGGTGCCGAGTCCTGGCCGGCGGAGCGCTGATGTGTTGACACGAGCGTACACGTGCACACCATAAGAGGGATTACACGTGTGATCTTTGACTAGGGAAGATTGAGCGACATACTTATAGCTAGGCCTAGTTGCGAAGATCTACGATTGTTCAGAACTCTTCTATGACTACATTAAATCCACTGCCCAGTGAGTTGTGATCCTCATCCTCGCATGTATCGGCATGTCTCGTTATCTACATAGTGATCTTGGCGGACAACGTAGGATAAAAAATTTAAATTCTGCAGTGTAGACCAGCAGAGATTCTATTAAGATGTTTACAAAAATAATTAATAATATAGCCATTGTGCTCATGATAATCATGGAAATACTTAAGTATAGCACAAATTTCATATTTGTAAGGAGCATCATTTTTATTTTTAAGCAAAGAATTGATTTAAATAGTACCCATCCAAGCAATAAATTCTTCTATTTGTTCCACATCATAAAAATCATAGTCTCCCAAAACATAAGAGGATATGATTTTATTATCATTACACGTACATTGGAAAGGAAGGTGCTTAAAGTCCACATAGCAGCCAGATTTATCAGAGCAACACGGTATATCATATACAGAGCATAAGTCTCTAGCATAGCTATCCAATTTATTTTTAAGTATCCATATAAGTGTTTCCTTTTTTGACATAGGCGGTATTCATTATAATATTTTTGTCAGTTTTCCATGAACCCACCTTGCCAATAAAATCTAGTTTGAAAGAAAGTAACCATTGATAGCAAGAACGATAAATCAAGTAAAAAAAAAGAGTGTACTTCCAAAGTGAGCTTATAGATAAATCTATACTCCCCGGTAGCGACGAATTAAAATAGTCTTGATAACCCACAAGTGTAGGGGTCGCAACAATCTTAGAGGGTAAGTGTAACCCAATTTATTGATTCGACACAGGGGGGTCAAAAATACCTATAAGACTTAGCACTTGACTTGTCAATTCAGCCACACCTGAGAAGCACTTAGAAAAAGATATTAGTAACACAAGATGCAAGGAAATAGTGGATATAGTGGTGATGTGATGATTCTCTCGCGTCCTCAACACAACTAATACAATGGTAATTGTTTATATGCACTAGTTCAGCGAAGAGACGGTGGAAGTGGTGTAATATGGAGTGGAATAGGTGATTTGTGTGACCTGAAATAATAATAGAAGCAAAGTAACAAGTGACAAAATCATGTGAAAATAGTAGCAATAATAATAACAGATGGTCCGGGGTCCATGGTTTCACTAGTGGTAAGTCTCCAAACAAGAGAACAAGTGTTGGGTAAACAAATTACACCTAGGCAATTGACAAATCATGAGTGCATAACAATGATATTATGATGATATATAGTTCACGGGTTCTAACATAGTAGGCATTATGTCAAGGCATATGGACCGCTATCCGGCTGCATCCATGTCTAAAAGTCCACCTCAGGAAATTTATCCAGCAAATCCCTTGGTATTAAGTTGCAGCATCGAAGTGATTTCTTTGTGTGCAACAGACAAATGTATTAAGAAAAATACTTAATGTAAGCAATAATCCTCATCCGAAGACAAAAAGACCGTTGTTTTCTCCCTAGTGACAACAACACATCCCCGCCCGTCACAATTCTGTCACTCGAGCACAGATGAAAAGAAGTCATGAACCCAATACCTAACATATAAACCCCCTCTTGGAGATGCATATAATTACATGATCGGCATAACCACACACATCAGAGAGTATTTCAAGAACATATTAAAACACTCTAAAGATATAATTGAAGCTTATCAAATAATGACATGAATAAAAGAATCATAATTCCATGGTTCATCAGATCCTAGCAAACACAACACATAACATTGCATCAGATGGATCTCAATCATGTAGGACATCTCATGAGAACATTGTATTAATAATCAATAGGCAGAGAGTACCAACTAGCTACTACTATCAACTCGTAGTCTATGGGTGAACTACTCACGAAGCATCATGGAGGCAGAATGGTCGATGGAGATGGATCCGGGGGCACCTCCCGTCCCGAGGGAGTGCCAGAACAGAGACTTATGTCCCAGGGTTTTGGATGGTGGCGGAGTTCGGACGTGTTTCTGGAAAAAGTCCTCCCGTCTCTAATGTTTTTTATGTCAAGGGGGTATTTATGGGCGAAGAGGCGACGCGAGGTGGCGCCCGAGGCCACCAGATGACCTCATGGTGCGGCCTAGGCCCCACCAGCGTCTAGGGGTCACCTGCTTTTGGACTCCGTCTTCGTTACGGGCAAAATATAATCTCTGTAGATTTTTGGGACATTTGGCGAATATTTTCTTCAGATCTTTTCTCAAACATAATAACAACAGATTAGTGATGGCTAGGTTGAGACTCCAAGTGCAGAGTGTGTAGCTAGTGGCAAGCCTTCTTCCCCACGAGGGTGACTCGAGGGTTTATATCGAACTCTTGGGGAGCCAGTATTTCAGCAGTTGTCTTCCAAGCTTCCTCCAGGATCCTGCAAACAAATAGAGAGTTTTGTGCCCTCAACCTCACCAAGTGGTTGTCAAGCACAAGGTGTGAGACTTCTAAATTGCAATGAAAAACTGAAAGTAAATGTGCAATAATTAAATCTACTACTAAATGCAAATGAGAAAATAAATATGCAATGGATTGTTTTTGTATTTTTTTGATGCAAGTGGTGATGGAGATAATGTAAATTAGAATTGGAGATGCAAGTAAAGTAAAGTGCAAGTAAAGTAAATTGCAGCAAAGTAACTAGAGTGTTTTCTTATATTTAAAATAGGACCAGGGTTCATGGTTTCACACTTGCATTCTCTCAAATAAAGTGGTAGACGGTGGACATAAAGAATTACATGTGAGATTACAATAACATGTTTAACATTGAGTACTTTCATATGGGCATCACGTCCTAGCATAGAGATCTCTACGGTCATATTGATCCCTCTTATACTCCACCAAGATGCGAAATAAATCATAACACCTCGATAATTAAGGAAAAACCAGAGTATAGCTTTAAGCAATGTGACATGAAGTTGAAGTAAGAACTTGCTAGATTTAGTCATGGAGATTGATTAGTGTCACTTCAAATCCCCGGTAACAAGGTACTCCTTTTTATCCCTAGTGAGGTAACTAAGAAAGGTTTAACAAAACCTAACTGGATCGCTGAACTTTTGTCACTTTCACAGCACTAGCCACCCCCCGTTACTCCAACTAATGCACCCATCACCCCACACACGCTCTCAATAACTAGATTGATCAAAGATAGCAAATAAGAACGGGGTACATAAGATACATCTACTCAAATAACTCAAGAGAAACAATTGCAATCTCAGATTCAATAACTCATAGAAAAGATCCACTACATAGGAATTACAACGGTGCCCGTAATCATGTGAGGAAGCTCATACGGATCTAATTAGGGAAACACATAGAGAGAGAGATACAAGTGCTACTTCCACAAACCCATAGCCCTGGGGTGGACTACTCCCTCTTCATGGAGATGTAGATGGAGATGACGTTGGAGGGGTAGGAGATCACACCGGCGGCGCCCCGCCGGAGTTTTCCCCCTCCAATCTGGAAGTTCTGGTCTCTGTTTTGGTGTTTCGGTGTTTCAGCGGCGCTCTTCTCCGTAAGGGTACGGGGGACCCTTTTTATAGTCGGTTTTAGGTCACGACGGAGTCGGTAAATATAAGATGGAATGAATTGGGGCCACAGGGGCCAAAAGGGGGCCTCTCACGCGGCCAAGGAATCTGCCGCGTGGAGGGTCCTCTTTTGGGCCTCCTTTCCCAATTCTCGTGGATCCTTCGCCCGCAAGTCTTCTCCTTCCAAAAAAATGACCCCCGCAGATTTTCAGGTGATTTCGCGGAAGTTTGCCCCCTGAAATGTCAAAAATATAGAAAACGGGGTTTCTGACAGGCAGGGTTAATTCATAAAAGTTGGGGGACTTTGTAATTTAACCCCAAAATACTATAAAACATTGAATTATACCCTTATATGATGCAATATGTAATAGAAAACCATGTGAAAATATGCAAAATTCATCTATGCATTTTACATGCATCAACATCCCCAAGCTTAACCCATGCTCGTCCTCGAGTATGAAGGTGATAAAACTAAGGTGGGTTTTGTATATTGAAACAATCATGGGATATCAAGGAGGATTATTCATGCTACATATAATCAAATGATTAATACTAGAAATGAGTAGCAATATACAATTCATGTTGTAAGAAATATCAAATATGCAAGTAAAGATGCTTCATGAAAGTTCACAAAGTGTATAATGAAATAAAAGCACTATGGACTAAATGCATACACAAAATGAAAAATAAAATCCTATATTGGTCAAAGAATAGCATAATGGAGAATAGAAAATATGGTGGACACTTTGGAGAAAATTGAGTAGAGGTAAAACATGATCAAGTCTTATTTAGCCTCTAAATTATTCAACTAAAATTACTAATTGAAATGTGGTATCCATTGATCTAGGACTCTCATTGCCCCTTTATCACTAGCATCTTAAAATTGTGAGTATTGAAGTAATGAGAATGACAAGGTGGTTGAAAGTCTCATGCCCCGTGAGTGTGAAAACCTACTCCATGATTACTCAACTTAAGATTCCTAATAAGCTTTGTACAATCATAATAAATATTAATGACATCATAGAGAACCGCAAAGAGGTACCTCTTGCCCCATGACATGGAAACAAGCCCATGTTACAATGACAAGATGAACAAACGGAGTAGACTCATCATCCTTTTTATTTTCATTCACTATTATGCATAGCTTCTTATTTTATTATAGGATGTGTTGTAGAGTCACTCAAGCTATAAGTAAATTTCCACCATGATAAAGCATGGCTTGGGTTAGCGGCCCAATGCGTTTCTCTAGTCATATAGATACTTACTCATCAAAACTTACTATTCCTCTATTTCATTTCGGCATGGCAGGAGTCCAAAACAAAAGTACATGATATCAACCAAATGTAAATTTTTTGTGCAATGTTGAAAGCTTTCCGGTGATACACGTTTATAGCTAGCTCCCAACCACACACTTGTCAAACGCAAAACTTGTGGCTCCAATTATTGGGTCATGTTTATTAGATGCATAAAAAGTAAAGTGTGCCTTCAAAAGTTCGTGAGAGTCCTATCCCAAGTTCAACCCATGACAATTAATAAAGTGAATATCTTAATCTAGAACATAAATAACACAATAACATGGTGAACATACTCGGAATAGAAATGAAGCTAATGGGAAGATATGGTGGACTCACTGGAAATACTTGGCTAAGGAGTGTTGGAAACAAGTTTTTACTTGTTGGAATTTTTAAATTTTTGGGCTAGCAAGAGGGAGATAGTTGAACAGCTACTATGCATGCATATGTCCATAGAACTACTCATTTCATGACAAACTAAATAAACCAACAATTAACATCAAGGACATGAATAAGAGATAGCTCAAGACAACATTATTGCAAATTTCTACACATAAAAAGCCTATAAATCATGCAAACATATGTAGCTCTTCAAATCAACCATGGCATCCCTATTCCAAGTCATAATACTAGCATCCAATACATTCCAACCCAAAACTACAGTAGTCAATCTTATATAAAATGATGGTGGTGGTCTTATCAAAACAAAAATAAAAACAAAAACTAGACGCTTCAAGTTTCTACGATAAATGCTTTGCTTAGAAAAACAGAAAGTAGACGTGTGCTAACCAAAAGAGTGTAGCTCCAGTGGGGTGTTCATCACATCCCCAAGCTTATGGCTTTCACCATTCTTGGATGTCTTGAGGCGCAGCTCCTCTATTCCCTGTGAAAAAACTTCACAAAACATGTTTCTCCCATTCTTTTTCTGTGGGGTGAGATTAGCAAGGACAAACAAATCACATGCTTGTTGTGCAAAATTCCAAATCAAATGCTCCAGTAGATAGAAAATAAGGTTCATTATGTTGTATGTTCACTCTCTTGCTTGAAAGAATCATGGAAATTCGATTCCCAAGCCCAAAGAGTGCATAAAACAAAACAAGGCAGAATCTGTCCAGAAAAGAAAAGCAACAGCAGCAAAACGAACGTTTTTCCCTAAGCTAGACTCGTCAAAACATTAAGCCAATTTTTTTGCTTACAGAGGACGAAAAGTTGCAGAACATACTAAAAAATTAGCTCAATCCGACATACCAATAAAAACGTAAAATCGTGAGCAGACTCGTGCTGAAACAAAAATTTCATGCACTAGGATAGCAACTTATAAGTCCAAATGGGTTTGACTTGACTCTTTATTGAAAACTCCAGAATTAAAACAAAAAAACTAATCTCTTGAGAAAGCAAGAGGACACTAGGAAAATCCAAACAAAAACAACCGGGTTGCCTCCCGTAAAGCGCTTTCTTTATAGCCATACATCTAGGCTTTACTTACTTGATAATCAAGAGGGATAAAGCTCATGAGGGAGCTTGTTCTTCAGCGTGCCCCTCTTCCTTGGGAAGTGCTCCATGCTTTTCTTGTGAGGGAACTGAAACTTGACATTCCCTTCCTTGGAATCTATGATTGCACCTGTAGTACGAAGAAAAGGTCTACCCAAAATAATAGGACTAGGGGATTTATCCCCCATATCCATAATAATGAAATCAACGGGTACAAAAGTCATGTGCAATTCAATAGTAACATCTTTTACTTGTCCTATAGCATGTTTAGTAGAGTTATCAGCAAGGACAAATTCACTTGAGCACTTTTCTAAATTTTCTAGTTCTAGCAATTCATATAATTCTTTAGAGAGTACCGATACACTAGAACCTAGATCTAACATAGCATGGTGAATTTCTTTTCCAATTGAAACTAGCACCTTGGGGATCCATGCATCCCCAAGCTTAGGAGGTATCATGGCCTCATTCTTGTACCTAGCAATTTTTTCTTGCAAGACATGATTAGCAATATAAGATCCAAAGCCAGGTTGATTAACATTTATAGTGGGATCACTAGCAAATTTTTGTAGAGTAGCAATAAGTTCTTGCAATCTACTTTTTTCTAAATCAAGCAATGGATCCTTAATTTCAGTAAGAATCATAATTTCCTCTACTTTACTCTCTAATTTAGCTAGCATGCTTGATTCATGAGGACTAATTTCGTCTTTGCTAGCAAGATAAGACATATATGGAAGTAAATATTCAGGGTACTTCACTATTTCATTCAAAGTTTCTTCTAAGCTAGTAGGGACATGCTCACTTGTATTCTCAGTAATATGATCAATATTTTCAATAATAGGAGCAGCAATAGTAATAGAATTCATTCCTACACTAGGTTGTGCTTGTGGCTTTCCTGCTGACATGCTTAATAGAGTTGCTTGATTATCAGCTAATTTTGACAATGCTTTATCTAAATTCGAAGATTGAAGTTGCAATCCTTTAATATCACTACTAATGAATGCAATAGACTTATTTAACTCATGTATCATAGCATTGTGACTAGCAACTTGTTCCATAAGCAATTTATTAGATTCAGAAATTTCACTAGAAGGCTTCCACTTATTTTCATTAGCATTAGGATATGGAACAAAAGGTTTATTTGGCACATAAGGAGGTTTACTATATGAATTGTAAGCATTACCAAAACCATTGCTACCATAATTCCTAACAAAATTAACATCCACAATTTCAGAATTACTACCAACTAGCTCCTGCAAAGGCACATTCTCCATATTTTGTTTATTAATAAAAACAAGAATAGTCTCCATTTTAGAAGATAAATCATTGGTTTCTTCAATTGAGTTTATTTTCTTAGTGGGATTGGGTGCTCTTTCAGTATTCCATTGACTATAATTTTGCAATATGCTTTCTAATATGCTCTTAGCCTCACCTACAGTTTTACTCATAAAGTCACCTCCAGCAGCAGAATCAAGTATATTTCTAGACATGTAGTTTAGACCATTATAAAAAGAGTGTAGTATGGTACATTCATTTACTCCATGTGATGGGCATGTTCTAAGCATTAATTTAATTCTATCCCATGCCATGGCTACATGTTCATTATCATTTTGCCTAAATGAGAGGATATTATTCCTATTTTGCAAAAATTTAACAGGAGGATAATATTTCTTAATGAAAGCTTCTTTTAAATCATCCCAAGACTTTATACTAGCTGTTGGTAGTGAAAGTAACCATTCTTTAGCCTTTCCTCTAAGTGAAAAAGGAAATAATTTCAGTTTTAAAACACTACTTTCCACATTTTTAAATTTTTGCATATCACATATTTCCATGAAATCATGAAGATGCATAGAGGCATCCTCCATAGCACTACCACCAAATTGCTCTCTAGTAATTAAATTTCAATAAACTAGGACTTACTTCATAGCTTTCAGCTTGTATTTCAGGTGTAGTAATTGGCCTAGCAATGAATTGGTCATTGGGTGTATTTGTGTAGTCACTTAATTTAGTTCTATCACCCATTTTAACAGTTTTTATGTAGTTTTTAATTTTTTATGCAAAACTAAAAAGTAAAGTAACTAAGCAAATTCGAAATACTAAAATAATCTAGATAACTAAATGCAAAACTAAAATTTAAACTAAAATAAAATATGCAAGACAAAACAAAAACAAGAACAAAAACAAAAACAAGACAAGAAACAAAACAATCTACTTGAAAGAAGGTGGAGATATAAAGGACGGTACTCACGTAGGTGCAACCTCCCCAAGCTTAGGTGTTTGCACACCTTGTTGGTGATGAAGACTTCTTGTGAGCTCCCTTGGACAACTCCTTCACCTATGGCTCCCCGGCAACGGCGCCAGAAAAATGCTTGATGGCTAGGTTGAGACTCCAAGTGCAGAGTGTGTAGCTAGTGGCAACCCTTCTTCCCCACGAGGGTGACTCGAGGGTTTATATCGAACTCTTGGGGAGCCAGTATTTCAGCAGTTGTCTTCCAAGCTTCCTCCAGGATCCTGCAAACAAATAGAGAGTTTTGTGCCCTCAACCTCACCAAGTGGTTGTCAAGCACAAGGTGTGAGACTTCTAAATTGCAATGCAAAACTGAAAGTAAATGTGCAATAATTAAATCTACTACTAAATGCAAATGAGAAAATAAATATGCAATGGATTGTTTTTGTATTTTTGTGATGCAAGTGGTGATGGAGATAATGTAAATTCGAATTGGAGATGCAAGTAAAGTAAAGTGCAAGTAAAGTAAATTGCAGCCAAGTAACTAGAGTGTTTTCTTATATTTAAAATAGGACCGGGGTTCATGGTTTCACACTTGCATTCTCTCAAATAAAGTGGTAGACGGTGGACATAAAGAATTACATGTGAGATTACAATAACATGTTTAACATTGAGTACTTTCATATGGGCATCACGTCCTAGCATAGAGATCTCTACAGTCATATTGATCCCTCTTATACTCCACCAAGATGCGAAATAAATCATAACATCTCGATAATTAAGGAAAAACCAGAGTATAGCTTTAAGCAATGTGACATGAAGTTGAAGTAAGAACTTGCTAGATTTAGTCATGGAGATTGATTAGTGTCACTTCAAATCCCCGGTAACAAGGTACTCATTTTTATCCCTAGTGAGGTAACTAAGAAAGGTTTAACAAAACCTAACTGGATCGCTGAACTTCTGTCACTTTCACAGCACTAGCCACCCCCCGTTACTCCAACTAATGCACCCATCACCCCACACACGCTCTCAAGAACTAGATTGATCAAAGCTAGCAAATAAGAACGGGGTACATAAGATACATCTACTCAAATAACTCAAGAGAAACAATTGCAATCTCAGATTCAATAACTCATAGAAAAGATCCACCACGTAGGAATTACAACGGTGCCCGTAATCATGTGAGGCAGCTCATACGGATCTAATTAGGGAAGCACATAGAGAGAGAGATACAAGTGCTACTTCCACAAACCCATAGCCCTGGGGTGGACTACTCCCTCTTCATGGAGATGTGGATGGAGATGACGTTGGAGGGGTAGGAGATCACACCGGCGGCGCCCCGCCGGAGTTTTCCCCCTCCAATCTGGAACTTCTGGTCTCTGTTTTGGTGTTTCGGCGGCGCTCTTCTCCGTAAGGGTACGGGGGACCCTTGTTATAGTCGGTTTTAGGTCTAGACGGAGTCGGTAAGTCGAAGATGGAAGGAATTGGGGCCACAGGGGCCAAAAGGGGGCCTCTCACGCGGCCAAGGAATCTGGCCGCGTGGAGGGTCCTCTTTTGGGCCTCCTTGCCCAATTCTCGTGGATCCTTCACCCGCATGTCTTCTCCTTCCAAAAAAATGACCCCCGCAGATTTTTAGGTGATTTCGCGGAAGTTTGCCCCCTGAAACGTCAAAAATATAGAAAACGGGGTTTCTGACAGGCAGGGTTAATTCCGTAAAAGTTGGGGGATTTTGTAATTTAACCCCAAAATACTATAAAACATTGAATTATACCCTTATATGCTGCAATATGTAATAGAAAACCATGTGAAAATATGCAAAATTCATCTATGCATTTTACATGCATCAATTAGTCCATAAAAACATCCGGAAAATGGAGGAAAACATGTGAAGAACATGTAGAAAACATAGAATGGAGCATAAAAAATTATAGATATGTTTGAGACATATCACCCATGACAACACGGCGACACATAATTTTGGGGGGGGGGGAGCCACAAGGTCTCATCATCCTCAATCCCGCGCACGTGGGCTCCATGTGTTTATCACAACTGCATTCTTGTAATGAACTATTTAGTGCAAGAAGAATCCAATCCTCCTCAGACGATAAACTTAGTGCCAGAAGGGAGTAATGAGGATGGAAATGCAAATAAGAATGTGGTGGAAGGGAAGGCCACTACGATCAATTCTAACCACCATTTTGTGGGAACTTTTAATCCATCCTATGTGCTATATAAGGGCACTGAAGGGGATGTGTATGCTAAATATGTTGGTCCTCGTGGTGGCTATGCTTATAGATGGTATTATATTTATGTGCCTAAGGCTCTTGTTACTGATGCCAAGGGACCCATTCTCAAATGGGTTCCTAAATCAAATAATTAATTGTGTGTAAGGGCATGTCTCCGATGGTTCTAAATGGGTGTTTGATAGTGTTGAACTTCTGTCTAATTCTGACATCGTTGCTATCATGCTGGCTAGAACTGTAGAGGTGCCTGCCTAAGTAAATGCTTCACTTTCTGTATCTGTGAGCACCATGTCCTGCATCTCTTTTTCCCGGAAAAAAATGTTGTATCTGTGAATGTTTTATCCATATATATCATAGACACTGCGTGTATTCTGTATCCTCTTTACATTACCCGCCACTGCCATTCAGAGATGCATCAGGAGCAGCGCCGACTAGAAAGCATACAAGAGAATGCAGGACAATCGAAGCAAGAATGGTTCGGAGGCCATGTCCCAGTGTTGCCGCCAGTTTAACGGTCTCCGTGCACCTGCAAGAGAATCTGTTGCATTGATCGTATGAGCAAGATCGGCAGTTTCCTCGCGAGGAGCAACCCGGCCCTTCTCTATGCATTCTGGGGTTCACGCACGGACTACCCAGCATCACAAACGTTGCATCTGTGAGTGTACCACAGTGACCACGATGTGCAACAATGTCATGAAGGCGGCGCGACGAAGCGCACTATCTGTCTAGTCGTTCTTAAGGCTGCTAGGAAGCGGCAATAGTGCCCCGTTTGCTTCAAGCTGCTCGAGCTGGTTCACCACGCGGCCAGGTTGATACTTCAAAATTCAAATGATACACACATGGTCATGAATATTCTCTATTTCGTAATACTTCAGACGATAATTACGGTTATGCTAGCGTGCAATAATTAAGGTTGTGCTAGCGTGCACTTCTTTTGAAGCTGAGCCATTTGTGCTTCTAGATGTGTTGATTTAAAAAAAACAAACACTGAAACAACCGACAGGGGTTTTTAATATGGAAACTTGTCATATTTCCTTTTGGAGGTATTAGCACCGGAGGTACGGATACTTGCACAGTGGGAGCAAAAATTCATACAACTACTTGCAAACTTAGCTGCAGTGCTACAAATACTTGCATAGTTGGGGCAAATTCTTACAAAACCAATCAAATCGATTTGACACCCTGTTGGCTCTAGAATTTTTCAGAAAACCCCCTAATACTAGCCAGTACAGCAGAACCATCCTGAATGCTTCTTACAGGTGGGCCCCACATGTCAGCGATGGACAGAACAATTAAAATTATTTACACATACGAGGGATTTGAACTCGAGACGGGGAGCAAATTCCTTCAACTACTTGCAAACGTAGGTGCAGTGGTACAAATAGTTGCATAGTTAGAGAAAATTCATACAAAACCAATCAAATCGCGACATTCCGCACGCACACTCGCTCTAGAATTTTTTAGAAACCCCGTCATACTAGCCAGTACAGCAAAACTCTCTAGAATGCTTCTTACATGTTGGCCCCACATGTCAGCGATGGACGAAATAACTAAAATTATGTACACATAGGAGAGATTTGAACTCAAGACGGGGAGCAAATTCATACAACTACTTGCACACGTAGGCGCACTGGTACAAATACTGGCATAGTTAGAGAAAATTCATACAAAACCAATCAAATCGCGACATTTGGCAGGCACGCTGGCTCTAGAATTGTTTAGAAGCCCCCCGATACTAGCCAGTACAGCAGAACCATCCAGAATGCTTATTACAAGTGGGCCCCATATGTCACTGATGGACGAAATAATTAAAATTATTTACACATAGGAGGAACTCGAGACAGGGAGCAAATTCGTACAACTACTTGCAAACGTAGGTGAAGTGGTACAAATACTTGCATACTTAGAGCAAATTCAAACAAAACCAATCAAATCGCGACATTTGGAAGCCACGCTGGCTCAAGAATTTTTCAGAAACCCCCCGGATACTAGCCAGTACAACAGAACTATCCAGAATGCTTCTTAGAGGTGGGCCCCATGTTGGGAATATGCCCTAGAGGCAATCATGTATGATGTAATTCACACTGTATTCATAAAGTTATTAAGTTGTCCTTGTTTTGAACATCTGATATATGTCATTGAATATGTGATTCGATTGTGGAACTATATATTCATGTTGTTCATACTAGATTGTCCTTGGTCATTAAGGTTGTGGTGGACACACATCCTAGACTAATGCGAGTGTTTAGCAAGTCGGACTGACCCATATTGAGATGCAACGAGTATGTCGTCATTTGCATGTCTCAATCAATGTAATCCTTAGACCTCAAGTTATCGCACAATCCGAGTTGTGGATCACCGACTTAGGTTCTGTCAAACGCTGTTCTGTGACAAGGCAGCTATAGGGTCGAATGAGAAGCAAGCTGCGTGATGTGGATAATCAAGATGGGATTTTGCTCCTCCGAATGGAGAGATATTCTCTGGGCCCTCTCAAGTGATATGATTCAAGAAGCATGGCCATGCGCGACTCAGTAAAATGGTAACTCTGTATGTTGACTAAGAGTTAGTCAGATGAATCACATATCACGGATCGAGAAGAGAGTCGAACTATTTAAGGGATGACGATAATTCGCCTATAGTTCGACAAGGTATATCGTGAGGCAAAAGGGACTAATACTTGCATACTTAGAGCAAATTCAAACAAAACCAATCAAATCGCGACATTTGGAAGCCACGCTGGCTCAAGAATTTTTCAGAAACCCCCCGGATACTAGCCAGTACAACAGAACTATCCAGAATGCTTCTTAGAGGTGGGCCCCATGTTGGGAATATGCCCTAGAGGCAATCATGTATGATGTAATTCACACTGTATTCATAAAGTTATTAAGTTGTCCTTGTTTTGAACATCTGATATATGTCATTGCATATGTGATTCGATTGTGGAACTATATATTCATGTTGTTCATACTAGATTGTCCTTGGTCATTAAGGTTGTGGTGGACACACATCCTAGACTAATGCGAGTGTTTAGCAAGTCGGACTGACCCATATTGAGATGCAACGAGTATGTCGTCATTTGCATGTCTCAATCAATGTAATCCTTAGACCTCAAGTTATCGCACAATCCGAATTGTGGATCACCGACTTAGGTTCTGTCAAACGCTGTTCTGTGACCAGGCAGCTATAGGGTCGAATGAGAAGCAAGCTGCGTGATGTGGATAATCAAGATGGGATTTTGCTCCTCCGAATGGAGAGATATTCTCTGGGCCCTCTCAAGTGGTATGATTCAAGAAGCATGGCCATGCGCGACTCAGTTAAATGTTAACTCTGTATGTTGACTAAGAGTTAGTCAGATGAATCACATATCACGGATCGAGAAGAGAGTCGAACTATTTAAGGGATGACGATAATTCGCCTATAGTTCGACAAGGTATATCGTGAGGCAAAAGGGACTAAGATGTAAATCATATTGAAAGGTATGTCGTCATGACTCAATGGGACTTGGGAGTCGGTACATTCTGCTAGGAGCCGCTACCGATTGATCAATTGGGAGTTAGACTCCAATCGTGTCCAAGTCGCCATGAGCCTGCAGGGTCGCACACTCAAGAGCGGAAGCAAATGTATTGGTCGGGTTGGACCCGAACCGGAAATGGACTGATTTTGTGGGTCGGACTCACAGAGGGAATGGGCCACAAGTGTTGTGAATCTCACTACCATTCGCTATATAAAGAGGGGCGCAGGTTGCCCAGCGGGCACGTTAGTCCACTCCCATGCGTTGGGAACCCTAGCCCCACTCAGTCCAGCCGTCGCACCGGACCTAGCAGTCCACCGTCGGAGCTCCTCCTCGTACGTGTGGATACCGGCAGAGGTGTTGTATGTTCAGCACTTCGACGTTCGTGGGATCGGATCGGCTGGATCGGATCGTGGGACTGCACTGCCCCGACGCGCTTCATCGATAATCCGCACCTGCGCGTCTAGTGGTAATACTCGTGGCCTTCTACCTCGGCTAGATCTTGGAAGTACCGCGTAGGAAAAAGTTTTGTTTATCTCTACGCGTTCCAACACCCCACATGTCAACGATGGACGAAATAATTAAAATTATTTACACATCGGAGGGATTTGAATTCGATACGGGGAGCAAATTCGTACAACTACCTGCAGACGTAGGTGCAGTGGTAAAAATACTTGCATAGTTAGAGCAAATTCATACAAAACCAATCCAATCTCGACATTTGGCAGCTACGTTGGCTCTAGAATTTTTCAGAAATCCTCTGATACTAGCCAGTACATCAGAACCATCTAGAATGCTTCTTACAGGTGGGCCCCACATGTCAGCGATGGAGGAAATAATTAAAAATATTTACACATGGGAGGGATTTGAACTCGATACAGGGAGCAAATTCATACAACTACTTGCAAATGTAGGTGCAGTGGTACAAATACTTGCATAGTTAGAGCAAATTCATACAAAACCAATCAAATCGCGACATTTGGAAGCCACACTGGCTCTAGAATTTTTCAGAACCCCCCCCCCATACTAGCAAGTAGAGCATAACCTTCCAGAATGCTTCTTACAAGTGGGCCTTACATGTCAACGATGGACGAAATAATTAAAATTATTTACACATAGGAGGGATTTGAACTCGATATGGGGAGCAAATTCATACAACTACTTGCAAACGTAGGTGCAGTGGTACAAACACTTGCATAGTTAGAGCAAATTCATACAAAACCAATCAAATCGCGACATTTGGCAGCCACTGGCTCTAGAATTTTTCAGACCCCCCCCTCCCCACACACACACACAATACTAGCAAGTAGAGCATAACCTTCGAGAATGCTTCTTACAAGTGGGCCCTACATGTCAGCGATGGACGAAATAATTAAAATTATTTACACATGGGAGGGATTTGAACTCGAGATGGGGAGCAAATTCATACAACTACTTGCAAACGTAGGTGCGGTGGTACAAATACTTGCATAGTTGGAGAAAATTCATACAAAATCAATCAAATCGCGACATTTTGCAGCCACACTGGCTCTAGAATTTTGGAGCAAATTCATACAAAACCAATCAAATTGCGACATTTGGCAGCCACACTGGCTCTAGAACTTTTTAGAAACCCCCCGATACTAGCAAGTATAGCAGAACAATCCAGAATGCTTCTTCATAGGTGGGGCCCTCATGTCAGCGATGGACGAAATAATTTAAAAATTATTTACACATAGGAGGGATTTGAACTCGAGACCTGTTTGTGTGAAAACACTTCTATAGCCAGAAAAACACACACTCCTTGATTTCATAATTAGGTACAACATTTTATTATACTTAAGCCCGAGCGCGTACGTATAGATATATAATACAATGGTGTCGCTAACTGTTCATAAATAGTATATTGTTTTATTGCACAAAAGGCAATATTATTCTTTCTGAACTTGAGTGTTACTACAAAGAGAGCCACTAGTTTTTGATATATAACATTTTTTGCGGGTAGTTGATATATAACAATTGACTAACCCCCTGTTTTGATGGAGGAAAAACTTCTTGGAATTGAACTAACCTATAAATTCTAAATTCAAGATGGAAAGGAATTGAGCTGCAATTCCAATTCTATTGTTTGATTGTGCATAGAATTTACTGATGGAATCAAAGGTTGTGACCCAATTCCAATTCCTGTTTGGATGTACACACCATGGAATTCGATGTTTTTTTAGTTGGACAATATAAACATGTGGACATGCATGAAAAAAATAGTATATATATTTAAATGTTTATATATCATTTTGCACACACAATAATATATAAAAAATAGAATAAAGTCACATAACAACGTACGTATGAATAACTATGGAAAACATTTGAAATAAATAACAGGTTAAGAAAACTAAAGATCGTTTTTTTTAACTTATAGCAATAGAGCAAGGAAAATAAAAGGACAGTGGCATGTGTCGCAGGCGAAGGTCAGCATGCCTAGGGGAGATCTTGGCTGGACTCTTGCCCTGAACTTCTTTGTAACCGCCTGAACCAGGATTGTAATCCTTCGGCTATGGAATGAAGCTTTATTTCTTCTAAAAAAACACGCCCATGCACAATCCTGCACGGCACGCCCATGCTCGGGTGGAGCAGTGCCATCCGAGCACTCCCGCTGCACCAACCTGCTACCTTCGATCGGGGGCACCGTCGCGCTCGCCGGAGCCCCCGGACCTCATCTCCCCCTCTGATTTCTCCACAGCCAGTGCATGTCGGTACTCCTCTCCCGTACTCGTCCGTCCCCGCCTACCTCTGTCCTCTCCGGCGACCAGCCGGCGACCGTCCAACCTCCTCGTCCTTCCTCTCCTCCGCACCAGTCCTCGTCCGTCCTCCGTGCCCGTCAATCTAGGTCTTCATCAGAGTGGCGGAGATATGGTGTTGCCGATGGCGAATCGGAGCGGATTGGAGGGCGGGGAAATTCCAGAACGGCGGGGAATGGAGGGAGGGGAGAGGAGGATGCGGAGCTCACCGGTGCCGCCGTCCTTCGTCTTCTTCTCCAGGTCGCCTTCCTGCGCTGCGCGGTGGAGCCAGTCAGGGGTCGGGGAAAAGGTACGGACGGGGCGAAAGAAAAATTTCCGCGTCTGTTTCCGAGCTCCCAGGCTCGGAATCGATCAGCCACGCGAGGACGTGCGCGCCAACGTTCCACGGAATTGGATAACTTTTCCGTGGCCCAATTCCGTGACCACTCCAACCAATTAAATTCGGAACCTCAATTCCATATTGCCAATTCCTAAGTGTTTTTCCTACGTCCCAACAGAGGGTAATAGAATCGATGATGCTCTGTTGAATCATCAGTATTTTAATTAATTTTCCATCTCTGCGATGACAGAGCGAGGCAGCCGCACTACATGCACGCCATAAGAGCATCCACAGCGGGCAACGCTTAGGAGGCGCTTAACTAATAAAAATAAATAGAAGAAACAGAATATGCAGCTAGCGCTTGGGGTCTCGCAACGCAGCTCTCTTCAATGAGACGCTAATTTAGCCCCATGCATGTCCATTTACACACAAGGAGAGGGGAAATGGAAGTAGCGCCCAGGGACAACTTTGGCGTCTGGCACTCGGGATTGAGCACATTAACCGCCGATTGACCAGGATTCGTATCCTGCCGCCTTCTTTTAACAGCCGTGTTATGGATGCTCTAATAAGGTGTAATTACTTATCCAGTTACATAGTCACAGACCGATCGATCGATTTTAAGAGTCAACATGTAAAAATAAAAAACTAAGAGTATCCACATCGCGCTAGGATTGGATTTCCGGTATACCGGCAGTTATGACCTCTATTCCTTGTCCGGCGCATATTGTTTCGCCTAACGTATGGTCGGCGGGTCCAAGGGAGGCGCTAGATTTATGCAGAGTTGGAGTGTTAAGCGCTTAATCATGTTCGTTAGCGACGGGACAAGCGCCTACCGTTGCAAGCTAAGTTAGTTGAGAAATTAATTTTCTATGATTACTTTTTATTAATTAAGCGCCTATCTAAGCGTCATGTATTGTGATTGCTCTAATAGACCGTCAACACACACGGGCGACTCCCTTTCTGCATACACGTCACTCAGGGTTTTTTTTTTCGTCACTCAGGCTTTCTTGTACCATATACGAGATCGAAGAACGTACACATGTACGTACGCCCGGATGGCTTGCTTAACTATCCTATATATATAGGTACGCGCTCTATGACACTAAGACACTAACATATATGTGTCTTTGTGGCTATAGAAGTGTGTGCCCTCCCGCAACATGTCCCAAGTTCTATTGCTCCAATCTCACTTAATTTTAATTATTTGACCGCCGCTTGACATTACTGCTCTATTGGTTAGTTTAGACTAGTCATAGTGGAGAGTATCATATACTAGTATCATACACATGATACTTAAGACTAGTCACAATGGGGAGTATATGATACTAGTCTACTCCCTCCGTCCACGAATAAGTGTATATCTACTTTTACACTTAGTCAAACTTTTTAAATTTTGACCAAATTTATAGAAAAACGTAACAATATATATAACATCAAAATTATATATTTATAAACTTCATGTCAAGACAAATCTATTGATATTAATTTGGTGTCATAAATGCTAGTACTTTTCCCGATAAAGTTAGTCAAAGTTTAATAAATTTGACCGACGAAAAAGGAAAATGTACACTTTATCACGGATGGAGGGAGTATGTTAGTACTCTCACAATGGGTAGTAACATGTTGGCGGTATCATATAGTGTTGCATTTATTATGATATAGACTCATCTTGTCTCGTAATGCGTTATGTTACGGTATCTGCCTATGATACCATCATCACCTCTCTACTTATTAATTGCACTGCCACGTCAGCTTTTTTGCCAACATGGCATGCATGATACTACTCCCTCCGTCCAGGATTACCAGTCCCCTAGTGAAAAACTATTTGTCCAGAAATTATCTCCCTATAAGGCCCCTAATCATTAATTATCCTAAATAAGTGTGGCCTAATTAATGTAAAATCTTCACCTTCCTCTCTCCCCATAGGACCATAATCATTAATTTTCCTAAATAAGTGTGACCTAATTAATGTTTATTATTAAGAAAATTACGTCATTGGAGGAAATGGTAGATCGTGCCTCGATATATCACCCCAATAGGATGTTACCTTGGTCGCGATGCAATTCACTAGGGGTCTAGTAATCCTGGACGGAGGGAGTACCTATGATACTCTCATTGTGGCTAGTCTAATATACTATCTCCACAGTAGATGGTAACATATTTGTGGTATCATGACATATTGCATTTAATAGGTTGTAGACTCATTTTATCTCGAAATGTGTTATGTTATACTAGTATCTACCTATGAGACCACTACATTAACTCTCTTCATTAATTAATATGCCACATCATTTTTTTGCCAACATGGCATGCATGATACTAGCTATGATACTCCCACTATGGCTAGTCTTAGGGGGGTTTTCTGAGAACTTGTAGATGATTTGATTGGTTTTGTATGACACTAGGCATGGCAGACAAATGTCGTGATTTGATTGATTTTGTATGAATTTGCTCCAGCTATCACTGCACCACGTTTGCAAGTATTTGTATGAATTTGCTCCCACCGTGCAAGTATTTGTATCTCCGGTGCTAATACCTCTTCTTTTTATAATTGGATACAATAGTTATTGTTTCATGGCAAGCAACAATTTAGAATTTGGCGTTTATAACATATTTTGCAAAATATGTTAACTTATGCGTGTGCACCCTTAAAGAGTTTTGACATACCAATGACCTGATGACCCCCAGCAAGTCGGCAACACGTGAGGTATCAACTAGTCAGGCCTTCTAAACTAAATATATCTTCCTCCTGTAGTCATGGCCTCCTGAGTAAGTTGACCCATCAGCCGGATGTTTCAAGAACTCGGTGCAGGCGTAGCACCTCGTGAAGTCAAGGTATTTCCTATTGCCATGGCTAGGAAGAAAACGGTCATAATAATAACCACCTGCAGAACAAACAGCAAAATCCATCGAGTGTCAACATAAGTGTAGCAACGAACTTGTTGAAAGGGAATAAATGCAAAACGAGTGTCTGGCTCCCAACATAATATGGCTTACCTTCACATAATGATTCCAAAGGAATGCAACAGCGTACTTCCAACTTCTCCTTGCCACGCTGTCCACGTTCCTCTATCTCGGCGAAAAAGAGTGTCTTCTTGCCATTGCGCTCCGCAACAAAATTGATGTGCACGAACAAACCTCTGTACTCCCAGAAAGTTCTAGAAATCAACGCCTTGCATAACTCAAACTTCACCTGCAGTTCAGGCAGAGGGGACAGAAAAATCAGGTTAACAGAAATATAGCCAAGCTCTGTTAAGCATTGTGCAACCAAATATCAAGATATTCCAAACAAAAAAGCAATAGAACAAACAGGTGCAGAAGCTGTTGCGTCATAAAGTATGTTCACATTCACACGCCAGAAAATACAGTTGGATCAACCAAAACCGGGTACAACGAAATGAAATCAAATTTCTAATCTGCATTGTTTAGAAATTCATAACAAATTTCACAATCGAGTTGACCGCTAGTTCTTCTAACCAGATTAACAGATATTATCAGTAGCACTAACAGTTGCTAGAAGTGGAATACAGAAATACTGTAATTTTGAAAAGGTTCCCCAAGTCTTTAACTGAAACACGTGTAATGTCTTCCCAATAAAAATCATAGTAAAGTATTTAAAACACACAATTTGTGCAGCTCTTAATACAATCTAGTGATCCTAATTTAATATTTGCAGGAAGTGAGCACTTCATTGAGAGTTTGGCGTACAATCCCAAAATACGGGTTCAAGTCCTCAGGAGTGTGAAAAACTCGGTTCCTATTTAAACTGGCAGGGTTTCGTTTACAGTTATGTTGCAAAAAAAAAAATGCTCTAAGACTACATACTGGCACACAACTCAACAGTGACTTTCTTCGAGTATTACTTTTTTTTCGAATGATATCTTGACATTAACTTGGATACAATTTACAACCAGAAACGAACTAGCAAATGGAAGATAAGATAATGTCTACCTTTCTCCTCTTGTTGAAACTCGCTAAGGCCAGTTCTGATAAATTAACTTGCTCCTTGGTCACCTTTCGCTTCATTAGTTTGGCTTCCATTTCCTCTACTGTAACATTCTTGCAACTAGTACAAAAAGAGAACAAAGATCAGAACATTAAGCTACCGGTAAGATCTCATTTCCTCCCTTCTTAAGAGTTTGCTCCCAAACTGGGGCTTAGAACTAAGTGGTAAAAGGAAGTCAAGTTCAAATAAAGTTGTAGAAAAGGAAATGCAAAATCGGCTCGTGGACAACATTATTTTTCAGCATTTGGACGAACACTCTCCAAAGCATCAAACTTGCCAATTACCGTCCGCTGGTAATTTTTCGAAACATATTCGCCGCTCTCATGTCAAGTTGCTGCAGAGGAGTTGTACTAGGGATTGCGCACGAAAGTTACCGTATTTCCTCAGCTTGGGCGGAGTTGTCGGCTATGTATCTGTACTTCTCATCCAGGTACAGGCAGCCGTGTTCATGGATGTAATTCCGCATAACGGCGTCGGCCCGACCAATGGCCTTGTAGAACCGTGTGCTTGCGTCGTCGTCCTCCTTGTCCTCCAGCGCAGCTAGCTCCTCCGGCGAGATCGGGTCCCCGATGGCGTCGGCGGTGGCCACCAGGGTGCAAACCTTGCCGGTTGGACTGTCCTCCGGCGGGATCACGACTGCGGATGGCCAGGGACGGTCGAGCACGGCGCGCACCGAAGACGGAGCGTCGCTGAAGGGAGCAGGCTCCTTCTCCTTCTCCTTCTCCTCCGCAATGATGGAGGTTCGATGTTCCGTACTATCCATGGCGCCGTCCACGGCTTTGACGGGTGGCAGTTTTGGTAACTGCTGGTGCTGGCTCCGGCTGCGCTGCCGTGGTTCCGGCTGAAGGGAGCAGGCTCCTTCTCCTTCTCGTGTGCAATCACGCTGGGAAGGCCTTCGAACGAAAGTGTGCACTTGGTCCTTGTATCGATTAGGGTTCCTGGGATATGAAGATTGAACGGAATCCGTGGTTGAGGGCGGTGGAGGACGACCGGCTGGTGTTGGCTCCGGCTGCGCTGCCATTGTTCCGCCCAGCAGTCGGATTGTGGATTCGATCCACCTTCCCGCAGACCTCTCGAATTGGGGGATTTGGGGACGGCGGTGTCGGGCTGGATACGGCTGCGCTAGTTTGATTCATAAACAGGTACAGTACGTGCAACACACGGTTCTTAGTTAATGCAGATTGATATATACAGTAAGTAAAAAGTCATATTGTCACGAGGGCGTCCTCCATTTGCTGCTTCTCGTGCCGCGAGAGTGCCCGCCACTGCACAGATCTGAAGGTCGAGGCGGCTAGCTAGGGAGAGCAAATAGCGACCTAGTTCTCTAGGGTTTTGGCTCCTCTGGCGATTTTATCGCTAGGGTGAGATCTACCGAGTTTGAGTCGAATTTGAGGCTGTATCTGATTCGATTGTCGTGGCGTTTCATTAAGAAGCGATCGGGCCGACGATTCGTGTGGCACAAAGAACCCAGGCATCCTCGGTTCTAGGGTTTTAGACCAAGTGACGAAGATATGGATCCTGGACCCTGCGGGTAAGGACACCCCCTCTCAGACCCAAGGTCAAGGCCCAAAAGGAAGCGCCTCTGGAGTACTCTAGAAGGCCCATGTGAAGCCCATCCGCATCAGCTTGCGGGTTAAGTTAGAAAATTTGTAACCGACCCGGCTAGGGTTTGAGTCCTCTCCGGGTAGAACTCGAGACCTGGCCATCTATATAAGGCCAGGAGAGCCCCCAAGGAGAGGACCAAGTAATACCGCACGACCAAAAAAGCCTCGGAACTCGAGATCTACTCTCGATTCGAGCAACCTGTAACCGATCTAATCATCCAATACAGATCAACAGAAGGCAGGAGTAAGGGTTTTACCTCTTCGAGGGCCCCGAACCTGGGTAAATCTCGCCCCCTGTCAAGCCGACGATTTCACCAGCGCTCATGACTTCCCCTAGTCGAAACCCGATAGGGTCACCTGAGGGATTTGTGGAGTCAGAGATTCGACAATTGGCGCCGACCGTGGGGAGCGCGGGCGCTGGATCACAGGCATCTTCGGCTTCATCGACATCCAACTCCCGTTGGAAACCATCGACTACGGCTCCGAACAATCCTGTACGGATCGGATCCGTCATAGTCACGCCTCACTCGCCGGAATCACGCCCGGTGTTCGAGGACCTGGAGAAGAGCGTCACCCTGACGTTCGGGAGCTTCAACTTCATGGCAAACAGAGACGGGATCCTCCACTTTTCGGATGAATCTGAACCTGATTCTGGAGCCGTCAACTCGCGCTTCCCTATGGAGAAAAGTGGCGAGTCCATCTGCTTCAACACCGTCGACTATCACGCCCTCTCGACAGAAGAACCATCTCGGGTACGGGAAGCTTTCCGATCTACGCCTAGGACACACGAGCCACGACTGGCCCAAGTCTGCATGGCAGGATCGGAACAGCCCTCAGAAACCGAATTCAGCGCAACCGAGCGCGATATAATCGGCGTTTCGCGGGAGGCCTGGAAAAGGGCCAAGGAGGCCATGCGGCGGAGTCAGCCACCCGCGGCAGGAGCCTCACAAGAAGACCTAACCGCCTACCACTACCACCTAGTAAGAGCGGCCTCAAACATCAAAGAAGCCCGGGCAGATCTAGCCCGTCGCAGAAGAGCGGCGGACGAATCAAGCCTGCGGCGAGTCGAACAGTCCCTCGCACCCTCAGTCGGTACCCGACCCGCGAGGAAGGGACACGCAACATCGTCAAGGGGCCACGAATCCGTGACTGCGACCGACAGGTCGACCACGTCTTCCTTCATGAGGGTCGACGATGACGGCAACGTCTACCCGCAAACCCCAGCTGCCGCGATCCTAGCCGCAGCAACTTACATGCAGATGAACCAACCGACGGAAAGCGACCCTCGGGTGGAACAGTACAAACAAATTCGCAAAGGACTAGGATTGGCGGCCGCAAGGCTCGCTTCTCACGATCGCAAGAAGACCGAAGAAGAATTGGAAAAGGAGCGACAGGAGAAGAATAAGGATAAAGAAAAGCCCCACAGGCATAGAAGTTCATCCCCGAGAAAAGACAAATCGCCACGACGTGGTCGGGGAAAAGAAGCCCGCCGCTGCGGCGATAGTCGAAGCAGCAGCGACGACAGCCCGAGAGACAAAAGCTCGCGGCGCCACAGCAGCCGCTCGAGAAAGCGAAGCAAAGAACCAAGAAAAGACAACGACCGCGACCGGTCCGAATACGACGCGCGATCAGATCTCGCCCAAAAGAAGGTGGATAGGGCGAGAGCTTCACGGTATCGCGAGTGCTCCTCATCCAGGTCCTCAGACGACGAAACCTGTGGAGCACTCTGTTTCGCTCGCAGCATCCGAGAAGCACCGCTACCCAAGAGGTTCAAGCTCAGCACGGAGGTGACAAAATACGACGGCTCACTCGAGCCCTCCCAGTGGTTAAGCGACTACCTCACGGCAGTAAAATGCCAACGTGGGAACAAGAACACAGCCATGCAATACCTCAATTTGCATCTTACAGGCGCGGCCCGTAGTTGGCTGGAGAGAAGACCTAAATCTTGCTACGCATCATGGGACGACCTGCACCGCGATTTCTGCAAAAATTTCCAGTCGACGTACAAGAGGCCAGCCACAATCGAAGAATTACGAGCGTGCAAACAGAAGAGTGGCGAATCCACACGAGAATATATCCAGCGGTGGACCACACTCAGGAACACCGCAGGAACCATCTCGGAAGAGGTGGCGATTGAGGCCTTCGCCAAAGGAGCGAGAAGAACCGCGTTTCGAGAAGAGCTAGGCAGAGCTGCGCCCAAAACCATTGGGGAGCTAATGATCATAGCCGAAAAATGGGCTAACGGAGAAGACGCGGTGCGCAATGAAAGAGCATCGTCGCCCGCACACGAGGAGGACCGCCATGGACGAAGAAAGAGAAGGAAATACTATGACCACGAGGACAGGGAGGAATTAGTGGCGGCAGAATTCACGCGAAACCGCGACTCTGGTCGCCGTGGAAGTCGCGAGTGGAAACCAAAGGCAGAAGAAAAATCCCCCGAAGAGGATCTCGATGCATACTGCTCGCTACACCTGCTTACAGATAAGCGCACGGGCAAAACTAAGGCAACACACCTTCTCAAGGATTGCCGAAAGTTTCTTGACATCTCAGATGCTCTCGCGAGGAAAAGATTTGCATCCACCCAAAACTACCCGCCGTTGCCAGGAGGAGGACAACAATTTCAGCCGCCTCCACCAGCGCCTCCACCAGCAAATCCAAACATGGCGCTAGCCGCACTACCTGCGCCACCACCGCAAAACAATGGAGCCAACGCATACCCGAACCCGGCAGGACAACTCGCGATGATACAGAAGGTATGCCCCTCTCGCAGAGCTCAAAAGACTAACACGAGGAAACTATGCATGGCAGTGCAGACACCGCCAACAAAGACCGAGTACCTGAAGATGGCAGATCAGCCCATCACGTTTTCGAAAAAAGACCATCCACCACAAGTCTATCGACCAGGACACGCCGCCCTCGTCATCTAGGCTCAAATCGGAAATTACGACCTGGCCCGCGTGTTCATGGATGGCGGCAGTGGCATCAACATCATCTACGCGGATACACTCCGTCGAATGAACAAGAACCTGGACGGCCTAACGGAATCAGAAACATCCTTCCACGGGATAGTTCCGGGCAAGGCAATCCGTCCACTCGGAACAATCAACTTAGAAGTTGTACTGGGCTCTCCAAGCAACTACAGAAGGGAATTCCTGGACTTCGAAGTCGTCGACTGGCCCTCACAGTACCACGCCATCCTTGGCCGAACAGCGTTCGCCAGATTCATGGCAGTACCACATTACGCGTACCTGAAACTCAAGCTACCCGGCGAATACGGTGTGATCACCATCGACGGAGACTTCCAGAAGTCAGACAAGTGTGACATAGAATTCAATGAGATCGCGAAATCTTTCGGGATGCAAGAAGAACTTCAAGAGCTGGCAAAAACCACGGACCACTCCGTCATGCCCCTCACGAAGAAAAACGCGCCCGAACTGGAATTCAGCGCCAACAGCGACTACTCGATCGTCTACACCCCGCCGCAGGACATTGGGCGGAAGAGCTACCTTCCGTACTCTGGAGCTTGCGCACAACTCCTAATCGGTCAACGAATTACATGCCATTCTTCATGGTATACGGGGCAGAAGCAGTCCTTCCAGAGGACGTTCGATTCAGCGCCCCACGAGTTGTAGCCTACAGCGAAGAAACTTCCAACAGGGCGCTCGCAGAAGATATGGATGCACTCGACGAAATGCGAGACATCGCACTCGCAAGGTCCGCGGTACATCAGCAATCCTTGCGTAACTATCACAGTCGCCGCATACGCCACAGAGCATTCGCGGTTGGGGATCTGGTGCTGCGGCTCAAACAGAAGGAAGGACACAAGCTCGAGCCACCTTGGGAAGGACCCTTCATCATACACGAAGTCATCCCAGGCGGAGCCTACAGGCTAAAGAATCCGGCGACCGAAGGGGTCTACTCCAATCCGTGGAACATTGCACACCTCCGCAAATTTTATCCTTAGTTTTATTTGTTATCACAACAAAAATAAGGCTATACTAGCCAGTCCTATAGTTCGCATACATGGCTTCTCAGTCATTGCAATAAAGACATGATTCCTTCATCATATTTACTCGAAGCTTCTCGTTCTTTACATGCTACAAGTTACAGGTACACACCCCTTAAAACACACGGGGGCTACCCTACAACTAAGCATCACAAAGAAACAACATCAAATACAAGGTTATACACATTACAACAGTTTTTTACAAACTATAAACAGATTACAGGATATTTACATCCGAAAATCAGTCAAAGCGCTGAGCATTCTCAGTCGCCAAAACTCTATCTACCTCTTCAGAGGTCATTCGGATAATCTTCTCCGCCGCAGGACGTACAGCATCATAGTACGGCGAGATATCCTCGATTGCATAATCTGGGCGCCGAGCAACGGAGTTAACATCTATCTCAGGATGCCATATGCGGACAAAAGAGAGAGCTACAACCGCGCCGCACGTCATCTGATTGCGCACACACGCGCGAACTTCTCCTTCACGTCCAAACAAACTGAGAAGATAACCCCAGTCTTCGGGACCTTTTTCAAGTGGGTAAAATGCAGCGTTCATCGCAACCAAGACCTCGTGAAAAGAACTCACGAGAATTCTCGCCTGGAGGACTCGAAATTTCAAGGTGGCCATCACAAAACCCCGACTGCGATCAGACCAAAAATTGTTTGCATGAGGTTTGGAGCTACTAGCCCCTTGAAGGATGTGATTCTCTACCCACTGCTTTTCTTCCCTGTCATCTGGATTAACGACTGAAGAGCAAAAACACACTCAGTCAGATAAGGAAACAAGGAAGAAAAAGGCACGGGGGTTGCACTACTTACAAAGCAAGTCCCTTGCGACTACAGCCAACTCATCCATCAGAAATTGTTCGCGTTCAGCTGCCAATTTCTGCTTGGACTTCGCCACATCGGCTATCCCGCGCATAGCTTTTAGCTTGCGCTCACCCTCCTGGACCTTATCACGAAGGCCCGCAAAAGTGCCAACAGCGGCAACAAGTGGATTTACTGGAGTACCACTCCCACCCGACGTTTCCGCGGCAAACCCAGTAGCCTGGAAGCATAAAACGAAAGAAGTAAGATGCCCTACTCGAGTCAATTCTAGTCGCATATCTGACAAACGCTCGGGGGCTACTCCCATCGGGAGACAATGCACAAACAAAGGGAATGAATTGCAAGATGAATTCTTCGATTAAAGACAACAAAGGTACGGGAATACATCCCAAGGTTCATTACATTCAAGGAGAAAAAAGAAAAACTATGAAGCTACATTGGTGCTCCCGCTGGCAGCAGTCGCCCCTCCCCGCAGCCGAGCAAAAATCTCAGACAGCTTCCGAGCAAGAATAGCGGCTTGCTCGCCAAAACGAGAGAGCCGTACCTTTTTGCCCGTGGAGGGGTCGACTGGAAGAGATGTGTACGCCTCCTCCAAACCTTCGACTCCATGCGCCAAAGCAAATTGTATCGCGGTCTTCGCACCAGACTCCGCCTGTGCAACCGCGAAGGCATCCTGAAGTTTGCCTTCTGAGAAGACCTTCAACAGATCATCTAGCGCGGGTGCAGGAGTGGCGTTGGCGAGGAGGCGACCGTGCAGTTGCCCCAGCACTTGAGTAGCATCATTGATCATGGAGAGAACTCCATCAGCGGGCCTTTTAAGCTGGGCAAGTGTGTCGGTTACCACATCCACCCGCTGGAGTCCAGGGATCTCTAGAGGAACATCCAGAAGACCTGCAAAGGAAGAAAAAAAAATACTTAGCAAAGTACAGCGAAATGAGGAATCAAAGTCGCAAAAGCCCAACACACTTACCCGCGAAACGCTCAGCAAGGGGACGGAGGAACCCGACAATGTCGTTGTCGGCCTTACTGCCAGCTTTCTCTAACTCCTTCAAGGACTTCCGCGCATCCGCAAGCTGTCGACCGTAATCTTCTGATTGCATGCGGGAAGCCTCTAGCTCTTGTCGAATGGCCGTCAGGTCAGCCTCCCGAGCAGTTACCTGCTCAGAGAGTTTGACCTTTTCGGATTCTGCAAATTCGAGTCGAGCTGCAAAGAGATGCTTGTCAAAACTCAAGAGTGTACGGAGTGCGGAAGACAGGGAGATGATAAAGCTTACCCTTGAGAAGGACGTTTTCAGTCTGAAGTCGGCTACGGTCCGCTCGAAGCGACTCACAGTCCGACTCGGCGAGAACGACGCGGCGACCAATCGCCGCAAGAGAATCAATAAGCGACTGCAAAAGCACGAATACAAAAGAGTTAAAAGGATTAAATTAGAGTGTACCCGATTATTTACAATCGACTACAGCCTCGGGGGTTACTCCCATCGGGAGCACTGTCGTGCACCCGATAAAAAATCTTTTGAAGATGGAAGATGAAGTTTACCTGGCCGGTGGCACGAGAGAGCGGATCCGCGGAGCTATCCGTCACTTCCTTAGAAGCAGAAGTCCTGGCGGCAAAGCTGGGGGCTTCACGTACCACCGTCGCGGCTTCAGGGGCTGCTCTGGGGGAATTTTGGACGGTGCCCGCGGTAGGAGTTTCACCCGCATCCTTTGCCTTATTCCTCTTTTTGGGAGGAACGGCAGCGGCGTACTTGCGAGGACTGATCGTCTGCAGACTGCACCGAAAGATAGAAACAATCGATATTGAAGCACGGAAAATGTTCGACCAAGATTAAGGAAGAAGCACTTACTCGTCATCCTCGTCGTCATCCAGCAAGTCCGCGTTCCAAGCGGGCGTCATCACTGGGAACGAAGCCGAAGGAGCAAGGGAGCGAAGTGGAGTCGCATGGACAGGAGCTTGATTAGGCGATGCTTCCAAGGATTTATCCTTGGAAGTAGCTTCGTCCTCATCTACCCGACGGCGTTTCGTCGGAGCACCATTCGAGTCTTCAACGTCATCCGAGGAATCATGTTCTGAACTCGAAGAGGCGTTGGCGACGCTGGTGTCAATCGCGCCGTCTTGATGACTCGACACTTGCTCTGAGGCAGCCTCCCCCGTAGCTGGCGGGTAGCAGTCCGCCATAGCTAGGCTCTGCAAAGGCAAGAAGAAGACGAGAAAAACCTTATCGACTAGGATTCAGAACAAAAAGAGGAACAACTCAAAGACGAAAAGGAAGAAACTAACCTCGGCTGGGGGAGGGTTTGAAGCGGCGAAGGCTTCAACAGAGCAATCGGGGAATTTCTCCCCCACCTTCAGTCGAGTGATACCCGCGATTTTCTTCTCGAATTCTACATTCGAAAGTTCCTCGCGGCTTACTCGGCTGGGGTCCTCTGAGCCTTGATACTCCCACATAGCGGAGGGCCTTTGTTGAAGTGGCTGGATCCTGCGCTTCAAAAAGATGCTCGCCAAATGCATCCCGTTGAGCACGACTCCCGCGGTCGGGTCCCGGAGAGCAGCTACTCTTGCGAGTAAAGGTGCAACGGTCTGAGTCTCTTCGGCTGACATCTTGTGCCCCCAGGACTTCCGCCTTGTCAGAACAGCGAACGGGTGGAATTCCACAATCCCACCCGAGCTGTTGTCGGTGACGTAGAACCACCTCTTCCGCCAGCTTTGAGCGGAGTCGACGAAATGCATGTTGAAGTAGCTGCCTTCTTGTCGAGCTTGGATCCCGAAGCCGCCCATGCGAAGCGGTTCGCCGAGCTCGGACTCCACCCGCGATCTCTCGCGGAAGATCCGGACTTTGAAGAGCGCCTTCCAAAGCGCCCAGTGCGGGCGAATGCCGAGATAGCATTCGCAGAACACGATGAAGCACGAAATGTGCTGCCCCGCGTTCGGGGGAAGATCGTGAAGTTGTATGCCATAGACACACAGCAACCCGAGGAAGAAGGGATGAAGGGGAAAAGAAAGGCCTCGAGTCACGTGGTCCACAAAGACCACGCGCTCGTTCGATTGAGGATTGGGTACCTCTTCCTTTTTTCCGAGACGGACTCGCTTCTCCGTCTCCGCCGGCAGCAACCCCTCCCGCTGCATCTCCTTGATGCTTTTCGCGGTGGTGTTGGGGGAGCGCCAGTCGCCGGCGCGGGGCGCGGGTTGCGCGGAAGGTTCGCCGGATGCAGAGCCGGCAGCACCGCGTCTTTTTCCGCCAGCCATTGCTTGCAGCACGAGCTCGAGCGCGAGGAAGACGAGGATGGGCGCAAGGAAGGAGATGAAGACAGAGAGCTGGGAAAGTTTTACCGCAGCGCTAACACCCGTATTTATACATGGAGCAAGACGATCCCAGCCGTACGATGCGCTACGTGGCGCCTATCACGGCCGCCACGCGTGAAGATGAAACGAAGCGGCGGCCAGCGCTGTTTCGTGCCACGATCTTAACAGAAGATCGTGCGCATTTACTGCGCGTCTCGCGTAAAAACCGGGAACGACGTCTCGTTTCCCGGTCAAAAAGCTGACAAGGTGGGCCACCATCTGCTGCCACTCCGTCACGTCCCATCGGGAGAAGAGGAGTGCGCCATGACGTCATGGCATTCGTCATTCAAAACCAAGATCTTTTCGATTGGAAGTTCAAACGCGAAAGTATCTTCGTATGAATATCAATTCCTTCGGATAAAATCAACTTTTCCATGAACAGTTCATAAAGCAAGACCTCTTCGAACAAGAGAAAAATACCCTATGCACGAAAACTCTTTCGTATGGGCACAACATCCCGAACATGAAAACTCTTTCATATGGGCTTAGTTTTTCTTCCAGCACGAAATTTCTTTCGTATGGAGCTCAAACAAATCAATCGGGTAGAAAAAACCTACCTCTCCTACACATGATAATTTTACATCATAAGAACCTGGATTGTTCAGCCGACTAGGCACATCCGGATGCCATATTCTCCGAATATGAAGGTAAGACCCGAAAAGATCTCTCTTTTGGGCCTGGAATCGCACTCGAAAGCTGCGTCCTCCAGTATAATTCCGTGTCAACAACACGAAGAAAAATCCTAGCGGACACGCCGGGTACCCCCATAGGTTAAGTTCGATTCGATAAGTCCACAACGGCCCAGTCGCAACAATCACCTTATCGGGTTCGAGTCGGAGGTCTCGAATCTGAGTAGGCCAGGAATGTTTTTGCCCTAGTCGCAATTAATTGGCCCTGATCTCTCGGGAGAGCCAAGCTACTGTGCCACATCCTTCTGTGAAAAAAGCCGTAAAAACAGGCACTTATATTGCTCGATACTCGAGCGTGATGACCCATGATACAGGGAACACACCCTTTGGAAAACAATGACTGTCAGGGCAATCCTCCATAAAAATAAGGAGGGTTTGACCGTCTACTCGACTGGAAAAGCCCCAGTCAAGCACACGCTCGGGGGCTACTGACGAAGATATGGATCCGGGACCCTGCGGGTAAGGACACCCCCTCTCAGGCCCAAGGTCAAGGCCCAAAAGGAAGCGCCTCTGGAGTACTCTAGAAGGCCCATGTGAAGCCCATCCGCATCAGCTTGCGGGTTAAGTTAGGAAATTTGTAACCGACCCGGCTAGGGTTTGAGTCCTCTCCGGGTAGAACTCGAGACCTGGCCATCTATATAAGGCCAGGAGAGCCCCCAAGGAGAGGACCAAGTAATACCGCACGACCAAAAAAGCCTCGGAACTCGAGATCTACTCTCGATTCGAGCAACCTGTAACCGATCTAATCATCCAATACAGATCAACAGAAGGCAGGAGTAAGGGTTTTACCTCTTCGAGGGCCCCGAACCTGGGTAAATCTCGCCCCCTGTCAAGCCGACGATTTCACCAGCGCTCATGACTTCCCATAGTCGAAACCCGATAGGGTCACCTGAGGGATTTGTGGAGTCAGAGATTCGACACCAAGCAACAGACCAAAATCGCGAGGGGCGACGTCTATCGCGATGGCAACCATGTCGCAGGGGGCGGGAGACGAAGCGTTGGAGAGGGCGATGAAGAACCTGGAACTGCGGGAAGATGAATTGGATGACGTCTTCATCGGTACTGAGGATCTTCGGGATTTGAAGAAACAGGCTAGATGGCTCGCCGTAGCGAAAGTCCATACCAGGAAGCCGATCTCAGCGCAAGCAGTTTTTGACACCCTGAGGGGAATTTGGGGATTAGCCCATGATCCCGAACTAAGAGAGGTTGATGATAACTTGTTTACCTTCAAATTTTTCTGCTTAGGGGATTGGAATAAAGTGATGCTGCAGGGTCCGTGGTTGTACAAGAAACTGGTAGTGGTGATTTCTGAGTATGATGGGTTGTGCAATCCAAAGGAAGTTACACTTGAGAGAACCAACGTGTGGGCTCAAATCCATGCGATTCCAGAGTTATACCGTATTCCAAGGATTGTGGATGAGTTGGCTAGAAGAATTGGCAAAGTTCATAGCGTGGAGATGAGACCGATCAGATATTTTGAGGGTGATTATGTTAGGGTAAGGGCAAGTATTGAGGTAGGATTACCTCTGATCAGATTTGTTCCTTTGAACGTTGGACGGAAGAGGGAGCTTCTCCATGTTAAATATGAGAAGATCGGGTTTTTCTGTGACGTATGTGGCATTATGGGTCATGACCTCGAAGAATGCGGGGATGGGGTGCATGAGGAGACTGCGATTCAATATGGGAAGTGGCTTCTGGCTAAAAGAAGGGTCCAAAGTGGTTCTTTCAATGCGAGAGGGGGATCGCTTGGACGCATGGGGGTAGAGGACGAGGCAGAGAAAGGGATCCGTTTGCTCGTAAGAGAGGATCAGAGGACATGGAAGAAGATTGTCGCACCCTGACTTCTAGGGGATACTCACAGTCCGTTAAACAGTAGATACATGGCTTACGGGGCATACCGGCACCCGCATCTCAATATGAGCAGGCCAACACGTAAACGTGTGACAACCATTTTCTTACTATTCATCGTCTGCGCAAACCATTCCATAGAAATCCAGATACTTCCATTGACGTACTTCAAAACATACACACATGGTACGTCAACGGCATTGGAACAAGTGATATCACAACAGATCTCTACGACACAAAAGATGGAAATAAGTTGCAAATAGCTCTCACTAGAGCAGAGATAGCAAATACAATCATCCAGAGGACACATGTCCCAACATATCATCATTACAACACAGCGGAAGCATCCAAAATGTCTGAGTACAGACAAGATCCAAATAGTCCTAAGAGGCCGGAAACGAAAAGACGGAGCCCATCCACGAAGTCTCGGATCCTGCCCAGGTCCGCTATCTACTCGTCAGCAGTCTCGTCAAACTCCACGTAGTAGCCACCATGGGGATCCTCGGAATCGTCGTCTGCGGAAACCACAACCCCAAAGGGGTCAGTACATAAACGTACTGGCAAGCAAGACTCATAGTTCACCAAAGTGTAACCCGTCAACACCAAGCACAGATGCTTTGGGTTCAACGGATGAAAGGGGATATAAAAGATGCTGCAACTGGCTGCTCTAACCAACTACAGAGTTATTACCACTTCCGGCTAAACAGAAAGGAGATAAGATAGCGTATCGTAACCAACTACAACTAACCACCAAACAAACCCATCCTGGATCTCGCCCCTTATCCAAAGAAGCAATCCGAGGATAACTCACTCAGTTGGATTAATGATGGTTCAGATTATTGTGTCAATAAGCCTATTACTAGTCAGATTGTTATTCATTAGGTGTAAGTTGTTCTGAGTACTTGTTAGCCAGTACTTTCACCAAGTAATCCATAACCGCGGAAAACACGGCTTCTCGAGAAGATTTAACCCTGCAGGGATGCACCAATTTGGCCGTACACGTAAGAATACCCCGCCAGGATGGAAATGCACTTCCACCAAGCGGAGCACTCAACACAACTCAACTCTTCTTCGCATCAAGCCCAAAGCACCACGTGATGTGCGTGCGCGGCTAATCGAGCCCCACGAAGAAAAGGGGACCCTCCTAGCACTCTAAGACCACGCCGCCCTAAATGCCGACTACAAAAGTTCCACCCTGTTCGTACCTGCATATGAGTGCATCAAATGGAAAGCCCGAACTAAGTGTGGCGATTTGGACGAGATGCGAATCGAATCAAATTGAGGGGGGCCCCATACACGCTTCCCACATGCGGTTAGTGCGCTCATCATGCATCAGTAGACAAGACCCTTTTCCTAATTAGGGTCGACACTAGCAGGCTTCAAAACCACGCCGGGCCTCCTGCCGGTGCCTTATCAGCAAATTATTATTACCTCAAAATTAACAGGTTGTTGTTTAACATCGAGCCCCAGAACATAATAAAAATATAGTAACAGAAAGTAACGGATAACAGACTCGAGCAAAAACAACCCTAAGCATGCTAGTAAGACACGGGCAACAAGCAACGGGGTGATAGGTATGGAGGTGAGGCTATATCAGGGTTACAGGATAACATGTGATAGGTTCGTAACAGAAACAACGATTCATAGGGCTAGCAGAATAGACAACGGAAAGTATCGGTATCCAATGTTGAAAGGAACACAATGGTTCATGTGAGTGAATACTTGCCTGCAAACCCAGTAGCCTGGTACTGAGCTAACTCCTTAGAAGGGGTGTCGTAAGTATCGTCGGTCTCAACGTCGTCGTTTATCCGAGAAGAAGCAAACAAACAACGCAGAGAGACAAACAATCAATAACATGGCATAGTGCACAAACATGGGATGATGCATGACCATTTAATTGATGCATCAAAATAATATAGCTGACATGGTAACATAACATGATTAAATGGACCCACATGCAATTTGGATTGCATATGGAAAGCCCATGAATTATGGTTGAATTAATTGTTCTACAACTAATCATCATGTGTAAGTGAATTAGCATGATGCATGAATGAGGAAAACAGCAAAATAACAACAATAGAAGCAATTTGAAATAAGGTTTACCAAGTTTGGAAATTCATTTATTAAGTTATGGAATTTTGGTTCCTTAAAGGTGTCACACAAGCATTTGTTGTTTTCACCAATTTTAATTGTTCAAAATAGATAACAAAGTTCATATTTGATAAGAACACACAATTTTATGTGGAATACATGTTTCACTTGTTGAAAAAGGATTTCAAATAAATTATTTATGAATTAAACAAGTTTGAATTAAATGAATTTAATTCAAGTTTGAATTTGATTGAATTTTTATTTGTTCAAAACATTAAGTGAGATTCATAATTTAAAAGCTTATACTTTTATGGTTGGAAAACATATTTTATATGTCCCAAAAGAAATTAGTTTGACCAAGTTATGAATTTAACAATATTAAATGATTTAAACAAGATTTAAATCATTTAACCAATTTTTAATTATTCAAAACATGGAACAAATTTTATATTTGGAAAGGTGGTTCAATTTTGCATGGAAAACATATTTCATTTGTTGGATTTAAAATGAGCAAATTATTATTTTGGCAATTTTAAATGCAATAATTAAGAAACAGTTGTTTTCAGCAATTTAAATTATTCAAAACAGCAAACAAAGTTGATATTTGGAAAGTACATGAAAATTGATTGGAAAACATATTTAGTTTGTGGACTTTGGAATTTTTATGCCCAAGTTATGATTTTTGCAAAATTAAGTGAATTAAACAAGTTTTCAAATATTTCACCAATTTAAAATATTCAAAACAATGAACAAATTTTATATTTGGGCAGAGAATTCAATTTGGTACAGAAAACATATTTAAAAAGTTGAATTTTGAGCTAAGATGAATTATTTATGCATTTGTGAAGTTTAAGTATTATTCTGCCATTTTTATTACAGCTAGGGACTTAGAATTAATTTTACAGGGACCTAGAAGATTGAAAGCAGGGACCTGTGTGCAATTAGCTGTTTATTTGAGTTGTGAAAAATAAAAATAAAAATGGGGTTTAATCCGCAGGGGGTGGGATTCGAACCCACCCCCTCTGCTTGCAGCGCAGGGGACAGAACCAGTGCGGTAGCGATCGGATGGTGACAGGAAGGAGGGCGCGGGGTGGATAAGGTGTTGCACTGGCGTTAACTGAACTTTTTGTTTAACTGAAACATTGCAGGCCGGTTTCTGTATCTCGTCAGAGGCAGCGGCAGCGAACGGCAGCGGGCTGCTCGCCGTGGCTCGCCGTGCATCGGGCTGCTGTGGCCGTGCGCGGGTGTGTGGGGGGGTGCTCGTGGCGTGTGTGTGCGAAGGGGAGAGGCGGAGGGAGTAGCGAGAGGGGGTGCTCACCTCGACCTGAAGGAGTAGCAGGGCGTACAGGGAGGCGACGGTGGCGGCAAACCCCGACGGCGGCGGCGCATCGGAGCTTCCCGGCCCCAGCTGAGGTGACGAGGAAGAAGAGGGAGCCACGGCGTCTCCATTCCCGCCGTTAGCCAACTAGGAGGAGGGCCGATCGGCGGCGATCACCGGAGCAAAGGGGAGGTGGCGCTCGGTGACTGCGAGATTCAGGGAGTGATCGCCGGGCAGAGAGAGGGAGGTGACGGCGCAGCTCGAAGGAGGAGGTGGTCTAGGTTTAGGGTGGAGCTCTGGGGACCTCGAGGGTAGGTTTTAAAGGGGGGAGAGGGCTGCTCCCGGCCGTCGCTGTGCTTCTGCCATCGACGTGGACAGCGTGGGATGGCGCCGTACAGGTTGAAGACGGGGGTGCGAAGGAGTAATTGACCGTGGGCTGGGTTGGTGGGCTGGTGGGCGCAGCCCACCTGGCTGGCCTGCCCACCAAGCGTTTTCTTTTTATTATTTTTGTTCTGTTTTTTTTTTTTTGCAGGAATAGAATTAGGAAGAAAAGAATGGTTTTGGAGTTAGGAAAAATTAGGGAAAATTTGTGTAAGCTAATAATTACAATAGCAACAAAATGCCCACTTTGGTTTTCCAAAAAGTTCAATTTATTTTGCTGTTTTGTAATTGAGTGAATTTGTATGAATTTTGAATATTGGGTGATTTATTTAAAAGAAACATTTCCAAGAGTTTGAACCCTCAAACTATTTGAAACAAATTGCTTAACTTTGTTTTGGTAAATTGCAATAATTCCAAAGGGTTGCTGTTTGGAATGTGATTTGAATTTTGAATGAGAATTGAGTTAAATGAGTTATTAAATAAAATAACAAGTTAATAGTTCTATTTAAATAGAAACAACTAGTTGTTTTAATTGAACCTTTTATTTGGAAAATGTAACATAACAAGTATGAACAAATTGATTTAGAAGTTGGTTTGAATTTGAAATAGAAAGCAATTTGAATTAAGTGAGTTATTAAAAGCCAATTTTAATAGTTTGAACCTTAAGGTTTAATGGAAACAAATGATGGAAGTGGTTTTGGTCATTTTCATAATTTTCAAAAGAGTTGCTGTTTTGGAAAATGAATTGAATTTGAAAAGGGTTTGATATTAAATGAATTTTTGATAGAAACAAAATAACAGTTTTGAAATCACACTTTAATGGAAACAATTGATTGTTTTGATTTGAAATATCATTTTGGAAATTGTAACATCACAAGTATGAAACAAGAGGTTTAAAATTTGGTTTGAAATTCAAATAGAAAACAAAGGAAAACAAATGAAAACAGAGGAAAACAAATGGAAAACAAGCAAAACAAATGCAATGAACATGATGTCATGATGCAAAACATAAAATAACAGAGAGCAAACATTCTAATGGATATTTTTCATACTTGGGATGTTACAAAACGCCCCCCCTTGAAGGAATCGCGCCCCGAGATTCCTACTGAGAAAAGAAAAGGTCCGGATACTTCTTGCGAAGATCCTCTTGAGTTGTGACACGTGAAACACATCGTGCACCTTGGATAGTTTTTCTGGAAATTCAAGATGATAGGAATTCCTGGCAACTCTTCTGGAAAGACGTTAGGGAATTCGCAAACCACCGGAACATTTTTGAGTAGAGGTAGAGGTTTTGCATCGAGGGTGTATAGCTGGATAGAACTTGATTCATTTGGAGAATAGACTATCTGTCAGAAGGGTGGAACAGAGTTATTGATTAGACGCCGGTAGCAGAACTGAAATGGAAATCAACAACAAGTTTTCAACGGACGAAAAGGATGTTGAGAAGAACAGGATAACGAAGCAACATCGGGAAACACGAGATCAAAACACTCCTGGGGTACTACGGAAAAACCCATCCGGGCTTATAAAGGATCAATATCTACTGCTTAAGGAATAGAGGATCTGCTTCCGGGGCTTACACGCCTCCGTTCTCAATCGTGAGTAGGCAACATGATAAATCATGTCACAACCACCTCCATTCCTATGGTCTAGTAGATATAACTATCCCAGAGAAACCAGGATTCGTGAAAACCTAACTTGAAAGTTTAGGTGAGAAAAGAAAACAACGTTGCACTTCCTTACTAGAAAAAGGGTGGGTGGGTGGGGAAAGAAGAAAAATGGCAGAATTCCTACTCTCACGTTTTATTTTTCCTATATAGCTACAAAATAGTTTCTAGACTCAACTGCGACCAGTAAAAGGGGATCCTACAGGCAGACAGGCTCTAATACCATTTGTCGCACCCGGACTTCTAGGGGATACTCACAGTCCGTTAAACAGTAGATACATGGCTTACGGGGCATACCGGCACCCGCATCTCAATATGAGCAGGCCAACACGTAAACGTGTGACAACCATTTTCTTACTATTCATCGTCTGCGCAAACCATCCCATAGAAATCCAGATACTTCCATTGACGTACTTCAAAACATACACACATGGTACGTCAACGGCATTGGAACAAGTGATATCACAACAGATCTCTATGACACAAAAGATGGAAATAAGTTGCAAATAGCTCTCACTAGAGCAGAGATAGCAAATACAATCATCCAGAGGACACATGTCCCAACATATCATCATTACAACACAACGGAAGCATCCAAAATGTCTGAGTACAGACAAGATCCAAATAGGCCTAAGAGGCCGGAAACGAAAAGACGGAGCCCATCCACGAAGTCTCGGATCCTGCCCGGGTCCGCTATCTACTCGTCAGCAGTCTCGTCAAACTCCACGTAGTAGCCACCATGGGGATCCTCGGAATCGTCGTCTGCGGAAACCACAGCCCCAAAGGGGTCAGTACATAAACGTACTGGCAAGCAAGACTCACAGTTCACCAAAGTGTAACCCGTCAACACCAAGCACAGATGCTTTGGGTTCAACGGATGAAAGGGGATATAAAAGATGCTGCAACTGGCTTCTCTAACCAACTACAGAGTTACTACCACTTCCGGCTAAACAGAAAGGAGATAAGATAGCGTATCGTAACCAACTACAACTAACCACCAAACAAACCCATCCTGGATCTCGCCCCTTATCCAAAGAATCAATCCGAGGATAACTCACTCAGTTGGATTAATGATGGTTCAGATTATTGTGTCAATAAGCCTATTACTAGTCAGATTGTTATTCATTAGGTGTAAGTTGTTCTGAGTACTTGTTAGCCAGTACTTTCACCAAGTAATCCATAACCGCGGAAAACACGGCTTCTCGAGAAGATTTAACCCTGCAGGGATGCACCAATTTGGCCGTACACGTAAGAATACCCCGCCAGGATGGAAATGCACTTCCACCAAGCGGAGCACTCAACACAACTCAACTCTTCTTCGCATCAAGCCCAAAGCACCACGTGCTGTGCGTGCGCGGCTAATCGAGCCCCACGAAGAAAAGGGGACCCTCCTAGCACTCTAAGACCACGCCGCCCTAAATGCCGACTACAAAAGTTCCACCCTGGCCTCGGGTTCGTACCTGCATATGAGTGCATCAAATGGAAAGCCCGAACTAAGTGTGGCGATTTGGACGAGATGCGAATCGAATCAAATTGAGGGGGGCGCCCATACACGCTTCCCACATGCGGTTAGTGCGCTCATCATGCATCAGTAGCCAAGACCCTTTTCCTAATTAGGGTCGACACTAGCAGGCTTCAAAACCACGCCGGGCCTCCTGCCGGTGCCTTATCAGCAAATTATTATTACCTCAAAATTAACAGGTTGTTGTTTAACATCGAGCCCCAGAACATAATAAAAATATAGTAACAGAAAGTAACGGATAACAGACTCGAGCAAAAACAACCCTAAGCATGCTAGTAAGACACGGGCAACAAGCAACGGGGTGATAGGTATGGAGGTGAGGCTATATCAGGGTTACAGGATAACATGTGATAGGTTCGTAACAGAAACAACGATTCATAGGGCTAGCAGAATAGACAACGAAAAGTATCGGTATCCAATGTTGAAAGGAACACAATGGTTCATGTGAGTGAATACTTGCCTGCAAACCCAGTAGCCTGGTACTGAGCTAACTCCTTAGAAGGGGTGTCGTAAGTATCGTCGGTCTCAACGTCGTCGTTTATCCGAGAAGAAGCAAACAAACAACGCAGAGAGACAAACAATCAATAACATGGCATAGTGCACAAACATGGGATGATGCATGACCATTTAATTGATGCATCAAAATAATATAGCTGACATGGTAACATAACATGATTAAATGGACCCACATGCAATTTGGATTGCATATGGAAAGCCCATGAATTATGGTTGAATTAATTGTTCTACAACTAATCATCATGTGTAAGTGAATTAGCATGATGCATGAATGAGGAAAACAGCAAAATAACAACAATAGAAGCAATTTGAAATAAGGTTTACCAAGTTTGGAAATTCATTTATTAAGTTATGGAATTTTGGTTCCTTAAAGGTGTCACACAAGAATTTGTTGTTTTCACCAATTTTAATTGTTCAAAATAGATAACAAAGTTCATATTTGATAAGAACACACAATTTTAGGTGGAATACATGTTTCACTTGTTGAAAAAGGATTTCAAATAAATTATTTATGAATTAAACAAGTTTAAGCAAGAATTAAATGAATTTAATTCAAGTTTGAATTTGATTGAATTTTTATTTGTTCAAAACATTAAGTGAGATTCATATTTGAAAAGCTTATACTTTTATGGTTGGAAAACATATTTTATATGTCCCAAAAGAAATTAGTTTGACCAAGTTATGAATTTAACAATATTAAATGATTTAAACAAGATTTAAATCATTTAACCAATTTTTAATTATTCAAAACATGGAACAAATTTTATATTTGGAAAGGTGGTTCAATTTTTCATGGAAAACATATTTCATTTGTTGAAATTGGATTTAAAATGAGCAAGTTATTATTTTGGCAATTTTAAATGCAATAATTAAGAAACAGTTGTTTTCAGCAATTTAAATTATTCAAAACAGCAAACAAAGTTGATATTTGGAAAGTACATGAAAAATTAATTGGAAAACATATTTAGTTTGTGGAATTTGGAATTTTTATGCCCAAGTTATGATTTTTGCAAAATTAAGTGAATTAAACAAGTTTTCAAATATTTCACCAATTTAAAATATTCAAAACAGTGAACAAATTTTATATTTGGGCAGAGAATTCAATTTGGTACAGAAAACATATTTAAAAAGTTGAATTTGGAGATAAGATGAATTATTTATGCATTTGTGAAGTTTAAGTATTATTCTGCCATTTTTATTACAGCTAGGGACTTAGAATTAATTTTACAGGGACCTAGAAGATTGAAAGCAGGGACCTGTGTGCAATTAGATGTTTATTTGAGTTGTGAAAAATAAAAATAAAAATGGGGTTTAATCCGCAGGGGGTGGGATTCGAACCCACCCCCTCTGCTTGCAGCGCAGGGGACAGAACCAGTGCGGTAGCGATCGGATGGTGACAGGAAGGAGGGCGCGGGGTGGATAAGGTGTTGCACTGGCGTTAACTGAACTTTTTGTTTAACTGAAAAATTCCAGGCCGGTTTCTGTATCTCGTCAGAGGCAGCGGCAGCGAACGGCAGCGGGCTGCTCGCCGTGGCTCGCCGTGCATCGGGCTGCTGTGGCCGTGCGCGGGTGCGTGGGGGGGGGTGCTCGTGGCGTGTGTGTTCGAAGGGGAGAGGCAGAGGGAGTAGCGAGAGGGGGTGCTCACCTCGACCTGAAGGAGTAGCAGGGCGGACAGGGAGGCGACGGTGGCGGCAAACCCCGACGGCGGCGGCGCATCGGAGCTTCCCGGCCCCAGCTGAGGTGACGAGGAAGAAGAGGGAGCCACGGCGTCTCCATTCCCGCCGTTAGCCAACTAGGAGGAGGGCCGATCGGCGGCGATCGGCGGAGATCACCGGAGCAAAGGGGAGGTGGCGCTCGGTGACTGCGAGATTCAGGGAGTGATCGCCGGACAGAGAGAGGGAGGTGACGGCGCAGCTCGAGGGAGGAGGTGGTCTAGGTTTAGGGTAGAGCTCTGGGGACCTCGAGGGTAGGTTTTAAAGGGGGAGAGGGCTGCTCCCGGCCGTCGCTGTGCTTCTGCCATCGACGTGGACAGCGTGGGATGGCGCCGTACAGGTTGAAGACGGGGGTGCGAAGGGGTAAGTGACCGTGGGCTGGGTTGGTGGGCTGGTGGGCGCAGCCCACCTGGCTGGCCTGCCCACCAAGCGTTTTCTTTTTATTATTTTTGTTCTGTTTTTTTTTTTGCAGGAACAGAATTAGGAAGAAAAGAATGGTTTTGGAGTTAGGAAAAACTAGGGAAAATTTGTGTAAGCTAATAATTACAATAGCAACAAAATGCCCACTTTGGTTTTCCAAAAAGTTCAATTTATTTTGCTGTTTTGTAATTGAGTGAATTTGTATGAATTTTGAATATTGGGTGATTTATTTAAAAGAAACATTTCCAAGAGTTTGAACCCTCAAACTATTTGAAACAAATTTCTTAACTTTGTTTTAGTAAATTGCAATAATTCCAAAGGGTTGCTGTTTGGAATGTGATTTGGATTTTGAATGAGAATTGAGTTAAATGAGTTATTAAATAAAATAACAAGTTAATAGTTCTATTTAAATAGAAACAACTAGTTGTTTTAATTGAACCTTTTATTTGGAAAATGTAACATAACAAGTATGAACAAATTGATTTAGAAGTTGGTTTGAATTTGAAATAGAAAGCAATTTGAATTAAGTGAGTTATTAAAAGCCAATTTTAATAGTTTGAACCTTAAGGTTTAATGGAAACAAATGATGGAAGTGGTTTTGGTCATTTTCATAATTTTCAAAAGAGTTGCTGTTTTGGAAAATGAATTGAATTTGAAAAGGGTTTGATATTAAATGAATTTTTGATAGAAACAAAATAACAGTTTTGAAATCACACTTTAATGGAAACAATTGATTGTTTTGATTTGAAATATCATTTTGGAAATTGTAACATCACAAGTATGAAACAAGAGGTTTAAAATTTGGTTTGAAATTCAAATAGAAAACAAAGGAAAACAGAGGAAAACAAATGGAAAACAAGCAAAACAAATGCAATGAACATGATGTCATGATGCAAAACATAAAATAACAGAGAGCAAACATTCTAATGGCTATTTTTCATACTTGGGATGTTACAAAGATGATCAGGAGATCAGTGATACAGCCTCCAGTCTGCTGAAGAAGGTAGGAGTAGAAACAGCGGGGGGGAAACACGGAAGAAATAAATGTTGGAAAACCTTCTACTGCTAAGAAGTTGAACTATGAGATGGGGACAGTAGCAAACCTAGCAGCAGATGAGATCGAAGGAACGGGGCAGTGGAGGTGATGTTCCGACTCCTCCTCCACCACCAACCTACACAAAACCGAGAGACAACAAGAGGCCAAAAAAGACAGGTACCGAGAGTTTGAAATCAAACAGTAGCATATCGGCGGCTCCCTCCGAGGGAGACCACCGGGACTAATGAATCTTATCTCTTTGAACTGTCGGGGTTGCGGGCTGCTCGAGACAGTTCAAAAATTAGCAGCTTGATTCAGCGGCATCACCCCGCCTTGGTTTTTCTCTCGGAAACCAAGATGTCTGATACGAGAGCACAAGAATTGAGGTTCGGGTTTGGCTTTCAGAACGCTTTGGCGGTTAAATCTGAAGGTCGCAACGGGGGTCTTGCGCTTTACTAGAACAATAATTCAACTGTGAGTCTGAAATCGTTTAGTAAGACACACATTGATTTTATGATCCAGAATGAAATTTTGGGACCTACGGAGTGGAGATTCACGGGTTTCTACGGAGATCTGATAAGATCAAATAGAAGGAAGAGCTGGGAATTACTAGAGTTTCTTAGATGTGAGTATGACAGACTATGGCTTTGTGCGGGTGATTTCAACGAAATTCTTCATGAAAATGAACAGATTGGGGGCAATATTAGACAGGACATAATGATGGAAGGATTCAGAGATGTGGTGGAATTCTGCCGGTTCTCTGACCTTGGTTATTCAGGACTACCTTATACTTGGGACAACACACAACACGGCATAAATAATATTAAGGTTCGGCTGGATAGGGGCTTGGGAGACGATCGGTTTCTTGAGACCTTTGGTAATACGGAAGTGAGGCATATTCAGACGGTCCAATCAGATCACTGTGGACTTTTGATCACATTCTGTAGATCGGGCAATACCAAGAACAAGCATGGACCGAAGTTATTCCGTTTCGAGAATGCTTGGACGAGGCACGAGAAATATATTGATACTGTGGAGACAGCTTGGGTGCCGGCGGATGGCAACCTATCATCGGTGGCGAATTCTCTAGTTAACGTGCACAAGAGGCTCCAAGTGTGGAGCCGTGATGAATTCGGTAATGTGAAAAAGCAACTTAAATATCTTCGAGAGTCGTTGGATAAAATCAGAGCTAGGTCCTTGCGGGGGGGGGGGGGACACCTTCCAGAGCCGAAAGAACTATTATGGGCAAGATTTCAGAACTTCTGTCTAGAGTACAGCAGAAGGTTGATGATGCAATGAACCAGGAATTATGTAAGCCTATATCTGATATGGAGGTTGAGAAGGCCCTATTTATGATGCATCCAAATAAATCCCCGGTGCCTGATGGTTTCACAGCAGGGTTCTATATTAAACATTGGAATTTTCTAAAGCAACCTGTATGCCATGCGATCAAGGTATTCTTTGATAATGGCCTTATGCCTGAGGGGGTTAATCAAACTATACTTGTTCTTATCCCTAAGATCAAGAACCCTAGAAGCTTGAAGCAATACAGGCCAATTTCACTTTGCAACGGTTTGTATAAGATTGCATCCAAGGTTCTTGCGATGCGATTAAGACCTCTACTTGATGATATTATTTCCGAGGAGCAAAGTGCATTCGTTCCCGGAAGACTTATCACGGACAATATCCTTACGGCGTATGAATGTGTCCACTACTTGAAGAGAAAGAAAGGTAAATCGGGTGCTTGTGCGATCAAAGTGGATATGGCGAAGGCGTATGACCGTGTTGAGTGGTCGTACTTGAGGCAGATTATGGAAAAGATGGGTTTTGCAAAAAAAAAATGGATTGACAGAATTATGTCTTGTGTGGACACAGCGTCATTCTCAGTTAGAGTTAATGGAGTCCTCTCTGATGTGTTCAAACCATCAAGAGGCATTCGCTAGGGGGACCCGATTAGCCCTTATTTATTTTTACTATGCTCAGAAGGTCTAACATGTTTACTTAAACATGTTGGTACAGGTTATCTCACCAAAGACGTTCGTGTTGGAGTGCATGCACCATGGATTTCTCATCTGCTCTTCGCCGATGACTGTATAGTCTTCACGGAGGCTAGTTCGGCGGGAGCTCAGCGTATCAATGATATTCTTAATAGGTATCATAGGGGATCGGGTCAATTGGTAAATAAAGATAAGTCTGCAATATTCTTCAGTGCAAATTGCTTAGCCGATAAGAAGCAGGAGGTACAGACTGTTACCGAGATTACCAATGAAGCTTTGGTGGAGAAATACTTGGGCCTCCCTAAGGCCCTTGGTCGATCTACTGATTCTCAATTCGAGGGGATTTTAGCCAAGATAAAGAGATTGGTCAACGGTTGGGTACCTAAGCATCTCAACAGTGCAGGCAGGGAGTTGTTAATTAAGGCAATATGTCAAGCTATACCAACTTATTCGATGAGTTGTTTTCGATTGTCAAAAAAGTTGTGTAAGAAGATAAAGAGTGTTATTGCCAGATTCTGGTGGGGAGGTGATGAGAAGAATCAGAGAATGCATTGGAGAAAATGGAGAGAATTGGCGACCCCTAAAAGCGAGGGTGGTATGGAGTTTAGAGATTTGGAATTATTCAACCAAGCAATGTTGGCTAAGCAGGGGTGGAGGTTACTTACTAATCCAAAGTCTCTATGTGCTAAAGTTGTTAGAGGGAAGTATTACCATGCAGGGGATTTTATGTCAGCCACAAGGAAAAAGGGGTCGTCTCACACTTGGTGAGCAATTCTGCATGGCAGGGAGGCCCTCAAATTGGGAGTGATCAAAAGGGTAGGAGATGGTAGCTCTATTAATGCATGGACTGGATCCATGGATTCCAGAAAACCCTACTAGGAAACCGATGAGGAAAGAGCAAACCAGTAATATTAATTATGTAGGGGAGCTTATTGATCCGATCTCTAACAGCTCGATTGAGGACAAGGTCCGATCCAACTTCATCTGTTCGGATGCGGAGGCAGTTTTGAGAATACCAACTAGAATTTTCATGGAAGAAATTTGGGCGTGGCAACCGGAAAAACTTGGTTACTTCCTAGTTCGTTCGGCCTATAAGACGTTGCTGAATCATAATTCTATCCACGTAACCACTACATCGGGTGGAAAGGACCATACTATTTGGAAGAAACTATGGAAGATTGCTATCCCACCGAAAGTTAGGAATTTTTGGTGGCGTGTTATCAAGGGTTTTATCCCAGCTAAAGATATTCTCTGTCAGCGGCATATTGATAAAACAGATGCGTGTGAGGAGTGTGGACAAAAAGAAACAGTCTACCATGCTCTGTTTAAATGTACGTGGGAAAAAAAATTGGTCAGCTACGAGGGAAGCAAAGGGAATTAAGATACTTGATCTTCACCCGATGTCGAGACATCGTAGTAGTTTTCATAGACGGGGGTGCCATGAGACTACGGTAGAGACGTGGGGTAACGGGATCGCGTGGTAGACAGTAAACACAGGATTTACCCAGGTTCGGTACGTCGCGACAGTACGACGTGCCTACTCCTGCACTTCTCACTAATCAGGACTAAAGCCTGGAAACAGGATTACAATGTGAGGTTTTGGATCTAGCTACTCGCAGAGGATCAACTTCTCGGCGAGTTGGTCTATATCTTCTCTGTTATTCGTTTGTTTGTTTATCTCCCGTGCGGCTTTATATAATAGCCGGATTAGGGCTTACAGAATAGGAAACCTAGAAGACTACGGTAGCAATAACTTGGAAAGTAAGGAATCCGTCTTCTCCTCCAAGCCAGATCACATGGGCCGTGATCCGGGTTCTTCTAGAATCCGGCTTCTATGCGTCAGGTTACTGGGCCGCCCAATGGACCACAGCCCACTACCACTTGGGCCACCCTGGTAACCAGGCACTTTCACTACCATCTTATATACCCCTATACGGTATATATCCGACAGTAGCCCCCAAGAAGGATTAAAACTCTGATTTGTCGTCTTCCGCCAAATGTGCTTTGTCCGAGAAATTTCAATCAACAGTCTTGATTCATCTTATTCTTCTTCTTTTGAAAGAGATGGTAACGTGAAACTCGGAATCCTGAAAATCCGGCTTTTCTCTCATGATCCTTCGTGGAGAAGGAACTTCTTACGTCAGCGCACTTAATCATGCTGACGTAAGGGACGTTTGGGTTTTACTCGGAAAACCCAGAAACATATCCCTGACAGATTCTCGCGGGAAACGAGGAGATAACCATCATTACCCTGTCGTTTCATTTCCCGGATTTTCCGGCGAGTGACACGCGTTGATCATCCAACGGTCAAAATAGCCGTTGGCACGTATCTTGACGGATTTCTGGCTATAAATAGCCGTCTTCGTCCTCGTCAAAAACCTTCCGCACTCTCACTGTCACGCCATTGCTGCGCACAAGCTCCCGAGCGAAGAACCATCCTGAGCGCACGAACGCACCCAGAGCACACGAACGCAATCGCGCCGCCACCAAATGGCAACCTCACCGTCGACTCCCACTCGCTCCGCCGCGCTCACCGTCGACGACATAATCAACGATCTGGATCCGCAGCTCGGGTCCCCAAAGCACGTCGGCGACGAGCCGGAAAAGACCGTGGCTTCTGCGACGGGCGGAGAAGATCTTTCCGCCGCCGTGAACGCTGCGGGCTCAAGCTCCGCACCCTCCCCGCCATTTGCTCCCGAAACGGCGGAGGACAAGATCTTATCCCGTGACGATGAGCACTTCGCTACCGGAGCCAACGAAGAAACAGAGTTTGTCGGCAACTGGAGTCCGAGTAATACTCCTCTCGTCCTTCTTCGGCGGATGTCAAAGGAGGGATTAATAGTTAAAGGCAAATGGCGGAACCCGGAAAGTGAACCCGAGCCCAAGCCAAAAGACGGAGAACGCGTCCTCCTTACCTCTCATATCGCGAGAGGTATGGGTTTCCCTCCTTCCGCCTTTTTTCTAGACATCCTTAAATTTTATGGCGTTCAACCACATAACCTCTCTCCGAATTCCATCCTCTATTTAGCCAGTTTCCAAGCCCTTTTCGAAGGATATCTCGGGATAACCCCTAATCTAGATTTCTAGCAATATTGTTTTGAGGTAAAACATAACATCACAGATGGTATTTCGCCTATCTGTGGAACTATATCTTTCACCCTCCGGAAATTTAGAGAGGACTGGTATCCAAAGATAAAAATGCCGGAACCTGTCCAATCTTGGCTATGTTCTTTCTTTTATCATCAGGACATTCCATTCCAAGGCAAAGAAACCGGGGTTCCTCCATTTGTTAATTCTGCCGCTACTCCTCGCGAGAGTTGGACAGTTGCAGCAGTAGAAAATTTGCCAGAAAACCTGATGAAGATAAAGCGGCGCATCGCCAAACTTACTTCCTCTCAGCCTTCTTTGACTGGGAAGGATACCGTTTTGTGCTGGTTCGGATGTCGTATCCAACCTCTCTCTTTTCGTTCCCGGCTCCTTTGCGAATACCAAGGACCAGAAGATAGCATGAGAGGAACAGATAAGGCTTATACCAAAAATGATTTTATAAAACGACTTCACCAACTGGTCGCCACCAGCAGTCAGATTGAAGAAAATCTGGCAATTTATCACGTGGAGAATCTGGCCCCTAAGGTATTTATACTTTCCTTGCTTCCAGTTTTCTTCAGATTGGCTTCTTTTTCTGACTTTCGACATAACGTGAATTCTTTCCTAGTTCAATGAACTTGAAGGAGCTGATCTTGCTTCCGACATCGAGCTTAGCGAATTACACGCTAGCTTTTATAATGATCGGAAACGTAAAAAACAGGCGACTTTTGGCAATACGGTGACTGTTGACGGAATTCCTATCGCCACATCTAGGTATTTTACTGGAGCCTCCCTAATCGTCATTCTCCTTCGGTTCTTCGAGATTTTTAACTCTCGGATATTCTTCTTTCAGTCTTGCCCCAACTCCTCTGAAGACAAAGAAGCTGAAGAAACATAAGACTGCTATCAAAGAAGAATCTTCTTCTGCGGCCATGGGCCTGAGGGGTAGAACGGAAACACAGACGGGTGGAAATCTCCGGTCATCTGTTGGAAACAAACCTATCTCCAATTTGGACAGTAACATCCGGATAAAGGAAGAACCGTTCGACGACCTTGGATATATTCGTCCGGAGGCTAAAAAATTCTTCGCTCCTGCCCCTCTAATTCGTCCTTGGCCACAAGGCGGATTAGTTGTTCGCAATGATATTATATTTTCCCCTCGCCAGGTCATACAAGATGGCCTTCATCACGTTGGGATTCTTTTCTCGGAATATGCCAAAGAATTCAACGAGACCTTGGCCGACTTGCGAGAAATGAGCCAGGTGATACTTCTAGCCCCCAAGCATTAAGTTGAAAACCTGAATTCTTCTTAATGTTTCTTTGTATGCTTGTTCATACTTAAGCATTTGGCTTTCATTTCCGTGTTCAGCATTCCGCAGATGCCATAAACTTGGAAGTTTTTAAGAAGCTTAATCTCAAGAATAGAGAAGTTAAAACCCTTCAATCTATTATTGAGTTGAAAAGCAACGAGCTGGCGTCATCTCAGCTACAATTATCTGAAACAACAGGTATTTATTCTCTACAGTTTTTATCCGGATAACATTTTTCCCGAATTTTCGTAAACTCGAAATGTTTTTCGTGTCCTCTAGCTGCTTTAGCTAAAGCCAAAGAAGTAGCGAAGGACGCTATCAATGCATCTCGGCTCCGTGCAGAAAACTCGAGCCTTCGCCAGGAGCTTATGAAAGTTCAAGAAGACCTGGAAGCCAGTAATTTGGCCCTTAGGATTGCTCAATCCAAGGCTTCTTTGCAAGCGGCGGAAGATAAATCTATTATCCATGATTTGGAAAGTATGCTATTCCCGCGCATGAAAGAAGGCACCGAAATTGACAAGGTTCTTGGTAAGTTAGTTCCTTTTACCAATTTCTCCATGTCTTATTTTCCGTATTTTGTGGCCTAACCTTTTTTGGTTCCTTTTGTCATCAAAACAGGGAATATTCCATGAATTTCTCGGATTGAGAAAATCCGAGCTTTTGGGGAGGTATGGAATGCAATCAGAAATGCAGGAATGCAATTGATTAACAAATTCCTTCCCATAAGTACTATAGAATTCTCGGAAGTTTACAAACTTCCGGGTGCCATCATGGAAGTTGCGGGATCAAAGGAATCCATCCTACGCTCCGCTGCACGAGGTGGTGCGCGCATGGCCCTAGGCCTTATGCGTCTGCATTATCCTGATGCGAAATCTTGGCGCGTGGCATCTGGTGTCCCTCAAGGATATACAGAAAATCAGCGAACCGCCATCTTTGATGAAGTCAAAGGTCACGCCACCAAGATTTCTTCCATGGTTAACATTTCTATCACTTATCCAGAAGAAGAGGTTCCCGCAGTCCCCGAAGATGAAAGCAGCGAGGAAGACTCGGATGTTTGAAGGACTGCACTTAACCTGGATGGTGGATTTGTATAATAGGAGCGCTATTTTTACAATGTAATTCATATTGTAACGCTTCTATTTCGTTTGTCAAAACAAGAACTCCGCCTTTTGCAGCTTTGAATTATGAAATTCCTTGCAAGATTGTCGGGTTTAATTATTCCTTTATCTTCTAAGTTCTCTGGCATATGTGTTTTAACTGTCTTTAGCGTTTTGAAAAAAATGGCTCAGTAGCATCATGCTGAGTAATTGGATATAACCAATTAGTTCGAACTCAGAAACATGGATCATACTAAAGACAATTTTTTACAAACTAGTTTCAGTGACCCGACACAAATTCGATCAGATAATGCTTAGAGAGTTTTAAGGAACTTTCTTGAAACTTGGGCACGCAGGCACAATCCGAGTTTCCTTTAGCCATTAGCAGGCTGAAATCATTCAGTTTTTTAACGCCGAGCACGCAGGCACAATTCGGGTTAACATTCAGTATTTTGTAAGATCACTCGGAAATAGATAAGGTGGAATCATGCTTTGTACTATAGTGAACTTGTAAAAACATGGATATCAGAATTCCAATGACTTTATTTCATGATCTCAAAAGATGTTTACATAGATATTGAACTAAGTATAGAAGGGACGTAACTGCTGGATGCTCCAAGGCCTTTTTGTCTCTCCTAGCTCATCATCTATCTTTCTCTTTCTTTTGCGATTCGGTTTCTCGGGATCATCTTCCGTATCTCGAATGTCAACAAGATAGTACGATCCATTTTTCATGGCTTTACTTATGACAAATGGCCCTTCCCATACTGGGGCTAATTTATGCTTCCTTTGCTGCACCAACCTCAGCACTAGGTCACCTTCTTTAAAAGAGCGATGCCTGATTTTCCGACTATGGTAACGTCGCAAACCTTGCTGGTAAATGGCGGATCTTTGAAGCACAAGCTCTCGTTCCTCTTCTAGGAGATCAACGGCATCCTGTCGTGCTTCTTCGGCATCTGATTCGTCGAAATCTTGCACTCTTGGACTATCATGGATCATGTCTGTTGGGAGAATAGCTTCCGCGCCGTAAACTAGGAAAAACGAGGTTTGCCCAGTCGACCTATTTGGCGTCGTTCTCATACTCCAAATCACGGAAGGTAGCTCTTCTACCCATGCTCCGGCCGCTCTGTGAAGAGGAGTTTCGAGTCTTGGGCGTATTCCTTGCAGGATTGAGCTATTCATTCGCTCAACCTGTCCATTGGATTGCGGGTGTGCCACAGATGCTAGATCTAGGCGAATTCCCGTTTGTCGGCAATATCTTGCCAACTCTCCGATGGAGAAATTTGTCCTGTTGTCGGTTATTATACTGTGTGGAACACCGTATCTCATCACCAAGTCGATGATGAAATTTCTAGCAGTTGCACCATCCAGCTTTTTGATGGGTTTGGCCTCCACCCATTTGGTGTACTTATCCAATGCTACTAGCAAATGAGTAAGTCCGCCTCTTGCAGTTTTGAACGGTCCCATCATATCTAGCCCCCAGACCGCAAACGGCCACGTAATGGGGATAGTTTTAAGAGGTTGGGCCGGCAAATTAGTCTGTTTGGCGTAATATTGACACCCTGCACATGTATTAACTATGTGCTCAGCGTCTGTCTTGGCTGTTAGCCAGAAAAACCCCGCTCGGAATGCTTTCTTAACGATGCTTTTTGATTGAGCATGATGTCCGCAATCTCCGGCATGGATTTCTTCCAGTATTTCTCTTCCTTCTTCTGGTGAGATACACCGCAAAAAGATTTCGGAAGTACTGCGTTTATACAGGCAGTTATCAATTACCGTGTATCCTTTGCATCGACGCTGTATTTGTCTTTTCAAGACTTCATCTGCTTCTTCCGGGTACTTCTGATTAACTAAGAAATTTAAATATGGAATCGTCCAATCTGGTTTAACGAGCATAACTTCAATGGATTCGGAAACCAGAGGATAATCAACATCTCCACCCTTTATGGATGGCTCATGCAAGTGCTGAACAAATACCCCTGGTGGTAGAGTTTTTACCCTTTCTGATCCCATGCGGGCTAACGCATCTGCGTTCCAGTTTTCCTCCCTTTTGACGTGGAGTACCTCGAACCCAAAGAAACAAATGGCGAATTCGTCCACCGTTCTTCTGTATTCGGCCATTATAGGGCTTTTTGCGTCCCAAGTTTGGTTAAGCTGATGTTGTACTAAATCCGAGTCTCCATAGCACAAGATGCGCTTTACTCCTATTTCCTTTGCAATATGCAAGCCATGAAGCAGAGCTTCGTATTCTGCCACATTATTACTGGCGTTGAAGTGTATTTGCAATACGTATTCCATTGTATCGCCTTTTGGGGATTTCAAAACTACACCAGCTCTAGCGCCCTCCTTCATCTTGGATCCGTCAAAGTGCATGATCCAATACTCGGACTCCGGCATTGGTGTTTTCTCCATTGCTTCCGTCCAGTCGGCGACAAAGTCTGCCAAAACCTGGGATTTTATTGCCGTTCTTGGCTGGTACTTAATGTCAAAGGCTGCTAGCTCGATGCCCCATTTGGCTACCCGGCCAGTTGCCTCTGCATTGTTTATTATATCCCCTAGTGGTGCTTTACATACCACTGTTATGGAATGCCCTTGGAAGTAATGGCGCAGTTTTCTAGATGCGAAAAACACACCATATGCCAGTTTCTGATAATGCGGGTACCTTTGTTTGGATTCGGAGAAAACTTCGCTTATGTAATATACCGGATGCTGATCTGGTATGCTTTGTTCATCCTTCTTCCGTTCCACAACAATTACGGCACTAATAACCCGGTTTGTAGCCGTAAGGTACAATAACATGGGTTCTTCGTCTTTTGGGGATGCCAAAATCGGAGCATTCATCAAAGTTTCCTTTAGTTGGGTTAACGCTGCATCAGCCTCTTCTGTCCATTCAAATTTGTCGGATTTCTTCAGCAACTTGTAGAGTGGTAGGGCTTTATCCCCTAGCCTACTAATAAATCTGCTGACGGCAGCGGCGGAACCCGTCAATCTTGGACATCTTTTACGCACGTAGGCTTCGAGATGTTCAAGATGGCTTTTATCTTTTCCGGGTTAACTTCTATTCCTCTATGAGAAACGATAAAACCCAGAAGTTTTCCTGAGGGAACCCCGAATACACACTTAGATGGATTTAACTTCATCTTGTAAGTGCGCAAGTTTTCGAAAGTTTCTCGCAGATCTTCAAGGAGCGTATCTTTTTCCTTGGTTACGACAGCAATGTCGTCCACATAAACATGGACATTTTTGCCAATCTGACTATGCATGCAACGTTGCATGCAACGCTGGTAGGTTGCACCTGCGTTCTTCAGGCCAAATGGCATGGTTACGTAATAATACGTCCCGTACGGGGTTATAAAAGAAGTCTTAATTTGATCTTCCTTTTTCATGCGTATTTGGTGGTACCCGGAGTATGCATCCAAAAATCACAAAAGCTCAGAGCCTGCAGTGGCATCTATTATTTGATCGATTCGCGGTAACGCAAATCTATCTTTTGGACACAATTTGTTCAAGCCTGTGTAATCTATACACATTCTAAGAGCAGTAGTGTCTTTCTTCGGTACTAATACCGGATTTGCGGACCATTCAGTGTGGATTACTTCCTGAATGAAATCCGCTGCTAAAAGCCGGATAATTTCCTTGCCAATAGCCTTCCGTCTTCTTCCGTCAAATCGACGGAGACCTTGTTTAACGGGTTTTGATCCTGGAATCACCTTGAGTTGGTGCTCAGCAAGTTCCCTGGGTACGCCTGGCATGTCAGCTGGACACCAGGCAAAAATATCCCAGTTCTCACGGAGGAACTTGATGAGCTCGCCTTCCTATTTGTCGGTCATCCCAGTCCCTACAACGACGAATTTTGTCAGATCTTTGGGATCTAGGATTACCTGTCTTGTATTCTCGGATGCCTTGAAGCTGTCTGTTTGCTTCCGGGTTTCTTTTCCTGCCGGCATTTCTGTCGGCGATACCTCCTTGGCCAACTCCTTCAGTTCTTCCTTTGCTATGACTCTTTGAGCGCAAAGGGCGTTTTCTTTCTCCAACTCATTTGCTAGCTTAAAATCACCAGCTATGGTGATTACTCCTCCTTTGGGTCCTGGCATCTTCAGCTTGTTATAAATATAACAGGATCTTGCCATGAATTTGGCGAAAGCTGGACGTCCGAGTATTGCGTGATACACGCTTTCGAACGGCACTACTTCGAAGGATACTTTTTCCTGTCGGAAATGGTCTTTATCTCCGAACGTGACATCTAGGGAAATTTCTCCTAGGGATCGTGCTTGTCTGCCAGGAACAATACCGTGGAAGCGTATGTTGCTGTGATTGAGCTGGGACTCGGAAATTTTCAGATGCTTCAGTGTATCCAAGTACATTATGTTAATGCTGGATCCTCCATCCATCAGCACTCTTCTTAGCCTAGTGTTTTGTACAATAGGGCTTACGACAAGGGCTTGTGTGCCGGGTTCAGGGATATTCCCGGGATGATCAGACTGATCCCAGGTAATTGGTGTGTTGGAGTACTTCAAGAATTTCGGGGTTGCCGGAACAACCGCGTTTATTTCTCAAAGTGTTCTTTTGGCCACCTTTGCTGACGGAGTTGCTAGAAATGTTAGCATTGCTTCTCCATCAACTCTCGGAAATTTGGGTTCGCCTTTTCGCTGTTGTTCCTGTATTTTTTCATCAGTGTCCGATTCACTGTCTTCTTTGTCAGCTTCTGGCTTTTGTTTGGCGGGTTTCCTTTTGGAACCCCTTCCCCGTATTTCCGGATCCTGCACTGCCTTTCATGTGCTTATTCAGCCGGCATTGTGCATTTGTATGGGTGGGTTTCCCAAATTGTGAATGGTGGACACAAGGTTCCGACTTAATCCTCTCCCACTCCTCTGGAGTGTAATTGATTGGATCTGGGCTGCGTCCTTTCCACTTATTCCCTTTTTTGCTTCCAAAGGCTATGTTGACTTCCTTGGGTTTTGTCGTTGTTTCTGGAGTTCCTTTTTTGTCAGAACGAGGAGTTTTCTTAGCAAGTATCAGTGTATCGATATTGCCTCCTCTTGCTCTGATGTCGTCTTCGGCTGCAGCGTGCTCGTTGGCGGTTGTAAGCATAGATCCGAGATCTTTGTGCTGTTTAGAACCAACCATGAACGGTACAAGTCCGGGCTTTAGGCCATTGACGAAAGCATGCATTGCTTGTACGTCAGTTACTCCAGAACAACTATTCTTCATCGCTGTCCATCTGGAGATGAAATCTACGTATGGTTCATCCTCGAATTGGGTGCAACGATTCAGCTGGTTGATGCTGTTCGGGCGTTTGTACGTTCCCCGGAAATGCTGAGTAAATACTCTAGCCATATCATCCCAGCTGTCGACAGTTCTTGATGGTAATCCATTGATCCAATCTCTGGCTCCGTCCAGTAACATTAGGGGAAGAAACTTGACAGCTTCCAGGTCTGTCCGATTGTTGATTTGGACGGTTGTATAATAGTCTGAGAGCCAGGTGTCCGGGTTTGTGCTACCGGTATATTTTTGGTAGGTTGGACCAACTTTGGCGAAGCCAGAATGCAGGGTTATCCTTTGGATCCTGTCAGTGAAACACTTAGGACCAAAGTATAGATCATCCTTTTCCGCTCTATCAATATGTGCGGAATATCTTCCGGCTGAATGGACAGAAGGGGATCTACTCCTTTCTTTTCCATTGTTGCGCGGGCGCGCTTTTCCGGGATTGTACCTATCTCTTCCATGATCACGTCCTTTTGGATTAGGCGGAGTCCTGCTCCTGTTCCTTTGTTTATCCTTAGGTGGTGTCCGGGATCTCTCACGCCTGTGAGGTGTATCGTATCTTCCGGCTTTCTCAGCTGGGTTTCTCGGAGGTGGCATTATTTTGCCGTCATTCCGGTATTTTTCTTCCCGATCGTGGGGTTTAAGTCCACCTTTCGGGGGATGGGATCCGGTTCGGGACGCTTCATCCCTATTGTCGGGGTTTTTCTTGTCTTTTCTCGGATCCCCTTTTTTATCCTTTGAATTGTCTGAATCTCCAGGTTCTTCTGGTCCAGGTGCTCCAGCGGCGCAAGTAGCTGTTTTGCATAGGGCGGAGTTATCATGTAGTCTTCCTGATCGCTCTTGGGCCCGCTGTTGTTGTTGCAATGTTTTTCCTAGGAAAGCATACACCCCTTGAAGTTTTTCACCATTGGAGTACAGATCATTGTTCAGGATGGCGAATGCTGCTTCCGCGTTTTCTGCTGCGGTTTTATAAATTGGTTCGCCTCTGGCATCTTTGCCATCTACCTGCTTTTGCCAAGATGGGTTGTGAAACCTTTCTTTTGGCGGCAGTACTTCCGGTCTTACGATTCCGGGTAACCTTGTAGGTTTAATGCCAGATCTATTTTTTCTCTCGTACTCCTCAATTTCTTCCTTCATGAGCTTAATGTCATCCTGGGTTTTTTGGAGGTGTTGCCGAGATCTGAGTAGATGTTGTTGTTGCCTTTGGAAAGCTTGTCTCCTGGCTTCCAGCATCTCAGGGGGTTCATTTGCTCCCACTGGCGTTTGCAACAGCTCTTGCTCTTCCTGTTCCGTCATTGGTGGAACAAGGATTTCTTTGATTTTCTTCTCCGCAGCTTTTGTTCCGCTAGCATCTCCTACTTCCAGGTTTTCATCAGCTTGATCAGCTGATTTTTTCTTCCGGATTTTGTATTGGAGTTTCTTAGCAGCACGATGCTTTTTCTTGGAAGATGGAGGTTTTTTGACAGGCTCATCTTCTGTCAATTCCTTAACATTGGGAAATACCGGAGAAGTTTCTCCGTCTTCTCTCTCTTCCTCTGGCGGAGGGGTTTTAGGGCTTTCCTGGCTGCCGGCATCCGTGGTATCAGCTGGTTTTGCCATTAGCACTTCATGAAATTCCTCTTGAAAAGATTTAACTTTCCTTTCGAAGGCGTCCGCGTCTTCGTCTTCGGAATCAAAATCCTCTGATCCGGTTTCCGACTCCAATCTCGCCTCAATGGCGGCAAGCATGGATTCTGCTTCCGAGTTCACCGTCTCGTTAACGGATGTCGGATCTTCCGCCCGTATGACGGGTATCGGGTCTTCCGTTGCTGTGACGGGTGTGTTTTTGTCTGCCTCTTGCACGGGGTTTACATCATCCGTGTTTTCGGCGACTTCGGACTGTACCATGCCGATAAAGTGTGTGTCACTTTTTTGTCGGCGATCCGAGCAGAATCCGGCATCATAGTCATCCTCGACTGGGTATAGGGCGGGTGGGATAAATTTGCTTCCACCGCAAAACCCCATTGCTTCTGCAGTTAGTCCGATAAAGATGTTAGCAGATCCTATTGGTAACACGCAGGCACTTACCAGGTGGTTTTGCGCCGGTATGTAGAATCCGTTGTCGAGGAAGCGTCCGACATCATCATTGAATTCCAAGCTTCCGACAGTGATTGATCTTCCGATTCCACCAAGTATCCCAGACCGAAACTTCACGCCTGACGTCGTTTGCCCCACGGTGGGCGCCAACTGTCGAGACATCGTAGTAGTTTTCATAGACGGGGGTGCCATGAGACTACGGTAGAGACGTGGGGTAACGGGATCGCGTGGTAGACAGTAAACACAGGATTTACCCAGGTTCGGTACGTCGCGACAGTACGACGTGCGTACTCCTGCACTTCTCACTAATCAGGACTAAAGCCTGGAAACAGGATTACAATGTGAGGTTTTGGATCTAGCTACTCGCAGAGGATCAACTTCTCGGCGAGTTGGTCTATATCTTCTCTGTTATTCGTTTGTTTGTTTATCTCCCGTCCGGCTTTATATAATAGCCGGATTAGGGCTTACAGAATAGGAAACCTAGAAGACTACGGTAGCAATAACTTGGAAAGTAAGGAATCCGTCTTCTCCTCCAAGCCAGATCACATGGGCCGTGATCCGGGTTCTTCTAGAATCCGGCTTCTATGCGTCAGGTTACTGGGCCGCCCAATGGACCACAGCCCACTACCACTTGGGCCACCCTGGTAACCAGGCACTTTCACTACCATCTTATATACCCCTATACGGTATATATCCGACACCCGAGGTTTTGGGCTATGGACATGATCGATTCGGATAAAATTCAAACGACGAACTGTTGTGTCATTTTATGTGGAGCATGGGCGGTGTGGACAGAGAGGAATACGGGGAGACATGGAGAAGCGGTGCGGACGATCACACAGTCCGTTAACTGGACATGCGAGGCAGTGGATGACCTGCTGCGATCGGGGAAGGATCATGCCCCGCGGAGCAAGCCTAGAAGTTCAGCGTGGAAGATCCCGGAGCCAGGAAAACTAAAGCTAAATGTTGATGCTGCCTTCTCTGATCTAAAACAAGGTGGGACTGGTGTTTGTGCTCGAGACCACATGGAAAACTAATTAGAGGCCAATCTATATGGTATGAGATGGCAGCTAGTGCTCTAATGATGGAGGCCTATGCTGTTAGAGATGGTGTTAAACTGGCATTGGACCTCGGACTTCGGCATGTCGATATGGAGACTGATGCAGAGCAGATAGTAAGCATGTGGTGTTCTGATTCGTTCGAGAGATCGGCAGTTGCTCCGATCCTTCTAGAAATTCATGATCTAGTTGGAAATCTAGATGAGTTTAAGTTATCTTTTTTAACCAGGGGAGCTAATGAACTAGCTCACCTCTGTGCTCATCATTGTAACATAGATAGGAGACGCCGTCTGTGGGTTAACTATACCCCGTCCTTTCTCGATGCTTGTATCAGACAGGAATGTAAACCCGACTGATTCTTTTGCAACAGCAAGTTTGGTGACACACTCTTTTCCTTACCAGGGTACCCAAGGGGACTGGAAGGTTTTTCATGAGTCGGGCTTGCTTGCTTAATATATTGGGTGTTAAAATCTCAAAAAAAAATGAAGGTCGGCCCGGGGTTGCACCACCCGGAGCAGAAGACCCGGGGTCGCGTCGCTCTGTGACCGCGGCTGTCCGCACAGGCACGGCGCGGTGCCGCGGCACTCTGCTGCCTCTGCTAGTGAGTACTGACTACCTGGATGATTAAGAGGTGAGAGCATCTCAGTCGCGCCCCCGAAATGACTTTGGGGCGAGCCTGACGAGAACGTCGCCCACTCGTGCTCTCAAAAAGACCATTTCGTCCACACATCCCTCAGTTTTCGTCCAGCGTTGCATAGGCAGCGTCGGACAAAACGCAGCACACTGCCACATAGACGCGGTCGTCCGTGGGCCCACCCTATCAGTGGCAGAAAGAGGCGAGCGGACGCGGTCTTCGTCTTCACTGGACCTCGTTGGTTCCCGAGATGATGCAGGCTCATCACGCTTCGTTGTAGGGTCGCATCCCTTCGCCGTCACGAGACCGCTCGCCTGCCCCGAAAAAGGTCATTCCTCTCCTTGACAATCTCGTGTGCCGCTCCCCTCTCCTTCACTCCCGAGTCCCGCCACAGCACACCGCGCTCTCTGCCAATGGGCAAACCACAACACACTCACCACCAATGGTACGTCATCAACAACAGTGCTTCCTCCCACCATCCCGCACGTCACCCGCAGCCACAACCTTTGAAGAAAACCAAGACGGAGGCGCCAATGGATGCTAGAGGAGCTCAGTGCATGCCACCCCTACCTCGAGGGCCTTGTCCCCGGCTTCGAGGAACACCTGCCCGGGCCTGCCTCTCCGGGGGGCGTGGAAGTGGTCGCTAGTCGACCACGTAGTGTCAAAAGGGGCTCCCCTCATCGACCTCGACGACGAGGGCGACGACGGATTCACCCCCGCCGCCAACGATCACGAGGCAGGGACCAGCAAGCCTCCCGATGGCGTTTAGTTTGAATTTAAATTATATGGATCTTTTTGGGGGTGGCAAGTGGGGAGTGACCCCGTCAAAACACGCAGTTTGGTTCGAACAGCCCCCAAACTTCCCATTCCTGCATCGATCCATCGGCGCCTCTTACGCTCGTTCGCCAAGCCATAGCTTACTAAATGTTTTGCAATGTCATTGGAGACACCTGGCCAGATACGAAAGGATGAATGTACCTACTGGTCTCGACAGGGCAGCGTACGTATTGCCTGGAGGTTATGCCTTAGCCACACTACAGTATAAGCTGAAATCAGGTAGATCCAATAACCAGCTAGAACGGATTTGGACTGGTTGAGTTGCACATCTTTCGAGAAGGAAAATGCACCCTGAGACTAACATGTCAAGCGCAAATACTGACTACAAATGGTTACAGTTTTTCTTCGCTCCAACCTAGACACATTGAAATGGTAATCCAATTGGTCCTACAAAGCCTTCCATTTCAAAAAATTACAGATGTACACCATATTTTGCTTCTCTACTTTTGTTATCGAGAAAAATAAATGGCCACGCATCTAAACTACTTATAAAAGAGCAAACCTCGTAGATACATTAAATCACACACGTTCAATACCCTACAAGTAACGGTCGAGATTGATTCAATGTTGAGCAGGCTGCTTGGTACCTACATGGTAAATTACGGAAGTCCTACTGCTTGGTGCGTACATGGTAGATCAGGACACGGGAAAAAAAGAGCAACGATCAGCACTCGCAAAATAGTCCGGATCGGTGCACACGAAAAAAAAGTTACCAATCGGTACACACATGGAAACGAGTGAAATAAATCATATACGAGACCCTTGCAGACTTGCAGGTACACGTGCATTGGTGGATTAATTTCCTGGAAACCAGTACATCAAAACGACCATGCCTCTGTATTCGCTATGGCGTCATCGACCAGTCGGTAAATCGTATTTCCGGTTAACCATCATCATCTGGTGCGCAGACCAATACCCATTTTGCCGAAATACGCTTTCGTTCCGCTATATTAATATATCAACCACCCCAAACAACTTGCGAATCACTGCTAGGGCCAACCAGTACAATCGAGTCCAAAAGAAAAAAAAAGAGATTTAGAAAAGAAACAAACGCCAACGATAGCGGATCGACGAAAACGAGGATAGCTCACGACAATAGCGCCAACCGAAGAGAACTAGCCGCACTCCGAAGCTTCCGAATTGCCGCGTACCAAGCAACACCTTCAAAAAGGAATGAGACGACGTCGATGCGACAACGCCGACGCTCCTGCCCGGACTGACCCTAAGATTTCTCCCAGTAAACGTAGGACGGTGGGGCAGGGGTACATCCGACACCCTTCAAGAAGGAAGGTAGCGTCCGCGGGTGTCACCGCGCCGGTGCCGGCACGAGCCGGCAGGGATTTCTCCCGACCCCCAAAAAACCACCATCCCGGACAATCTGTCAGCTCCACCCCTCTAGCCGCCAACCAGCATGCGCCACAAGGCCGGCTGGACCGAGAAAAAGTACCTGTAGGCCAGGGACGGCATAACCGCAGCCATGTGGGAGGGCACAACCTCCACCATCAATGGCGGTAGCAGACCGGACGCCACAGACGGAGCAAACCAGACCACCTACCCAGTCGGGCGCTTATCGGGCCCGTGAAGCTCCCACCGGCCCGTAGGGATTTCTCCAGAACCCCAAAAAACCACCATCCCAGACAATCTGTCGACTCCACCCCTCTAGCGCCAACCAGCATGCGCCACAAGGCCGGCCGAACTGAGAAGAAGTACACGTAGGCCATGGGTGGCATAACCGCGGCCATGTGGGAGGGCACAACCTCCACCACCAATGGTAGCAGACCGGATGCCACAGACGGAGCAAACCAGGAAACCTGCCCGGTCGGGCCCTTGTCGGGCCAGTGAAGCTCCCTCCGACGGCGCTGCAGCAGACATGGTTCCGGTAACGCCACCCCCCGCCTCGAGCTCCTCCTTGATCGAACCGAAGACATCTCGTAGAGGCCCACACCAGCCTGCCCAGATCTGGGCCTGTTGGGCTCGCCGGCCAGCAAGCCTCAAACTCGCCGCCCTTGACGCCAAGCGGAGTGTCCGTCGCATCTCCACCATCATGGTCACGTCGGGCTTCTGTAGGCCGGGCCGCACCGCCGCCGAGAAGGCCTCGCCCCACCGGAACCCCCACGCGTGCCGGAAGAAATAGTCTGCCGCCGCCGGCACACGCGAGCAATGCCCGGCGGGTCCCACCGGCGGCGGCGAGGACGGAGAGTAAAGGGAAGGGGGAGGGCGGCGCTGGGAGGTGGGGCGCCCCGGTTGCCGCGGGGGGGGGGGGGGGGGGGGGCGACGAGAGCGTGAGGAGTGAATGGAGGAATATATCTGGTCTTACGTGGGCACAGTTCTCCGCGACCAATCAACATTTTCACGGGTCTTTATATTCTAAATGAAAGTATTATATATAGGATGTCGTTCTCTAGAATTTTTGCATGTAAAATAGGTGATCCAATCAGGATTGGTTGTGATACAATTTCTTAGCCCTCTCCACTCTTAGTAATGAATTATATTTTTCTATTAAGTTATTATATTTTTCTAATTGGCGTTGATTTTTAAATCGGAAGATGTTTGTTTCAGGTTGTCACTTTGGAATCAAAATCTGCTCTTACACTAATTATGGTGGACAAACAATGTACAATGCAATTTCCGCAACTTTAGCGACACGTTATTTTTTCATGCCCCGAAAAATAAATTATGCACACAGTTGAAGTACATATGAGACGCGCGTGCGCGTGCATAGCTACTAGTCGGTACAATATACACAAAACTGACACCGCAAAAGGGGAATTAATATAGAACTGCAACGGATATACTAGAGAATAGACAACCGTTACTGATGCTCTCGCAGTCAGAATTATTTTGCGTGTTCGGAGTTCTATCATTATAGCAAAACACAAACCTTGAATTGGATTAAGAAAAACAGGTAGTGAGCAAACTTCTTTAACACAAAAAACCAGTCATCCCACATCAATTGTAGAATTGCAATCGAATCAAAATTTGCTGCCGGAGAGCTCGTAGCAGGATCTTCAGAGGAATATGATTCACTTGCTCTCAGAGTCATAAAGTTCGGATCTGAAAGAACACCAATAATAACCACATAAGCTCATCCTGGTGGAGAAACTATATATATGTGAATTTGCTAAGGGAATAAACCAAATTCATGAAACCTGGCAGAGGCATCAACTAGCTGATATAAAAAATTATGCATTTCCACAAGTAATGATAGACGTATTTAAAGTGGCTAACTATGTTTCAATGCTCCATTTGGAAGACAATAGTGGTTCAGAAATCAAAGCACTAGCAAACATCAAGAACTGATTCGTGCATGATCAAATGATCCGGTGCAGTGGAGGTAGCTACCAGCAGCATCAATGCAAACCAATTTGGACGAGCAAGAACCGAAGAAGGCAGGCAACACCATTTTCAGACAGGAAAAAAAATCTAATAAACATTACTCTTCAAGAACCATGACCACCAATGTAGCTTAGAGAGAAATTCTTTTCTCTCATATGTATGGTATAACAAAGAGTCTGACACAAAAAATAGAGCGGTAGGATGGTACATTGGGATCATTTCATAACAAGAGGGTGGATTAGAAGAAGAGTTCATGACACTTGTTTGGTGCGTGTATTTCATCAGTAAGATCACTCGTATTATAAGATATTCATTTGCATCTGAAGTAAATAAAAATGAAAGGGATGGGAATTGGACTCTCCTTTGATCCACCCATGTCTAACATGCCGCATGTGGACATAGTTCTTCGCTGAACACACTCCAACGCACCGTACAAAACTACAAACGCATATTAGATATATACATTCCTAGTTTTTATGCAATCACAAAAGCTAGGTCTAACACTTCATTTCACTTGAAATGTAACGAGTGTTCTGGTGTCCCACAATTACCTCATGAGCATTAGTATTCAGTCATAAATGTAAGAATAACACCAGTCACTGCCAACACTTCAAAAAAGCATAACAAACGACAACTATGCTCATTACTATTGCAGAAGATTATCAAAGCTCGTGTTCTTTACACAACTCATGCTTCATGTGTATTGTGCTTAATCAGCAATGGTTAGTTCAATCATATCCCTCTCAGTTATACTGAAGGCGATCTAGGCAATCTAAAAATTTACACGGTGCACTAAATATCTTCTCGGGTTTTTTTACAATCATGGTCAAAGCATTAGTAATATTTAAGTATAGGGGTGCCCATGATGCAGTTTCTTAACAAGCACCAGAAAGACAGAAATCAAAATATGATACCATACTATAACTGTCAAATGCTGAAATGCAGATGCGCGCGTCATTTTCTGTAGCAGGAAACAAAGAATAACACACTGCATAATTATCATAAGCACATATTACATGCTGTTGAAGGTTCTAATAGCTTCCAATCCATACATATCCTTGCGAAATTACAGTTTCTCCTAGTAGGCTCACTGATATCGACGTAGCATGGACACACCCTGTGGTACACAGAATACAGATCGAGCAGCAAACAAAACGACCAAGAGCGCAATCACTGCAGACAGCAATGCTCATCTTTCATAGACAGTCATAGCTACCACAAGCAAATAAGGGCAGAGGACGTACATGAGGTAGGTGCCGTGGGCGAATGCGCCGGCGAGGACGCCGTAGAAGAGGCGGTCCCTCCACACCGGGTTGTGCCTGAGCCCGATCCTGACTGTTCCCAACACGGGCCAAACAACAACCCTAGTTAGCGACCGATCCGAACAAGGAACTGCGGCACGGGAACCGAGGGAACGGGAAGAGGGGATGCGTACTGAGGGGCAGAGCGGGGGCGTAGATGAGCGGCAGCAGCATCAGCAACGGCGGCTTCCTCTGCGGCGGCGGCGGGCGCCTTGCCAACGTATCGCTACTCCGAGACGACACGGATACGTGAGATCGATCAGTGAGCAAGTGGACCTGGTGATTGAGAGTTTGAGACAGTGGGAACCGGGGGACTTACTCGAATTGTGACGAGGAGGAGGAGGACGCCATGATCGGGGCTGGAGAAGAATCGAATCGAGCCGAGCCGGAGGGGAAGGGAGTTTTGCTTCCTCTGTTCCGCGCCGCTGGTTTTCGACTCCGCGGTTTCTATTAGCGCTGGTGTAGCGAGCCGTGGTGTTGGATTACGTCACAGCTGAACCGTTCACGTAAATATTAGCTTTACGTCTTCAAGCCGTGGTTACGTGTCATTAGAAGTCGTTTCCTAGGCCGGCTCGGCCCGTTGATTCCAGTTTCCACACTAGTCCTCACCGGCTTAGATCGGCGGCGGCGGCGATGATGCACAGGGCAGCGCGAGCGGCGGGGCCGCTTTTCCGCCTCTCCAGCACCGGTTCTGTCGGAGAGAGGATACGCGGTGGCGTCGCATCCACGCCCGCGGTGTTCACCCGCGGCTTCCTGGATTTCTTCAAGGTAGGCGCCCTGGGTCGTCTCCTCCCTCTTCCACCTGCTTCCCCTCTGCAACTGCAATGCATTAGAGCGTCTAATCACATGGTTTTCTTGTTGTGTTGGGTCGAACTGGATGATCAGACGGGGGACAAGAAGGCTGCCGAGAACGCGGAGGCGAAAGCAAAGGCAAAGGCCAGGCTGTAAGGCTCTTCTCCCCCTATCAATCCTACTACGCGGCTGCATTGTGTGATGGCTTACTTCTGAACCTCGGGTTGATTGGTCTAGTGCAGTGCGGATGAGATGAGCAGAGGTTACTTCGAGGACATCTCCGAGATCCGTAAGAACGACGGCAAGGTATATGTCACTGGTAACTTGATTTTCAGTGTGTTAATTGACTAACAACTGTTGATGATGTTGGATGATCGGTGAATCGGGTCCTCACCTACTAACTGGAATTGAAACGGTGTAGATTGCGGTGGCGGATAAGGTCCTCGTACCAGAGGCTGCTGCCGTGAAGTTCCCTGATCTTGCTTTGGAGTCCCCTGTTGGCGGCGCATTGCGACTACCACTTGTTGCATCTCCTCCGGAAAGCAATAGCCCTGAGTCTGGTGGCATGGTGGTTCCTGATGCATCACTGGTGTGCCTTTCCTTTCGTGCAAGCTCACAGGTATGAGTAGCTGCAATACGTTTGGTAATCGGTGTGCTGCTGCATATTTCATACTTACGTTGCTAAAAGTTGTTCTTCATTAGAAGTTAAAATACCTTAGCCAGTCATGTTTTGGAAACTTCATTGCTCCAACTATTTCACACTTTTAATTAGAAGCTCTCAACAACTTTTAATTTAGCACTTCTCTTTGAGTTGCATTCAATCTTATCAAAACAAAATGGAAAAAAATAAAAATAAGGAAGGATAGATGATGACCATTGAGCGTGATATGTGCATAAATTCATGTTTTTACTTGCCAGATGCAAATTGAAAAGAGAAATGTTGTTAGGTGTTATACGTCTAACGTGGTATTTGGACAATAACCAATTGAGTGCTGTTGTTTGTGGCTGGTTTCACAAGTTTAGTGGTAGATGAGCCCACACGTGACGTATAGGTACCCTAAGAATGTTTGAGCTCAGCCACTTGGGCCTCTAGCATTTCGTGAGCCAAGCCAGGCTTAAGCTCGTCCAGAAATGGGTGTAACTCGTTTTGGTTTGTCTTGCCCAGCCACCTCATATCACTAAACTAGAACAGACTGAAATGGTGTGTGACATATGGCCATGTTGCTTGTTCTTTGCTTGTGTATTAATGCACACAAGGTTCACTGACCCAAAGTACAAAGTATTTTTAAATGGTACCATTCACCCATACACTTCACAACTTACTAGTTTTTCCTTCTATTTTTGTGCCTTGAAAAGGCACAAATTCATCTTACAAAATTGTGTATGCCCTATCTTTGTTCCAGTAGTGGTAAGCTGGTTATTATGTATAATTCTATATTTATTAGCAGTAACTAATAATGTGTATGTACTAAAATAACTATCTGAGCCTAATGCGGCATGGAAATCACAACATTCAGCTCATTCATGAAATCTTTCCAAAAGCTGTATCTATTCATGCCATACATCACCGAACACATGCATGTGTCCTCATCCCGCGTCCTCTCATGTACGAATATTAGGTGTGCCAACAAAATCTGCTGTTGCATTTCATCAAGCCACAAAAATGTGTAGCCTCTCATATAATCTGCTACATGTGTCCGTTCTTACGAATTATCTTGTCAAGATCCCAAGGTGCAGACAACAACATTCAGTTGCTCCTAGTTGAATTATAGGCAGGTGCATGACATGACACACAACTGCAACTTCTTCTGTTTGATGTACCCAAACAGCTATTTGCATGCAGACGTATCCATCAAGGATTCAGTGGTTACCTACTAGTCTAGAAGTCATGCTTGGCATATTGAGCTCTGGTTTCATGCTCTCTTTTTCTACAAGTAACGATATATGTTTTTGAAGTGAATATGTGAGATGTCCAATGGGTGGCTCAATAGCTAACTAGATATGCTTTTTGTTCAACAGAAAATGGCAGAGTCTTGGATCCAACCTTTTCTTGATGAATTTGGTGCTGCTGGAAAAGCTCAAGCGTATGAGGTATTCTTACATAATTATTCTCAGTTTAACCAGTCAAAGTATCTTTATGATGTGAATCAATGCAAATTTGCATTGACCGATTCAATCTACATGATGCCTCAGTTGTTTTCTATATCTCGAGACAAATAATTTATCTAACACTTTGCGGATTGAGAGAAATTATCCACCCTTTCATTTGCAACGGTCTTGAATGGCAAACTTGTTCTCTCTTTCGTGTGTGTGTGTGTGCTAGTGTGTGAGGAAGTATGTTCCATAGTTTATAATGCACATTACTTGTTTTGCGTTACTGCCTTTCTTGTGTTTTGATCTCTATTAGCTGGAGAGTCAGATGTGCTCATGTAGTCATTTTACATTCTTGCGTCACAGTGTCTGTGCTAGGAGACTCTTGTCATAAGCATTTATTAACCTAATCTGTTGGCACTAATCTTTACAAGAGATTGTGATGGCACTGAAAAAAAAATGCCTTACATCATGCCAGACTGCTAGCTGAAGGAAATATTATGTTTCAGGTATCATTTATAGATTCATGGCTGTTGTCATCAAGACCCGTGAGGCGTGCATTTCTCAAGGTGATTAAGAAATCGAACAATCCGCAAAGACACGTCGTCTATGCCTTTGGCGACCACTATGACTTCCGGAAAGAGCTTAAAATTGTAAACCTTCTTACTGGGTAATGTTTCTCCCATCCCTTAAATCAGTCAGTAAACTGGAAGCTGAGGTTCTGGTTATGACTTAAGGTAGTTCAACTCTGGTACTGCAGGTACATATACCTGGTTGATCGCCTGGGGAGGATAAGATGGCAAGGATTTGGATCTGCGACTCAAGAAGAATTGTCGTCGCTAACAGCGTGTACCTCCATCTTGTTAGATGAAAAATGAAATTAGATGACCTCTGAGATATTTGCCATTTTTTGTGGGAGAATTTGTTTCTTCATCACGGTTTCTGGGCTGTTTTTCTGTTCTTTCCTGCATGTTAACGAGTGACAGTTCTTCTCTGACAGGTAGGCAAATAGCACATACCACATATGGGTTAGCAGCCTTGTTTTGCGCCATCCAGTCACATTGTGTAACCGTGTGGATTCAATGCATGGATCGAATGCACCTGAAATAATCAAACTCAAATACTCGATTTCTGTAATCAATCATGTTGTTTGTATACTGAACATAGCTGGGCTAAAATGGCAGAAATGTACTCCAATCAACACAGACCTTTGCATGACTCGGTATTTTTAGGTTTGTAGACAGGTCTTTGATTTGTAATGCTGTGTATCCAACTGACTCGTGGCAGTGGAGCCGAAGATGCTAATGTATCAAGCACTAAAACATGTCTTAAATATCCGTTTCAGCGACAATATGGATCCTCGTGGTACTTGTTTTTTAAACTGGAAACTATAGGGGAGGCCTGAACAGTAAGATTTTATGGATAGTAGAAGAGATAATATGTACTACTAGCTCTGCCCCCCAAATATAGGACGTTTTGGTCGGCTAAACAATAGTAGAGAACGTACGACGGGCGTAGCCTAGGTGATTTCTGGGCATGGCAATTTGAGAGGTCCGGTGCATTCTCGATGCGATCAGCTTACCCAATGGTTATTGACATAAAGATCCGAAGAGGGCTATTTCGACTCAATGGCAGCCACCTCCAATGGAGAAATGGGAGAGCAGCAGTGGAAGAAACTATGGAAGGTCAGAGTCCCATCAAAGCTCCGTGTCTTTGCATGGTGGCTTGCGAGAGCATCGCTGCCAACAAGAGAGGTGAGAGTCCACCGTCACATGACCGCCTCCTCTATGTACCCAGGTTGTAATGCTGACATTGATACCCTCTGCTCGAATGTAACATGTCTCGAGCCGTCTGGGCAACGAGGGAGCAGAAGCTGATGTACCTCTCTACGGTGATGAAACTATTGACCCTAGGCTCTGGCTCTTCACTTTGAGCTCCATGCTGTCTCAAGACAAATTCATCGAAGTATTGGTTATGTTGTGGGCGATCTCGTGGGCGCGGCGCATGATCATATATGAGGATGAATATCAGTTGTCTTTGTCCACGAATGTCTTCATAGGTCGATATATGTTTGACCGTTCTCCCTAAGGAAGCCAAACAGGAACGCACCCTCACTTGGGGAACCTGCACGACGACAGGCTTGGAAGCCTCCGACGGCCGGGGCGGTGAAGATACATGTTGATGCTGCGGTGTCGAAAACATAGGTGTGTATGGGGCAGTCTGCCGCAATAAGCGTGGCTAGTTCTTGGCAGCTTCGGCTCTTACAGTAGATGGGATAACCAATCCAGAGGTTTTCGAAGCTTTAGTCTGTGCATAGGCGCTTTTCTTGGCAACTGATCTACATGAGATAAAAATTCATATCTCATCGTACTGCTCTAATGTTGTCAAGGAGATTGAAGGCAGTGCCTTGTATGGAGGACATTGCCATGATCATGAGGGGAGATATCTAGTAGAAGGGAAAATTCCAGGAGGTGGTTTCTAAGCATGAACGGCGGGAGGCTAATGGAGAGTCGCGTCGTCTAGCTAGAACGGCTACAACATTAGATATTGGTAGGACATGTGTGGTTTAATATCTCCCCATACAATTTGAAAATTCCTAACTATAGGCAACCATAGGTGTAAGAGAGAAGGGAAATGTCATGCTTGAAGCAAAAGGGCCAACCACTAAGATTAGGGTTTATCTCACAAACATGAGTGCATTTCCTCGCTTTCAAATAGCCACCATGGCCAAAACCTCAACAAAAAGAGGCTGAGAAAAAAATTCTAACTGCAAACATTGCTGGTAAAGTGTAGACGGGTGTTGAGACTAATATTGATTAACTGCAACATAGCTTGCTAAAGTTGCAGAAGAGGTGGTCTCAAATCTCCAAGTGGTGCATATCGCATAGGCTGTAGCTTCCATCATTGCCAAACAACAGATTTTTCCATACCGTCTCTAGTATTTAGTGGCCATTTGCAAGAAGCCAGAAGAAAATTTTGATCTTGGGAGTACATTTAGATTTTCAGATCCACTTGGGGAGGACATTTAGTTTGCATCACGGGTCTTGGCACTTTCTTGTATGGCCACACATCACCTTAGCACGCGTATCGCTATAGAAATTTCTTGTATTGCCTCATTTTCAATTCAGTACTTTCTTGTATGGCCACACATCACCTTAGCACGTGTATCGCCATGATACTCATTAATGTGTTTTTTCTTTGGGCGAACATTCTTTCATTTAAGCATAGCGGATCCAATTATCGTCCCATAGAAGTGAGAGCTTCTTATCATGGAGGATGCAAAAGGCTTGTTGCCCCTTCATCCACTCTACTTTGATTATGTGGCTAACAACCTAACACCATATGTTTATAACACTATCCTAAGTACCAAAAGGTGCCCCTCATAACTTTGTTATGTTCTTCTAGATTAATAGCTCCCTCTTCACACATAACACCACTAAAATTGCACTCATATACTCCGCATTGGTCCTACTAAGTTTTAAACTCTTAGACTTCAAAGTCTATCTCGGGATCTCTAATTCCTATTGATGTCCACTCTACTTTCATCCACTATCACCACATCGTCTGCAGAGAGCGTATTGTATTCTTCGTGGCCTCATCCATCACTAAATGGAAAGATATAAGAGCCCTTGTTGGTCCTTGATATTGTCCGATCAAATTAGAAAGGTATTGGTCTTACTATCACATATACAAACACGTGTCACCACATAATCGTACACATCCTTTAAGGACAATATAATTCACCGGGCCTTTATGTTTTCGCCAGCGTACACCATGATGGTCCTTAGTACTTCGTCACATGTTTTCTCCACGTAGATAACAACCATAGTCCATATATAAGTATTTTTTTCGTTTTCCCATATCTTCCCTAAGTTCGCATAGCAAGACAATCGCCTATGTAGTCGAGCTCGCAGGCATAAAAACATTTTTTTGTGGGATATCTATCACTCTTCTCAAGCGATGGTAAATCAATATGTTCCAAAAGTCCGCATAGTACGACTCCTAAGAGTAGTTCCTCCGTAATTAGTATAAATTTGAATATCTCGTTTATTCTCAAGATATGCACTAATATACGTTTCTTCCACTGTTCACATATCTTGTTTGACCTAACCTGGTGAACCTGGAGATTCAGGCCGATTCTAAGAAAAGGAAGGGAGATCCTAAGAAGGACAAGAAAATCCCGGATAACAAGGATGCAGCGTCTAGAACAGAATCACATTTGCCGAAAGGCGGAAATAATCCCCGTGAGAATAAGGAACGGGAGGAGCAAAATCGCAAAGACGGAAAAGTAATGCCGCCTCCGAGGTGCCCGGCTGATAAAGCCGGAAGATACGACAATCCTCACAGGCGTGAGAGATCCCGAACTCCTCCAAGGAACAAAGAAAGGCCAAGGAGCAGAACTCCACCTTATTCCAAAGGACATGATATCGGAAGAAATAGGGATAATCCCAGAAGAGCGCATTCGTGCAACAATGGACCAGAACGGAGTAGATCTCCTTCTGTCCATTTAGCTAGAAGATATTCCGCACACGTCGATAAGGCGGAAAGAGACGATTTATACTTCGGACCTAAGTGTTTCACTGACAGGATCAGGAGAATCAGTCTACACTCTGGCTTTGCCAAAGTCGGTCCAAGTTATCAAAAGTATACCGGAAGTACGAATCCGGATACATGGCTATCAGATTACTATACTATCGTCCAGATCAACAAGGGACAGATCTAGAGGCTGTGAAGTTTCTTCCCCTAATGTTGCTGGATGGAGTCAGAGATTGGATCAACGGGCTTCCGTCAAGAACAGTAGACAGCTGGGAAGATATGGCTAGAGTATTCGCTCAGCACTTCCGAGGTACGTATAAACGCCCTAAGAGCATCAACCAGCTGTACCGCTGCGTGCAATATGAGGATGAGTCGTACGTCGACTTTATCTCAAGATGAACTGCAATGAAGAATAGTTGCTCTGGAGTAAGTGATGTACAAGCAATGCATGCTTTCATCAACGGCCTGAAACCCGGCCTCGTACCGTTCATGGTTGGTTCGAAAGAACACAAAGATCTTGGATCTATGCTTACCACCGCTAATGAGCACGCGGCGGCTGAAGATGATATCAGGGCGAGAGGCGGAAACATTGATGCTTTAGTTCAAGCCAAAAAAGCGTCTCATTCTGAAAAGAAGACTACTCCAGAAGCACAGCCAAAATACAAGGAAGTGACACAGAACCCATCTCCTATTCTAAAGAAGAGTGGGAGAAGATTAAGTCGGAGAACTGTGTCCACCATTCGCAATTTGGAAAGCCTACCCATACCAATGCGCAGTGCCGGCTTAATAAGCACATGAAAGGCACTGCAGGATCTGGAAATAAAGGAAAAAATTCCAAAAGGAAGTTCAACAAGCAAAAGCCGGAAGATGATAAAGAAAAAATCGAGTCTGACACTGATGATAAAATCCAGGAGTAGCAGCGCAAAGGAGAACCAAAATTCCCGAGAGTTGAAGGAACATGTAACCTAACTTTCCTGGCGACTCCCTTAGCCAAACAGGAAAAACGAACACTTCGAGAAATCAATGCGGTTGTACCTCCAACCCCAAGGTACTTGAAGTATTTAAATACGCCAATTACCTGGGATCAGTCTGATCATTCCGATAACATCCCAGAACCCGGCACGCATGCTTTGATTGTAAGTCCTATTGTTCAAAATACTAGGCTCAAAAGAGTGCTGATGGATGGAGGATCTAGTATCAATATCATGTACTTAAGTACATTGAAGCAGTTACACCTCTCCGAGACCCAGCTCAAACACAGCAATGTACGTTTACACGGCATTGTTCCTGGCAGGCAAGCATAGCCCCTAGGAGAAATTTCCCTAGAAGTAACCTTTGGAAAGAGAGAACACTTCCGCCAGGAGAGGATCTCATTCGAGGTTGTGCCGTTTGAAAGTGTGTATCACGCAATACTCAGACGTCCGGCTTTCGCGAAATTCATGGCAAGATCATGTTATATTTATAACAAGCTGAAGATTCCAGGGCCAAAAGGAGGAGTAATCACCATATCTGGCGACTTCAATATGGCGAATGAGCTGGAGAAAGGAAACGCTCTTTGTGCGAACAGGTATTTGGAAGGAAGAGTTGAAGGAGCTGACTAAGAAGTATCGCCGACAGAAATGTCGGCAGGAAAAGAAAGCCTGAAGCCGGCAGATAGTTTCAAAGCCTCGAAGAATACAAGACAGGTCATTATGGACCCCACAGATCCGACAAAATTTGTCGTAGTGGGAACAGGAATGACTGACAAATAGGGAAGCGCGCTCATCAAGTTCCTACGTGAGAACTGAGACATTTTTGCCTGGTGTCCCGCTGATATGCCAGGTGTTCCCAGGGAACTTGCTGAGCACCAACTTAAGGTTATTCCAGGATTAAAACCCGTCAAACAAGGTCTCCGTCGTTTTGATGGAAGAAGACGGAAGGCTATTGGCAAGGAAATTATCCGGCTTTTAGCAGCTGACTTTATCCGGGAAGTTATACATAATGACTGGTCTGCGAACCCAGTATTAGTCCCTAAGAAGGATAGTATTATTCTTAGGATGTGTATAGATTTCACCGGTTTGAACAAGTTATGCCAAAAGATAGGTTCGTGTTACCGCGAATCGATCAAATAATAGATGTCACAGCTGGCTCCGAGCTTTTATGCTTTTTGGACGCTTATTCCGGGTATAATCAAATACACATGAAAGAAGAAGACCAACTAAAAACCTCTTTGATAACACCCTGTGGAACATACTATTACATAACCATGCCTTTTGGCCTGAAGAACTCCGGGGCAACATACCAGCGTTGCATGCAAAGATGCTTGCATAGTCAAATAGGAAAAAACGTCCATGTTTACGTGGATGACATTGCCGTCGTTTCCAAGGAAAAGCATACGCTCCTTGAAGATCTACGAAAAACCTTCGACATTCTCCGCACTTACAAAATGAAGTTGAATCCATTAAAGAGCATATTCGGGGTTCCCTCAGGAAAGCTTCTGGGTTTTATCGTTTCTCACGGAGGAATAGAGGTAAACCTGGAAAAGATCAAAGCAATCTTAAACATCAAAAGGCCTACGTGCCTAAAAGATGTCGAAAGACTAACGGGTTCTACAGCCGTCGTAAGCAGGTTTATAAGACGACTTGGTGACAAAGCTCTGCCATTATACAAATTATTGAAGAAATCCGACAAATTTGAATGGACAGAAGAGGCGGACCAAGCATTAATCCAATTGAAAGAATCTTTGATGAAAGCTCCTATTTTGGCATCCCCAAAAGACGAAGAACCCATGTTACTGTATCTTACAGCAACTAACAGGTTTATCAGCGCAGTGATAATCGTGGATAGACGGAAAGATGAGCAAAGTATTCCAGATCAACATCCGGTGTACTATGTCAGTGAGGTATTCTCCGAGTCAAAACAAAGGTATCCACATTATCAAAAGCTGGAATATGGCGTATTTTTCGCATCCCGAAAACTCCGTCATTATTTCCAAGGACATTCCATAACAGTGGTAAGCAAAGCACCACTAGGGGATATTATAAACAATGCGGACGCAACATGCAGAGTAGCCAAATGGGGCATTAAACTTGTTGTGTTCGACATTAAGTACTAACCCCATACGGCAATAAAATCTCAGGTGTTGGCAGATTTTGTGGCTGATTGGACAGAAGCAATAGAAAACACACCAATGCCGGAGTCAGAATATTGGATCATGCATTTTGATGGATCCTAAATGAAAGAAGGAGATGGAGCTGGTGTGGTGTTTAAATCTCCAAAAGGCGACACAATGGAATATGTATTACAAATACACTTCAACGCCAGCAACAATATGGCAGAATACGAAGCATTGCTTCATGGCTTGCATATTTCAAAGGAAATAGGTGTCAAACGTATACTTTGCTACGATGACTTCGACTTGGTACAACATCAGCTGAACCAAACATGGGATGCTAAAAGCCCCATCATGGACGAATATTGGAGAACATTCGATGAGTTTGCAATTTGCTTCCTAGGATTTGAGGTACATCACGTCAAAAGGGAAGAAAATTGGAACGCGGATGCTTTAGCTTGCATTGGCTTGGAAAGAGTGAAAACTCTACCACCTGGTGTGTTCGTCCAACATTTTCATGAACCATCAATAAAAGGCGGAGATGTTGACTATCCTTTAGTTTCCGAGTCAATAGAAGTTTTGCTCGTTAACCCGGATTGGACAATTCCATACTTAAACTTCTTAGTTGATCAGAAGTTCCTGAATGGAGCAGACGAAGTCTTGCAGAGGCAGATACAACGTCGATGCAAAGGATACACGGTAATCAATGGTTGCATGTACAAACGCAGTACTATTGAAATTTTTCAGCTGATGTATTTCGCCAGAAGAAGAACGAGAAATTCTGCAAGAAATCCATGCAGGAGGTTGCGGACATCATGCTCAATCGAAAATGCGTAGTTAAAAAAGCATTATGTGCAGGGTTTTCCTGACTCACAGCCAAGACAGATGCGGAGCACATAGTGAATACATGTGCCGGATGCCAGTATTACGCCAAGCAAACGAATATGTCGGCTCAAGCACTCATAACTATCCCCATAACATGGCCATTTGCAGTCTGGGGGCTAGATATGATGGGGCCATTCAAAACTGCAAGAGGTGGACTTACACATCTACTCGTTGCAGTAGATAAGTATACCAAGTGGGTGGAAGCAAAACCCATCAAAAAACTTGACGGTGTGACTGCCAGAAATTTTGTCATTGACGTAGTCATGCGATACGGTGTTCCACATAGCATAATCAAGGATAACGGGACAAATTTCTCAATTGGACAGTTCGCAAAGTATTACCGACAAACGGGAATTCGCCTAGATCTTGCATCTGTGGCACACCCACAATCTAATGGTCAGGTTGAACAAATGAATAGTTCAATCCTTCAAAGAATCCGCCCAAGACCCGAATCTCCTCTTCATAGAGAAGCTGGAGCATGGGTAGAAGAATTGCCTTCTGTGCTTTGGAGTATTCGAACGACGCCAAATAGATCAACAGGGCAAACGCCTTTTTTCCTGGTTTATGGTGCATTAGCAGTGCTTCCTACGGACATGATCCATGATAGCCCAAGAGTGCAGGCGTACGATGACTCGGATGCCGAAAACGTAGGTCAGGATACCGTCGATCTCTTAGAAGAAGAATGAGACCTTGTGTTACAAAGATCCGCCATTTATCAGCAAGGGCTGCGACGATATCATAATCAGAAAATCAAACACCGATCTTTCAAAGAAGGTGATTTGGTGCTAAGATTGGTACAGGATAGGAAGCATAAGTTAGCCTCAATCTGGGAGGGACCATTTTTCATTAGCAAGCCTATGAAGAATGGGTCATATTACCTTGTAGATATTCGAGACACGGAAGACGATATGAAAAATCCGAATCACAAGAGGAAAAGAAACATAGACGTAGAACTAGGAGAGACAAAAAGGCCCTGGAGCATCCAGCAGTTACGTCCCTTTTACGCTTAGCTCAAATTCTATGTAAACATCATTGAGATCATAAAATAAAGTTGTCGAAAATTCATGCATTTCTATCTTGTTTTGTACTTTCTGTTCCAAGCATATTTTCGTCTTATCTATTTCCCAATGATCTTTCAATTTTGCTTCAATGTTAACCTGAATTGCGTCTGCGTGCTCAGAGTTATAAAACTGAATGTTTTTTGGCCTAAGGAGGCTTCAAAACCCCAGATTGTGCCTGCGTGCCTGAGGTTCATACTTTTCAAATTCTTTACTATTCCTAAGTATTATCTGATTGTTTGTTGTATTGGGTCACTGGATTTAGTAAGTAAAATTGCTAAGGTATAATCCATGATTCCGAGTTTCGACTGATTGGTTTCTTAACCCGTTCACTTGGCGTGAAGATTGCATATTCTTGAGCCACTTTAACACTAAGGAAAGTTAAAACATACAAACCAGAAAACTTAAAAGGAAAGGAATTAAAAAATTGAAAAACTTGCAAAGTTTAAAATTTACTGCAAAGGATAAAAGGCTTGTTCATACAAAAGAAAGAATGCATTACGATTGATTTTACATTGTAAGAATAGTAATGCGTTCTATTTGGCTAAAACTATGCAGGATTGGGTGGCATCCACAAACTCTCTTCGTTGTCCTCGTTGTTGTCGCTCGGGTTCTCCGGAGTTGCTGGAATTTCTTCCTCTGGGTAGAACGTCGAGGTAGACACATCTGAGCTATCTTGGAGGCATACCCCTTGATAGAATCGAAGATTTCTGCCCGCTGCGCTTCGGTGCATCCTTGCGGAATAACGGTGGCAATGCGCCAGGATTTGGCAGTGGTGTAATGCATACGCATCAGCCCAAGAGTCATGCGCACACCACCACAGGCGGCGGATTGGAGCCAAGACTCGCGCTTGTTCGCCACCTCTGCAATTGCCTCCGGGAGCTTGCTGGTTTCCGAGAATTCGCCAGCTTTGTCCGGAATGCACTTGTTGATAAGTAGCATCCCGGCGTTTTTTTAGCTCGGTGACGAATGTCCTGAAAGCCTGGATTGGATCAATCCGAGTGATCAGAAGATTCCCTTCTGTTAAGAAAATAAAAAAATATTAGGCAACACATAAGGCGGAAAACAATGCATTATGCAAAATGAAAAAAAAACTTGGTGAAGGTACAAGAACTTACCAAGAATTTTGTCCATCTCAATGCCTTCTTCAAGGCGTTGATTCAGGGCATTCTCAAGGTCCTAGATGGTCCTCCGGTCCTTCTGGGCTTGAGAGGAAGCCCGGGACTCGGATAATCCCAAGGCCAGCTGGCTCGCCTCCAGATCCTTCTGAAGCTTTACAGTCATTTTGTAAAGCTCAGAGTTTTCCTTGCGAAGAGTTTCGGCGTTGCCAGTGTCCTCAGCAACTTGCTTGGCCTTGGCCAAAGAGGCTGAGAAGAAAAATAAACGAAGTATTAAAACCTAGAAAAAGTTCTTAAAAAAGAAAATCAGAATCGGGATCAAGGAATGAAAATGTATGCTTACCAGCAGTCTCCTTTAGCTGCTTCTGGATCTCGGACATCTCCGAGTCTTTCTCATTAAGAATACCAAGAAGGGATTTCACTTCTTGGTTCTTGATGGTCAGTGATGACCCACAAGTATAGGGGGTGTATCGTAGTACTTTCGATAAATAAGAGTGTCGAACCCAACGAGGAGCAGAAGGTGTTGACAAGCAGGTTGGATAGAGGATTCACTCTAAACACTAGCAAACGGGTTTTCGGAGGTTTTTGATATAGCAGATAAATAAAGTGCGAGTAAATAAAGTGCAGTAAATAATATTCCAGCGAGTGGCCCGATCCTTTTGAGAGCAAAGGACAAGCCGGTTGTATTGCGTATGACTACCAAACGTTCTCGAGGACACATGGGAATTTCGTCAAGTGCTTTCGCTTCGTTACGGTTGATTAATATCCATTGGTTCGTGAAGTGTTGTTTGGGTGAACCTATGCTAATGCACTGTCCAACTAGGACTAATACATACTTGTGATTATACCCCTCGTAAGCATCCGCAAATACAAGAAAGTAATTAAGGTAAAACTAACCATAGCCTTAAAACACCGGGATTCTACGCTCCCTCGTGCAAATTGGTTTCCTAACGGGGGTTTAGGTTTCTGTCACTCCGACAACCCCATAATTATTAGACAAATACACAATGCATCCTCTCCTAGGCCCGTAAAGGTGAAGTATCATGTAGTCGACGTTCACATGACACCACTAGAAGAATAGCACAACAATTTAAATACCGAACCACGAGATATTACTTCATTATAACTTCACTACTAACATCATGACTTCTCCCATGTCCTCAGGAACTAAACGAACTACTCACAAGACATCATATGGATCATAATCAGGGGTGATATAATGGATGATAACAATCTGGTCATAAAGTGCTAATATCGATAAATATCACAAGCATCAACTACTAACAAGTAATCCACACCGGAAGAGAGATCCAATGTAAAACAACGATAGAGGACCCTAATTGTTATAGCGAGAAGACGGTGGATGATGAGGGTGATGGTGCTGGTGGTGATGATGATGACGATGACGATCTTGATGATGCCCGGAGTGATGACGGTGACGATGGTGATGATTTCCCCTCTCCGGAGAGGAATTTCCTCGGCAGATTTATCCCTGCGAGAGAGCTTTTCTCTCTCTGGTGTTTTTCGCCCCGAGGCGGAGGCGGAATAATTCTTCGATGATGGTCTGGGGCTTAGGGTTCCCTCAGAGTCAAGTACGCCAAAAATATCCACCAGAGGTGGGCCTAGGGTGGCCACACCACGTGGCGGTGCGGCCAAGGGGTGCACCCCCATGGTGTGGGCCCCTGGTGGCCCCCTTCGGCTCTCCTCGTGGCTGGCTCCCTCTTCTGGACTTCTAAGATACCTCTGGTGCCCCCCTCTTCTTATGATCTTCTGAAGTAGGGTATCTCGACGGTGCTTTTTTCCATCAGATTTCTGGTCCCGGTGTTTATTCTCCAAAAATTATGAAACGTGCAAAATAAGATAAAATAACATAAGGGATGCATCATAACATGAAATATATCAATGAATAACAGAAAATAACAACATAAAACGGTGATGCAAAATTGACGTATAAACTCCCCCCTCCCCCCAAGCTTAGACCTCGCTTGTCCCCAAGAGAAACTGAACTCAGTAAACATGGTCGCATGTTTATGGAGTGAGGTGTTGATAAAATAAAATACGGACAAGAGGCATCACATCTGCAAAGAACAAGTCATTTTAGATAGCAACTTCCTCTCATATAATCAAACTTGAAACAAGTAGAGGATCAACAAGGTGCAAAAAGTAAATCACAATTGGTGGAGGCAAAGTTCGCTCTTGGTCGGAGAACAATTAACAGTGTACTTATCTTTCGATCAGAGTCTTTTATACTAGAGCTATATTCCAGAGTTTATCATGCTCAATTATAACGGTCTCTTTGAAAACATTGGTAACTTTCAAAGTGGTATTCAAATAGATAAAAGCATTTGCAGAAACAAGGAAGAATAAAGAACATGATTGAGTAAATCAACATGTAGCTGGATGAATCACAACAACTCAAATGCTTGCTTAGACAGAAAGAAGTAGGTTTAATGACTCAACATAAATGTAGAAGACTTCACAGAAGGAAGCATTGATCACTCATGTGCTAGAGCTTTTATTTTGTAAAACAGAGGTATAAAATGGTTGACACTCCTCCCAGCCTTTCTTACACAAACCATGGCTAACCGAATCTTCGGATGCCTGGCAACAATCACATACCGTGGAGGAGTGTCTAAATTTTGAGAGGTGTATTTGTATGTCAACGAATGGCAAACAGAAAATACAGTACATCACAAGCCAACTAGACTTCACAAGAGTGGCTCCCATAGAAGGACGCAACTGGTATAGAAGGTCATCCCTCTTTCTCTTTTGTTTACACAATTATGCTTTGACTGATAAATCAGTGGCAAAAAGAGTGAAGAGAATTTGTACTATTATTTGGGGCTGGGCAACCCCGCTGCCAGCTCTTCTAGCATTTGGATAAGCGGATGAAGCCACTAGTCCAGGGTGTGAAATCCAATCAACAAGTGAGATAAAGATTCTCTATTTGCATACTCATGAGCTAAAAAAGGAGCACAAAACAGGTGTAATTTTGAAGATTTAAAGGTAGCACACAAGCAATTTACTTGGAGTGGCGGTGGAATACCACATATAGGTAGCGTACTCATGAGCTAAAAAAGGAGCACAAAACAGGTGTAATTTTGAAGATTTAAAGGTAGCACACAAGCAATTTACTTGGAGTGGCGGTGGAATACCACATATAGGTAGGTATGGTGGACACAAATGGCAAGGTTTGTGTCTCAATGTTTGGATGCACGAGAAGCATTCCCTCTCAGTACAGGTTTTTGGCTAGCAAGGTTGGGTAGCAAGCATAAGAATCGAAGTAAAACAAACAAAAACATATATGATAAAGCCAATCATGCAATCTTCCTTGAAGGTGCAAACAAACTTATTTGAGAATATAAGCTTATGAGCTAACAAGAAAAAAGATCATCGAATAATATATCTACATGCAACTCCCTCTTTTCTAGTTAAGTCTCAATGAATTGTTGCTACTGACCAATGCTAAGTTTGCCAAAACCAACTAGATTATCTTGAAGCTCCAACATTGATACAAATACTAATAACAAGATAAATCACATAACAAAAATTGCAAACTAAAACAAAGTGAAACAAGTAGATGATGAAACTTCTCGTTAATATTTCATTCTGGCAACTCAAACCAAGGGATACAACAATAACCAACTAAGGAGCAACACTTCCATACTGCAAGCCATACTATATGATATTTTATTTACTCACGACATGACTCTACTAAAAAGTAAAAAGGGTGAAACATAAAGGTGATACCGCGGCACTCCCCCAAGCTTGGAACAAACCAAGGGGATGCCAATACCAATGACGAATCAATTCTTCGGTGGTGGTGGTGAATCCTTCTCGGCGAGCTTATCAATTGATTTCTTCAGATCTTCAATTGCGAACATAAGCATACGCATCACCTCCGTATTGTAATCAATATGGTTTGAATGCCTATCAGACTGTGAATCCCATCCACCAAATATTTTCCCCCACTCTGATACGTCATAAACGTATCCTTCATTTCTGATGTTCCATGTTGTTTTCTTATTGTTTCCCACATGTTTTCTATACACTTTATGTCATTTTTATCGATTTTCGGACTAACCTATTGACAAGATTCCACAGAGCTAGTTCCCTGTTTTCTGATGTTTTTAGTTTCAGAAAAGTTGTTCTGGAAATATTCTCGGAATCGGAAAATTCGAAGCCCGGAAGTCTTAGAAATCCTGGAGGTTCCACGGAGCCCCGAAGAGACCCGGAGGGGGCCCTCAGGGGGGCCCACACCATAGGGTGGCCCCCCTTGGCCGCGCTAGGGGGTGGTGTGGGGCCCCTGAGCCTCCACCGCCTTTGCCCTTCCGCCTATATAATCCCCCCGAGATGTAAACCCTAAAAATATCCCACTTTTACCCGAGAAACACCTGAGGCCGCCGTCACTATCATCCCGAGATCGGGAGGGTTCTGGAGCTCTCCCCGGCACCCTGTCAGAGGGGGAAATCATCACCGGAGGGGTCTACACCACCCTGCCCTCCTCCGAAGTGATGCGTGAGTAGTTCATCCCTGGACTACGGGTCCATAGCAGTAGCTAGATGATTGTTCTCTCCACTTTGTACCTCATGTTTGGATCTTGTGAGCTACCTAACATGATCAAGATCATCTTTATGTAATGCTACATGTTGTGTTTGCTGGGATCTGATGAATATTGAATGCTATGTCTTCTAATTATCAATCTATCATGTTATCTTCATGCATATGTTATTTATGATCTTGCATGCTCTCCGTTGTTAGTAGATGCTCTGTCCAAGTAGATGCTAGTAACTCAAAGAGGGAGTATTTATGCTCGATAGTGGGTTCTTGCTTCCTTTTCATCTGTGCTCGAGTGACAGAAACATGACGGATGGAGGATGTGATGTTTCCATTAGGGAGAAAACAACAATGCTTTGTCTACGGATGATGTTATTGTTTACATTACACACTTTGCTTACTGTGATTATCTGTTGCTTGCAACTTAATACTCAACGTTTGTTCGGATGATATTCGGAGGGTGGATTTTTAGTCATAGATGCAGTTGGATAACGGTATATGTACCTTGTTGTAATGCCCGGATGAATCACATAGTAATCTTTATGTCTTGCATATGCACTACGGTGCAGCCTTCATTTCTGTCAATTGCCCAGTTGTAATTTGTTCACCACACGTGTTATTTATCTTTCACAGAGAGACACATGAGCTGTGGACCCCAGTCCTTTTTCCTCATACCGATAAAACACCTACTGCTCTCGTACTGCTTTCATACTGTTTTCCTACTATTTTCCACATCATACGTTTAACCGCTTTGTGTTCAGCAAAACCGGTGAGATTGACAACCTCACTGCTTCGTTGGGGCAAAGTGATTTGATTGTGTTGTGTAGGTTCCACGTTGCTTCTGACCCTAGTGCGCCCTGCCATCTCATCTTCTTCAACCTTCTGAAGTTACTCCTTCCTCCTACTGGTCGATTAAACCTTGGTTTCTTACTAAGGGAAAACAGTTGTTGTGCTCATCATACCTTCCTCTTAGGGTCTCCCAACGAGTGCAAGAACTGCACTATCAAGCTACTTTTTTTGTCGCCGTTGCTGGGGAGGAAGAGAATTTCAGCAAGGGGAGTCTCTCACTTCCAATCTCTTTACTTTTTTTGTTTTGCTTAATTTATCTTATTTTGTCTTGTTTGCTTCTCTTTATCAAAAACACACAAAAAAAAGTTCTTATGCTAGCTGCAGTTTTATTCTTGCTCTTAGTCTTGTTAAAATGAATACTCATGTTCCTGTTACCTTGTCACATGAGGAAAAATAGTGTCACTTTCAAACAAAGAAATGACGAGAGTTTCAAGGAAGCTTGGTCTAGAGTTTTTGATTCCTATTGCAAAACTGAACCTAAAATGACTCTAAGCATGTTTCTGTGTAGCTTTTATTTGGGTCTTGTTCTTTACTATAGATGTGCTTTGGATATTGTGGTAGGAGAATATTTCCTTCATTGTGATGAAGATCAAGCTTTTGATGCTATTAAAAAATTAATTGTCACTTTCAACTCACCTAGTAGCTCTGATAAAGCCTTTGCAAGTATTTATGCTAGCTTGAACACTCTTGAGACACATGTTTCTTGCTTAAGTGAGGGTCATAATCAGATCGTGAACACCTTGATCATGTTCCAATAAACTCTGAAGCCTCAGATATAATCCCTATTGTGAAGGTTACTATTAATGGTGAAAATTTTCATGCTCGTTGTGATATTATGTCTGAATTTTGTCTTATGCCTAAAGAGATTTATGAATCTTTGAACCTTTGGGGACTTGCTGAGGGAGGGGGAGAAATTCCTCTCCTAAATCACACCACTATATTTACCATTGGGATAGCTGAGGGAGTGTTTACAAAAATCTTAGGAAAACGGTCTCCACTGATTATCTTGTTATTGAATGTGTAGGAGGAGGACAAATTACCATTGGAAGATCTCTGCTGAAGCTCTTAGGAGCAACTATTGATATGGGGAAAGGTACCATGACTTTTACTCCAAAATCGTGCGCAGACCATCAGTTCCCGAAAAACCAAAATAAGGGTAAGAAAGGTAAACGTAATCCTCGAAACAATTTGGATGCTTCTTCACTTGAAAATACTTGATTCCACTTTTCTGGCCCTAGCTAAAAGGCGTTAAAGAAAAGCACTTCTTGGGAGATAACCCATGGTTTTATTTTTGCTTTGATTTTCTCCATTTTCTCTGAGTCAAGGGGTTGTATACTTCTGTAGCAACTCATTTGTATCTTTCTTTTCATGTTTTATTAGTGCCAAGTAAGGTTTCTGACGAGAGTTGGAGTTGGTTTTCTGATTTCTGCGCAGGAAACAGATTTCTGCTGTCCACCGTAAAAAATTGTATAAATTCCTGGAAGATCGGAATAATCTGAAATATTTTGTTCATACTCATAAGATAATTCCACAACTTTTTCATTCTTTAAGTTTTTCAATATGAGCAACATAAGTTCCTCGAAAAAATTAGTCTTTACAGACTGTTCTGGTTTTGTCAGATTCTGCCATTTTTCTTGCATTTGCTCTTTTGCGATGTCAAGTGGATTTATTTGCTTCACGAAACATCAGTGGCTGTAGCTAATGTTTAAAAGTATCAATAGCACTTTTTCCATACAGAACCAATGGATTTTTATTTGTTGCCTAACCCTCTAAATGTGAATTACTGTTTGAGTGTGGTGTGAAGGAAGTTTTCAAGGGTCAAGAGAAGAGTTGATATATGTGATCAAGAAGAGTGCAAGGTCAAAGCTTGGGGATGACCCTGTGGTTCATCCAAGAATATTTTTAGAAGACTCGGGCATCTAAGCTTGGGGATGCCCAAGGCATCCCCTTCTTCATCAACTATTTATCAGGTCACTTCTCGTGAAACTATATTTTTATTCGGTCACATCATATGAAGTTTACTTGGAGCGTCTGTTTGTTTTTATTTGTTTTGTTATTTTCTTTTGTTTTCCTTCCTGAAATAATATAGTTGGATCCTAGCATTCTTTCTTTTGAGAGAGACACGCTCCGCTTTTTTGTTTGAATACTTGCTATGCTAGTATTCTTAGTTTTTCTTCTAGTTACTGCAAAAATTCATGTTTAGCTCTCGTTTTCATTGCATCTCTTAATCAGAGCTGTTAGTTTTAGTAGTGTTATGTGAGTCCTCTCATGTTTGTTTGCTGTAGCATTTAGAGAGTTTTTGTTAAAGCATGATTTTTATGGTGCTTGTTGGGAAAAGAAACTACTGCTTGAGGTGGAATTTTTAACGGTGCAAGTAGAAGCTTGTATAGACTGTGGCTAGAACTTTTTCATGTCATGCTAGATGTTATTTTAGTTTTAAATCCTTATGGTTATTGAGTAGCATTATTAGCCTCAAATAGCTGAGAGTGTATAATGTGTCATTGAAAGAATCATGAGTTGTTCTTGTCATATTGAATCATAAATTTTTGGTGTTCTCCTTTGAATGTTTTATTTGGTTGACTTGGTGCATGCTCACACCATGTTTATGACTATGAACCAGTCACGAATAGCCTCTATGATCATTTAGTTTTTGAACTTGTGATACCACTTATGCTTTGATTAATGATGTTTATGTCGCTATGCATGATTATGGCTCTTATGCTCTCTTGATTTGTCGCTCCCAGTCTTTTGCTAGCCTCCACCTGTACTGAGTATGAGCTCTACTCGTGCATCCAAGTCCCTTAAACCAAAGTTTTCCCATTGTGTCCACCATACCTACCTACATGTGGTATTTAACCGCCACTCCAAAGTAAATTTATCATATGTTACCTTTAAAACTTTAAAAATTACTCCTGTTTTGTGCTCCCGTTTTAGCTCATGAGAACGTAAATAGAGAATCTTTATCTCACTTATTGGTTGGACTTTCACACCCTGGACTAGTGGCTTCATCCGCTTATCCAATGATAGAAGAGCTGGCAGCGGGGTGCCCAGCCCCAAATTAATATCAACAAATTCTCTTCACTATTTTTGACCCTGATTTATCAGTCAAAGCATAATTGTGTAAACAGAAGAGAAAGAGGGATGACCGTCTACCCAGATGCGTCCTTCTATGGGAGCCGCTCTTGTGAAATCTAGTTGGCTTGTGACGTACTGTATTTTCTGTTTACCATTCGTTGACATAAGCATAAACCTCTCTTAAAAATGTTTTCAATACCTCTATTTAATAAAATAAAAGCTCTAGCACATGAGTGATCCATGCTTCCCTCTACGAAGGGCCTTTCTTTTAATTTTATGTTGAGTCTCCATCTTCTAACTTTATGCGCAGTTGAGAGAGCATTTTTGCCATTCTGAGTTTTATGTGCATTTGTCCAAGAAACATTATTAATTGATTCATGATGTGTTATCGCTTGTTCTCTAATTATTTGTTCTATTCTTCCTCATGAACTTTGAAGGTGTCCAGGCATTTATGTTTTGCCCCACTTTTAAGGACTAGCGAAATATCACTTTGACATGCTTTCCCTATACTTGAAACAAATGTATATCTTTCTTTGCAATGTTATTCATGATCTTTTATTTGAGTTACTTCTCATGATGCAAAGTGATTGCTATGCTTTATTATTAAAGTTTTATTTATCATGCTTGTGTTGAAGTTCTACGATCTCAGCTTACTTATGCTTTTACATATTGATGATCAAGTTTATGTTGGTAGCATGTCACCTCAGAAATTATTTGTTTTTATCGTTTACCTACTCGAGGACGAGTAGAAAGTAAGCTTGGGGATGTTGATACGTCATAAACGTATCCTTAATTTCTGATGTTTCATCTTGTTTTCTTATTGTTTCCCACATGTTTGCTATACACTTTATGTCATTTTTATCGATTTTCCGGACTAACGTATTGACAAGATGCCACACAGCCAGTTCCCTGTTTTCTGTTGTTTTAAGTTTCAGAAAAGTTGTTCTAGAAATATTCTCGGAATTGGAAAATTTGAAGCCCGGAAGTTCCACGGAGTCCCGAAGAGACCTGGAGGGGGGCCTCAGGGGGGCCACACAATATGGTGGCGCCCCCCTCCTTGGCTGCGCCAGGGGCTGGTGTGGGGCCCCTAAGCCTCCACCGCCTTTGCCCTTTCACCTATATAATCCCCCGAGATGTAAACCCTAAAAATATCCCACTTTTACCCGAATAACACCTGAGGCCGCCGTCACCGTCATCCCGAGATCGGGAGGGTTCTGGAGCTCTCCCCGGCACCCTGCCGGAGGGGGAAATCATCACCGGAGGGGTCTACACCACCATGCCTTCCTCCGAAGTGATGCGTTAATAGTTCATCCCTGGACTACGGGTCCATAGCAGTAGCTAGATGGTTGTTCTCTCCACTTTGTGCCTCATGTTTAGATCTTGTGAGCAACCTAACATGATCAAGATCATCTTTATGTAATGCTACATGTTGTGTTTGCTGGGATCTGATGAATGTTGAATGGTATGTCTTATGATTATCAATCTATCATGTTATCTTCATGCATATGTTACTTACGATCTTGCATGCTCTCCGTTGTTAGTAGACGCTCTGGCCAAGTAGATGCTAGTAACTCCAAGAGGGAGTATTTATGCTCGATAGTGGGTTCATGCCTCTTTTTCATCTGTGCTCGAGTGACAGAAACGTGACGAATGGAGGATGTCATGTTTCCGTTAGGGAGAAAGCAATAATGCTTTTTCTAAGGATTATGTTATTGTTTACATTACACACTTTGCTTACTGCGGTTATCTGTTGCTTGCAACTTAATACCCAACGTTTGTTCGGATGATATTCGGAGGGTGGATTTTTTGTCATAGATGCAGTTGGATAACGATATATGTATCTTCTTGTAATGCCCGCATGAATCACATAGTAATATTTATGTCTTGCATATTGATACGTGCATTTTATATCATCATTTATACCCTCCATATAGGCATTATTGGGATGTTTTATCAATGTTATGTCATTGTTTTGCATGTTTTAGATGATTTTATGGGACTTTCCTACAAAGTCCCTTTTTTTGGTATTTAATTTCTGGGTGTCAGAAAACACCTGTTTTCATGTTTTTGATGTTTCAGGAGCTACAGGTATCCAAATTGCGAAAGGAAAGAAACCCTGTCAGTTTTTCTTCGGGAGAAAGGCCGTGGGCACAAGACACAAAGGAGGAGGGCTAGGCGGCCCAAAAGGGGGTAGCCCACGCGGCCAGATTCCCTGGCCGCGTGTGGGGCCCCCAAATGGGCCCACATCACCTTCTCCCCGAGGTCTTTTTGCTGACGACTCCGTCTTCCCCGAAAAGGAACACCCTAATTTTCCCGAGACGAGACGGAGCCGCCAGGGCGGCGAAACTCTCGAAACCCTCCGCGGGGGAGACAGATCCTGCTGCTCCGGAGCTCCGGAGAAGGGGGAAATCATCCTCATCTTCATCCCCATCTCCTCCTTGGCGTGGGAGGAGGCATCTCCATCACCATCCTCACCAGCACCTGCATCTCCACCATCACCATCACCGTGATCCACTCCGTTCCCCTCATAGTTTGATCATTGCTACACCCTAGATACGTGTTATTGTACTCCGTTGCATGTTTGGGATTGAGTACTTGTCATTATTTGGTGGTGGATCCATTGTTTCAGATTGTGTTGTACCACATATGTCACCATACATGATCATGTTTGCACGTTGTGAGTAGTTCCCGCATGTTCCTGAGGGCATAGAATGAATTGGCAATGATTTGTTACATGAGATGAGTTGTTATTTGGTCTAGTATTTATCTTTTATGTGATTCTATGATGGTGTTGTACGAACGTCGAATGTACAACACTTCACCTACATGGGCTCGTAGGAGAACACCGTAGTGTAGTGACGTGATGATGTCTTTAGGTGACAGGAACTTGAGACAGAGTCGTTGAATTGCATTATGAGGGTACTTGTATCGGGGACCTTAGAGCATAAGGCTATGGTGGGACATCATGTCTTAATAATTCTCGTGCTGTCATTTAATTGGACACGTGATCCATCATAAGGGGTGATATTTTATTTATTTAGCTATTCCTATTTGTGGCTCCGTCCGAAGAAGATTAAAACTAGACAAGATATACAAACATGTTATGCAATGAATCACTATGCCAGCTAAATCCGTGCAGCCCTCGGGAACGTTTTCCACATATAAGACACAAACACACACTTGAGCTTGTCCTCTTGCGCATTAGAGGATTGGGCTTTGTCTCTCATTGAGACCTACTACTTGTTGCAATTTACTTTCCGCATTTTACTTTACTTGCACTACACAATTAAAACACAAAAACACATGTTGCTTTTATTATTACTTTGCTATTCTACTTACCAGTTCCTTCTGCTCCTCGTGGGTTCGACAACCTTTCTAATTCGAAAAGTACTAGAATTGATCTCCTGCACTTGGGAGCCATCAAGACACTTTTCTGGCGCCGTTGCCGGGGAGCGTAGCACTATTGGTAAGAAGTTTAGTAAGGAAACTTGAAAGCTGAATTTTACTTGCTGTTGCATCCTGTTATTATTATGGCTTTTATGAGAGACGCTTCGCTGAAACTTGCTTTATATGAGAGTGCTTATGCTATTAAACCTAAAGTTGTTGAAAAAGCACCTCATGATGATGGTTATATTATTCCCCTTGAATTTGTTAAAGCTGTTAGGAATGAGTATTTTGCACGGGATGGAACAAAGGCTGCAAGTGATCACATACGGGCTATTGATGATATATGTGGGCTAATTAGGCTCAAGGCTATTTCTGAGGAGGAGGTAAAATGCAAGTTATTGTACCAGTCCTTAACTGGTGATGCTCGAAAATGGTATATGTCCCTGGATGAAGAAATTACACATAATTGGGATACTTTTATGAAGGTTTTCTTTCTTAAATATTTTACTCCTAAAGAGGCTTATGAGAACCGTTGCTTTATATTTAATTTTTGGCCACACCTTGGAGAGAGTATTACTCAAGCTTGGGGGAGGCTTAAGGACCTCCTTCGTAAGAATCCTTGTCATGATCTCACAAATAAACTTATATTGATAAACTTTTATGTGAGACTACCTGATAGGCTAAAGCAATATTGTAACATCCCAAGTATGAAAACAACCTTAGAATGCTTGCTTCTTGTTTAATTTTAGTTTGCATCATTCCATCATGAGCATTGCATTTGTTCTCAATTGTTTTCACTTGTGTTCCATTTGAAATTCAAACCAAATTTCAAAACTTGGTTCATACTTGGTATGTTCCAATGTTTCAAAAATAGATTCCAAACAGTAAAAATTGAATTTTCATATAATTAACTTGCTTAATTTTCAATAATTCAATTATTGCAAAATTCACTCAAATTCATTTAAATTTCAAACAGCAGCAAAATTTAAAATTTTGAAAAACAAAAGCTTGTACAACTGGGATTTTGCAATAAAGAACCTATAAAAAATTACCACAAAAAAAATTTGAAATCCCAAAACCCCTTCTTTTCTTCTCTTTTCTTTTCTGCAAATAAAAAAAGAGAAGGGGAGCAACCAGGCCAGCCCAAGTGGGCCGGCCCAGCCACCCCAGCCAGCGCGCGCGGCCCGCGCGGCTTTCTCCTTCCTCCGTACGAGGGGTGACGACGCCGCTGACGCGAGCAGGCACGCACCGCACCACCGCGCCCTCCTCACCTGCTCCCTCCTCCTTTTCCCATCCTTATCTGCTCCCCGAGGGCGCGCCCGAAACCCTAGCTCCCTCTTCCTCCTTCCTGCCGCCGCCATTCCTTCTCTCTCCCCTCCTCGATCCCTCTTGTTTCTTTTTCTCCCCCGCCACCGCAGCCATGGCCGGTTCTTAGAGCCCTCCTCGTCGCCGTTTCAGCCACCTCCGTAACCGGTCACGCACGAGAACAGAAGGCGTGTCGTCCTCTTCCTCCTCGTTTCCAGGAAGGGGCCCGAGCGACCTCGGATCACCACCACCGCGTCGTCGATGTCGTCTGTCACCGCCACCTCGCCGAGCAGTCCTCCTCCTTCCTCTACCTCCCCAGGGTGAGAACCCCCCTTCTTTCTCCTTCCTCCTGTTGCACGCGCGCCCTGCACCCTCCGCGCACACGCCTCGCGCATGGAGCAGCAGCAGCAGCGCATCCAGTCGCCGGCGATCACCGTCCGCCCCTGCAAGTTCAGTTAACTGAACTTTCAGTTTCAGTTAACAGCCGAGATCCTACCTCAAAACCGTGCGCGCACCAGATCTGCCACGATACGCAGCCCAGCCCAGTGGCCACAGGCCCGTGCGCGCAAGCCCACGTCGCGAGTTCGATTCCCCGCCGCGCAAATAAAAGCCACCCTTTTTGCCCGCTTTGCCACGCGCGCAAGCAGGCCCCACCTGTCAGCGACAGTGGTGGCCACGCGCGCGCACACCCCAGGCCACGCAGGCGCCAGCTGGGTGCTGGCCCACTGGCTAGTGACCCAGGGCACACATCCCCTGCGTGACAAAATTCCCAGGGTCCTTTCCGAAAATTCTATTTTTGCACTCAAGCCCCTGGAATAAAATTAAGACTTAAAATTGCAGAATAGCCCCCAGATTTCAAATTCAAATATCTTTGGCATTTCAAATCCAAATTGGGTAAATAAAATATGTTTTCCATACAAAATTTCCTAAACTTTTCAAATATGCAATCTGTTTACTGTTATGAATAATTAAAAATTATATTATTTTCTGTACTTTATTTAATTCATTTAAAATTGTTTAAATCATAACTAATTCAAATTAAACTCAAATTTAATTTGTAAAATATGTTTTCAAACCAGAAAAATATAATCTTTTCAAATATGAATTTTATTTAATGTCTTGAACAAATAAAATACAAATAATTTTATACTTGAATTAAATTCATTTAAACCTTGTTTAAACTTGTTTAATGCATAACTAATTCATTTTAATTCCAAACTCAGAAAGTAATACATGTTTTCCAATCAGAATTAAATGCTCTATCCAATTATGCCATAATAACAACTTTTTGATAAACTAAATTATGCACTAATTTTAATTCTGATTTTTTATTCAATTAAAATGCCAAAAACCATAATTAAATATTTATCACTCCAATTTTGGCAATTAAAATACCTAAGTGAATCTAATAACCTTTCCTAACTGTTTCTATCATCTCTCATGCATTTAATCCACTTTAACCAATGTTTAGTTGTAGTTCATTAAATTCTCAATTTATGCACATGGGTTTTACCATATGCGTTTCAGCTCCATATGGGTCCATTTAAAATTTTTGTTAATGTCCCTAGTTTATTTTGATGCACCAATTAAAATGACATGCACCATCCCATGTTTGTGCATTATGCCATGTTATTGATTGTTCGTCTCTCTTCGTTGTTTGTTTTCTTCTTCCCGAATAGACGACGACGTTGAGACAGACGAGGTTTACGACACTACTTCAGAGGAGTTAGCCCAGTACCAGGCTACTGAGTTTGCAGGCAAGTATTCACTCACCTGAACCATTGTGTCCTTTCCACACTGGATACCGATACTTTCCGTTGTCTAATCTGCTAGCCTTAAGATTCGTTGCTTTTGTTCCCATCCTATCACATGTTATCCTGTAACCCTGATATAGCCTCACCTCCACACCTATAACCCTGTTGCTTGTGGCCTGTGTCTTACTAGCATGCTTAGGGTTGTTTATGCTCGAGTCTGATGTTCGTTATTTTCTTTTACCATATTTATTATGTTCTGGGGGCTCGATACTTAAACAACAACCTGTTAATGTTTGAGGTAATAATAATTTGATGATAAGGCACCGGCAGGAGGCCGGGTATGGTTTTGAGGCCTGCTAGTGTCGAACTCAGGAAAAGTTCTTGTCCTCTGGATCCATGTTGAGCGTGCTAACCGCATGTGGGAAGCGTGTATGGGCGACCCCCGCAACTCTGATTCGATTCGCATCTCGTCCAAATCGCCACACTTAGTTTGGGCTTTCCATTTGATGCACGCATATGCAGGTACGAACCCTTGGCGCCAGGGTGGAACTTTTGTAGTCGGCATTTAGGGCGGCGTGGTCTTCCAGTGCTATGAGGGTCCCCCTTTTCTTCGTGGGGGCTCGATTAGCCGCGCACGCACAGCACGTGGTTCTTTGGGCTTGATGCGAAAAAGAGTTGGGTTGTGTTGAGTGCCTCGCTTGGTGGGTTTGATCCCCGTCTGGCGGGATATTCTTACGTGTACGGCCAAATTGGTGCATCCCTGCAGGGTTAAATCTTCTCGAGAAGCCGTGTTGTCCGCGGTTATGGATGACTTGGTGATAGGGCTGGCTAACAAGGATTAGACAACTTACACCTAATTAATAATAATTTGACTAGTAATAGGCTTATTGACACAATAACTTGAACCTTCATTAATCCAACTGTGTGGGTTATCCTCGGATTGCTTCTTTGGATAAGGGGCGAGATCCAGGATGGGTTTGTTTAAGGTTAGTGGTAGTTGGCTTCGATGCGCTATCTTATCCCTTTCTTTTAGCCGGATGTTGTAGCGTGTCTCTGTAGTTGGTTAGTGCAGCCCGCTGCCGCACCTTTGTATCCCCTATCTTCCGTTGAACCCAAAGCATCTGTACTTGGTGTTGTCGGGTACACTTTGGTATCTTGTGCGTCTTGCTTGCCAGTACTCGTCCGTACTGATCCCTTTGGGGCTGCTGGTTCTGCAGACTACGTTTCCGAGGATCCCCATGGTGGCTACTACGTGGAGTATGACGAGGCTGCTGACGAGTAGATAGCGGACCCGGGCAGGATCCAAGACTTCGTGGATGGGCTCCGTTCTTTCGTTTCCGGCCTCTTAGGCCTATTTGGATCTTGTCTGTACTCAGACACTTTGGATGCTTCCGCTGTGATGTAATGATGACTTGTTGGGACATGTGTCCTCTGCATGACTGTATTTGCTATCTCTGCTCTAGTGAGAGCTTTTGTCACTTATTTCTATTTCTTTGTGTCTTAGAGATTTGTTGTGATATCACTTGTTCAAATGCCGTTGACGTACCATGTGTGTATGTTATGAAGTACGTCAATGGAAGTATTCGGATTTCTATTGGATGGTTTCACAGACGATGAATAGTAGGGGATGGTTGTCACACGTGTACGTGTTGGCCTACTCATATTGAGATGCGGGTGCAGGTAAGCCCCGTAAGCCAATCCTCACTATTTAGCGGGCTGTGGGTATCCTCTAAAAGTCCGGGTGCGACAAATGGTATCAGAGCCTGTCTGCCTGTAGGATCCCTTTTACTGGTCGCAGTTGAGTCTAGAAACTATTTTGTAGCTATATAGGAAAAATGAAACGTGAGAGTAGGAATTCTGTTCTTTTATTTCTTTCCCCACCCACCCTCCCTTTTCTGGTAAGGAAGTGCAACGTTGTTTTCTCTTCTCATCTAAACTTTGAAGTTAGGATTTCACGTATCCTGGTTTCTCTAGGATGGTTATATCTACTAGACCATAGGAATGGAGGTGGTTGTGACATGATTTTCATGTTGCCTACTCACGATTGAGAACGGAGGCACATAAGCCCCTGAAGCAGATCCTCTATTCCTTAAGCAGTAGATATTGATCCTCTAGAAGCCCGGATGGGTTTTCCGTAGTACCTCAGGAGTGTTTGGTCTCGTGTTTCCCAAATGTTGCTTCGATATCCTGTTCTTCTCAAGATCCTTTTCGTCCGTTGGAACCTTGTTGTTGCTTGCCACTTCAGTTTTTCTACCGGCGTCTAATCAAAGCTTCCCCGATCATCTGCAGATGGATCTCAGGTTCTACCCGCAGGTGGTTCGTATGACTCGTTGCGAGAGCACTGCCGGTTATCCGGAGATGCTGAGAGACATGGTCACTTTTCTGGGGTTCTGTAGCTTCATCAGACGTGGTGGAACGTTATATGCTTAATCAGGAAGAGCCATTTAATGATGCAGAAAAAGAAGCTTTAGAACAAATATTATGGCAGCAACCTCCACAATTACAATTGCATATCCCACCTGATAATCTAGGAGTACTCCCACCTCCTAAAGGAGATCCTAGTTTTGAATTAAAGCCTTTGCCTGAAAATCTGAAATATGCGTACTTGGGTAAGAAAAATATATATCATGTTATTATTAGTGCTAACCTTTCAGCTAAGGAAGAAGAGAAATTACTTGATGTGCTTAAAGCTCACCGTAAGGCTATTGGTTATTCTCTTGATGATCTTAAGGGCATAAGTCCAGCTCTATGTATGCATAAAATTAATTTGGAAGAAGATGCTAAACCTGTTGTTGATTTCCAACGCCGTCTACATCCAAAAATGAAGGAAGTGGTTAGAAAGGAGGTAATTCGACTCATAGAGGCTGGTATTATTTATCCTATAGCTGATAGTAAATGGGTTAGTCATGTTCATTGTGTTCCTAAGAAAGGTGGAATTACAGTGGTTCCTAATAAAGATGATGAACTTGTTGCTCAACGTACTGTTGTTGGTTATAGAATGTGCATTGATTATAGAAAATTAAATAAAGCAACTCGTAAGGACCATTATCCATTGCCCTTTATTGATCAAATGTTAGAGAGATTATCTAAACATTCTCACTTTTGTTATTTAGATGGGTATTCAGGCTTCTCTCAAATTCCAGTTCATAGTGATGATCAGGAAAAGACCACTTTTACTTGCCCATATGGTACATTTGCTTATAGGAGAATGCCTTTTGGTTTATGTAATGCGCCTGCAGAGATGCATGAATGCTATATTTGCTGATTATATTGAAAAGATAGTGGAAGTCTTTATGGATGATTTTTCGGTGTATGGTACTTCTTTCGATAATTGCGTGTTCAACCTTAACAAAGTTTTGCAGCGTTGTGAAGATCAACACCTTGTTCTTAATTGGGAGAAGTGTCACTTTAGTGTAACAGAGGGAATTGTTCTTGGGCATCGTATTTCTGGAAGAGGAATAGAAGTTGACCCAGCAAAAATTGAAGCTATTGAGAAATTACCATATCCAAGAGACATCAAAGGTATAAGAAGTTTTCTCGGTCATGCAGGTTTTTATCGTAGGTTCATTAAAGATTTCTCTAAAATATCAAAGCCTCTAACCAATCTTTTGCAAAAGGATGTTCTGTTTTCTTTTAATGATGATTGCATAGAATCCTTTAATGTTTTAAAGAAAGCCTTAATAACTGCACCTATTATTCAACCTCCTGATTGGAACTTGCCCTTTGAAATTATGTGTGATGCTAGTGGTTATGCAGTTGGAGCTGTTTTAGGCCAAAGGGTTGATAAGAAATTGAATGATATTTACTATGCTAGTAAAACACTAGATGGTGCTCAAAGAAATTATGCTACAACTAAAAAAGAATTTTTTGCGGTAATATTTGCATGTGATAAATTTAGATCTTACATAATTGATTCAAAAGTCACTGTGCACTCTGATCATTCTGCTATTAAATATTTGATGAATAAGAAAGATGCTAAGCCTAGGCTAATAAGATGGGTACTTTTGTTGCAAGAATTTGATTTACACATAGTAGATAGGAAAGGAGAAGATAATCCCGTAGCTGATCATCTTTCTAGAATGGAAAATATACCTGATGATCCTATTCCTATTAATGATAGTTTTGCTAATGAACAACTTGCCCTTGTTAGTGTTTCTAGTGCTAAAGTTGCATCTCCTTGGTTTGCTAATTATGCAAATTTTATTGTTGGGAAAGTTATGCCACCACAATTTACTTACCAGCAAAGAAAGAAATTCTTTTATGACCTTAGACATTATTTTTGGGATGATCCATTCTTGTATAAGAAAAGTGTTGATGGCATTATTAGATGTTGTGTACCTGAGCATGAACAGCAAGCTATTATAAGAGATTGTCATGACAGTCCCTATGGAGAACATCATGCAGGAGATCGTACTACAGCAAAGGTATTACAATGTGGTTTTTATTGGCCTACTCTATTCAAGGATTGTGCTTAATATGTTAAAACTTGTGATAAATGTCAAAGAGTAGGAAACATTGGTAGAAGGAATGAAATGCATATGAACTATACATTACCACTTGAACCATTTGATGTGTGGGGTTTTGAGTTTATGGGACCATTTCCTGCATCTAGTACAAAACATACTCACATTTTGGTTGCTGTTGATTATGTTACAAAATGGGTAGAAGCAATTCCTACTAAGAGTGCAGACCATGCCACAGCCATGCAAATGCTTAAAGAAATTATTTTCCCTAGATTTTTAATTACTGATGGTGGATCTCATTTTATGCATGGTGTTCTTAGAAAAACATTGGCAAAATATAATGTTAATCATAGAATTGCATCACCCTATCATCCTCAAACTAGTGGACAAGTTGAATTAAGTAATAGGGAAATTAAACTTATTTTAGAGAAAACAGTAAACAGAGCTAGATCTGATTGGCCACTTAAAATTAATGATGCATTGTGGGCTTATAGAACTGCTTATAAAAATCCTATGGGTATGTCTCCTTATAAAATGGTTTATGGAAAAGCATGTCATTTACCCGTTGAATTAGAACATAAAGCTAGATGGGCTATTAAGAAATTAAATTTTGATTTAAAAACAGCGGGGGAGAAGAGATTGCTTGACCTAAATCTATTAGATGAATGGAGGAATGAAGCATATGAAAGTGCAAAATTGTTTAAAGAGAACGTTAAAATTTGGCATGACAAGAAAATTAAAAGAAAGGATTTTAAAGTAGGTGATCAAGTCCTATTGTACAACTCTCGTTTTAAGTTTTCTGCAGGGAAATTAGCTTCAAAATGGCAGGGTCCATTGGTAGTACAGGAGGTATACCGTTCGGGGGCCATCCGTCTTCATGGTGATATGAAAGGTAAACCTCATGTGGTCAATGGACAACGCCTAAAACATTATATTGCAGGAAAGAGCTTCATAGGAACCATCGAGGAGATAAAATTAATGACACCGGAGGAGGTAATTGTAAGGGATCCTGCAGTTTCAGAAACCCAAATTCAATAATTTACAATTATTGTGTTGGGAAGTTTCTCGGAATTGCGTGAAAACTTACAGAACTCATTTTTTATGGAAATTAACGTGTGTGACAAGAAAATTGGAAGGAATTGGACCTCGAGGGGGAAAAGAGGACCCCACACGCGGCCAGATTCCTTGGCCGCGTGGAGGTACCCCTTTTCCACCTCGGAGTCCCGTTCCGTCTCGTTTTCGACTCCGACGCTTCGTCTTACCCCAAAAAACGTCAATATATACCCCCTTTTGTCGATCTAATCCCGCACCGAGAGTTCTCGCACGATCTTTGTTTTGTCTATTTTGTCTGTCAGGTTTTCCAAGCCATGACTTCGGGAGACTCCTACCAATGCACCTCCATGGACGATGATGATGATGAGCTTGAGGGCAACAGCCCCACATCCATCCACAGGAGGAATAGGAAGAGGAAGGACTACTCGGATGACGAGGACGTGGAGCTTCGCGAGATCATGGATGAAGAACCTGACGAGGAAGATGACGAGGCCATCTTCGACATACCACCTCTTGCAACAGCACCTCCATCACCAATCCCTGTTGCTGGCGTACGGGTGAACATGTCTTTTGGAAACAAGAGACAGTCCGCACGTATGAGCACCGGAGGGAAGGCTCCAAGGCACTCACTTGCTAGCAAAAACGCAGTTTCTCCTCTTATTGGCAGGGAAACTCCCACTGAGAAGAATTGCACTGGAGATTGGGATCACCTTATTCCCAAGAAGAAAGCACCAAGCCCGGAGTGGAAAATTCCCAAGGAGACGGTGGAGAAGGACCTCATGGAAAGGTTGGGAAAAGCTGCATGAGCATTTGAGCAAGCCTATAACCTCATGATGCGCATCATTGGAGAGCTTGAAGACAACTATGAAGATAAGAAGAAGAAAGAGTGGTGGGCTGAGTACGAGAAGAAGGGAGAATGAAGAAATTACCGCAACCATCTAAGCTTGGGGGAGTTTCACCTATCCCCTGTCTTTTATCAGCTTTATCATGTCTATCTAGTTTTGGTGTGTCTTGCTTTTATTATCTAGTTATCGTTTTCGTTTAGGCTTGAGTGAGCTCATTGAGCATTATCTTGCATCCCCGTCTTATGGTTTATCAATGAATAATAAAGTATGGTGTCATCCATGATTCCCTTGTTTTGGGGATTTATGGGTAACACTCATGCAAATGAGCATGGCATATTTAGAGGTTTCAATCACATCTTGCCTTGAAATTAATTAACTTGAGTGTGTTGGACAATTGTAGAATTATCTCAATATGACATAAATCCACTATCTATCTATTAGCTTAATGGCTATTCCGAGCATGTTCACCATGTTATAGTTTCATTTATGCTCTAAATTAAGATGCTTATGTTATTAATTGGCATGGGCTGAATTTGGGATAATACTCTCACGAACTTTTGAATGCACACATTTATTTCTATTGCACTTAACAAACATGACCCATTAATGGGAGCTAAAAGTTTTGTGCTTGACAAGGATTTTGGTTGGGAGTTGGCTAACACGTGCATCACGTGAAAAGCTTTCAACATTGCACAAAGAAATTTTATATTTAGTTGATGTCATGTGCTTTTGTTTTTGGACTCCTGCCATGCCGAAATGAAATAGAGTAATAGTAAGTTTTGATGAGTAAGTATATATGACTAGAGAAATTGCATTGGGCCGCTAACCCAAGCCATGCTTGATCATGGTGGAAATTTACTTACAGCTAGAGTGGACTCTACAAACACATCCTACAATAAAATAAGAAGCTATTCATATAGTGAATGAAATAAAAAAGGATGATGAGTCTACTCCGTTTGTTCATCTTGTTATTGTGACATGGGCTGGTTTCTATGTCATGGGGCAAGAGGTACCTCTTCGCAATTCTCTATGATGTCATTAATACTTATTATGATTGTACAAAGCTTATTAGGAATCTTAAGTTGAGTAATCATGGAGTAGGTTTTCACACTCACGGGGCATGAGACATTCAACCAACACCTTGTCAACCACATTACTTCAACATTCATAAATTAAGATGCTAATGATAAAGGGGCAATGAGAGTCTTAGCCCAATGGATGCTACATTACAATTAGTAATTTAAGCTGAATAGTTTGGAAACTAAATGAGACTTGATCATGTTTTACCTCTACTCATTTATCTTTCTCCAAATTAAAGAGTATAATTCGATTGTCCAACATACAATGGTTATTTGCTTTCAAAAGTATGGGGTGTTTGCTAGAGCTTCGAATATGTTATCCTTATGTGTATGAGTTCTATTCATTCATCTTGCATTATAACTGAACATGATGATGATACAATGCACGTATTTATTTATCAACCATAAGTCCATTGATGCATTAATGATCTATGTCCTTATTTACTCGAGCACGAGCAAAGGTTTAAGCTTGGGGGAGTTGATACGTGCATTTTATATCATCATTTATACCCTCCATATAGGCATCATTGGGATGTTTTATCAATGTTATGTCATTGTTTTGCATGTTTTAGATGATTTTATGGGACTTTCCTACAAAGTCCCTATTTTTGGTATTTAATTTCTGGGTGTCAGAAAACACCTGTTTTCATGTCAGTTTTTCTTCGGGAGAAAGGCCGTGGGCACAAGACACAAAGGAGGAGGGCCAGGAGGCCCAAAAGGGGGTAGCCCACGCGGCCAGATTCCCTGGCCGCGTGTAGGGCCCCCAAAAGGGCCCACATCACCTCCTCCCCGAGGTCTTTTTGCTGTCGACTCCGTCTTCCCCGAAAAGGAACACCCTAATTTTCCCGAGACGAGACGGAGACGCCAGGGAGGCGAAACTCTCCGCGGGGGAGACAGATCCTGCTGCTCCGGAGCTCCGGAGAAGGGGGAAATCATCCCCATCTTCATCCCCATCTCCTCCTTGGCGTGGGAGGAGGCATCTCCATCACCATCCTCACCAGCACCTGCATCTCCACCATCACCATCACCATGATCCACTCCGTTCCCCTCATAGTTTTATCATTGCTACACCCTAGATACGTGTTATTGTACTCCGTTGCATGTTTGGGATTGAGTACTTGTCATTATTTGGTGGTGGATCCATTGTTTCAGATTGTGTTGTACCACATATGTCACCATACATGATCATGTTTGCACGTTGTGAGTAGTTCCCGCATGTTCCTGAGGGCATAGGATGAATTGGCAATGATTTGTTACATGAGATGAGTTGTTATTTGGTCTAGTATTTATCTTTTATGTGATTCTATGATGGTTTTGTACGAACGTCGACTGTACAACACTTCACCTACATGGGCTCATAGGAGAACACCGTAGTGTAGTGACGTGATGATGTCTTTAGGTGACAGGAACTTGAGACAGAGTCGTTGAATTGCATTATGAGGGTACTTGTATCGGGGACCTTAGAGCATAAGGCTATGGTGGGACATCATGTCTTAATAATTCTCGTGCTGTCATTTAATTGGCCACGTGATCCATCATAAGGGGTGATATTTTATTTATTTAGCTATTCCTATTTGTGGCTCCGTCCGAAGAAGATTAAAACTAGACAAGATATACAAACATGTTATGCAATGAATCACTATGCCAGCTAAATCCGTGCAGCCCTCGGGAACGTTTTCCACGTATAAGACACAAACACACACTTGAGCTTGTCCTCTTGCGCATTAGAGGATTGGGCTTTGTCTCTCATTGAGACCTACTACTTGCTGCAATTTACTTTCCGCATTTTACTTTACTTGCACTACACAATTAAAACACAAAAACACCTGTTGCTTTTATTATTCCTTTGCTATTCTACTTACCAGTTCCTTCTGCTCCTCGTGGGTTCGACAACCTTTCTAATTCGAAAAGTACTACAATTGATCTCCTGCACTTGCGAGCCATCACATATGCACTACGGTGCGTCCTTCATTTCTGTCAATTGCCTAGCTGTAATTTGTTCACCACACGTGTTATTTATCTTTCACGGAGAAAAACCACTATTGAAATGTGGACCCCGGTCCTTTTTTCCTCATACTGTTAAAAACACCTACTTCTCTCATACTGCTTTCATATTGTTTTCCTACTGTTTTCCACACCATACGTTTAACCTCGGTGAGATTGACAACCTCGCTGCTTCGTTGGGGAAAAGTGATTTGATTGTGTTGTGTAGGTTCCACGTTGCTTCTGAACCGGTAGTGCGCCCTGCCATCTCAGCTGCTTCAACCTTCTGAAGTTACTCCTTCCTCCTACTGGTCTGATGTAGCCCACCCAACTCCACCAAGTGCACCGATGACAAGATCACGTGCAAAGGCCATCCAGGATAAGGTGAACTCGCTCCTCTCGTTCTATACTTCCGGTCTCGTGGAGGATGGTGCGCTACCTCATGGTTCCACTCTTTGTGTGCTCAGGTTCAAACCCACCACGGAGGCCCCGGAAAGCACCCAAAACGATGCGCAAGAAGATACGAAGGAGGGCGGAAGAAACGGCATCGCAATTGGAGTCCCGACGGAGAAGATAGGGGGAAAGGAGCCCCCCCGGCCTCGGGAGCCGGCCAGGCCGGCCTCCCCCACCTCCAGGCCGGGCACCCCACAGAGGGGGCCGGCCTCCACCTCGGCCCCAGGCCGGCCTCCCTCTCCTGCCCGGCCTCCCTCCTCCCCACCCGGCCCCAGGCCGGCCCCTGCGCCCATCCTGGCCCCAGGCCGGGCTCCAGGCCAGCCCCAGGCCGGCTTGGGCCTGAGGAGCCATGCTGCCTCCACCCCGGCCCCATGGCCGGCCAGGCCGGCCCCCAGGCCGGCGTGGACCCGAAATGCACGCAAATGACGCCTTTTCGACCCCGTTTTCACCTGCTTTGACCCCCGGCTATATAAGGTCGAACCCGAGCTAGATCTAGGTTTTTAGAGTTGAATTTAGAACATTTGGAGCTCATCTCTCTTGTATCCCTCTTTGAGGAACTACTCCTCCGGTGTGTACCGAGGAACGTATCAAGGCTACTCCTCCAACTTCGTCGAGGATCGTATCAAGGCACATCCCAACTACTTGTCCTTTCCCTATCGGGTTTCATTCAAGAGTTGTCCAATCTTCCTCTCGTTATCTTGAGGTTCTATTGGCGTAGTGGTACCGGCTACGGGTGTGAGACGGTTTGTATCAAGGTGAGTTCAGTTGGATCGATTGTTCCGTAGGCGGCCCTCGGGGCTTAGTTGACGGGAGGTTGGATCTTTCGGTTCTTGCGATTTATCCCGATTTGTGTGTTGCCCCGCATTTCCCCACGATCCCCCTCGATTCCCCATCTCGTGTTCTTACCATTCTTCGTGTTCTTCGTTCGTTCTTCGTCGATTCGTGAAGATCGGGCCAATCTAGGAGTCCAACTCCATATCATCTGGTATCCAGAGCTAGATTGACACGAATCCGACACCCCATCCCCTCCCCTACCACCAATTTTTCTTCTATCCACCATAAATTAGAAAATTTCACAAAAATAGCCACAAAGGGATTTCGACCGATATGTTGATTCGTTGAGTTTTTCATGGTTTTGCTTCACAGATTTGTTGCCAAATACCATTCCCCATCTTTCCATTCAGCCACTTTTCCCAAATTCACCCAAAAATTTTCTTTGTTTTGAAGGAATTTCGAATTTGAGCCAAAATCTCAGAAAATCTCAGCTCTTCGATTTCGGGACAGATTTTGAAACTTGTTTTTCTTTGTCGTTTTTTATCCGAATTGAGTGCAACAAAGTGCTACGCGACGCCCACGACGTCACCTACGCTTCCACATCAACGGATCGCCACGACATCGAATCCCCCACGGCCGCAAGTCCGTGATCATCAATAAGAGAGGTATAACTTGCTTCCGCTTGAACCACCCCACCCCCATTGTGTTACTTACCTATTCGGACTAGTTCTTTTTACACCGCTTGGCATCGCATTTGTGGCATCGAGAGTGCGAGGTTAGCGCTTGTGAGAGATTAGCTACGAGTAGGCATTGGCACTTTGGAATCCATCAAAAAGAGAAAATCAAAAAAATAAATAGAAAAAGAAGCAAAAGGATCGGTGCCAATTGTTTTCCATTGTAGGAACGTGTAGCATTGCGTCGCAAAATATAAAGAGTGACCGATTGCCACGGTGTGAATCTTGTTGCCTTTTCAAATTTGCGGTTTGAGCTAGCGTCCTCCTTGAGTTAGTGTGGCATTGAGCATTAGTCTACATTAAGTCCATTTTGTTCTTCGCTCGTCCATTGGTCGCACTAACCCCATTTTTCCCTTGCGTGTGTGTGTTCCACCATATATCCACCCTATAGGTTTGGTTTTTGTGCTAACTCTCCTTTGAATCTTTTCCACGATTGACAACAAACTTTTCTTCGGTTTTGTCGATTTTTCCTCGCCACTTTCCTAACCTATTTGCCTTCCATATAAAGTGTGTGTGTTGTCGTTTGCGGTTTCTTTCGATCTTTTTGGATTCGCTCTTGACATACCTCCCTACACCTAGGCTCGTCCACTAGGCTCAATACGACCAAGAAAGGTAACATTGGGTAAGTGAGGCGTCCATTTCTTCAATATCACCCTTGTGTGTGTTTTTGAAATGGCTAGGGAAGGAGTATTCACAAGTACGAGCTCGGAAGACGAAGGCAATCCATTCTACAACAACAATGCTTACGCCAACTTCGTCACCCACAATGACCACTTTCAACTCCGCAAACTCGTCAAGGACGGGTTGCAACGCTATGAGCGTCGACTCCAAGAGCAAGAGGCTCGATTGAATGATCAAATGACGCGCATCAACATCAACTTGGCTAATCTTGCCAATCGCCGTCATTCATCATCGTCCTCAAGGTCTCGTCGCTCAAGCCACCACAATCAAGATCTTCACCAACCTCGTCGCCATGATCGCCATGATCGCCACAACGTGGAGGAGGGTGGACAACCTCAACAACCACCACCACCTCCTCCACAACCTCAACAACCTCCGCGACGAAATTGGTATGAGGATAGCTCGCCATCACCACCACCTCGACATCGCCAAGGCCGTGGTGACCCTCTTCAACAACCGCAATGCCCAGACCTTCGACAACACCATCATCCTCCACCTCCACAAGGCCACGCTAAAGACTATGGCCACAATGATTTCGTGGAAGATGCTCGTCAACATCGAAGGCCACCTAGGCGCCATGCGCGTCCCAACAACAATGACCGCCAAGAACATGATCATCCTCAACACCCTCGAGATGAACAAGTGCTTCCGCAACACCCTCGCCAAGAACAAGAACGTCCTCGACAACAACACAATGGCCATGATGATAGTGAACGCCGTGAAGCTAGGCTCCGTCACCACCAACAACCACCACCTAATGACCACCGGCGTCATCCTCCCCATCATGATCGCCACCGCCAAGACAATGAGGATGACCCCTACGATGATTCACCTCCCATTTATGATGAAGACCCCCATGAGCGCCAACATGAGCGTCCCCATCGTCCACAAGAGGACAACAACATGAGTGCTGTTCGTTTCAATGCCCCCAAGTTCAATGGTGAGAATGATCCCGGAGAATATCTTGCTTGGGCTCTCAAAGTTGACAAGATCTTCGGCATTCACAACTTCACCGACAAGAAGATGGTTGCTCTAGCATCTTTGGAATTCGAAGGCTATGCACTCTTATGGTGGGATCGTCTACAAGACGAACGAGTCCGCAATCGCATTGCTCCTATTGCCACTTGGAATGAGATGAAGCAATTCATGCATGCTAGATTCGTTCCTCCTCACTACAAGCGTGACCTCTTCAAGAAGCTCCAAGAACTTCGTCAAGGTGTGAAGTCCGTTGATGAGTATTACAAGGAAATGGAAACATCCTTGATTCGAGCTCATGTGATAGAATCTCAAGAGCAAACAATGGCCCGCTTCCTCAATGGCCTCAACTATCCTATAAGGAAGATCGTCGAGTATCAACCGTATGACAACATTGTGGCCCTTTTCCACCAAGCTCTCAAGGCGGAACGCCAAATTGCGGAAGATCTCAAGTATAACAAGCAAAAGGCTTTCTTCAACTCAACACCATCATCCTCATCTCCAATGACACAAGTTCCTCCTCCAACTACCACCAAGAGCAACACTCGAGCCTCTAGTGCTCCCAACAAGTCTTCCCAACCATTCAAGAAACAAGTGCCTCCCACCTCATCCTCAAGTGCTCCTCAAGTCAAGTCGAGCACTATTACTTGCTTCAAGTGTGGTGGTAGTGGACACAAGTCCTTTGAATGTTCCAACAAGATGATCATGATTGTCAACCAAGACGGTGAACGTGATTCTATGAGCGAAGGCGAATACTATGCCTCGCATCAAGTTGCTCTCAACTCTTTGGACGTGCCCAACGATGATGAAGAAAGTGTGTATTGCGATGAGGACAAGAATCCATCGCTAGTGGTAACAAGAGTCCTCACTACTTCCCCTCAAGATGAGCATGATCAACAGTGCAATCTCTTTCAAACTAGAGCCGGTATTGATGGCAAGTCAATCAAGGTCATCATCGATGGTGGAAGTTGCCACAACTTGGCTAGCAAAGAGCTTTGCGACAAACTCAAATTACCTTACAAGAAACATCCTCATCCATACCATGTCCAATGGCTTAGTGACTCCGGCACCTTCAAGATTCAACACATGGTCTCCGTGAATTTCAAGATTGGTCCCTATGAAGACACGGTAGATTGTGACGTTGTTCCTATGACCGTGTGTCATCTTCTTCTTGGTCGACCTTGGCAATACGACAAGAGTGCTATCCATGATGGGCGTACAAATCACTAGAGCTTCAAGTGGAATAACAAGACATTTGTGCTCCGTCCCATGTCTCCTAGCCAAGTGATCGCCGACAACGCCAAGACTCTTGCACGTAAACAAGAAGAGCTCAAGTCTCGTGAGATGAGTGGTGAGAGAGTGATCCACCAAAAAGAGAGTGAGAGCCACAAGCCAAACATGAATGGAAAAATTCCGAGTGTTGCCAAAGGCCTTGCCTTACTTTCCACCAAAAGAGAGATGCGAGAGCTACGAGATGACCCAACCATACTTCACTTTGTCCTATTGTGCAAAGGGGAAGCACTTGAAACTAACGACATGACAAATCTTCCTCCATCCTTGTTGCCTTTGTTGCAGGAATTTGAAGACGTCTTTCCCGATGAGCTCCCTCCGGGCCTTCCTCCCCTACGAGGAATCAAGCACCGCATTGACCTCATTCCGGGCGCGCCCCTTCCAAACCGCGCTCCTTACCGCACCAACCCCGAGGAGACTAAGGAGATTGAGCGCCAAATCCAAGAACTACTCGAAAAAGGTTTCATTCGCGAATCTCTTAGCCCTTGTTCCGTGCCGGTTATCCTTGTTCCAAAGCAAGATTCTACTTCCCGCATGTGTATGGATTGTCGCCCTATCAATGCTATCACCGTTAGATATAGACATCCCATTCCAAGGCTCGATGACATGCTTGATGAATTGAGTGGTGCTACTATCTTTTCCAAAATTGATCTTAAAAGTGGTTACCATCAAATTCGTATGAGTATAGGTGATGAATGGAAAACGGCTTTCAAAACAAAACTTGGTTTGTATGAATGGCTTGTTATGCCCTTTGGTCTTTCGAATGCCCTATCTACCTTCATGCGACTCATGAATGAAGTTCTACGTCCTTTCATTGGCAAAATTTTTGTGGTTTACTTCGACGACATTCTCATTTATAGCAAATCTTTGGAAGATCACCTTGATCATGTTTCACAAGTATTGTTAGCTCTTCACAACGCAAAACTATTCGCCAATCTTTCCAAATGCAATTTTTGCACCAACAAACTTGTTTTCTTGTGTTTTGTGATCTCTTCCAATGGTATTGAAGTAGATAACAAGAAGATTGAGGCAATTAGGAATTGGCCCAACCCTACCTCCGTAGGTGAGATAAGGCGCTTTCATGGCCTTGCCGGTTTCTATCGCCGCTTTGTCAAAGATTTTTCAACTATTTCTTGACCTTTGAATGAACTAACCAAAAAGAATGTACCTTTTGTTTGGGGCAATGCGCAACAAAAAGCTTTTGACACACTTAAGAAATGCTTAACCGAAGCTCCTTTGCTTGTCTTACCGGATTTTGAGAAAACTTTTGAGATTGAATGTGATGCTAGTGGTATAGGAATTGGTGGCGTTCTCATGCAAAACGGACGCCCCGTTGCTTACCATAGTGAAAAACTCGGTGGCGCTAAACTAAATTACCCAATCTATGATAAGGAACTTTTTGCTTTGGTTAGAGTGCTAGAAGTTTGTCAACACTACCTTTGGCCGAAAGAATTTGTCATTCATCCGGATCACGAATCATTGAAATACTTGAAAAGCCAAACCAATTTGAACAAGAGGCATGCTAAGTGGGTAGAATTCATTGAATCTTTTCCTTATGTCATTAAGTACAAGAAAGGTAAAGAGAATGTGGTAGCCGATGCCTTGTCTAGGAAAGAGTGCCTTCTTACACGTCTTGACATCAATGTGATTGGTTTGGATGAGATCAAAGACTTATATGCTCCCGATACTTTCTTTGGTCCTATCTTTGAGAAATGCTTGCCTAACCGAGGTTTCGATGATTACTATCTTCACAAAGGTTTCTTGTTTAAGGCTAACAAATTGTGTATCCCCGAGTCCTCTCTTCGTTTGTTGTTATTGAAGGAATCACATGAAGGAGGTCTCATGGGACACTTTGGACGCGACAAGACCTATGCCATGCTCTCCACCAACTACTATATCAAGTTGAGAGACACGTCAAGAGATGTTCTACATGCCTCCGAGCTAAGTCCACTTCCAACCCCCATGGTATTTACATGCCATTACCTATCCCACATGCACCTTGGAGTGATATTAGCATGGATTTTGTGTTAGGCCTCCCACGAACTAAAACCAACATGGATTCAATCTTTGTAGTTGTGGATCGTTTCTCTAAGATGGCACATTTCATTCCTTGCAACCGAACCGACGATGCTTCACATGTTGCTACTTTGTTTTTCAGGGAAATTGTGTGTTTACATGGTGTACCTACTTCCATTGTCTCGGACCGCGACGTCAAGTTCACCTCCTACTTTTGGAAGACGTTGATGGCCAAGCTCGGCGTCAAGCTACTCTTCTCCACCGCCTATCACCCACAAACGGATTGACAAACCGAGGTCGTCAACCGCACACTCTCTTCACTACTTCGAGCATTGATCAAGCCCAACTTGAAGAATTGGGAGGAATGCATCCCACACGCCAAGTTCGCCTACAACCATGCTCTCCATCAAGCTACCAAGAAGAGTCCCTTCGAGATCGTCTACGGCTTCAACCCAAACACCGCCCTCGACATACTCCCTTTGCCTCTACGCGAGCGAGCAAACATTGACATCGACAAGCGCACCGACTATATCAAGAAGCTACACGACTCCACAAGAGCTACGCTTGAGAAGCACTCCAAGCACCGAGCCTCTATCATGAACAAGAACAAGAAACCCATGGTGTTCCAAGAAGGTGACCTCGTGTGGCTACACTTGCGCAAGGACCGTTTCCCCGAAGAGCGCAACTCCAAGCTCAAGCCAAGAGGCGACGGCCCCTTCAAGGTCATCAAACGCATCAACAACAATGCCTACAAGCTCGACTTACCGCAATCCAAGTACCTCGTCCACAACTCCTTCAATGTCAAGGACCTCTCTCCCTTCCATGGATACCCAAGTGATGAAGACGACGCCGAGTCGAGGTCGACTCTTTTCAAGGGGGGGAGATGATGTAGCCCACCCAACTCCACCAAGTGCACCGATGACAACATCACGTGCAAAGGCCATCCAGGATAAGGTGACCTCACTCCTCTCGTTCTATACTTTCGGTCTCGTGGAGGATGGTGCGCTACCTCATGGTTCCACTCTTTGTGTGCTCATGTGCAAACCCACCACGGAGGCCCCGGAAAGCACCCAAAACGATGCGCAAGAATATACTAAGGAGGGCGGAAGAAACGGCATCGCAATTGGAGTCCTGACGGAGAAGATAGGGGGAAAGGAGGCCCCCCCGGCCTCGGGAGCCGGCCAGGCCGGCCTCCCCCACCTCCAGGCCGGGCACCCCACAGAGGGGGCCGGCCTCCACCTTGGCCCCAGGCCGGCCTCCCTCTCCCCCCAGGTCGGACCCCCTCCAGAGCAGGCCGGACTCCTGCCCGGCCTCCCTCCTCCCCACCCCGGCCCCAGGCCGGCCTCCCCCTCCAGGCCGGCCCCTGCGCCCACCCTGGCCCCAGGACGGGCTCCAGGCCAGCCCCAGGCCGGCTTGGGCCTGAGGAGCCCTGCTGCCTCCACCCCGGCCCCATGGCCGGCCAGGCCGCCCCCCAGGCCGGCGTGGACCCAAAATGCACGCAAATGACGCCTTTTCGACCCCGTTTTCACCTGCTTCGACCCCCGGCTATAGAAGGACGACCCCGAGCTAGATCTAGGTTTTTAGAGTTGAATTTAGAACATTTGGAGCTCAGCTCTCTTGTATCCCTCTTTGAGGAACTACTCCTCCGGTGTGTACCGAGGAACGTATCAAGGCTACTTCTCCGACTTCGTCGAGGATCGTATCAAGGCACATCCCAACTACTTGTCCTCTCCCTACCGGGTTTCAGTCAAGAGTTGTCCAATCTTCCTCTCGTTATCTTGAGGTTCTATTGGTGTAGTGGTACCAGCTACGGGTGTGAGACGGTTTGTATCAAGGTGAGTTTAGTTGGATCGATTGTTCCGTAGGCGGCCCTCGGGGCTTAGTTGACGGGGGGTTGGATCTTTCGGTTCTTGCGATTTATCCCGATTTGTGTGTTGCCCCGCGTTTCCCCACGATCCCCCTCGATTCCCCATCTCGTGTTCTTACCGTTCTTCGTATCCTTCGTTCGTTCTTCGTCGATTCGTGAAGATCGGGCCAATCTAGGAGTCCAACTCCATATCATGGTCGATTAAACCTTGGTTTCTTACTGAGGGAAAACTGCTGCTGAGCTCATCATACCTTCCTCTTGGGGTCTCCCAACGAGTGCAAGACCTACATCATCAAACTCCTCCTTAGGTTGAGAGCTTCCTTCATCTGCACGGTTAGAACAATCCATATCCCAGCAAGAAGGAAAATCTTTCTTGGGTACCCTCCTAGATTGACACTCATGAATTAAAGTACAAAAGTGTTTCTTTATGCCTGAAAGGGGTGTCCTTGAAGCTAAGCAGTGACGTGGGTCCTTCCCTCTGGTGCTCATCCTTGTTGTTTGATTGCGAGATTTTGCAAGCACTCCAATTCTTGCGATGGTGGCGGGTGGATGCACTCATGGGTTTTCTTCTACATCTCCTTCAACTCCACTCTCTATCTCCTCCCCTGGCTCCCAGTCTTGGAGATCATATTCCTTCGGTCCCTTCCCCTTGTTGTTGTTGGCGGAGACCATGATGCTTCTAAAACTAAAAATAGATCCTGGCAGAAACAACTCGAAACAGAAACACGACGAGAAAACGATATACGGACCTTGGGGGGTCAAGGGGGTTATATAGCAAAAAAAAGGAAATTCCAGGTCGAAAACGAGTCGGAGAGGGGCTCCGAGGCTCCCACACCATAGGGTGGTGTGGCCAAGGGTGGGCCCGCCCCCCCCTCATGGTGTGGTGCCTTCGGGCACCTTCTCCAACTCCTCTTCGGCTGGGTATTTTTTATATTTTCCAAAAATCAATAATTTAAAACTAAAAAGGTATTTCGCGAACTTTTTCTTAACAGAATTGTTACCTCTTCCAAAACAGACTCTGCAGGTTCTAGAATCTTCCCTCTAATGAACTTCTCCGGAGTCATTACTTGAATAACATCCACATCTTCATCATAGGAATCCCCACAAATGTAATGTTTGAGTCTTTGTCCATTTACCACTTGTGTAGTGTTATCTTTGAGGGAAGCAATTTTGATTGCACCCGAACGATACACTTCTTCAATAATATAAGGTCCTTCCCATCGAGAGAGTAATTTTCCTGCAAAAAATCTGAGATGAGACCGATACAATAGAACTTTCTCACCAACATGAAACTCTCTTTTAAGGATTCTTTTATCATGCCATTGTTTAACTTTATCTTTAAAGAGCTTGGCATTTTCATAAGCTTCACATATCCATTCATCTAAATGATTCAAATCAAGCATTCTTTTCTTATCAGCAAGTTTAAAATCTTTGTTAAGTTCTTTCACTGCCCAATAAGCTTTGTGTTCTAATTCTAAAGACAAGTCACAAGCTTTTCCATAAACCATTTTATAGGGAGACATACCCATAGGATTTTTATAAGCAATTCTATAAGCCCATAAAGCATCATTCAACTTATCTGACCAATTCTTCCTAGATTTATTAACAGTCTTTTGCAAGATAGATTTAATTTCTCTATTTGATAATTCTACTTGCCCACTGGTTTGAGGATGATAAGCTGAGGCAATTCTATGATTAACATCATATTTAGCAAGGGTCTTTCTAAAACCACCATGAATAAAATGAAAACCTCCATCAGTCATAAGATATCTAGGCACACCAAACCTAGGGACAATAACATCTTTAAGCATTTTTATAGATGTCTCACCATCAGCACTTTTTGTAGGTATAGCTTCTACCCACTAGGTAACATAATCAACAGCAACAGGAATATGAGTGTAACCATTCGAAGGACGAAAAGGACCCATAAAGTAAAATCCCCAACAACCAAAAGGTTCAATAACAAGAGAATAACTCATAGGCATTTCATTACGTCTAGAAATATTACCTACTCTTTGACATTCATCACAACATAAAATAAATTTATGTGCATCTTTAAAGAGCGTAGGCCAATAAAAACCTGATTGTAGAACCTTTTGTGCGGTTTTATCTCCAGCGTGATGTCCTCCATAAGCACTACCATGACACTTCTTCAATATTTCACGTTGTTCATGATCTGGAACACATCTTATCATAATACCATCTACTCCTTCTTTATATAAATGTGGGTCATCCCAAAAATAATGCCTCAAATGATAGAAGAATTTTCTTCTTTGTTGAGATGTAAATGTTGGAGGAAAATATTTTGAAACAATAAAGTTACTATAGTCAACATACCATGGACTATCTTGGGATTTCACCTTTATTGCAGCCAACTGTTCATTTGGAAAACTATCATTAATAGGAATAGGATTAAAAGTAATGTTTTCCAATCTAGACAAGTTATCAGCAACAGGATTTTCAGCACCCTTCCTATCCACAATATGCAAATCAAACTCTTGTAAAAGCAACACCCATCTAATAAGCCTAGGTTTAGCATCTTTCTTTTCCATAAGGTATCTAATAGCAACATGGTCAGTATGAATAGTAACCTTTGAGTCAATGATGTCTACACACGCTTCTATTCTTGTAGACAGTGTTGGGCCTCCAAGTGCAGAGGTTTGTACAACAACAGCAAGTTTCCCTTAAGTGGATCACCCAAGGTTTATCGAACTCAGGGAGGTAGAGGTCAAACATATCCCTCTCAAGCAACCCTGCAATTAAGATACAAGAAGTCTCTTGTGTCCCCAACACACCCAATATACTTGCTAGGCACCTAGGTGCACTAGTTCGGCGAAGAGATAGTGAAATGCGAGTAATATGGATGGTTATAAGTAATAATAGCAATCTTAAATAAATATGGCAGCAAACAAACATGTACCATAACAGGCGGAAAATGGTGTTTTAATGCTTGGAAACAAGGCCTAGGGATCCTACTTTCACTAGTGGACACTCCCAACAATGATCACATAATTGAATAACTAAATATCTTCTCTTCACTATGCTACTCTTAACCCTCTACGTTTGAATAACGAACACTAATCATTGCGTAGGGCTGCAAAAAGCATTCCTTAAAGTAAGCATTCCCATGTCTAGTTAGCCCCACACTGTCAACTTGAGCGCCGTAGAAGGTACTAGACAAACACCACAATTCATAGAGGAGACACACACGATGTGCACACTATCACCTTCACACCGCGGGACAAGGTGACTCCAAAGTTCATATTAATAGAACACTTGAGTAGCACAATATATGAAGAGTAACATATACTTATTCAACTAGATTACAAAGCTCGCGATCACATATAGATCACACCATGGGAGAGAGATATGAACCACATAGCTGCCGGTAGAGCCCTCAGCCTCGGGGGAGAACTACTTCCTCCTCGTCATAGGAGACAACAACGGCGATAGAGATGGCGGTGGAGTCGATGGAGATGGCTTCCGGGGGCACTTCCCCGTCCCGGCAGGGTGCCAGAACAGAGATTTGTCCCCCGAAACTTGGGTTGACGATGACGGCGGCTGAAGGTTTCGTGGAATTCCGCCGATTAGGTTAGGGTTTTCAGGAGGAACGTCTTAAATAGGCGAAACAGCAACACCGATGGGCCACCAGGGTGGCCTCACTACCCCTAGGAGCGGCCAAGGGGGGCGCCTGGCTATGGTGAGGGCCCCCCGATGCCCGTCTTCGACTCCTCTTCGGACTTCTGAATGCTTCCGGGGAAAATAGGAACTTCGGGATTCGTGGGGTCCAATTCCGAGAATATTTCCATAACAACTTTTTTGAAATCCAAAACAGCAGAAAACAGGGAACTGGCACTTGGCATCTTATTAATAGGTTAGTCCCGGAAAACGTGTAAAATGCTATAAAGAAGGGAGAAAACATGTAGCAATTGGCATAATATCAACATGGAACTTCAGAAATTATAGATACATTGCAGACGTATCAAGCATCCCCAATCTTAGTTCCTACTCGTCCTCGAGTAGGTAAACGATAAAACAAAATAATTTCCGAGGTGACATGCTACCACACAATCTTGGTCATAATATGTAAAGGAGAGCATGTAATCTAGGATCAAATGAACTAAAGTTGTGATCTATATTTGATCTCAACAAGTAATGCATAAACAAATAAGAAGAAAGAAGCAAAACTTTTAATGAATCAATACTAAAAGACGATCAACCGTGCAAAGTTTATTAGATATGATTTAAGCTTTCAAGAACAACAAAATCATGCACGTCAAACGATCTTCACAACCCCTGTTAGGATCAAGTCAAGCTTTCCACACGATGCAATGCTTGAATCTTAAACTATTTTAGCACTAAAAACAAGCAAGTGTTCTGCGTTGGTCCTTGGCACCCGGATGTTATGGCAAAGAGAACATTATGGGGGGGTTGGAAGGTCAATGGAAGAAAGGCTCACAAAGCTGAAAGTGGTCATTAGATAAGAGAAAGTCTTACAACTGAAGCTATGCAAGGAGTAGGGATTGCCACACAACGGATGCACATAGAGCTATAAGTTTATGAAAGCTCTCCAATGGAACTAGTGGGGGTGCATCGAACTTTCTTTCTCACGAAGACCTAGAGCTCATTTGAGGAGGCTCGTCATTGGAATATACAAGCTAAGTTCTATAATGTAAAGTTCCCCACATAGTTATGAATGAATGATAATATGAAAACTTTTCTCCAAACTGAAGTATTGGTGCTAAACATGAAGGACAAGTGTGGTATATAAAGGATAGTGATGCGCCCCCTCTCTCTTTATTCTCTCTTTGGCCCTTTCTTTTTTTGGGGGGCTTTTTCATTTATATATATATATATATATCCTCACCGGTAGGGGCAACATCCTATATTACAATGAATCACCACACTTTTAGTATTCATAACTCATAAAGAAATATATCTGATGTCTCTAACTGCATGCTCCTGCTAGTGTAATAGTATGCATAAATAACCATGAAGCTCATCATGAAGTAACATAATGGAGGTGGATGTTGTGCAGCAATATATCTCGGAATGGCTATGGAAATGCCATGATAGGTAGGTATGGTGGCTGTTTTGAGGAAGAATATATGGTCTTATGCGTAGGAGAACAAAGTCCTCCCATGGGATTTGGATGCACTCACGAAGTTTGCACCAACTCTCAATGTGAGAAAGGGCAATGCACAGTACCGAAGAGGCTAGCAAATATGGATGGTGGAAGTGCCAGGAACCTCAACATAGACTCGCGAGTTAAAAGATTAAATCAAGCAAATCATCTTACAAGGCACAATGCAATGCAGTGACAAGTCACTGTTAGCAACCCCGACCGTAGCGCGTAACAAAAGGCCGATCGGAAATGTATCACTCGTAGCAATCATATACCATTGTTTCTATCAGCCGGTAGTTTAAGTGTGGCACAGATTCAAGTTTCTTAGACCAACCATTAAAAGTTTCTACTTACTAGTCCTTCCCGTTTATCCATTAAGCAAATTAATATCTCAAAACAACAGCAATGATTCAAGTGAAGCAGTTTAGTGATCTACAAGACCATGCAATATTTTCCACTATACCAAATATCACAATAGCATTCCTATTTCCAAGAAAAAACACATATGAGAACCACCTAACTAAAAAAGCTAATAGCTCTGAACAAAGGATGCATTCAAAACAAGAGCTGGAAGCACTAAAATATCTAAGCATGAATACTCAACAAATATAAGTGAAGCACAAGAGTATTCTAACGAAAAAGCGGAGCGTATCTCTCTCCCAAACAAATATGATAGGATCCAACTATTTATTATAGCAAAGAAAACCAAACAAACTGAAGAAAAAAAAGACGATCCAATTAAAGCACATAAGATGTGACTGAATAAAAATATAGTTTCACTAGAAGTGACCTCATAAATTGTTGATGAAGAAGGGGATGCCTTGGGCATCCCCAAGCTTAGATTCTTGAGTCTTCTGGGAATTTGCTGGGATGTACCACCGGGGCATCCCAAAGTTTAGGATTTTCACTCTTCTTTCACATCATATCATCCTGTTCTCTTGACCCTTGAAAACTTCCTTCACACCAAACTTCTCACAATCTTCATTAGCAACGTTAGTGCAAATCGAAATAATAAATTCACATGGTTCAGTTTCAAAAAAAGCCTAACACTCATAAACACATTAGCTACTGTGACAACTTCTTTTAAAACTCTTTTTCTCAAAAGAACACCAAAATAAAGAGATTAAGTGCCAAATGCAATTATTAGCAGAAATCTGTCAAAACAGAACAGCAGGTAAAGATGATTTTTTTCGAAAATACTCTGTTGCTCAAATCAAAAAGTAGTAAGATAAGAAAAGTTGCGTATATATCCAAGGATGACGCACAAAAAAAACTCAGGTAATTTTGAATTTTCTGTGATTTTATACAATTTTAACAGTGGACAGCAGAAATCTGTTTCCTGCGCAGAAATCCGAAATATAGTTTCAACTTTCCACTAGAGGCTTTACTTGGCTCAACAATGACACAAAAGAAAAAATACATAAGGGTTTATAAGGAAATAGACAACACCCAGGTGCAAATAAAACAAAAATAAACGACGGAAAACGGGTTGAAAACGGAGAAATAAAACGACTGTCTCCCGGAAGCGCTTTACTTTGAATTCCTTTCAGCTAGGCACAATGATTTTTAAAAGATGCTCACATAAGAATAAGAGTTGAAGAACAATAGGAGAGCATCAAGAAACAAATATAAAACACATTTAAGTCTAACCCACTTCCTATGAAATAGAATCTTGTAGAAAAACAAGTCAACGAAGCACAAAGTGACTAGCATAGGAAGACAAAATAAGTGCAACTTAAAAAAAATCAACATAAAGAGGGGAAACTAATATTGTTGAGATGCATAAAACCATGTTTACCTCTCTCATAATAACCTTAAGTAGCATCATGAATAAAATTAACATTATAGCTATCACATAAAATATTCTTATCATGAGCCACATGCATAAAAGAATTAATACTCTCCACATAAGCATAGTCATTCTTATTAATAACAACGGGAGTAGGATTATCATAAACAACTCGAACATGATAGACAAGTTGCATATTAAAGATATGGTTTTGGGTAATCCCACCATAATTATGACAAATTTCATGAGGATGATTTAATTATAGCCTATGTTATAACTTTCTTTATAATAATTATCAAAGACTGGAGGCATATTGAAATCATAATTAATTTTCTCCTCAATAGTAGGTGGACTAAAAATGTCATATTCATCATTGCAGTCATCATATATTGGAGGCATAGTATCATCACAAGCAATAAAATAGTTTTCTTCCAAAAGGCGTTCATTTGTAAACATATCATCATTTTTACTAGGAGGAGATGTATCAAGCATATAATCATTAATAGCAAAGGGATTTTCAAACACATCATCCACAAGTTTAGAGCTTTCTATATTATCATTGGAAGGAGCATGGATAGTACTAATAGTACAACAATTATTAATATCATCATTTTCAGAATTGGTACCAAATAGATTTTCAATATCAAAAGTAGTTTGTTTCTCCCAATCATGATCACTTTCATAAATAACAGGCATAGGAAAATCATCGATTTCAGACTCATCAGCAAAAGCTGTAATATGAGCAACATGCTTAGGGAGAGATACCATTACCTCTATCCTTTTACTCCTCCTTTTCTTCTTCTTCTTACACTCTTTAGGAGGGAGAGGCTTAAAAGGAAGCTTCTCCACATACCCTGGTTTACTGTCAGAAACAATAGAAAGAACTTTGGAGGATTCCTCCTCCTCATTAATAAGAACAAAACTCATATTAGTCCTGCCATATTTTGGTGAAGTGTCCTCTTTTAGAATATTTTGTATGTAAGTATTTGCATGGCAATTTTCAACACAATAAATATGGCATTCATACAAGACACTATTCATATCAAAAGCACTCATATCAATCAAAGAAGTTTTTCTTAATAACTCTTCACACCCCAAAAATAATGTAAGTTCATCATGCTCATTAGGGGTGATCATGTCATCGCAATACAGACTTGCAGTACTCATAGGATTTGAAAGGCTACTATCATGGCTTGAGCATTGAAAATTAAAATGACCCACTTTACAGCAAAGTTCACAAATAAAAGGATAGAGGGCACAAACTTTTTCACCAAGATCATTTAGAGCCCTATCCCAAATTCTAGTTTTTTCATTCCTATGATGGATACAATATTCTTCTTCGGTTTGATTCTTTTCACAAGGTCTAAGTGCTCCACAGAAATTAACATGCTTATAAGAAATAGTACTTTCAGAAGTTTGAGCATGTTTATTCCAATCATCAATAACAATTTCATTTTTCATGCAAGTGTATTTAAAATGTTCATGATATATGTCCCCATTTTTAGGAAGATTAATATAAGAAGCAAAGGATCTATACCAACCGACATCTATTTGAGGATCAAGACCATATTTAGCATTAAGCTCATGAAAATCAGCAGTTTCAGCAAAAGTGTTAATGCAATCATACTCATAGTTTATACCTGATTCTTTACCTTTGTTGTTATTCCAATCTTCACTATTGATTCAAATTCTCTCAAGAAGATCTCACTTAGCTTCAACCTTCTTACTACAAAAAGAACCCTCTGAACAGGCATCTAAGATAATCCTTCCAATGTCCTGAAAGCCTTGCATAAAAATTAGTAACAATTATTTCCTCAGGAAGCTCATGATAATCCTTCCAATGGTTAGGACATTTGAGTATTAATGTTCCAAGATTGGGCAATGCTTTCTCCATCATGGGGCCAAAAATTATAAATGTAATTCCTATCTAAATATAGTTCATGAGAAGGATAAAATTTAGAGTAAAAGAGAGATTCAAGTTCCTTCCACTCCAAATGATGAGGATCATCTAGTAGTTCATACCACTCCCTTGCTTTGTCCTTAAGTGACAAAGGGAATATCCTCCTCTTAAATTGGTCCGTTGAGATACCTGCACACTTGAATAACTCGCATAATTCATGCATAAAGTGTAAATGATCACTAGGATGGACAGTTCCATCTCCAAAATAACGGTTATCCATGAAAAGTTCAACAATTTTATTGGGTATTTTAAAAGGAATGCTTTCCGTAGGAGGATTTAAAATATCACAAGCATCATTAGGTTTATCACATATGGGAGATAAAGTATCATCAGAGCAAATTTTCTCCTCTAAAGCTGGAAAACTAAAAAGATCGTAAAAACTAGCTTCCCCAAGCTTAGACTTTTCCCTAGAATTAGGAATGATGGGGTGCAAAGAATTAAAGCTAACTACATTTCTATCACTATTATGCAAACAAACTTCCATAGGTTTTTTAATTTTCTCTTCAAAAGCATCATGTCCTAATTCAAGATAAATATTATAAAGTTCTATCATTTTTTCCATCAAGACTACTAGGAAAAATAAAAACAAGAAGTGAGTAAAAATAAGCCTAACTAGTGAAAACAAGAAACAAAAAGATAAAATTGCAGAATCTAAAGGAAATAACTCCGAGCACTCACACCCGAGGATGTGAGTATCTTTTACCTTACCTCCCTGGCAACGGCGCCAGAAAAGAGATGGATGTCTACGCACGCTTCTATTCTTGTAGACAGTGTTGGGCCTCCAACTGCAGAGGTTTGTAGAACGGTAGCAAGTTTCCCTTAAGTGGATCACCCAAGGTTTATCGAACTCAGGGAGGTAGAGGTCAAAGATATCCCTCTCAAGAAACCCTCCAATTAAGATACAAGAAGTCTCTTGTGTCCCCAACACACCAAATATACTTGTCAGGTATATACTGAAGGGAATATGCCCGAGAGGCAATAATAAAGTGGTTATTATCTTATTCCTTGTTTATGATAAATGTTTATTTCTCATGCTAGAATTGTATTAACCGGAAACGTTGATACATGGGTGTTTAATAAACAAAAAATGGTTCCTAGTAAGGCCTCTCTTTTAACTAGCTCGTTGATTAATAGATGATCAAGGTTTCCTGATCATGAACATTGGATGTTGTTAATAACGGGGTCATGTCATTAGGAGAATGATGTGATGAACATAAACCCAAACTAAGTACAACAATACGATCAAGTCATCTAGTTTATGTTGTTATATCCTGCATACGAAGTAACTTATTCCTTAGACCATGAGATCATGTCAATCACTAATACCGGAAGGGTGCTTTGATGTCATCAAATGTCACGCCGTAACAGGGTGACTATAAAGGTGTCGTTGGGTATTCGGAAAGTATAGTTGAGGCTCATGGATCAAGAGTGGGATTTGTCCATCCAAATGACGGAGAGATATACTTTGGGCCCTCTCGGTGATATCACACCGACACCGCTTGCAAGCACGTGACTAGGTCACAAGGATGTCATATCACGAAAATGAGAAAAGAGTACTTGTCAGGTAACGAGATTGAACAAGGTATGGTTGATACCAATGATTGAATCTCGGACAAGTATATCGCGAGACAAAGGGAATAGTTACGACGTTGATGGTTCACACGATCACGAGAGTCATCGTTAAATATATAGGAGTCATCACAGATCTCCAGATCCCGCTGTTGATTATTGATCGGAGAGGTGTCTCGATCATGTCTATGTTATTCGCGGACCGTAGGGTGACACACTTCAGGTTTGATGACGCATTTGAGAGGATACAGAATATCGGAGAAAAGTTTGGACAACACCGAAATTGTTTTGGGGAATATTGAAATAGTCATCGAAATTGTTTCGTCGAATATTGAAATAGTTCAAGGTGGTACATGTTAATGTTTGATTAACAAACACTTCAAGGGGATAAGTGTTAATGTTTGTTAATAGGATTAACAAATATTAAAATAAAGAAATAAAATTCATTAATATATTTATTAAAGAAAACTCTTGGAATTTTGAGTGGGAATTGGTGAGACAATGAGTGGGTTGAGTGGAGACTCCACCCACATGATGAGGGTGAAGGGTTCGTTGCATAGAAAACAAAAATTTTCCTACGCGAGAGACACCCGAAAGGCCAAGATCTAATCTAGGAGACGGAGTGTAACGGGCAACAAGAGGGTTAAGGAGAACACATACCCTCGAAGACTCAAAGTGGTACGAGATCAAATCTCGTTGTTGGCGTAGTCGTACTCACATCGATCCCGATAGCGAGAAGATGAGCACCGCAATCCGGCGGTGCATCCGTGATTGGTCACACGTACGGTTGATGACGACCTCCGTTCCCTCGTTCCAGCGGGGCGCGGAAGTAGAGGATCCCTCGGAACTCCAGCAACACGACGACGTGGTGGTGGTGAAGAATCCCACGGTCAGGGCTTCGCCAAGCCGGAGACCATGAAATGGAGCAGCGGGTGGAGGGAAAGGGAAGTGGACAAGTGTGTGGAGGAGGGAGAGCTCTCACCCTCCTTTTATAGGAGAGGGGGGAGGCAGCCCAAGGGGGGTGCGGCCAGCCCCATGGTGTGCCCCCACCTCTTCCCTCATGATGTGAGTGGACACTCCACTCACACCCACTCATTTTCCTTTAAACCCCACTTAGAAAATCCAAGAGTTTTTCTTTAATAAATCAATAAAACATTTTTATTTCTTTATTTCAGCATTTGTTAATTCTATTAACAAACATTTGCATAAAGCACCTTGAATCATTTGTTAATTCTATTAACAACCATTCGACGAAAAACCCCTTGAACTATTTCAATTTTCCCCGAAACAATTTCGGTGCTGCCCAAAATATTATTCGATATTCCGTATCCTCTCAAACGCGTCATCGAACCTTACGTGTGTCACCCTACGGTTCGCGAATAAGATAGACATGATCGAGACTCCTCTCCGATCAATAATCAACAGCGGGATCTGGAGATCCGTGATGACTCCTATATATTCAACGATGACTCTCGTGATCGTGTGAACCAACAACGTCGTGAACTATTCCCTTTGTCTCGCGATATTTTACTTGTCCGAGATTCGATCATTGGTATCAACCATACCTTGTTCAATCTCGTTACCGACAAGTACTCTTTTCTCGTTCCCGTGATATAACATCCTTTGTGATCATATCACGTGCTTGCAAGCGGTTTCGATGTGATATCACCGAGAGGGCCCAGAGTATATCTCTCCGTCATTTGGATGGACAAATCCCACTCTTGATCCATGATCCTCAACTAATACTTTCCGAATACTTAACGACACCTTTATAGTCACCCTGTTACGGTGTGACGTTTGATGCCATCAAAGCACCCTTCCGGTATCAGCGATTGACATGATCTCATGGTCTAAGGAATAAGTTACTTCGTCTGTTTGATATAACAATGTAAACTAAATGACTTGATCGCATTGCTATATTCTCTTTGGGTATATGTTCATCACATCATTCTTCTAATGACATGACCCCGTTATTAATAACATCCAATGTTCATGATCAGGAAACCTTGATCATCTATTAATCAACGAGCTAGTTAAAAGAGAGGCTTTACTAGGAACCATTGTTTGTTTATTAAGCACACATGTATCAACGTTTCCGGTTAATACAATTCTAGCATGAGAAATAAACATTCATCATAAACAAGGAATAAGATAATAACCATTTTATTATTGCCTCTCGGGCATATTCCCTTCAGTCTCCCACTTGCACTAGAGTCAATAATCTAGTCTGTAAGCACTTAACACATATGGCGTACCAGTGTTATTACCATACTTCGCATGTGGTAAACATTATCAAAAAAATCTGAACTGTTCAGGTCCTATTGTATTTGCATGTTCTTTGCGTCTACACGCATCACTCATTCTCTAATGAGATGGCTTTGTATATATATGGTCAATTGGTGAAGACTTAATTCCTCAGCTTAAACTGATGTCACTAACATTGTGAAAATGTAGCTTCATAGTGTTAGCATTCTTGGAAATTCACCAAGTTCCGGTGATACCTTAATTCCTCATCTTAAACTGATGTTTCTAACATTGTGAAAATGTAGCTTCATAGTTTCAGCATTCTTGGAAATTCACCAAGTTCAATAAAGAACTCCTTGACACAAAATACGCTTATAATCAGTTGTTAACACAACGATATACATTAGCCTTTGTTGTAGTATCTGTCACAATATTTTCATTTTTGAAACTCTTTCAAATCCAGCATGGAAATTTCTTCCATCCTATTGTGCTACCGTTCATCACATATTTTAATTGAGATAAAATTACTTGAATAAATGACAATACTATTAGTGTAACATATTACAACTAATATTTTGTCATTACTATATAGGAAAACATATCCTTAGCATTTCTAAAATGACACAAGGATCTCTCCCACTGTTGTCTAATCATCATATGAATTATCCTACTATAACATTTTATAGCATAGGACTCATCTGGTTGTGTACATAGCATGGAAACATGACTTAGAAATCTCAATTTCAATGATGCTCATCATGTGTCAAAACACATGAATCTTGCTCAATTATTTTCCATGTGACAAGAACTCCTTCTTGTCATTTTCATATTGACTTACTTCAATATTTCATCTATGTAATTTGGCTTCAATCATATCAGGTGCGTCAATCCATCTTTTATAGATATCGATGCCCAATATCTTCTAAGTCTTTCATCAATATGAAAATCTTAACCGTGTTAATTTAAAATACATATTTTCCAATCAACCATATGTCATCTACATAAAGTATTGGAAATATGTCATAGCGCTCCCACTTAATTTCTTGTAACTTTACAAGCATCTTTATCGTTCATGATGGAATCAAACTCTTTTGATAACTTCATTAAGGTAAAGATTTCAACTTCGTTATGCTCACTTCAACCATTGAAGTATGCATACCTTTCTAGCAACCTTTTTGAATTTTACAAAACTCTCAGACTGTGTCAAGTACACATCCTTGATAAAACTTCCTTGAGAGGAGAGTTGGTTTTGTTATTCAACTGCCATATCATAATACGTAACTTTGCTAGAACTATCTGCAAAGACTAAGCATCACTACGGAAGATCAAAATCTTGTAGTAGTGAACTCTTTGAACTTCGTCGAAAACAACTTTTCGATAAGTACAACTTTCAAAGGATGTAAAATCCATGTCTTTGTCGCTATATAGACCCTTTTGCTATCGTTAGGCATCATGCCTATCGAAAGGACTACCAAGTCACATACTTGATATTCATACAAGGATACTATGGCGGATATAATGACTCATAGTCAATTTTACGAAGCCAGGGCCCATCATTTGCTTCCTTTATAAGGTCCAGGTCCTTTGTTGTCAAAACAACACTTTACACTTAAACCACAAGTTGTTCTAAGTACAAAGTTTTTGGACTTTTCTGGTACAGTTCGCAAACTCATTTGAAGTTTCTACAACATTTGTAGTGTCTTCTACTTAGTCAAAATAGTAAACCCCGGAACAACATCCAGTGCTGCGCTACTCTTGACATGATAACGAAGGTTCTCTAATATCGTTGAGTTTGTACTGTGCTCCCACTCACTTGTTTCGCAAGAACTACTTTCTCGAGAAATCAACCCTTTCTGACAAACAACATTTGTCTTTTGGTTCGGTGATAGGAGAAGTACCCAATGTTTTATTTAGGATAACCTTATAAACATATATTTGTCCTATTTTGGTTGTAAACATTTTACACATGCTATGCATACCAAAACTTAAGAAAGTGACAATTCGGGTCACTACCCAAACCATATCTTATATGTTGTCAATTTCAGCGGATCATGATGGTGCTCTTTTCAGTGGAAAAACGGTTGTCACTAATGTATAAACTACAAAATTATAATGGCAATTTTATTAATCTTACCATGTCAAACAAGGTTTGATTTTTGTCTCTCGAACACTCCAAACTAATGTGGGGTAATTCGAGTAATATAAGTTGTAGAACAATTCTGCAACTTCTCAGATGTTTTGCTAAACTTGTAACTCAAAATTTATTCTTTATGATCCAATCATAAATACTTGATTATCTTGTTACATTGATTTTAACTTCATATTAACAACCTTTTGAACCAATTCAAAATGTCAAACTCCGTTCCCTTTAAATAGATATACTCACATATCTACTCAAGTCGTCGAGAGAATTTTATGAAGGAAAAATTAATCCACCATACATGACTACACATAATGGACTATATACATCAATATGTATAATCTCCACTAAATTAGTCGTCCATTCTACTTTGGCCTATGAACGGAATTCTAGTCATCTTTTGGAAGAGGTCTCACAAGCGTCAATTTATTCAAAACAAAATGACTCCAGAAGTCCATCAATATGGAGTTCCTTCATGTTTTCCTTTCCGATATGAACTAAAATGGTGGTGTCACAATTTAAGTGAAAATCTTTTACGTCTTGCAACGTTTAGCATTCAGTCTTATAGATGTTTACTTTACCAACATGATTTATATTAACATATCCATCAATTATGGAATATGGTCATCGTTTGAACAATCTCATTTGTTCTCACAAAAGACTAGAACAAAATAACAACTTATTAAGTTCTTAAAATAAATCTTGAATGTTTGGTTCGATACTACAATGAACACAATAACACTTTATTTATGTTCTTGTCATAATCGATTCCACATCTATTACTAGTTCTTTTTAGGCCCTTGTATTTCTTGCATTGCGTTGCTTTGTATGACAACTCATACCAACCAATGTGGTATCAAAATACCCAAAAATATTTTGTTAACTAGTAATACATCTATAACTTGTATATCAAGTATATACTCCTGAGCTGGACTTTTCCAGTTATCTTCTTTTCTGCCATATATCTATTTGTAATTCTATTTTCAATATTCCATTTCCTTTATAGAAGAATCATTCAACATCAAACAATGCTAGTCTTACTAGCTCATTTTTTTTGGCGTGTTAGTCATATACTATCACCCATTGAGTCATACTTTGAGTTTGATTGTTCTACTAATATCACCATATTAATAATATTCTTCTAGATTCCACTCTTAGCAATTTCCAAGTAAGGTAAACTATTTTACCCATACTTCTAATCCATCCTATCATAACAATTTTATGATTAAGCTACTATAGCTCGAAGGAAGGAATTTAGAGGATAATTTTTAGCGCCCAACTTCTTGGAATATTCAAACGCCTAGCGTCTCCAATCATTGCATATATTCAGATAATATAAGCAAACATTGTCACGCTAAATTTGCATATATTCAGATAATATAAGCAAACATTGTCACGCTAAATTATACTCAGTCATGTTGCTACAAATAAGTTTCTAGATATCAATATATCTTTCACTTGATTGTTTCTGAAAACAACTCTTTTCAGTTCCAAAATCACCTTGATCAACAAAATATTCTTTTGAAGATAAAGTAATACGGAAGCAACCATGACTCTGGATTCTAAGTAGGAATTATTTGCTCTCTAGATTAATCAATCATTAACCATATGGAGCTAGGTAGGAAATACCAAAAAAATCTACAATAGGACTCAATTTTAAATATCACTAATACGGTACCAATCTTAAATGGTATTTACCAGATCATAACAGTTATATCTCAATTAACAATCTAAGTGTAAGGTAATTATAGATGCCAATGAATACTACAATTTGTGCAAATTCACTTTGATTTGTTGTTCATGATAAATAAGTTCAAGTTAATTCAAAAAATTAAACCATGAACTCCCACTCAAAAACAACATCCCTCTTAGTCGTCTTTAGTGATTACACGAACCAAATTCACTACACCAAAACCGATCATCACGTGAGATGATGTAGCTTCAAAGGCGAACATCTACATGTTCATCATATCATCCATATGACTCATGCTTTACCTTTCGGTTACGTGTTCCGAGGCCATGTCTGTACATGCTAGGCTCGCCAAGTAGAACCGTAGTATTGCGTGTGTTTCAAGGCCATGTCTGTACATGCTAGGCTTGAAAACACCCGTTGTATGCGAACGTTGAGTCTGTCACACCCGATCATCACGTGGTGTCTCGAAACGACGAACTTTCTTAACGGTGCATACTTAAGGAAGAACACATTATTATCTTGATATTAAGTGAGAGGGATCATCTTATAATGCTACCGTCGCTATCTAAGAAAAACAAGATGCATAAAAGTATTAACATCACATACATCACATGTAAGGATAACGTGATATGATATGGTCCTCCTTGCACTTGATCTCCATCATGTGCATCATGGTATGATCTCCATCATTCCACCGGCGTGGTACCAAGTACCATGGCACCCAATCTTGATTGTCCATCAAGAAGAAGACAATCATATGGATACCTTTCGGTATATCAATAATTTACAAAATAGATCATCTCATAATCAAATTTGTAATATTTACCATATCACATCACAAGCCCAGCAAAAACTAGTTAGACGCCTCTAAATTATTTTTGCATATTTTACGTGGCTTAGGGCTTTCGATGATAGAACCGTTCATACCTACGAACATCAACCACAACATTGATAAACATATTTTTAGCAACCCTTTGTAGATTAGATCTTAACTATAGTAGGAGAAACAGACACCCGCAAGCCACTTATGCAATACAAGTTGCATGTCAGTTGTGGAACAAGTCTCATGTACGTGGACATGTAAGGTTAGTCCGGGCCGCTTCATCCCACTATGCCACTAAGATCATAAAATAATCAAGGAGGTAATAACATGATCATCAACGCCCACATACACCTATGTGTTCTACCCGTACAAAACATCTACGCATAGATCCGGCTCTGATACCACTGAAGGGTTCGTTGCATAGAAAACAAAAATTTTCCTACGCGAGAGACACCCGAAAGGCCAAGATCTAATCTAGGAGACGGAGTGTAACGGGCAACAAGAGGGTTAAGGAGAACACATACCCTCGAAGACTCAAAGTGGTACGAGATCAAATCTCGTTGTTGGCGTAGTCGTACTCACATCGATCCCGATAGCGAGAAGATGAGCACCGCAATCCGGCGGTGCATCCGTGATTGGTCACACGTACGGTTGATGACGACCTCCGTTCCCTCGTTCCAGCGGGGCGCGGAAGTAGAGGATCCCTCGGAACTCCAGCAGCACGACGACGTGGTGGTGGTGAAGAATCCCACGGTCAGGGCTTCGCCAAGCCGGAGACCATGAAATGGAGCAGCGGGTGGAGGGAAAGGGAAGTGGACAAGTGTGTGGAGGAGGGAGAGCTCTCACCCTCCTTTTATAGGAGAGGGGGGAGGCAGCCCAAGGGGGGTGCGGCCAGCCCCATGGTGTGCCCCCACCTCTTCCCTCATGATGTGAGTGGACACTCCACTCACACCCACTCATTTTCCTTTAAACCCCACTTAGAAAATCCAAGAGTTTTTCTTTAATAAATCAATAAAACATTTTTATTTCTTTATTTCAGCATTTGTTAATTCTATTAACAAACATTTGCATAAAGCACCTCGAATCATTTGTTAATTCTATTAACAACCATTCGACGAAAAACCCCTTGAACTATTTCAATTTTCCCCGAAACAATTTCGGTGCTGCCCAAAATATTCTTCGATATTCCGTATCCTCTCAAACGCGTCATCGAACCTTAAGTGTGTCACCCTACGGTTCGCGAATAAGATAGACATGATCGAGACTCCTCTGCGATCAATAATCAACAGCGGGATCTGGAGATCCGTGATGACTCCTATATATTCAACGATGACTCTCGTGATCGTGTGAACCAACAACGTCGTGAACTATTCCCTTTGTCTCGCGATATTTTACTTGTCCGAGATTCGATCATTGGTATCAACCATACCTTGTTCAATCTCGTTACCGACAAGTACTCTTTTCTCGTTCCCGTGATATAACATCCTTTGTGATCATATCACGTGCTTGCAAGCGGTTTCGATGTGATATCACCGAGAGGGCCCAGAGTATATCTCTCAGTCATTTGGATGGACAAATCCCACTCTTGATCCATGATCCTCAACTAATACTTTCCGAATACTTAACGACACCTTTATAGTCACCTTGTTACGGTGTGACGTTTGATGCCATCAAAGCACCCTTCCGGTATCAGCGATTGACATGATCTCATGGTCTAAGGAATAAGTTACTTCGTCTGTTTGATATAACAATGTAAACTAAATGACTTGATCGCATTGCTATATTCTCTTTGGGTATATGTTCATCACATCATTCTTCTAATGACATGACCCCGTTATTAATAACATCCAATGTTCATGATCAGGAAACCTTGATCATCTATGAATCAACGAGCTAGTTAAAAGAGAGGCTTTACTAGGAACCATTGTTTGTTTATTAAGCACACATGTATCAATGTCTCCGGTTAATACAATTCTAGCATGAGAAATAAACATTCATCATAAACAAGGAATAAGATAATAACCATTTTATTATTGCCTCTCGGGCATATTCCCTTCAGAGGGGAGAGGTGGAGGCACCAAAAATTCGTGGCTGCCTCCCCCTCCTATATAAAGAGGGGTTGGACCTCGCTCTCCCTCACACACTTGGTGTCATCTTCACCTCCCTCCTCCCGCTGCTCCACCTCATGTTCATGCGCTTGGCGAAGCCCTGAACAAAGTTTTCTCCACTACACCATGTCGCCGTGTTGCTGGAATTCCGAGGGATCCTCTACTTCCGCTACCCCGCTGGATCGAGGGAACGGAGGTCGTCATCAAGTCGTACATGTGACCGATCACGGAGGCACCGCCGGATTGCGGTGCACATCTTCTCGCTCCCGGGATCGGTGTGAGTACGACTACGGCAACAACGAGATTCGATCTCGTAAAGCTTAGAGTCTTCGAGGGTATGTTTTCTTAAGACTCTCTCTATGCCCGTTGCTTTCATCTCCTAGATTAGATCTTGGCCTTTTGGGTGTCTCTCGCGTAGGAATTTTTTTTCTATGCAACGAACCCTTGAGTGGTATCAGAGTCGGATATATGCGTAGATGATTTGTACGGGTAGAACACATAAGTGTATATGGGCGTTGATGATCATGTTATTGTCTCCTTGAGTATTTTATGATCTTAATGGCATAGTAGGATGAAGCTGCCCTAGACAAACTTTACGTGTACTTTGTATGCGAGACCTGTCTCACTTGTGACTGAGGGGGTGTCCGTTTCTCCTACTATAGTTAAGATCTAATCTACGAAGGGTTGTTAATAATATGTTTAATAAATGGTGTGGCTCTTGTACGTAGGTATGTACGGTTGTATCCTTGTAAGCCCAAGCCACGTAAAATATGCAAAAATAAATTAGAGGCGTCTAACTTGTTTTTGCAGGGCATGTGATGTGATATGGTCAATGTTACAAATTTTATGTATGAGATGATATCTTTTGTAAATTATTGACATACCGGCAGAAGCCATATGGTTGTCTTATTATTTATGGCCAGCGTGCTGTATATCATATCCATGTGATATGTTGTAATTTTGATGGACAATCAAGATGGAGGTGCAATGGACCTTGGTGCCACGCCGGTGGAATGATGAAGATCATACCATGATGCAAAAGATGGAGATCAAGTGCAAGAAGGACCATAGCATATCACATTATCCATGCATGTGATGTTAATCCTTTTATGAATCTTATTTTGCTTAGATCGCGACGGTAGCACTATAAGATGATCCCTCTCACTTAATATCAAGATTATAATGTGTTCTTCCTTAGTATGCACCGTTAAGAAAGTTCGTCGTTTCGAGACACCACGTGATGATCGGGTGTGACAGACTCAATGTTCGCATACAACAGGTGTTGATGAGCCTAGCATGTACAGACATGGCCTCGGAACACGTAACCGAAAGGTAAAGCATGAGTCATATGGATGATATGATGTACATGTCGATGTTCTCCTTTGCAGCTACATCATCTCACGTGATGATCGGTTTTGGTGTAGTGAATTTTGTTTGTGTAATCACTAAAAACGACTAGAGGGATGTTGTTTTTGAGTTGGAGTTCATGTAGTAATTTTGAATTAACTTGAACTTATTTTATCATTAACAACCAATCAAACTGAATTTGCATAAATTGTAGTATTCATTAGCATCCACAAACTACCTTACACTTAGTTTGTTAATTGAGATATAACTGTTATGATCTGGTAAAACCATTTAGATTAGTATCATATTAGTGCAATTTAAATTGAGTCCTATTGTAGATTTTTGGTATTTCCTACCTAGATCCATATGGTTAATGATTGATTGATCTAGAGAGCAAATAATTCCTATTTAGAATTCAGAGTCATGATTGCTTCCATATTACTTTATCTTCAAAACAATGTTTTGTTGATCAAGGTGATTTACGAAGTGAAAAGAATTGTTTTCAGAAACAATCAAGTGAAAGATATATTGATATCTAGAAACATATTTGTGGCAACATGACTGAGTATAATTTAGCGTGACAATGTATGCTTATATTATTTGAATATATGCAATGATTGAAGACGTTGGGCGTTTGAATCTTCCAAAAGTTGGGCGCTAAAAATTATCCTCTAAATTCCTTCCTTCGAGCTATAGTAGCTTAATCACAAAATTGTTATGATGGGGTGGATTAAAAGTATGGGTAAAATTGTTTACCTTGCTTGAGGATTGCTAAGAGTGGAATCCGTAAGAATGCTATTATTATTGTGATATTAGTAGAACAATTAAACTCAAAGTATGACTCAATGGGTGATATTATATGACTAACACGCCAAGGAAAATGACCTAGTACGACTAGCATTGTTTGATGTTGATTGATTCTTCTATAAAGTAAAGGGAATATGGAAAATAGAATTACAAAAACATATATGGCAGAAAAAGAAGATAACAAGAAAAGTCCAACTCAGGAGTATATGCCTGATATACAAGTTATAGATGTATTACTAGTTAACAAAGTATTTTTTTGGGGTATTTTGATACCACATTGGTTGGTATGAGTTGTCATACAAAGCAACGCAATGCAAGAAATACAAGGGCCTAAAAGGAACTAGTCATAGATGTGGAATCGGTTGTGACAAGAACAGAAATAAAGTGTAATGTGTTCATTGTCGTATCGAACCAAACATTCAAGATTTATTTTAAGAACTTAATAAGTTGTTATTTTGTTCTGGTCTTTTGTGAGAACAAATGAGATTGTTCAAACTATGACCATATTCCATAATTGATGGATATGTTAATATAAATCATGTTGGTAAAGTAAACATCTATAAGACTAAATGCTAAACATTGCAAGACGTAAAAGAGTTTCACTTAAATTGTGACACCATCATTTTAGTTCATATCGGAAAGGAAAACAAAGGAACTCCATGATTGATAGACTTCCGGAGTCATTTTGTTTTGAATAAATTGACGCTTGTGAGACCTCTTCCAAAAGATGACTAGAATTCCGTTCATAGGCCAAAGTAGAATGGACGACTAATTTAATTGAGATTCTACATATTGATGTATATAGTCCATTATGTATAGTCATATGTGGTGGATTAAATTTTACTTCATAAAATTTTGTCGATGATTTGAGTAGATATGTGAGTATATATATTTAAAGAGAACGGAGTTTGACATTTTTGAATTGGTTCAAATTATTGTTAGTATGAAGTTAAAATCATTGTAACAAGATAATCAAGTATTTATGATTGGATCATAAAGGATAAAGTTTGAGTTACAAGTTTAGCAAAACATCTGAGGAGTTGCAGAATTGTTCTACAACTTATACTTTTCGAATACCCCACATTAGTTTGGAGTATTCAAGAGACAAAATCAAACCTTGTTTGACATGGTAAGATTACTAAAAATGCCATTATAATTTTGTAGTTTATACATTATAGACAACCGCTTTTACACTGAAAAAAGCGCCATCATGATCCATTGAATTTGACACCATATGAGATATGGTTTGGGTAATGACCCAAATTGTATTTTTCTTAAGTTTTGGTATGCATAGCATGTGTAAAATGTTTACAACCAAAATAGGATACATATATGTTTATAAAGTTATCCCAACGAATCCATTGGGAATTTCTCCTATCACCGAACCAAAGACAAATGTTGTTTGTCAGAAAGGGTACATTTCTCTAGAAAGTAGTTCTGGCGAAACAAGTGAGTGGGAGGACAGTACAAACTCAACGAGATTAGAGAATCTTCGTTATCATGTCAAGAGTAGCGCATCACTGGAAGTTGTTTCGGGGTTTGCTATTTTGACAAAATAGAAGACACCACATGTGTTGTAGATACTTCAAATGAGTTTGCAAACTGAACCACACAAGTCCTAAAACTTTGTACTTAGACCAACTTGTGGTTTAAGAGTAAAGTGTTGGTTAGACAACAAAGGACCTGAAAGTTATAAAGGAAGCAAATGATGGGCCCTGACTTCGTAAAATTGGCTATGAGTCATTGTATCCGTGATAGTATCCCTGTATGAATATCAAGTATGTGACTTGGTAGTTCTTTTGAAAGGCATGATGCCTAACGATAGCAAAAGGGTCTATATAGAAACAAAGACATGGATTTTTCTATCATTTGAAAGTTGTACTTGTCGAAAAGATGTTTTTGACGAAGTTCAAAGAATTGACTACTACAAGATTTTGATGTTCCGTAGTGATGCTTTAGTCTTTGCGGATAGTTCTAGCAAAAGTTACATATTATGATATGGCAGTTGAATAACAAAACCAACTTTCCTCTCAAGGAAGTTTGATCGAGGATGTGTACTTGACACGGTCTGAGAGTTTTGTAGAATTCAAAATGTTGTTGGAAAGGTATGCAAACTTCAATGGTTGAAGTGAGCATAACGAAGTTGGAATCTTTACCTTAATGAAGTTATCAAAAGAGTTTGATTCCATGATGAACGATAAAGATGCTTGTAAAGTTACAAGAAATTAAGTGGGACCGCTATGACATATTTCCAATGCTTTATGTAGATGACATATGGTTGATTGGAAACTATGTATTTTAAATTAACACGGTCAAGACTTTTATATTGATGAAAGGCTTAGGAGATATTAGGCATCGATATCTATAAGAGATGGATTGAAGCGTCTGATATGATTGAAGCCAAATTACATAGATCAAATATTGAAGTAAGTCAATATCGAAATGACAAGAAGGAGTTCTTGCCACATGGAAAACAATTGAGCAATATTCAAGTGTTTTGACACATGATGAGCATAATGAAATTGAGATTTCTAAGTTACATGTTCCATGCTATGTACACAACCATATGAGTTCTATGCTATAAAATGTTGTAGCAGGATAATTCATATGATGATTAGACAACAGTGGGAGAGATCCTTATGTCATTTTAGAAATGCTAAGGATATGTTTTCCTATATAGTAATGACAAACTATGTGTTGTAATATGTTACACTAATAGTCTTGTCATCTATTCAAATAATTTTATCTCAATTAAAATATGTGATGAAGGGTAGCACAATAGGCTGGAAGAAAGTTCCATGCTGGATTTGAAAGAGTTTCAAAATTAAAGTATTGTGACGGATACTGCAACAAAGGCTAAGTATATCTTTCTGTTGACAACAAATAATATAAGAGTATTTGGTGTCAATGAGTTCTTTATTGAACTTGGTGAATTTCTAAGAATGCTGACACTATGAAGCTACATTTTCACAATGTTAGTAACATTGGTTTAAGCTGAGGAATTAAGGTCTCACCGGTTGACAAAATATATACAAAGCCATCTCATTAGAGAATGAGTGATGCGTGTAGACGCAAAGAACATGCAAATACGATAGGACCTGAACAGTTCAGATCTTTTTATGAAGTTTATCATATGCGAAGCATGGTAATAACATTGGAACGCCATATGTGTTAAGTGCTTACAGACTAGATTATTGACTCTAGTGCAAGTGGGAGACTGAAGGGAATATGCCCGAGAGGCAATAATAAAGTGGTTATTATCTTATTCCTTGTTTATGATAAATTTTTATTTCTCATGCTAGAATTGTATTAACCGGAAACGTTGATACATGTGTGTTTAATAAACAAACAATGGTTCCTAGTAAAGCCTCTCTTTTAACTAGATCGTTGATTATCAAGGTTTCCTGATCATGAACATTGGATGTTGTTAATAACGGGGTCATGTCATTAGGAGAATGATGTGATGAACATAAACCCAAACTAAGTATAACAATATGATCAAGTTATTTAGTTTATGTTGTTATATCTTGCATAGGAAGTAACTTATTCCTTAGACCATGAAATCATGTCAATCACTAATACAGGAAGGGTGCTTTGATGTCATCAAACGTCATGCCGTAACAGGGTGACTATAAAGGTGTCGTTGGGTATTCGGAAAGTATTAGTTGAGGCTCATGGATCAAGAGTGGGATTTGTCCATCCAAATGACGGAGAGATATACTCTGGGCCCTCTCGGTGATATCACATCGACACCGCTTGCAAGCACGTGACTAGGTCACAAGCATGTCATATCACGGAAACGAGAAAAGAGTACTTGTCAGGTAACGAGATTGAACAAGGTATGGTTGATACCAATGACCAAATCTCGGACAAGTAAAATATCACGAGACAAAGAAAATAGTTACGACGTTGATGGTTCACACGATCACGAGAGTCATCATTGAATATATATGAGTCATCACGGATCTCCAGATCCCGCTGTTGATTATTGATCGGAGAGGTGTATCGATCATGTCTATGTTATTCGTGAACCGTAGGGTGACACACTTAAGTTTTGATGATGCATTTGAGAGGATATGGAATATCGGAGAAAAGTTTGGACAAGACCGAAATTGTTTCAGGAAATATTGAAATAGTTATCGAAATTGTTTTGTTGAATATTGAAATAGTTCAAGGTGGTACATGTTAATATTTTATTAACAAACACTTCAAGGGGATAAGTGTTAATGTTTGTTAATAGGATTAACAAATATTAAAATAAAGAAATAAAATTCTTTTATATATTTATTAAAGAAAACTCTTGGAATTTTGAGTGGGAATTTGATGAGAGAATGAGTGGGTTGAGTGGAGACTCCACCCACATGATGAGGGGAGAGGTGGAGGCACCAAAAATTCGTGGCTGCCTCCCCCTCCTATATAAAGAGGGGTTGGACCTCCCTCTCCCTCACACACTTGGTGTCATCTTCACCTCCCTCCTCCCGCTGCTCCACCTCATGTTCATGCGTTTGGCGAAGCCCTGAACAAAGTTTTCTCCACCACACCACGTCGTTGTGCTGCTGGAATTCCGAGGGATCCTCTACTTCCGCTACCCTGCTGGATCGAGTGAACGGAGGTCGTCATCAAGTCGTACATGTGACCGATCACGGAGGCACCGCCGGATTGCGGTGCACATCTTCTCGCTCCCGGGATCGGTGTGAGTACGACTACGGCAACAACGAGATTCGATCTCATAACGCTTAGAGTCTTCGAGGGTATGTTTTCTTAAGACTCTCTCTATGCCCGTTGCTTTCATCTCCTAGATTAGATCTTGGCCTTTTGGGTGTCTCTAGCGTAGGAATTTTTTTTTCTATGCAACGAACTCTTCAGTGGTATCAGAGTCGGATATATGCGTAGATGATTTGTACGGGTAGAACACATAGGTGTATATGGGCGTTGATGATCATGTTATTGCCTCCTTGAGTATTTTATGATCTTAATGGCATAGTTGGATGAAGCTGCCCTAGACAAACTTTACGTGTACTTTGTACGCGAGACCTGTCTCACTTGTGACTAAGGGGGTCTCCGTTTCTCTTACTATAGTTAAGATCTAATCTACGAAGGGTTGTTAATAATATGTCTAATCAATAGTGTGGCTCTTGTACGTAGGTATGTACGGTTGTATCCTTGTAAGCCCAAGCCACGTAAAATATGCAAAAATAAATTAGAGGCGTCTAACTTGTTTTTGCAGGGCATGTGATGTGATATGGTCAATTTTATAAATTTTATGTATGAGATGATATCTTTTGTAAATTATTGACATACCGGCAGGAGCCATATGGTTGTCTTATTATTTATGGCCAGCGTGTTGTATATCATATCCATGTGTTATGTTGTAATTTTGATGGACAATCAAGATGGAGGTGCAATGGACCTTGGTGCAACACCGGTGGAATGATGAAGATCATACCATGATGCAAAAGATGGAGATCAAGTGCAATAAGGACCATAGCATATCACATTATCCATGCATGTGATGTTAATCCTTTTATGAATCTTATTTTGCTTAGATCGCGACGGTAGCACTATAAGATGACCCCTCTCACTTAATATCAAGATAATAATGTGTTCTTCCTTAGTATGCACCGTTAAGAAAGTTCGTCGTTTCGAGACACCACGTGATGATCGGGTGTGACAGACTCAACGTTCGCATACAACGGGTGCTGATGAGCCTAGCATGTACAGACATGGCCTCGGAACACACGCAATACTACAGTTCTACATGGCGAGCCTAGCATGTACAGACATGGCCTCGGAACATGTAACCGAAAGGTAAAGCATGAGTCATATGGATGATATGATGAACATGTCGATGTTCTCCTTTGCAGCTACATCATCTCACGTGATGATTGGTTTTGGTGTAGTGAATTTTGTTTGTGTAATCACTAAAAACGACTAGAGGGATGTTGTTTTTAAGTTGGAGTTCATGTAGTAATTTTGAATTAACTTGAACTTATTTTATCATGAACAACCAATCAAACTGAATTTTCATAAATTGTAGTATTCATTAGCATCCACAAACTACCTTACACTTAGTTTGTTAATTGAGATATAACTGTTATGATCTGGTAAAACCATTTAGATTAGTATCGTATTAGTGCAGTTTAAATTGAGTCCTATTGTATATTTTTGGTTTTCCTACCTAGATCCATATGGTTAATGATTGATTGATCTAGAGAGCAAATAATTAATATTTAGAATCCAGAGTCATGATTGCTTCCATATTACTTTATCTTCAAAACAATGTTTTGTTGATCAAGGTGATTTAGGAACTGAAAAGAATTGTTTTCAGAAACAATCAAGTGAAAGATATATTGATATCTAGAAACATATTTGTGGCAACATGACTGAGTATAATTTAGCGTGACAATGTATTCTTATATTATTTGAATATATGCAATGATTGAAGACGCTGAGCGTTTGAATCTTCCAAAAGTTGGGAGCTAAAAATTATCCTCTAAATTCCTTCCTTCGAGCTATAGTAGCTTAATCACAAAATTGTTATGATGGGATGGATTAAAAGTATGGGTAAAATCGTTTACCTTGCTTGAGGATTGCTAAGAGTGGAATCCGTAAGAATGCTATTATTATTGTGATATTAGTAGAACAATCAAACTCAAAATATGACTCAATGGGTTATATTATATGACTAACACGCCAAGGAAAATGAGCTAGTACGACTAGCATTGTTTGATGTTGATTGATTCTTCTATAAAGTAAAGGGAATATGGAAAATAGAATTACAAAAAGATATATGGCCGAAAAAGAAGATAACTGAAAAAGTCCAACTCAGGAGTATATGCCTGATATACAAGTTATAGATGTATTACTAGTTAACAAAGTATTTTTTGGGTATTTTGATACCACATTGGTTGGTATGAGTTGTCATACAAAGCAACGCAATCCAAGAAATACAAGGGCCTAAAAGGAACTAGTAATAGATGTGGAATCGATTGTGACAAGAACAGAAATAAAGTGTTACTGTGTTCATTGTCGTATCGAACCAAACATTAAAGATTTATTTTAAGAACTTAATAAGTTGTTATTTTGTTCTGGTCTTTTGTGAGAACAAATGAGATTGTTCAAACTATGACCATATTCCATAATTGATGGATATGTTAATATAAATCATGTTGGTAAAGTAAACATCTATAAGACTAAATGCTAAACATTGAAAGACGTAAAAGAGTTTCACTTAAATTGTGACACCATCATTTTAGTTCATATCGGAAAGGAAAACAAAGGAACTCCATGATTGATGGACTTCCGGAGACATTTTGTTTTGAATAAATTGACGCTTGTGAGACCTCTTCCAAAAGATGACTAGAATTCCGTTCATAGGCCAAAGTAGAATGGACGACTAATTTAATGGAGATTCTACATATTGATGTATATAGTCCATTATGTATAGTCATATGTGGTGGATTAAATTTTACTTCATAAAATTTTGTCGATGATTTGAGTAGATATGTGAGTATATATATTTAAAGAGAACGGAGTTTGACATTTTTGAATTGGTTCAAATTATTGTTAGTATGAAGTTAAAATCATTGTAACAAGATAATCAAGTATTTATGATTGGATCATAAAGGATAAAGTTTGAGTTACAAGTTTAGCAAAACATCTGAGGAGTTGCACAATTGTTCTACAACTTATACTTTTCGAATACCCCACATTAGTTCGGAGTAATCAAGAGACAAAATCAAACATTATTTGACATGGTAAGATTACTAAAAAGGCCATTATAATTTTGTAGTTTATACATTAGAGACAACCGCTTTTACACTGAAAAAAGCGCCATCATGATCCATTGAATTTGACACCATATGAGATATGGTTTGGGTAATGACCCAAATTGTCTTTTTCTTAAGTTTTGGTATGCATAGCATGTGTAAAATGTTTACAACCAAAATAGGATACATATATGTTTATAAAGTTATCCCAACGAATCCGTTGGGAATTTCTCCTATCATCGAACCAAAGACAAATGTTGTTTGTCAGAAAGGGTATATTTCTCGAGAAAGTAGTTCTCGCGAAACAAGTGAGTGGGAGGACAGTACAAACTCAACGAGATTAGAGAATCTTCGTTATCATGTCAAGAGTAGCGCAGCACTGGAAGTTGTTCCGGGGTTTGCTATTTTGACAAAATAGAAGACACTACATGTGTTGTAGATACTTCAAATGAGTTTGCAAACTGAACCACACAAGTCCTAAAACTTTGTAGTTCGACCAACTTGTGGTTTAAGAGTAAAGTGTTGGTTAGACAACAAAGGACCTAGAAATTAGAAAGGAAGCAAATGATGGGCCCCGACTTCGTAAAATTGGATATGAGTCATTGTATCCGCGATAGTATCCCTGTATGAATATCAAGTATGTGACTTGGTAGTTCTTTTGAAAGGCATGATGCCTAACAATAGCAAAAGGGTCTATATAGAAACAAAGACATGGATTTTTCTATACTTTGAAAGTTGTACTTGTCGAAAAGATGTTTTTGACGAAGTTCAAAGAGTTGACTACTACAAGATTTTGATGTTCCGTAGTGATGCTTTAGTCTTTGCGGATAGTTCTAGCAAAAGTTACATATTATGATATGGCAGTTGAATAACAAAACCAACTTTCCTCTCAAGGAAGTTTGATCGAGGATGTGTACTTGACACGGTCTGAGAGTTTTGTAGAATTCAAATTGTTGTTGGAAAGGTATGTAAACTTCAATGGTTGAAGTGAGCATAACGAAGTTGGAATCTTTACCTTAATGAAGTTATCAAAAGAGTTTGATTCCATGATGAACGATAAAGATTCTTGTAAAGTTACAAGAAATTAAGTGGGAGCGCTATGACATATTTCCAATGCTTTATGTAGATGACATATGGTTGATTGGAAACTATGTATTTTAAATTAACACGGTTAAGACTTTTATATTGATGAAAGGCTTAGGAGATATTAGGCATCGATATCTATAAGAGATGGATTGAAGCGTCTGATATGATTGAAGCCAAATTACATAGATCAAATATTGAAGTAAGTCAATATCGAAATGACAAGAAGGAGTTCTTTCCACATGGAAAACAATTGAGCAATATTCAAGTGTTTTGACACATGATGAGCATAATGAAATTGAGATTTCTAAGTTACATGTTCCATACTATGTACACACACAGATGAGTCCTATGCTATAAAATGTTGTAGCAGGATAATTCATATGATGATTAGACAACAGTTGGAGAGATCCTTATGTAATTTTAGAAATGCTAAGGATATGTTTTCCTATATAGTAATGACAAACTATTTGTTGTAATATGTTACACTAATAGTCTTGTCATCTATTCAAATAATTTTATCTCAATTAAAATATGTGATGAAGGGTAGCACAATAGGCTGGAAGAAAGTTCTATGCTGGATTTGAAAGAGTTTCAAAATTAAAGTATTGTGACGGATACTGCAACAAAGGCTAAGTATATCTTTGTGTTGACAACAAATAATATAAGAGTATTTGGTGTCAATGAGTTCTTTATTGAACTTGGTGAATTTCCAAGAATGCTAACACTATGAAGCTACATTTTCACAATGTTAGTAACATTGGTTTAAGCTGAGGAATTAAGGTCTCACCGGTTGACAAAATATATACAAAGCCATCTCATTAGAGAATGAGTGATGCGTGTAGACGCAAAGAACATGCAAATACGATAGGACCTGAACAATTCAGATCTTTTTATGAAGTTTATCATATGCGAAGTATGGTAAAAACATTGGAACGCCATATGTGTTAAGTGCTTACAGACTAGATTATTGACTCTAGTGCAAGTGGGAGACTGAAGGGAATATGCCCGAGAGGCAATAATAAAGTGGTTATTATCTTATTCCTTGTTTATGATAAATTTTTATTTCTCATGCTAGAATTGTATTAAGCGGAAACGTTGATACATGTGTGTTTAATAAACAAACAATGGTTCCTAGTAAAGCCTCTCTTTTAACTAGATCGTTGATTAATAGATGATCAAGGTTTCCTGATCATGAACATTGGATGTTGTTAATAACGGGGTCATGTCATTAGGAGAATGATGTGATGAACATAAACCCAAACTAAGTATAACAATATGATCAAGTTATTTAGTTTATGTTGTTATATCTTGCATACGAAGTAACTTATTCCTTAGACCATGAAATCATGTCAATCACTAATACAGGAAGGGTGCTTTGATGTCATCAAACGTCATGCCGTAACAGGGTGACTATAAAGGTGTCGTTGGGTATACGGAAAGTATTAGTTGAGGCTCATGGATCAAGAGTGGGATTTGTCCATCCAAATGACGGAGAGATATACTCTGGGCCCTCTCGGTGATATCATATCAACACCGCTTGCAAGCACGTGACTAGGTCACAAGCATGTCATATCACGGAAACGAGAAAAGAGTACTTGTCAGGTAACGAGATTGAACAAGGTATGGTTGATACCAATGATCAAATCTCGGACAAGTAAAATATCACGAGACAAAGAAAATAGTTACGACGTTGATGGTTCACACGATCACGAGAGTCATCATTGAATATATATGAGTCATCACGGATCTCCAGATCCCGCTGTTGATTATTGATCGGAGAGGTGTATCGATCATGTCTATGTTATTCGTGAACCGTAGGGTGACACACTTAAGTTTTGATGATGCATTTGAGAGGATATGGAATATCGAAGAAAAGTTTGGACAGGAGCGAAATTGTTTCAGGAAATATTGAAATAGTCATCGAAATTGTTTTGTTGAATATTGAAATAGTTCAAGGTGGTACATGTTAATGTTTTATTAACAAACACGTCAAGGGAATAAGTGTTAATGTTTGTTAATAGGATTAACAAATATTAAAATAAAGAAATAAAATTGTTTTATTTATTTATTAAAGAAAACCCTTGGAATTTTGAGTGAGAATTGATGAGAGAATGAGTGGGTTGAGTGGAGACTCCACCCACATGATGAGGGGAGAGGTGGAGGCACCAAAAATTCGTGGCTGCCTCCCCCTCCTATACAAAGAGGGGTTGGACCTCCCTCTCCCTCACACACTTGGTGTCATCTCCACCTCCCTCCTCCCGCTGCTCCACCTCATGTTCATGCGCTTGGTGAAGCCCTGAACGAAGTTTTCTCCACCACACCATGCCGTCGTGCTGCTGGAATTCCGAGGGATCCTCTACTTATGCTGCCCCGCTGGATCGAGGGAACGGAGGTCGTCATCAAGCCATACGTGTGGCCGATCACGGAGGCACAGCCGGATTGTGGTGCACATCTTGTCTCTCTGGGATCGGTGTGAGTACGACTATGCCAATAACGAGATTCGATCTCGTAACGCTTAAGAGTCTTTGAGGCTATGTTTTCTTAAAACTCTCTCTATGCCCGTTGCTTTCATCTCCTAGATTAGATCTTGGCCTTTGGGGTGTCTCTCGCGTAGGAATTTTTTTGTTTTCTATGCAACGAACCCTTCATATAGGTGCACTAGTTCGGTGAAGAGATAGTGAAATGCGAGTAATATGGATGGTTATAAGTAATAATAGCAATCTGAAATAAATATGGCAGCAAGCAAACATGTACCAATATAGGCGGAAAACGGTGTTTCAATGCTTGGAAACAAGGCCTAGGGATCCTACTTTCACTAGTGGACACTCCAACAATGATCGCATAATTGAATAACTAAATATCTTCTCTTCACTATGCTACTCTTAACCCTCTATGGTTGGATAATGAACACTAATAATTGTGTAGGGCTGCAAAAAGCATTCCTTAAAGTAAGCATTCCCATGTCTAGTTAGCCCCACACTATCAACTTGAGCGTTCTAGAAGGTACTAGACAAACACCACAATTCATAGAGGAGACACACACGATGTGCACACTGTCACCTCCACACCGCGGGACAAGGTGACTCCAAAGTTCATATTAGTGAAACACTTGAGTAGCACAATAGATGAAGAGTAACATCTACTTATTCAACTAGATTACAAAGCTCGCGATCACATATAGATCACACCATGGGAGAGAGAGATAAACCACATAGCTACCGGTAGAGCCCTCAACCTCGGGGGAGAACTACTTCCTCCTCGTCATAGGAGACAGCAACGGCGATGGAGATGGCGGTGGAGTCGATGGAGATGGCTTCCGGGGGCACTTCCCCGTCCCGGCAGGGTGCCAGAACAGAGATTTGTCCCCCGAAACTTGGGTTGACGATGACGGCGGCTGAAGGTTTCGTGGAATTCCGCCGATTAGGTTAGGGTTTTCGGGAGGAAGGTTTTAAATAGGCGGAAGAGCAACACCGATGGGCCACCAGGGTGGCCTCACCACCCCTAGGAGCGGCCAAGGGGGCGCGCCTGGCTATGGTGAGGGCCCCCCGGTGCCCGTCTTCGACTCCTCTTCAGACTTCTGGATGCTTCCGGGGAAAATAGGAACTTCGGGATTCGTGGGGTCCAATTCCGAGAATATTTCCAGAACAACTTTTCTGAAATCAAAAACAGCAGAAAACAGGGAACTGGCACTTGGCATCTTATTAATAGGTTAGTCCCGAAAAACGTGTAAAAATGCTATAAAGAAGGGAGAAAACATGTAGCAATTGGCATAATATCAACATGGAACTTCAGAAATTATAGATACGTTGGAGACGTTGCAGAAGGTTTCATGGAATTTCGCCGATTTGGTTAGGGTTTTTGGGAGGAAGGCCTTAAATAGGCGGAAGAGCAACGCCGGTGGGCCACCAGGGTGGCCTCACCACCCCAGGCGCGGCCAAGGGGGGCCACGCCTGGCTATGGTGAGGGCCTCCTGGTGCCCGTCTTTGACTCCTCTTCGGACTTCTGGATGCTTCCGGGGAAAATAGGAACTTCGGGATTCGTGGGGTCCAAGTCCAAGAATATTTCCAGAACAACTTTTCTGAGATAAAAAACAGCAGAAAACAGGGAACTGGCACTTGGCATCTTGTTAATAGGTTAGTCCCGGAAAATGTGTAAAAATTCTATAAAGAAGGGAGAAAACATGTAGCAATTGGAATAATATCAACATAGAACATCAGAAATATTGATACATTGGAGACGTATCAGTCAACAATATAAGGTCTAAACTTATCACATGCAAAAACTACAACTAAGAACTCTTTTTTAGTAGTAGCATAATTCTTTTGAGCAGCATCAAGAGTCTTCCTAGCATAATGAATAACATTCAACTTCTTATCTATGCGTTGTCCAAGAACAACACCTACAACAAAATCACTAGCATCACACATAATTTCAAAAGGTAAATTCCAATCAGGTGGTTGAACAATAGGAGCAGTAGTTAAAGCCTTCTTTAAAGTTTCAAAAGCTTCCTTACAATCATCATCAAAAACAAATGGTACATCTTTTTGAAGAAGATTAGTAAGAAGCTTTGATATTTTAGAGAAATATTTAATAAACCTCCTATAAAAACCAGCATATGACCAAGAACACTACGAATACCTTTAACATCCCTAGGACAGGGCATTTTCTCTATGGCTTCCACTTTAGCTCTGTCAACTTCAATACCTCTTTCAAAAAAAGTATGCCCAAGAACAGTTCCTTCATTTACCATAAAGTGGCATTTCACCCAATTAAGAAAAAGATTAGTTTCCTCACATCTCTGCAAAAATTTATCAAGGTTGTGCAAACAATTATCAAAAGAATTTCCATAGACGAAAAAAATTGTCCATGAATACTTCCACAATTTCTTCACAAAAACCATAAAAAATAGCAGACATGCATCTTTGAAAAGTAGCAGGAGCGTTACACAAACCAAAAGGCATATGTTTATAAGCATAAGTACCATAAGGACAAGTAAATGTTGTTTTCTCTTGATATTGCTTCCTAACAACAATTTGAGAAAACCTAGAATAACCATCAAGAAAGCAAAAATGAGTTTTCTTAGACAACCTCTGAAACATTTGATCAATAAAGGGCAAAGGATAATGATATTTCTTAGTAACTTTATTAACCTTTCTAATATCAATACACATTCTGTAACCAACTACTACTCTTTGCAGAATAAGCTCGTTGTTTTCATTAGGCACAACAGTCATTCCTCCCTGATTACCCACAAGTATAGGGGATCGCAACAGTCTTCGAGGGAAGTAAAACCCAAATTTATTGATTCGACACAAGGGGAGCCAGACAATATTTATATGCCTTAACAACTAAGTTGTCAATTCAACTGCACCTGAAAGTAGACTTTCACGCAACAATTTATTAGTGGTAACATTTTTATAGCAGCAGTGGAAATAAAATAACAGCAGTAGTAAAATAGTAATAGAAGTATGGGAAGTACCGTAGGCATAGAGGGAATGGATGGATGGGCGTTGCATGGATAACATAGGTCATGTAATAATCTAACACGGGCATTGCATATAATAATATAAAGTATCAAACATGTAGGCAAACCATGGGCATGTGTTCCAATGTAGTCATACGTGCTCGCAATGAGAAACTTGCACAACATCTTTTGTCCTACAAGCCCATGGCAGCGGGGCCTCTAGGGAAACTACTGGTAATTAAGGTGCTCCTTTTAATAAAGCACCGGAGCAAAGCATTAACACTCCGGGTGATCCTCACATCACAACCATCCCCTCCGGTTATCCCAATTTCTGTCACTTTGGGGCCTCAAGTTCCGGACAATGACATGTGTAAAACAACTTGCAGATATGATCAAGAAACAACATTATACTCATGAAACAATAACATGTTAAGATCTGAAATCATGGCACTCGGGACCTAGTGACAAGCATTAAGCATAACAAGTTGCAACAACGGTAGAAAACACTAACAATGGATACTAGACACTATGCCCTAACAATCTGGCATTATTACATGATCGATCTCAACCAATCCCTTCCATCCCTCTTAGCCTACAACGGTGCTTACTCACACATGGACGGGGGAAACATGGATGGTTGATGGAGAAGAGGTGGCGGTGTCGATGGCGATGATCTCCTTCGAATCCCCGTCCCGGCAGGGCGCTAGAACAGGAACTTCTGATCCCCGAATCAAGGTTCGGGGTGGCGGCAGCGCTCTGTTGTGTTTTTGTGGATTATGACGAACTCCCTGTTGTTTTAGGGTTGAAGGTGTTATGTAGTCGAAAGGGGAGTTCAAGGGGGTCCCGGGGTGGCCCACACCACCAGGCGGCGCGGCCAAGGGGCGCGCCGGAAGGTGGTGTGCCCCCTCCTGGCTCCCGGGGTCTTCTGGTGTTTTAAGACCAATGGGGTATTTTCTGGGCATTTTCCCGAAAGTTGATTTTTCTGCACAAAAACGAGACACCAAGGTAATTCTGTTGAAAACAGCGTTAGTCCATGTTAGTGGTATCCAAAACTCACAAGTTTAGAGGAAAATAATAAGAAAAATGTTCGGAAAAGGAGATACGTTTTGGACGTATCAACTCCCCCAAGCTTAGCTTATTGCTTGTCCTCAAGCAATTCAGTGACAACTGAGTGCGATAAAAGACTTTTACGAACATGTTTGTTTCATATGATGTATATATACTCACTACATAATCAAGTGTTGAGGCAATTCATAATAAGATATATGGAAAATAAAAGTCACCCAGCTGTTATGCAAACCATGAAAAGATGCCAACAAACTAATAATAGACAACATGAAGTACTTCAATCTACAAGATTGCAATTCTCATAATAGGGTATGATAAAGTGTACTCGCTTGCCATTAATAGTGGAGCAAAACATAAATACTAGGACACCTCTGAAGTTCAAATGAAGACTAGAAATATAGATATCAAAGATACAAACATCAAAGTTATACCACTATCAACCGTGTTTTGGGACAATCACATTACGCTAAGAATAACAGCCATGCTCTCAAGAATGTGCATAAAGTGAGGAGGTGAAGACTCAACATAAAAATAAAAGAAAGGCCCTTCGCAGAGGGAAGCAGGGATTAACTCATGTGCTAGAGATTTTTATTTTATTAAACAGAGGTATTGAAAACATTTTTGAGAGAGGTGTATGCTTATGTCAACGAATGGTAAACAGACAATACAGTACGTCACAAGCCAACTAGACTTCACAAGAGCGGCTCCCATAGAAGAACGCATCTGGGTAGAAGGTCAGCCCTCTTTCTCTTTCGTTTACAGAATTATGCTTTGACTGATAAATCAGGGGGGAAATAGTGAAGAGAATTTGTGTTATTAATTTGGGGCTGGGCACCTCGCTGCTGGCTCTTCTATCATTGGATAAGCGGGTGAAGCTACTAGTCCAGGGTGTGAAATCCAATAAACAAGTGAGATAAAGATTCTCTATTTACGTCCTCATGAGCTAAAACAGGGGCACAAAACAGGAATAATTTTTAGCAGGTTTTAAAGGTAGCACACGAGAATTTACTTGGAGTGGCATTTAAATACCACATATATAGGTAGGTATGGTGGACACATTTGGAAAACTTTTGTTTTTGGGGTTTGGATGCACGAGTAGAGCTCATGAACTCAGTACAGGTGAAGTCTAGCAATAGACGGGGAGCGACAATCAAGAGAGCAACAACCGTCATAATCATGCTTGCGACAAAACAAAATTAACAGGGGCATAAAAAAGGTACAAATACTCTGAGGCAAAATAAATCATCGAGGCTTGAGTGACTTTTTGTTTTCAGTCATAGCATGCATGAGCATGTGCCAAGTCGATTCAAGCGAAACAATCAGAGGGAGATACCACAATGTCATACCCTTCTATGAATAAAATCTTGCAAGTAAACATTCATATGACATGCTATCTTATATTAATAAGTTGGAACTAACACATGAGAGCACGAACTACCAAGCATCAATTAAATAACATACACCTTACATCAATGGACTAAGCATGTTCACACAATGAGTATATGTACAAAAATAAAACAAATAGAGTTTATACCAGCCTCTCACCACAACTTGGATTGTCGTAAATCATCATTACTTCTCTTCACTTGTGGATTGAATAATATAGAATGATAATCAAGATCCAATGGAGACACAGAAGTTCGGTGAACTCTGCAACAAACTTTACAAAACCAAAGAAGAACAACAAATTTTTTTGGGTTTTCGGTTTAAAACAAGAACAAAAAGAAGCAAGCAAACAAAGCAAAATATTTTTGGATTTTTGAATACTAAACTGAAATGAGAAAAGAAAGCAAACCAACTAAAGAAACTGAAGAAGAAAATAAAGAGAAACAACATAAGTATTTTTGGTCTTTTTGTGTTTTGGAAAACAAGAATAAAACAATAAAAACAAAGAGAAACGAAAGAAAACGAAAACGAACGAAAGAAAACGAAAACATGGATATACAATGAACCGACCGACCATGATATATAAATGAGTGTAATGTCGATATACCTCCCCCCCCCCCAAGCTTAGGCTTTTGGCCTAAGTGGAGATCAATAACGGAGTGGGAAATATCCCCACTATGGTGGGTTGTCCCTCGCATGGTCGTACTCGGGCGCCCAAGAGGAAGATGAAGCAGGGGGCGCATAGTCATAACCGAGGTGCTGGTACGGGATCCCCGTGGCATCGGAGGGCTGGACGAAATCACCATCGTCCCCCTCTCCGGCATCCTCCCCTTGCTGGGAGTTGTGCTCAATGTATGTGTCCAGTTCACTCTCAGAAAGCATCCATCCTTGCCTGATATTCAGATTAAACAAAAGAGGTGCAGGAAAAAGTACTTTCCTAATAGTTTTAGTAACTCTCCACCTGGATTGTTTGGAGAAAGTTATTTAAAAAGATAAATTGTGCAAGTGAGCATTGTTGGAACGCGTAGATATAAACAAAAACTTTTCTACGCGGTACTTCCAAGATCTAGACGAGGTAGAAGGCCACGAGGATTACCACTAGACGCGCAGGTGCGGATTATCGATGCAGCGCGTCGATGCAGTGTAGTCCCACGATCCGATCCAGCAGATCCAATCCCGCGAAGGTTGAAGTGCTGATCGTACAGCAACTCTGCCGGTATCCACACGTGCGAGCAGGAGCTCCGACGGCGAACTGCTAGGTCCGGTGCGACGACTGGACTGAATGGGGCTAGGGTTCCAAACGCATGGTAGTGGAATAACGTGCCCCTCTTTATATAGCGAGTGGTAGTGGGCTTCAAAACTCTTGTGGCACATTCCCTCTGTGAGTCCGACTCACAAACTCAGTCCATTTCCGGTTCGGGTCCAACCCGACCAATACACTTTCTCCCGCTCTTAAGTGTGCGACCCTACAGGCTCATGGTGACTTGGACACGATTGGAGTATGACTCTCAATCGATCAATCGGTAGCGGCTCCTAGCAGAACGTGCCGACTCTCAAGTCCCATTGAGTCATGACGACATACCTTCCAATGTAACTTTCATCTTAGTCTCTTTTGCCTCACGATATACCTTGTCGAACTATAGGCGAATTACCGTCATCCCTTAATAGCTCTACTTTCTTCTCGGTCTGTGATATATGATTCATCTGACTAACTCTTAGTCAACATACTCAGTTAACACTTAACCGAGTCACGCATGGCCATGCTTCAGGAATCATATCACTCGAGAGGGCCCAGAGAATATCTCTCCATTCAGAGGGGCAAAATCCCATCTTGATTATCCACATCACGCAGGTTGCTTCTCATTCGACCCGAACTCTGCCTTTATAACTGCCTTGTCACAGAACAGTGTTTGACAGGACCTAAGTCGGTGATCCACAACTCGGATTATGCGACAACCTCAGGTCTAAGGATTACATTGATTGAGACATGCAAATGACGACTTACTCGTTGCATCTCAATATGGGTCAGTCCGACTTGCTAAACTATTTAGCCAAGTCTGTGAACATTGGAATGGCATCTCCATGCCCATGACAAGTGGAACCGAACCATCAGCCAACACTCACTGTCGTGGTGGTGTCACGGCAGATGCCATGGGATGGCTAAAGTTGGGGCCGATGGACGCTGGAGGTGCTCGGGGAGGGATCACACGGCGAGTAGCCGCGTGTTGCAGATCACAAACAATGCAAACACCAAGATCTTACCCAGGTTCAGGGCCCCCGTGTGGAGGTAACACCCCTACTCCTGCATCTCTCTTTATATGTGTGTTACCGAGTAGCCACAGTACAATCAGGCCTTCATCCGAGTAGCCACTCTTGCTCTCTCTAGTTCTCTGTAAGTGTTCCCAACGAATGAGTCGACCCTCGCACAGGAGGAGGCAGGGCACCTTATATATTGGTGCCCAGCCGAATAGAAAACAAGTATAAAGTACGACGGGATGTGACAGGAGCCCTGCAGAACCGCGCACGCCTCCGGGTTCCCGCTGACATCCGCCCCGTAAGTCGTTGCGCCGTTCGGAGATGGGACCTGTCCACCCTTGTCAGTGAGATAGGGTAGGCCCCTATCCCTGTCATGTCCCCTCTGTCAGTGACAGGACTAGACATGCACCTACCGCACTGTAGCCACGCCGTGGTGCGGATAATCACGCACTCCGTAAGTTGAACCACACTCCGTACGGATGCAGGATACGTGGGATCCTTTGTCAGAACGGCTCCATTGACTTCTGGCCCGAGTAGGAACTCACTCCCTCTACTCGGACCACTTCCTCTACTCGGAAGAATGTAACTTCCTTGATTCTTCCTTCTGGCCATTAGTAGGTAAGCCCGGATAACTTTCCACCGGGTAGCGGGTACCGGGTAGCCAGCCAACTTGGTCAAATTGCTCTTCTGATCTAGCCTTTAGCACTTTCCTTACCCCTACTCGGGGGTAACCCCCCGACATTAGTCCCCGAAGCTGGTAGAGTCCTGCGAACTCGTTCACTGGGTCCTTCCAGCTTAAGAACAAATCTTGCCTTCGAACTGTAAGATGCCGAGTAGTACCTCCGAATAGCCCTTAATTCCTGCTTGAATCTCTTCTTCTCCGAGTAGCGTTGTCTTTCTTCTCTGATGCCAAGTAAAAAGTCTTAGCGAAATCTCAAAACACAATCCCGCTCAACGGTGCGAATCCACCTCTGCGTGTCGCTACGGGGCACGTGTCACACCACCGTACCCCCGACGCCTCGGTGCCTGGGATACTGCAGGACACGCGCCAATAACTGGACCTCGGGCCCACTAGCCTGTTAAGTCACTTCAACCGCAGTAAATCACCCACGATCTCGACGTGGGATTAACTGCGCCGGTTACGCGCGCAATATGCGCTGTGCGCGTTTCTAACCGGTTCGCTTCCCACGCCGCACGATCTCAGTGCACGATCGATCCCACTAACTCCGTTGGTAACGGCAACCCGAGGGGAGAGATAAATACCCCCTCGGTACCTCCTACTTCTCTTTCCTGCTCACTTTCTTCTTCCGCCCCTTCGCCTCTCCGCTGCCGCTGAACACGCCGCCGCCGCAAATCCTTGCCGCGCCGCTGCTCTACGCGCCGTCGGAAAGAGAGCGATTCCTCCACACACCTTGCCAGTCCAATCTTCCACAAATCTCCCTATCTCCATGGCTCGCGGAGACGATGATGGCCACGCCGGTTGGGAGGGGTCCGATGTCACGGCGGAAGACTGCCGATGGATAGTCAATACCCGCCGTGTCCCTCCCGGCGTGCGGTGCAGGCATCCGGGCAATGAGATCGTACCCACGCGGGAGGAGGGCGAGTTCGTCATATTCCTCGCGCACTTCAAGCAAGGATTCGGCCTCCCGATGTCGGATTTCTTCAAGGAGTTCCTCAAGAACTTCGGGCTGCAGCCGCATCATCTCCCCCCCAACGCCATGGTGATGCTCGCCTTCCACGCCGTGGTCTGCGAGGCGTTTCTCGGCGTGTACCCAACTATTCATAGTTGGGAACGTTATTTCTTCTTCCGGAAGCAGAGCGTCCCCAAGCCCGGAAGCACGGAGAGCGCCCGCGCGATGACGAAGACGGGGGGCGCCATGATGCTGCAGCGCAGCGTCGGCAGCCACCCGCGTGTCAAGGGACTCGATACGGTACGCAAGTGGCAGCGCTCCTTTCTTTATGTCAAGAATGTCCCCACCGAAGTAGGAGCGCCCATCCAGGACCGGATAGGGCTTCCTCAGTGGAAGAACGCGCCGCCAACCCAGCAAAATTGGGGTTACAACCCGAAGAGCCTCGATGATATCATTCAGATCGAGAAGCGCCTCGCCGAGTTGACGGAGTTGGGATTCAAGCGCGATGATCCCATCGCATGCTGGATCTCGCGGCGAGTGCTCCCGCTCCAGCGGCGTACCCACAAGATGTGCTACATGGGAGGCACGCGGGACAGCACAAGGACTACTACTTTCGATCTCAGTACTGCCGAGGTGGCCGTCTGGGCGAGATCCATCATGAAGACATCACTTACCGACACCTGGCAGTATGGCTTCGTGCCGTACAGCCGCGCTAAGCCAATTGAACAGGTTAGTCCTTTATGCTCTGTCTCTGCACTTAGATACCGAGTAGGTGGCTTTCCAACTTAGTATGCTTAGTGTCTGCATGCTGCGCCGAGTAGAATGCCACAAACATTTCGTTGGCTTCATGTGCTTTATGTTTGCACGCCGTGTCGAGTAGAGAACCTTAGCCGAATATGCTTTGTGTTTCCATGCTATTCTGAATAGAAATTCATGGGCCTGTATGCTTTGTGTTTGCATGCCGTACCGAGTAGAACTTCTCAGCCTTGTACTCAACTGATTTGTATCACCTTCTTGTCTTTCCAGCACATTGATCGTCAAGCAGAAGAAGACGAGGAACGCTTCGAGGCCAACTGGCAGAGCGACCGAGAAGAGGACGACGAGACCGCCTATGATACCCAGGACACCCTCTGCATCCCCCACGCCGAGCAGCCGGGTAAGCATCAAGTTGACGCGTCCATTCGGGATTGGTCCGAGGACGACGAAGGTGACCAAGCTCGCTTCTCTGAACGCAAGTAGCGCAATCCAACTTCCCTCTCTGTTTCTCAAATCCTTTTTCTCTTCTGTTCTGCAGATGACCCTGAGGTGGACGAGGAAGACGAAGATGCCATCGACGTCGATCCTCTCTCTGTCGCAGCTCCCACCGCTCGGAAGAGGGCAGGTAGCGGTGCCCAGGAGCCTGCCGCCAAGAAGCCCAAGAAGACTGAGAAGAAGAAGAAGATCACCACCGCCAGAAGGCAACTCCCCACCCACAAGGGGTAAGTAACTTTCATCCAAGTTGCATTCTGCTGCTGCTTCTCGGAGTTCTCTTCCCCTTCTCTGTTTCTGAACTTCCTTTCTCCTCCAGCGACCCTCTGGACGCTGACGCTACCGCAGCTCCTACTAGCTCCAGGAGGCAACCTGTCATCGACCTCGAGAAGCTCGTTGAGCTATCCGAGGATGAGGAAGAGCCAGCAGCACGGGATAAGACGCGTGCGCCCTCTCCCGTGAAGGCAGAAGAAAACGACGCCAGCGCCGAGAACACGGGCGCTGGTGTCCAAGATATGGACCTGGAGCAGCAGGCCCACGCGGACCAAAACGCACGGGACGCTGCTCATGATGAAACACCCCCTTCTCCCCCAGCTGCCTCAGCTGGGGAGAATACTGAACAAGAAGCCGAGCACCAAGACCATGCCGCCCTTGAGCGGCAAGACGAGAACATGGAGCAGCAGGAAGACGAAGCTGCCATTCAGGATGACCCCACGGCCACGCCGCGGGTAGAAGAAACAGAAGGCGCAAGACCTGATCCCGCTGCCGAGCAGCGGGTTGAAGAGACTGTGGTGCAGCCTGTCCTGCAGGATCAGGCGCAGCCAGATGCTGCGCCGGATAGCTGGCCCCTTGTGCCGCCTACCCAGCAGGTTACTCCACCCACTGCACCGAGCCCTCCGCCAACACAGAAGAAAACCAAGACTGCACCGAGCCCTCCTCCTAAGCAAGGCACCAAGAAGGCCGCATCTCAGCAGGCTCCTCTCACTTCACGCCAAGCGCCTCCGTCCGCTTCTCGGACGGATGCTGCCGCCAAGAAGGCTGTCCAGCCTGAAGCCACAGCTGTCCGCAGGAATCCACCGCGCCAGGCTGCGCAGGATTCTACTCTTATGCCGCCGCCCAAGTCAAGCGGAAAAGCAGTTGCGAAGAGCACGCAGCTTACAATTGGCGTTGCTGTTGGGTCTGCTGGCGCAGGCGAGGGGTCAAGTGCTGCTCAGGCGCAACCCAGCTTCCTGCCATACATGCTGCAAATGGCCAAGCAGCACAGTATTGAATTGACCAAGGGCGAGCAGCGGGTCGCCGTTACGAAGGGCGACCAGGCCAAGGCAGTGGACGCCAAGCTGAAGGAGAAGAAGCCCCTTGAGTTCTACTCGCGCGAGGACGGCGAGACTGAGATCCAATCCGAGGGGCTGATGCAGATCGTGGACCGAGTAGGCTTCATCGACCAGGTGTGGGAAAGCGCCGCCCATGGCAACAAGACGTGGGATGGCAGCACCGTGGGCACGCTGGATCACTGGCGTATTGACTGGAATAAAGCTGATATGGGCCACAATCCCATGACCATCTCCTCCAGTACAAGCACGCTGGCCGCGAAGCTATTCGTTCTCCGCAAAGCCGCCGAGGACGTCGAGCAGACATACGCTGTAAGTTCCTTTTGCTTGTTCTGAGTTGCGGTTTCTCTTTTCCTCTGTTCTTCTTTTTCTCCTTAGCCACTACCCAGTCCCCGAGATTTGGGCCGAGTAGACGGGTACTCAACCGAGTTGCCGTCTTCTCGGGCCAAATCTTCCAAAAATTGTCTAACTCCTTGTCTTTTTTCTTCACAGAATAGCCTCTTGAAGAGGACCAACTTGTTCCGGCGGCTGCTCTGGAACCATAGCATCGCCACAAAGCGCCTCGTGGCCCTAGAAAAAGAGCGCAAGAATGACGCCGAGATGGAGCAGGCGGCATTGGATCGTGCCCTTCAACTCTCTGAAATCGAAAGTAAGCCTTTAGCTATTCGGTTAGTGCGTTTTGTGTTTACGCCCGGCTTTGCTCTTTGCTCTAACTCTGTTTACTCTGCAGACAAACTCAAAGAATTGCAAGAGCAGCACGAGCACTGCCATGTCTTCACCGCTTCCGCCGAGAGCAAGATCAAGGAGCTGGAAGGTGAGTTGCCAGCTATTCTGCTGTCTGTATCTTCTTCTCTACTTGATTAATCTGCTAACATTGCTCTCCTTCTCGCAGAAGAATACAAGAAGTTCCGGGAAGAGCACCTTCATTGCTTGATGCCTGCCGCGGTGCAGCAGCAGCTGGCCGCCCGAGATGCAGCACTTAAGAAGGAATGCGACGCCGAGCGCGCCGAGTTTGAGGCGATGCAGGTGAAGCTGAAGACCACCCTCGAGGACGCCTTGAAGACCGAAACCACGGCGAAAGCCAGGGAAAGGACGCTCGAGGCGCAAAATCGAGGTTCTAAAGCAGCACAACGTGCAGCTCGTGCAACAGCTTACCAATGCGCGTAGCATCGAAGACAGGCACATTGCCGATGAGGAGGCCTGGAAGAGAAATCTGGATGCGCTCATCGTCGACCTCAATAGTAAGTTTTGCGCTTCTCTGCACTTGGCTGTTTCCTTCCTCTTCCGCTTGGTTTGGTTCATTTTTCCTCTTTTCTACTTGATTTCATCTCTGCTCTGCTTCCGTTTCTAACTCTTTCTGGTTTCACTCTCAGATATCTTCCCTGATCTCTGTGCGGCTAGCACGCTTGCTTTTGGCTAAGGCGCAAGAAGTCCGATCTGAAAAAGGATTGCCCATGAACACCAAATCCACAATCGAGGACAACCTCACCAGTATCAAGTCGCAGCTCCACTCGATCAAAGGCCTGGGCACCAGCATGGTGTCCACGGCCTTGCAGCTGCACCAGCTGTTCTGGCCGGGTGAAACTGCGCCAAGGACTATTCGCGAAATCTCCCAGAGGTTGGGCGGCGCAAAGGCCGAGCTGAAGAAATGGCGTGCGTCCGCAGCTCAGGCAGGGGCCGATCTGCTGCTTCGCTTCATATGCAGCTGGTACGAGAACCTGAACCTCGACACCATTCTCGAGTTGCGCCAAGGCTCCAAGTGGTAAGATGATGCCGACTGCGTTGCACGCCGCAAGGCAGTTGCGTACGAGATCGCATCCTACGCGGATACCGCCCACTTCATCGACGGCCCCACCGAGCCTGAGACCGAGGCGAAAAGCGAAGGCGAGGACACCGAGTCGGATGACTTGAGTGCCTTCGAAAACACTGGTGCCGAGGAGGGATCCGGGAAGGGGAAGGGCAAGGTCGCTGCAGATAGCGACGAGGAGCCGGAAAACGAGGGCCAGGATGCCAACATCACCACCGAGATGGTGATCCAGCAAGCTGCTCCCGAGTTGGGCTCCTCGTCTGGCGCGGCACTTAGCGATGCGGCGCTACTCTGCACCCAGTCCGCCGCTTCCACTTCAGCCACCGACCCCATCTCGGTGGCCACTGCCACTTCTGAGCAAGCCAATGCCATGGACGTTGATGCTGGAGCTGATGCCAAGGGGGCCAACACCGAGACGACTGATGCGGACAACACCGCCACCACTGATGATGCTACTGCCTGAAACTCTACCTTAAAACTTTCATGAGATCCCCGGGATGCCGGGTGCAGATGTATCTAAACAATTAAGTCTTTGTTTCTACTCCTTTTTTATTCCAGTTTGAAGTTTGCTACTTAATATTTGAGCAGCTTTGGCTCGATGTCGGGTTGCGTTATCATGCAAGTCCCCGAGTTGCATTTTTCATCCACTCTTCTCTTTTCGTCTCAGCTCTTACCTGCCACTTGTGGCTTTATTGGTAGTCGAGTCACAAGATGTCAAAGATCAAGTTTCAAATACTTAGCCACTTAGAAACATTCATAGTAACGCTGCCCACCACTTAGCCGGAAAAGAAAAAACAGTAAAAAACACTCTACTCGGTTGCCACACGCTTCCTTTCCTTTGCATTTTTTCATGTGTTTATTGACCCTTTGGCTTGTTCTCTGGCTTGCCATGAAGCCGGGTTGCGGACAGCAGTAGAGTCGCAGAGTGTCCGGTGAGTTTAAACACACTACTTTGTATGCTTTTGAAATTCTAAGTGGTTCAACCGAGTAGACAAAGTAAAGCAGAGTGAACACAAGGAACAGTTTGGACGAGGGCAGTCCCCGAGTTCAATTTCAGATTGCCGAATAGAAGTTTAACTTGGATAAGAGAGTACATACATAATTTGCTCACGAATGAAAACGGCGGAGTAGCGCTACATTCCAAGAGCGCTTGGATTCTTCTCCTGCTCTATCCGGCATGTTCCTCTGGGATGCCTGTGCGTCAACAAGATAATAAGCATCATTGTGTAGAGCCTTGCTCACAATGAAAGGCTCTTCCCACGGAGGAGATAGCTTCTGCATCCCGGCTGTGCGCTGCACGAGCCTAAGCACCATGTCTCCTTCTCGGAAAACCCTTGGGTTCACTTTCCGGCTATGATAACGCCTCAAGTTTTGCTGATAAACAGCTGAACGTGACAGAGTTAACTCTCTTGCTTCTTCTAGCAGGTCAACGTCATTTTCTCGAGCTTCTCTAGCCTCTGCCTCCGTGTAGAGCGTTACACGGGGCGAGTCATGCTCTAGGTCAGTGGGCAACACAGCCTCAGCTCCATAAACCAGGAAGAATGGCGTGTAACCGGTTGACCGGTTAGGGGTAGTCCTTAGACTCCACAACACCGCTGGCAACTCATCTAGCCAACACCCGGGTGTTTTCAGCAGCGGCTCAATCAGCCTTGGCTTTATGCCTGATAGCACCATGCCATTTGCTCTTTCCACTTGCCCATTGGATGCGGGATGCGCAACAGATGCAACATCTAGCCGAATGTGCTTATCTCTGCAGAACTTCGCAAAGCTGCCTTCAGCAAAGTTTGTGCCATTATCCGTGATAATGCTGTGCGGGTAGCCATACCTCAAGATGACATCCTTCAAGAAACTCAGGGCAGTGGCTCCATCACACTTCTGAATAGGCTTCACCTCAATCCACTTTGTGAACTTGTCCACCATGACTAGAATGTGCGTCATGTTGCCTCTAGCCGACTTGAAAGGGCCTACCATATCCAAGCACCAAACAACAAATGGCCAGGTAATGGGAATGGTCTTCAACTCGGAATCTGGCATATGAATCTTACTTGCGAATCTCTGGCAGCCATTGCACTTTCTCACAATATCTTCAGCTTTCTTCAAGGCAGTGAGCCAAAAGAAACCATGCCGAAAAGCTTTGTTGACCAGAGCCCGAGATGAGGCGTGATGCCCGCATTCTCCTTGGTGTATCTCCACTAGAATTTCTTCTCCCTCTTCTGGCTCTACACAGCGCTGCAGCACACCAGTAGGACTTCTTTTATGCAGCACATCTCTGAAGATTGTATAGCCCTTGGATCTTCTCTGAATCTGCCTCGAGGTAACCTCATCACTCGGCAGGGTGCCATCCTTGAGAAAGGATAATATGGTCAAAGCCCAACTCGGTGTTCCCCGGATGGGAAACACTGGTTCGTCCACTTCCATTGGATCAGTCACCACTTCTTCTTCTTCTGGGTTGGGGGCGAGTCCCCGAGATCTTGTGCATGCGGCAAGAACCCCCTCAATGAATGTGACAGTCCCCGGGTTAAGAGGGGCAGTCCCCGAGTAAGAAGGGACAGTCCCCGGGTTGCAGGCGCCAGTCCCCGGGATGGAGACGGCAGTCCTCGGGTTCTCTTTTGCACCCTCCCAGTCAATCTCCATGGGAACAGCTTCCTCACTAGGCAGAGAAGGAACAAATATGGATTCCGAGTTGGGGGACAGCTTGATAGATGGCTTCCTCAAGTGCTCCAAAGCAACCCCAGCTGGGATGTATTGCCGAGAAGACCCCAATTTGGACAGCTCATCAGCTGCCTCATTCTCTACTCGGTGTATATGTTGGAACTCGCATCCTTCAAAGAATCCAGTCATGGTTTGCACCAGGAACCGATATGAAGCCATGTTGGCATCTAGAGCATCCCAAGTGCCTGAAACTTGCTGCACAACGAGATCCGAGTCGCCATAGCATATAATGCGCTGCACGCCAACCTCCTTGGCCACCTTCAAACCGTGTACCACGGCCTCGTACTCTGCCACATTGTTGGATGCCTTGAAGTGGATTTGCAGCACGTACTTGAGTTGATCTCGCTTGGGTGACGTGAGCACCCAAGCCTTCCTTCACCTTGGAACCATCGAAATGCATCTTCCAGCAATTGGATACCGGAGTAGGAGGCTCATACTGCACCTCAACCCAATCCACAAGAAAATCCGCAAGGATTTGAGACTTGATGGCTTCTCTTCTCGCATACGCGGGAGCGTACGCGGCCAGCTCTATTGCCCACTTGGCTACTCTCCCACTTGCTTCCTTGTTGCCCATGATGTCCGATATTGGAGCAGAACTCACCACAGTGATGGGATGCTCTTGGAAATAGTGCTTCAACTTCTTGGCGCCCAGGTACATGCCGTAAGTCATCTTCTGGTAATGCGGGTAGTTCTGCTTGGAACTTGACAGCACCTCGCTGAGATAATATACAGGCCGCTGCACAGTCTTGCCTTCTTCTTCTCTTTCCACCACAATCACCACGCTGACCACTCGGTTAGTCGCAGCGATGTACAGTAGCATTGGCTCCTTGGGTAGCGGGCTAGCCAAGATAGGAGTGCTACCCAGCATGTCCTTCAGCTCCTTGAATGCCACATCAGCTTGCGGTGTCCAGACGAACTTGGTATTTTTCTTCATCAACTGATATAGAGGCAGGGCCTTCTCGCCCATTCCGCCCAAGAAACGGCTTAGAGAAGCCAAGCAACCAGTGAACTTTTGCACATCCTTCAGGGATCTCGGCAAAGACATGGTCTCTATAGCTTTTATCTTTGAAGGGTTGGCCTCAATGCCCCGACTGGATACCAAGAAGCCGAGTAGCTTGCCAGCCGGGACGCCAAAGGTGCATTCAGTCGGATTTACCTTCATCTTGTACTTGCGCAAGTTGGCAAATGTTTCCTCAATGTCACTAAGCAGAGTATGTGTTTTATTCATTTTGATGACAATGTCATCTACGTACACCTACACATTTTTGCCAATTTGATCATGCAAGCATTTCTGCATGCATATCTGATAGGTAGCCCCCGCATTCCGCAACCCAAAGCACATGACACGATAGCAATAAGCCCCGTACGGGGTAATGAAAGCAGTCTTTATTTTATCAGCAGGGTTGAGAGCTATCTGATGAAAACCAGAGTAGGCATCTATGAAAGACAAAAGCTCACAACCAGCAGTGGAATCGATCACCTGATCTATGCGGGGTAGCGGAAAGGGATCTTTGGGGCAGGCCTTGTTCAGATCGGTGTAGTCCACGCACATGCGCCATGCGGTATCTGCCTTGGGGTCCTCCTTCTTCTTCTCAACCATTACCGGGTTGGCTAGCCATTCAGGATGCAAAACCTCCATGATGAAGTTGCTTATCAGCAACTTGGTGATCTGGTCACCAATGGCCTTCCTTCTCTCATCGCCAAAGCGGCGCATCGCCTGCTTCACTGGCTTGGCATCATGCCGCACATGCAGCGAGTGCTCAACCAACTCCCTCGGGACACCTGGTAGATCCTCATTGGACCAGGCGAACACGTCCCTATTCTCACGGAGGAAGTGGATGAGCTCGCTTTCCTATTTCTCTCCCAACCCGGCGCCAATGATGGCAACGCGATCTGGGAACTCAGGGTCGACCTGGACCTTCTTTGTTTCCTGGGACGCCTGGAATGCAGTCTCGTACTGGGAACTTGACATGTCGGGCGCACCACCTTGCGCTGCTTGCGCCATAGCCACCACCTCGTACATCTTCTTCTTCTCGGCAGCAATGACCATGGATTCCGCCAGCTGGGAACCAGCAGAGGCACACTCCATGGACTTCTTGTAGTCACCCGAGATGGTGATCACTCCATTAGGACCAGGAATCTTCATCTTCAGATAGGCTGCATGAGTAGAAGCCATGAACTTGGTGAGTGCAGTCCTACCAAGAAGGGCATGGTAGGGGCTCTGAAGATCAACCACCTCGAACTGGACGCACTCGGTGCGACAGTTCTCCCTGGTGCCGAATAGGACATCCATCCAGATGCGGCTGATTGGAGCACAAGACACCCCCGGCACAATTCCGTGGAATGTGGTCGTGCTGGGTAGCAGCATGTTCTCGGCAAGGACGAGCTTCTTCAGTGTATCCAGGTACATGATGTTGATGTTGCTGCCGTTGTCAATCAGCATCTGGCTGAAGCGGACATTCTTCTCGGGTCCGAGGAAAGTGGGATCCAGCACCAAAGCATAGCTACCCGGGTTGGGCATCACTTTGGGGTGATCAGCCTTGGACCAAGTCACCTCCTGGTCGCACCAGCGCAGATAGTGAGGCACCGCCGGGATGACGACATTTACCTCCAACGCACGCCTGTGCTGCGACTGCTTGTCGACTGGCTCGGTGACGAAGATGATGTAGCTCTCGTGGTGTTCCTGGTACTGGTTGCGGTCCTCACTACCATTGTTGTCGTTGTTGTTGTTACCTTGGTTGTTGTTGTTGTTGTTGTTGTTGTTGTTTCTGTTGTTGTTGCGGGTGTAGTTGTTGTTGTTGTAGTTGCGGTTGCGGTCGTTGTTGTTGTTGTTGCGGTAGCGGTTGTTGTTGAAGTTGCGGTTGGCTCCTAAAGCCACCTGGTTGACATTTTCTCTTCTCGGGAAGGCTGCAGGCCGAGGAGCGGGTGCCCGAGCTGGCTGCACATTGGCATTCGCTGCTGGCAGAGGTGGAGGAGGAGGCAGGCCCTCGTTCTTGATTTGTTCCCACCAACTGCACTGTCGAGTAGTGTGGTTGGCTGGCCTGGCTGGATGCCGAGTATGAAAACTGCATGGGCCATCCTTCATATCCGTGAAGATGAAGTTTGGCGCAGGACCCGAGTTGCCGCTTCCCTGCTGGGGAGCATTGTACGGCTTCTTGATGCCTTGGCCCTAATTCTGGTTTTGCCCGTACTGGGCTCCAGCAGTTTTTTGCCTCTCGCTACTCCCAGCTGCCGTGGTCACAGCATTTACCTCCTCGGGATCATACCGAGTATCAATCCTGTCACCCCTGCGCTTGTTGCGGAAATCAATGCGCTTGCTGCTGTTGTTGTTGTTGTTCCTTCTCGGCTCGGGGGAGTCCATCAGAGGCTGGGTTGGGTCGCCAAGCGCATACATGTCCGTGATCTTGATAGTCTCCGCGAGTGTACTCGGCATCTCGCGCTGCAGCTTCTGCCACAGCATGCTACCATGTCTGCAACCCTGCGCAAACCAAGTGATGGCCTGGGCCTCATTCACACCCTCACAGGTGTTCCTCAAGGTGCTCCACCGAGTAAGATACTCGCGATCGGTCTCGTCTTCCCGCTGCTTGCAAGCGGATAATTGTTGCGGCCTATTCGGCCTTTTGTAAGTGCTGGTGAAGTTGCTGATGAAGGCCTCCGAGAAGTCCAGCCAGCAATTGATACTGTCCTTGGGAAGATTGTTGAGCCAAGTCCGAGCTGGACCCTCAAGCATTTGCGGAACATACCGCACAGCCCATCTCCGGTTGCCGCCTGCAATTTGTACGGCTGTGACATAATCGCTCAACCAGTCCTCCGGCTTGGTGCTGCCATTGTAACACTTGGTCCCTCTGGCCAGCTGGAAGTGGTTCACTGATGGCTCGTTCATGATAAGAGGGCCAAAGCACTCTGGGCCAGGCGGCCCCCTGTTCTCTAGTTGCGCGGACAGATTGATCTTGTCCTGCTTGAACCTGGCATCACTGGGCTCCAACATGCGTTCACCAAGGCGATCAGCAACATTCCTGGGGTCAGCATAACCGGCTAGCCCCATCGCCGAGTAGCCATCATCATACCTGTTCTCCTGCACCACAGCGGGTTGCACCACAGGGTTGGCTGCTAGCGCAGCCGCACGCGGTTGTGCTGCAGCAGGCTGCTGCGTCCTCTGCCGGGTAGGCTGAGCAGCAGGACGCCGAGAAGCCCCCGCGTGGTCTCCGCTTTGTGCCTTACTCTGAGCTTTATGGGCTTGGTAGCCTGCTCCTGCAGTAGTGTGTTTCTGACCGGATTCTCGCGGCACAGCGCGCTGTTTCGCAGCGAGAACCGGGTCGTACACCTGCATTTCTCTACCCTTTCCAGAGCGCGCGCTCTGGTCCCTCTCGCGACTGGGATGCGGGGATGAGGCATGATCGTTAGATCTGACCGCACGCGAATGCACCACCTGAGAAGCTCCAGCACCCGGATTGGCTTTCCGGAACTCCTCGTTCTGCCTAGCAGCCTCTAGCACTAGCTCATTGAGCCTCTCCTGCTGTCTAGCGCTCGCGTCGCCAGCCGGGTTTGGCAACTCAGCAGCTACAGCCTCAGCAGCTCTAAGTGTTTTGGCGGGGGTGTTGTATCTAGGCCTGGTGGAGGTGTTGGCGGTGGCATATTGGCTAGGAGCCTCTACAACGGTCGCCATCTCGGCACCTAAGTTGCGACGCGTAGAGCCTACTTTGCTAGACTTCCTAGCAACAGGAGTAAAGCCGTGAGCCTTGTTGTACTCGTTCTGGTCTAGGCTAAGCTCGAGCCTAACCTTTTCCAGCTCCAGCTGCTCGGAGAGCAACTCCTGGCACTGCCGGTCGAGCTGCACCCTCATGGTCAAGAGCTCAAGCTCGGTGGGAGGCGGCATGCCCATCCGCACCGCAGATACCGGTATCGTTGGTGTAGTGGAGAGAGGGATGTTGGAATCCTTCTCGTAGGGCTTGTGGGTCCTCCCGCCAACGCTCGGGCCAGCAAGATCCTCAATGACGCCCGCGTCCGCAGCAGCGCCCTTCCAGGCATCGGTAGTCAGGCCAGCCACCATTACCTCCACGCTGTCTGCAGAACGGCCAATCGGCCTTCCGCGGGCAGCGATCACAGCAGGAGGATCCTCCACGATCAGCACCTCCTCTGGGAACTCGCGGACGATGGCGGTGGCGATGTAGACGAGGTGCGACCCGAAGGAGAGCACCGAGCCGCCTGCCGGAATGGGCCTCCCGCCGAAATCTCCGGCGTTGTCGGTGACGAAGTCGAAGGAGCCGAATCTATGGACAAGGCCACAGACCACGCGCTCCCCAGTAGTTGAAATGAGTCCCGTCCGAACATGGACTCCAGCCAGCGCCTCTGTCTGCCCCACGGTGGGCGCCAACTGTCGTGGTGGTGTCACGGCAGATGCCATGGGATGGCTAAAGTTGGGGCCGATGGACGCTGGAGGTGCTCGGGGAGGGATCACACGGCGAGTAGCCGCGTGTTGCAGATCACAAACAATGCAAACACCAAGATCTTACCCAGGTTCAGGGCCCTCGTGTGGAGGTAACACCCCTACTCCTGCCTCTCTCTTTATATGTGTGTTACCGAGTAGCCACAGTACAATCAGGCCTTCAGCCGAGTAGCCACTCTTGCTCTCTCTAATTCTCTGTAAGTGTTCCCAACGAATGAGTCGACCCTCGCACAGGAGGAGGCAGGGCACCTTATATACTGGTGCCCAACCGAATAGAAAACAAGTATAAAGTACAACGGGATGTGACAGGAGCCCTGCAGAACCGCGCACGCCAACGGGTTCCCGCTGACACCCGCCCCGTAAGTCATTGCACTGTTCGGAGATGGGACCTGTCCACCCTTGTCAGTGAGATAGGGTAGGCCCCTAGCCCTGTCCTGTCCCCTCTGTCAGTGACAGGACTAGACATGCACCTACCGCACTGTAGCCACGCCGTGGTGCGGATAATCACGCACTCCGTAAGTTGAACCGCACTCCGTACGGACGCAGGATACGCGGGATCCTTTGTCAGAACGGCTCCATTGACTTCTGGCCCGAGTAGTAACTCACTCCCTCTACTCGGACCACTTCCTCTACTCAGAAGAATGTAACTTCCTTGATTCTTCCTTCTGGCCATTAGTAGGTAAGGCCGGATAGCTGTCCACCGGGTAGCGGGTACCGGGTAGCCAGCCAACTTGGTCAAATTGCTCTTCGGATCTAGCCTTTAGCACTTGACTTACCCCTACTCGGGGGTAACCCCCCGACACTCACATTAGTCTAGGGTGTGTGTCCAGCACAACCTTAATGACCAAGGACAATTTAGTATGAACAACACGAATACATGGTTCCACGATCGAATCACATATTCAATGACATATATCAGATGTTCAAAACAAGGACGACTTAATATCTTTATGAATACATTGGGAATTACATCATACATGAATGCCTCTAAGGCATATTCCCAACAGTCTCCCACTTGCACTAGAGTCAATCATCTCGACATCATATGCCTAGGCATCGAATGCCCATACCTCTCATGTGAACCTCATGCTTTGGCTGTGGTAGTGCCTTTGTCAACGGATCTGCAATGTTTGCATCCGTGTGTACTTTGCATAACTTGATATCACCTTGTTCGACAAACTGGCGAATAAGGTGGTAACACATGAGTATATGTTTGTTCTACTAGTGTTGTCTAGGTTCCTTGGCTTGTGCGATAGCACCATTGTTGTCACAATATATGTCCAATGGATTGGACGCGCCCTGAACCACACCAAGATCTATCAGGAGGTTCCTGATCCAAACAGCTTCCTTTGCAGCCTCCGAGGCAGCAATATACTCAGCCTCTGTTGTAGAAGCAGACACGGTATCTTGCTTGGAACTCTTCCAGCTCACAGCCCCTCCGTTCATTACGAACACGTATCCAGATTGCGAACGAGAATCATCTGAGTCGGTGAGATAACTCTCATCCGTGTAACCCTTTACACTGAATTCCTCATAACCTCCATAAACTAGGAACATTTCCTTAGTCCTTCTCAAGTACTTAAGGATGTTTTTAACTGCTGCCCAGTGGGTTTCACCAGGATCATCCTGGTATCTGCTCATTACACTTAGAGCATAGGAAACATCTGGCCTAGTACAAATCATGGCATACATGATGGATCCGATTGCTGAAGCATATGGGATCACACTCATCCGACTTCACTCATCAGTCGTCGAAGGACACTGAGTCTTGCTAAGTTTTACACCATGGGACATCGGTAAGAACCCCTTCTTAGACTCTTCCATTTTGAATTTCTTCAAAACTTTGTACAGATCTATCTCTATAGATCCTGATTCCCATTATGTAAGTTGCCTCACCCAAATCCTTCATTGAGAAACTCCTTTCCAATGATTCTTTGGTTTCTTGCAACATCATGACATCATTTCTTATCAGCAATATGTCATCCACATATAAGATTAGAAAAATTATTTTGCTCCCACTAAACTTCTTGTATAAACAAGAATCATGATTGCTCTTGATTAAGCCAAACGATTTGACTACCTCATCAAAGCGAATGTTCCAACTCCGAGATGCTTGCTTCAACCTATAAATGGATTTCTGAAGTTTGCATACCTTGTCAGCATTAGCCGGATCGACAAAACCTTCGGGGTGTATCATATACACATCCTCAGTTAAATTTCCATTAAGGAAAGCCGTCTTGACATCCATCTGCCATATCTCATAGTCGAAATAGGCTGTTATGGCTAACATGATCCGAACTGATTTAAGCATTGCTACTGGCGAGAAGGTCTTGTCATAGTCAACTCCTTGAACAAGTCGTGCTTTATAGACGTAAATATTTCCATCCATATCAGTTTTCTTCTTAAAGACCCATTTGCACTCGACGGGTCTTGCACCGTCAGGCAGATCAACCAAATTCCAAACTTGGTTTTCATCCATGGAATTTAACTCGGATCTCATGGCTCCAAGCCATGACTCGGAATCAGATCCCACCATCGCTTCCGAATAAGTTGTCGGCTCATTACTGTCTAACAGTAAAACATCACGAGAATTTTGTAATCTGGCAGATCTTCGTGGTTCAGGTGTTGTTACCGGCGTAGGTACCACGACTGGCTCAGCCTCCAAGGCCATTGCCGACTCGCCCCTAGACGGTTCCTCTCGAATTTCTTCAAGTTGCACTGCGCTCCCACTGACTCCCCGATTGAGAAACTCTTTCTCAAGGAAGACACCATTCCGAGCGACAAACACTTTGGCCTCTTCCCGGTTGTAGAAGTAGTACCCCAAGGTTACCCTCGGATACCCCACGAAAATACACTTATCTGACTTGGGCGTGAGCTTGTCCGACTGAAGTCGCTTGACAAATACTTCACAACCCCAAATCTTAAGAAAAGACAAACTTGGCCTTTTGCCAGTCCACATCTCATGCGGCGTCTTCTCTACTGACTTTGATGGTACTCTGTTTAGTGTGAACGCTGCAGTTTTTAGACAATAACCCCAAAATGATAAAGGTAGATCTGTCCGACTCATCATTGATCGTACCATGTCCAACATGGTCCGATTTCTCCGTTCCGATACACTGTTTCTCTGCGGTGTACCCGGCGGAGTGAGTTGAGGAACTATTCCACAACTCTTTAGATGGTCATCAAACTCATGGCTCATGTACTCGCCTCCACGGTCCGACCGTAGAAACTTTATTTTCTTGCCGAGCTGATTTTGTACTTCACTCTGGAATTCCTTGAATTTCTCAAAGGCTTCCGACTTGTGTTTCATTAAATAGATATATTCATACCTACTCAAATCATCACTAAAATTAATGAAGTACTCATAACCACCTCTGGCTGTCGTGCTCATTGGACCACATACATCACTATGTATTAGTTCCAACAAGTCGGACGCCCTTTCACAACTCCTTGCAAAAGGTGTCTTGGTCATTTTGCCTAGTAGGCATGATTCGCATGTCTCGAACGACTCTAAGTCGAATGAAGTTAGAAGTCCATCATCATGGAGCTTCTTCATGCGCTTCCAACTTATATGACCAAGAAGACAGTGCCAAAAGTAAGTCATATTCAGATAATTTGGTTTCAATCTTTTCACATTTATGTTATAGACCGATTCACTATCAAGATTCAATATAAATAACCCATCCTGAACGGGTGCAAAGCCATGAAACATATCTTTCAAATATAAAGAACAACCATTATTCTTAATATTCGACTCATAACCTTGTCTCAGCAAACATGAGGCGGAAATAATGTTTCGACTAAGCACTGGAACATAATAACAATTATTCAGCTCCATTAAAAATCCTGAAGGTAAATGAAGTTGCATCGTGCTGACTTCCAACGCAGCGACTCTCGCCTTGTTGCCAACCCGAATATCAACCTCTCCTCTTGCGACGCTCCTAGTTCTTACCAGTCTCTGCAACGAGTTGCATATGTGAATAACTGATCCGGTATCATATACCCAAGAACTGTTAGGTGCATCAGCAAGATAAATGTCTATAACATTGCACACAAGCGTACCTGAGTTGGAAGTCACACCTCCACTCTTGGCTCTGTCAGCCAAATACTTGGTGCAGTTCCTCTTCCAGTGACCATCCTGCTTGCAATAGAAGCAATTGGCTCCGGTTGTAGGATATGGCTAAGTATTTGAGGAAGCGCTCTGGACAGGGCCATGGGTGTTGCTTCCTGACTTATCCTTCTTCTTCTTAGTCCAAGAACTCTTCTTGAACTTAGCCTTATTCTGCACCATCAACACTTGACTGACGCCTTTCTTAAAATTAGCCTATGTCGTTTTGAGCATCCCATGTAATTCAGTGATCTTCTTATCCATACCATGCATGTGGTAGTTCGAAATGAACGGATCATACGCACTAGGAAGATAGTTCATAATTATATCAGTAGCGAACTCTTCGTTGATTGGGAAGCCCAGCCTATCCAGAGATTGCACGTAACCAGTCATCTTGATTACATGCGGACTCAGTGGATCACCGTCTTTGAGCTTACAGCCCAGCAAAGCTTGAGAGACTTGATACCTCTCGGTCTTTGCCTGAGCCTAGAACATACTTTTGAGGCTTTCGATCATATAGTAGGCCTCAACATTCTCGAACTGCTGCTGCAAGTCCGGTTCCATGTGTGCAAGCATAAGACAGCTAATTTCCGTAGACTCGTCTCCAGTCTTACGGTAGGCATTCATGACAGCGACAGTCGCATCATCATCAGGCTCATCTGGAAGTGGAGTTTCTAGAACATGTTCTTTCTTGTCATGCTTGAGGACTATCCTCAGATTACGGTACCAGTTGGTGAAATTAGTTCCATTAAGCTTATCTTTCTCTAGGATTGACCTCAACACAAAAGTGGACAACTGAGGAAGGTTGCTAGGTGCCATTGATCTACAACAGAAAATATGCAAATCACTTAAGACATGTATTCATAAAAGAGCAGGCATATTAAACGCTTTAATACTTATGCTCCCACTAGAACCAACACCCCTTCGATGGTTGCTAAGTGATTCAAGATCCTAAATAAGCAAGCCGACTAGTGAGCTTTAGCATCACCGCTAGTCGTCAAGTGATCTAGGTAGGCAACACCTTTCCAATCGTATCCAATACGACTCCTGTTAGTTGGGTGGCATCACATGCCCTGGCTCCCAACCTACCACGCCCCGAGCCCCACAACCGTTGTGATGGACTCGTCTAGATTACCAAGTGCTTCCGCTGTAAGAGTCCGACTCAAACCCACCTAATCGGAAAGAATTGGTAGCAACTCAATTTTATGAGCCCGCTAGCAAGAATGTCCGACTTGTGATGGTGCAGCACTGGCGGGGCGACCGACTAGACCTTCTTTTAGGGATTAAAATCAACCAACTATCTAAATAGAGGTAAAAGGAGACATAATAATAACACAAATAAAGCAATTATAATGTGAAAAGGTATGGATCTCTTCATGGTGATCTCCATCTCCACAAAGCTTGTAAGTCGACTCGTGCCAACTCTTGTCACGTGCCATCTTACTCCATGTAGCCGACTTGTACATCGACTTGCATGCCATCCAGGTTCTCCAACAAGCTACACTAGCTTAGTAAATGAAAAATTACATAGAGAATCCGACACGCAGGCCGGTATATAATAAAATGACAGCACCTAGGCTCCAGCCGGCTGACAAGAAACATGATACGCAGATCATGTATGGATTACACACATCACATGCACATAAGCTATACCATTCAGAACATCCTGCAAAAAACAAGTTATGCATAGAAACGATGTCTACCGGCATTCTGAAACTCGTAACAACATCTAAGACGCTATGACAAGGCGAAGCCGACGGTCCTCGTGGGTGCGGGCAGCGCCCGACGATTTTGGAAAACGCAGATCTCATCTGCATTCCGAACATGGATTTCTTCATCGGATAAAACGATTATACCCAAATCTGATCCGTATTCCGATTCGATCAAACTCTTTTATCTTCGATCACCGCAACTGGATTTATGTGTCACGGTATACCCCGATGGCGGAAACCGACCGGTAGGGGTAAATTGTTCCACGACCTTAGCAGTATGATCACGGAAACCAGATCATCCATTAACCCCGAGTACGATTGATCCAATCAACCTTGTACAAAACCGATCTATCTCATAGAACGACCACCAAAACAACACTTAGATCCAATCTAATGCTAACTACATATCACATATGTGCGGATCTCGGGCCTTAAACCAGAAGCTACCGCTCTGATACCACTCTTGGAACGCGTAGAGATAAACAAAAACTTTTCTACGCGGTACTTCCAAGATCTAGCCGAGGTAGAAGGCCACGAGGATTACCACTAGACGCGCGGGTGCGAATTATCGATGCAGTGCATCGATGCAGTGTAGTCCCATGATCCGATCCAGCCGATCCGATCCCGCGAACGTCAAAGTACTGATCGTACATCACCTCTGCCGTTATCCACACGTGTGAGGAGGAGCTCCGACGGCGAACTGCTAGGTCCGGTGCGACGCCTGGAATGAATGCGGCTAGGGTTCCCAACGCATGGGAGTGGAATAACGTGCCCCTCTTTATATAGCGAGTGGTAGTGGGCTTCACAACTCTTGTGGCCCATTCCCTCTGTGTGTAACATCCCTGATTTTTGGAAAAACTCAAAAATCACAAAAATTTGAAACTTTTTGTTTTCATGTCAATATAATTCACCAAAAACAAATAAAACTCAAACACAAATGAAATATGTGGTCCTATACCAAGTTTATTGGAATTAGAAATCCAATTATGCCTATGTTCCTTAAACCCTAAAACCTTATTCAAAAAAAATAAGTTTCTTTATATAAAGGAAATATCTTTATCTAAAATGTTTGCAACTCCAATATTACCTTGAAGATTATCTTATGACAACATTACTCAAATATTTATAACCCTTAATGAAGTTCTAAGCCTCAAAAAGTATTTGATGAGAATAAAATTTGCTAATAATAACTTTTAGTTGTTATTCCAAGTTTTAAACATGAAGGTGTGAAAATAAAATGAATTGTTTTGAAAATAACATAAAAGAGGGTTTTGAAAACAATATTATGACTTGTGGTTTTATTCTAAATTTTATTGATCAACAATATTAATTAATTGATATGAACTAATTAAATACCATTAAGTTACTATTAGTGAATCCTTCACATACTAAAATTATAAAAATGTGAAAATGGTTTACAAATGGCCTTCCAAAAATAATTTATGACATGTAAAATGTCTCTGAAATTTTATTTAGACAATAACATCAATTTATTATTTTCTAAATTTTAAAATGGCCTTAAAGTACTATTAGTGTTTTATTTATATTTTCAAAAATATAAAATTGAAATGTGTTGAAAAACAGCACACACTTGTTTTAGTTGAAAGATAATGTTTTTACAAATTTTTAGAAATTGGTTTGAGGCTGTTTAGATATTTAAAACAAAAGTTATAAATAAAATGACAAAACAGAAAAAGAAAAGGAACAAAAAAAACACAACAAGAAAAGAGAGATAAAAAAAACCAGCAGCCAGCCCAAAACCCGAGCCCACCTCTCTCCCCCTCGCACGCGCGCAGCCGCCAGTGGCCCAACGGCCCAAGAGCAGCCCACGACGCTGCACAGCCCGCGACCCTTCTCTCCCTTACACGCGGGACCCACGCGTGCGTCAGCGATGACGTCGCTCTCTTCTTCCTCAGAGAGGAAACTCCTGACGGTTTCGGACGAATTTTTGCCGCGCCATTACGAGCCTTTAAGGCCGTGTCTACCTTCCCCCTATGGCCCTATATAATCTTCCTTCCGGCCTCTCTGTTTCACCTCTACTCCCTCTCTGTATAACGCCACCAGTACACCACCATTGCTCGCCGGAGTTGCTCCATTCCGCCGTCGTCCATTGTCGATTCCGGCAAACCACGTGAGTATCCGCCCCTCTCGTTTCATCCTTGAGGAACCATGTGATCCTGCGCACGTTTTTATGCTCTCGGGTAAAAAATTTCGCAGCGAAATCGCTGGCGCCGTCGACATCCGAGGCTCACCGGAGCGACCGTCGTCCCCACTCGCACGACGCCGTCAACAGAGCCCCTCTCCGAGCATGGAGCGAGAACCATCGAGTTCGCCTCGTCTTGCTGAGTCTCCTCGTCACCTTCCCGAGCCCAGGAGAGCACCGGAACCATCGCCCCATCGATTTCTGCGTCACGGGTCACCAGAGCAGCGCCGCCCGCCATTTTCCGGCCGCCATGCTGGCGAGGTGAGATCAAATTGATCCCTATCCGTCAGATCTTGATCCTATGGCTAGGATAGACTCACTTAACGAAGGGGTATGCCACCCTCAGATCTGGATCTGACAGCCCAGATCCCGTGACTTATCCACGTCACCCTAGCCTAGTCAACAGTCCAGTCAGCACAAGCAACCAATCAGAGCCCGCCACGTAGTCGAGCTGTTTTTCTGTTTTATCCCGAATAGAATTTATTTGGCAATTTTGCAGAAACAACCCCGCAACTTAGAACATTCATATCTTTCTAACCATAAGGCCAAATTTTGCAAACTTGGACTTTTTGGAATCAGCACAACATGAGGAAACTTTTGGCACTTGCCAAATTTAAGTTTCACCATTTGAAATTTGTTCAAATTCAAATATGCTTGTTTGATGAATTTTGGCATAATTCAAATTCTACAAATGCAAAAATTGCAAATAAAATATATTTGGAAACCTTAGGATGTGTACCTTCATACCCTCTGTCCCAAAATAATATTTGAACAAATTAAAATTGAATTTAGAATTAATTGATATATTTGAGTATTTTTGACATAGATTTAATTCTATAAATAATTTCAATATAGTTCCTTTTGCAAAATTGCTCCATTTGGTAACCTTGAACTAGAGACCACTTTGTATAAACCTATTGACCATCTTAGAACCATTTTCATGAGGACTTGGCCAAATTATCACACATATGTTTCACCTCATGATAGCCATGTCTTGGAAATTGTTTTCATCATCTATTCTTTGATGTTATGGCTACTTGGAGCCAAGACCAAGTACCTAAAATGAAAGTAGTGAAACTCAAACACTAGTACCATAGTTTTCTATCTACTTTTCCACTATCCAATTCTTGCTTCAAGAATTCAACAAGTCAGCAAAATGGAGATCAAGACTCAAGCAAGAAGAGAACTTCATTATCAACTTGGTGGCAACATGAAGAGTTACAAGGAAGATCATAGAAGAAATTTTGAAGAGAAGACTTGGACTCCACAGCTAGAAGCAATTCAATGAAGTACAAGTGTATGAAGGAATGAAGAAGAAGACATCTCCCTCTCTCTTTCTTTCTTCTTATATTCTTTCCAATTTGACTTAGTGGTATTTGTGCCCATCCCATACCTAAACCAAGTAGTGAAGTGAAGATCATGAAGATTTATCAAGTACAAGAGAAGCTTAACAACAAGGAGGAAACTACAATAGAAGCATGAAGATGAACTTCAAGAAGACAATCATGTGAAGACTTGGAGCCATCCACACAAGTTGAAGAATAACAAGTTGTTTTTGTCCAACCATTGACCCAAATGGAAAATCCCAAGACTTTAACTTGTTATCTCCATTGTTATGAAGATAGTTGAACCTAGGCCTACCCTAAACCAAAATGGAAATAATAACTTAGAGTACTCAAATGTTTTGAATGAAAACAACTAAGTGTTACACTTTATGATGTGATACTTTAGTTGAAATGGTAAGATCACCTTGGTGATCTATTGGAACTTCTTAGATAAATATGTTTTCAATAAAGTTTGGTTACTAGAAACTCAAACTAAACATCCTTAGTGAACTCTTGGAACTTCCTCGACAAGTATGATTAAAATAAAGTTAGTCTTCTACAAAACTCAACCTAGTCCATCCCAAGTAAACCCTTGGAAACTCCTTAGAATGTATCGAACCATTTGAGAATGAATCTTTTAAAAATCAAACCTTGATCTTGTCCTAACCAAATTTGTTAAACCCTTTTGATATGTTAATTGCTTTGTCTGTTTTCTTCACTTGTATGTTTGCTTGATAGCATGTTTGTTTATTTTGTTATTGTGTTATCAATGAGTAGATTGTACGGAGAGCAACGATCCTTTGTGAAGAGAGTGTGATATCTTCACCAACTTCAACAAGGCAAGTAACACATCATCAACTACCCATTATTTTCTATATGCATTAGTTGATTTTTGAGTAGTATGCATTGATAGGAAATTTTACTAAGTTATATTATGCTATGCTATTATCCTAGTAGTGTGTAGCCATCTCTTTTATCCTTGTTATTTATAGCCTTAGAACTTGATAGATGCTATGCAATGAGACAAATGATTTTTTTACTTGATGTTGTGGAAAATTCTAAGTAACAACTTCAATGAACCACCTGGGTGGATTTGGTTGTTTGGCTGATGAGAGTTGAGTGTCTCCCCGAGGGGTTGTTCACTTGAGGAATGCCACCCAGGAACAAAGTGATTATGATGTTCCCCAAGTTTAGATTGCTTCCAGTGCAGCCTTTAGTCATATGGGCTCTGTCTTGATCAACTAAGTTGTGAGGGTTCAGCCCGGGCTTGACAAGCAGATGTAGCATAATTATAGGTGGAACGGGTCTTGCCATTGGGTTGGATTCTTGCTTCTGAAAGATCTCGTCTCGATTCTTCTCCTTTCCTTAATGCACTCAGGGTGTATAGGATGTTTGGGTTGAGTTGGGTCTGAAGGTGAAAGTGCACAAGCTCTGCAGAGTCAACAAACTAAGATCTTAGTCGTGTCCCCGGTTATGGACAACTATGAGCAGCTGGACAAGGAAGGACGGAAGAATCACATCACCATTTTCAATAAGTAAAATTTGACCAAGTGAACAGTATTTGTGGAGCTTGGATTTTAGTCCAATGATGCCACCCTTTTGAAAAGAAAAAAGTTTTTTTTACAAAAGAGATAGGAGAAAACTTGCTTTATGCAAACTTAGCCAAAAACTCCACCAAGACAAATATGCATGTAGTTTTAGTCTTGCCATTTATATCCACCATAGTGTTACTTGCCAATACATTAAATTGTATTGACCCCCTTGTGGCTGCATATTCCATATTGCAGATGTGAGGGTTTCGTTTAGGATCTCGAGACTATCGCCAACATGTTTTGCCTGTGGCACATGAAGAAGATGGGCTCAATGTTGTACTTTGTTTATCGCTGTATTTCTTTGTTTTCTGCTAGTCTTCTAAGACTATGCAAGTTGTAATACTATTTTGTAAAGACTGGATCATGCGATGTAATAGAAACTGATGCATTTGCATCATATTTCATTTTGTACTGTGGTGCTAGCAATTGACCCAGGGACTAGCACACTAACACAGGTATTTCACTTTTGCTAAAAAGTGGGATGCTACAAAATGGTATCAGAGCATTGTGTTGCCTGTAGAATTCGAGACCCTAAGTTTGGAGAAGACCCTAGGATAGAAAATTTCCTATGTTCAAAATTTCTAGAAACAAAACAACCATCTTAATTCTTCTCATATCATCTCATCTATTATTCACCTTCAAAATTTTCTAGATGACCTACCTCTTCAATACCATCAAGACAGGAATGTTGATGATCATACCAAGAAGTGCAAGAAGTATTTTCACCACATGAAGACTTACACTCAAGATTACTGAAGAATTTGAAGAAAACTAAAGAAGATATAGATGGTACCACTAATCTAGTTACTTTGTTAGAACAACGTTAACGTCTTAGCGTATTGATCATACCAATGAGTATGGTATGAAAATATTAGTGTTTTCTAAAAACCATGTTGTTTGGTGTGGTGAAAGTGTTGCTATATGTTTGTTATGTGTTGTTTGCAAGATGAGTTTCCTTGATCTAATGTGTTGGGGTAGGAATTTCTTTAGTCTCTTTCTAATCTCTACTCTTTCTTGCTAAGCCAAACCAAAATCCATACCCATTTACCAACCCTATTGGGCTACCCTATGAAGTGCAACAACAAACCTTTCACCCAAGAATGCCATGACTAGTTCTTTATAGAGACACAAGCCATACAATTGAGGAATGTCACAGATTTCAAGATCCCTTTTGTGTGAAGGAACAATCACATCCATGATCAATGCCAACTACATCATAAGGAGCGGCAAGCCAATCAACAAGTGAAGAAAGACAAGTGAACCCCAAGTTGCATGAGCTATGAAGATTTCAGAGCCAACTACACCAAGAGAAGAAATAATGAAGAAACACAACTATCCAGTTTGTGTTGCATACGTGTTTTACACAACCCACTAGTTGGAGAAACGTTAGTTTAGCTCAGGTTTGTCTTACAGATTGGAAACTTTCTGTCAGACATGTGAGGTGACCTAGTGTTATCAAACAAGATTCACCAATCCAAGTACAAGGTAATGATTGAGTGCAACATGGATTGGCCCCCATTGTGACTACTCACATTATTTACTTTTGCTATGAGGAATGTTAAATCTGAGTGACATACCTATTAGAGAGACGACGATGTTAAACCTGAACCATAGAATGGTAGAATACAATAATGACCCTATGTTAGTGTTGCCGAAAAACGTGCTATTTTCGATGAGGACCAAGCCAACCTTGGAGATATCAAGCAATGGAAGATTTTGCCTACCATGAGAGTTTCTTTAGAAATAGCATGGTATTTGCCTTCAAGGATGACAACAAGAAGATGGAAGATTCCCAAGGACATCAAAAGACCAAGTTGAGAGTGAACCAAGGACTTTTGATTGACCCAAAGAGTGACCCCTCAGTGTCAAAGGTAGTTCAACATACCTATGTTGGTCTATAGCTCTACCGCGAAGGAAAGTTCTACTCCAACCAATCTCAAATCAATCTACACTCCAATCTTATGAAAATAAACTACCCACAAAAGCTTCTTTTAAGGGTGGTAGCCCACCCAGTTGTTTTGGAATCCAGATACCCAAATCTTTCTTTCTAGCCTTCCCAAATCTCGGGACGAGATTTCTTTTAAGGGTGGTAGTCTGTAACATCCCTGATTTTTGGAAAAACTAAAAAATCACAAAAATTTGAAACTTTTTGTTTTCATGTCAATATAATTCACCAAAAACAAATAAAACTCAAACACAAATGAAATATGTGGTCCTATACCAAGCTTATTGGAATTAGAAATCCAATTATGCCTATGTTCCTTAAACCCTAAAACCTTATTAAAAAAAATAAGTTTCTTTATATAAAGGAAATATCTTTATCTAAAATGTTTGCAACTCCAATATTACCTTGAAGATTATCTAATTGGCAATATTACTCAAATATTTATAACCCTTAATGAAGTTCTAAGCCTCAAAAAGTATTTGATGAGAATAAAATTTGCTAATAATAACTTTTAGTTGTTATTCCAAGTTTTAAACATGAAGGTGTGAAAATAAAGTGAATTGTTTTGAAAATAACATAAAAGAGGGTTTTGAAAACAATATTATGACTTGTGGTTTTATTCTAAATTTTATTGATCAACAATATTAATTAATTGATATGAACTAATTAAGTATCATTAAGTTACTATTAGTGAATCCTTCACATACTAAAATTATAAAAATGTGAAAATGGTTTACAAATGGCCTTCCAAAAATAATTTATGACATGTAAAATGTCTCTGAAATTTTATTTAGACAATAACATCAATTTATTATTTTCTAAATTTTAAAATGGCCTTAAAGTACTATTAGTGTTTTATTTATATTTTAAAAAATATAAAATTGAAATGTGTTGAAAAACAGCACACACTTGATTTAGTTGAAAGATAATGTTTTTACAAATTTTTAGAAATTGGTTTGAGGATGTTTAGATATTTAAAACAAAAGTTATAAATAAAATGACAAAACAGAAAAAGAAAAGGAACAAAAAAAAACAGAACAAGAAAAGAGAGATAAAAAAAAACCAGCAGCCAGCCCAAAACCCGAGCCCACCTCTCTCCCCCTCGCACGCGCGCAGCCGCCAGTGGCCCAACGGCCCAAGAGCAGCCCACGACGCTACACAGCCCGCGACTCTTCTCTCCCTTACACGCGGGACCCACGCGTGCGTCAGCGATGACGTCGCTCTCTTCTTCCTCAGAGAGGAAACTCCCGACGGTTTCGGACGAATTTTTTACGCGCCATTACGAGCCTTTAAGGCCGTGTCTACCTTCCCCCTATGGCCCTATATAATCTTCCTTCCGGCCTCTCTGTTTCACCTCTACTCCCTCTCTGTATAACGCCACCAGTACACCACCATTGCTCGCCGGAGTTGCTCCGTTCCGCCGTCGTCCATTGTCGATTCCGGCAAACCACGTGAGTATCCGCCCCTCTCGTTTCATCCTTGAGGAACCCTGTGACCCTGCGCACGTTTTTATGCTCTCGGGTAAATTTTTTCGCAGCGAAATCGATGGCGCCGTCGACATCCGAGGCTCACCGGAGCGGCCGTCGTCCCCACTCGCACGACGCCGTCAACAGAGCCCCTCTTCAACCATGGAGCGAGAACCATCGAGTTCTCCTCGTCTTGCTGAGTCTCCTCGTCACCTTCCCGAGCCCAGGAGAGCACCGGAACCATCGCCCCCATCGATTTCTGCGTCACGGGTCACCGGAGCAGCGCTGCCCGCCATTTTCCGGCCGCCATGCTGGCGAGGTGAGATCAAATTGAGCCCTATCCGTCAGATCTTGATCCTATGGCTAGGATAGACTCACTTAACGAAGGGGTATGCCACCCTCAGATCTGGATCTGACGGCCCAGATCCAGTGACTTATCCACGTCACCCTAGCCTAGTCAACAGTCCAGTCAGCACAAGCAACCAATCAGAGCGCGCCACGTAGTCGAGCTGTTTTTCTGTTTTTATCCCGAATAGAATTTATTTGGCAATTTTGCAGAAACAACCCCGCAACTTAGAACATTCATATCTTTCTAACCATAAGGCCAAATTTTGCAAACTTGGACTTTTTGGAATCAGCACAACATGAGGAAAATTTTGGCACTTGCCAAATTTAAGTTTGACCATTTGAAATTTGTTCAAATTCAAATATGCTTGTTTGCTGAATTTTGGCATAATTCAAATTCTACAAATGCAAAAATTGCAAATAAAATATATTTGGAAACCTTAGGATGTGTACCTTCATACCCTCTGTCCCAAAATAATATTTGAACAAATTAAAATTGAATTTAGAATTAATTGATATATTTGAGTATTTTTGACATAGATTTAATTCTATAAATAATTTCAATATAGTTCCTTTTGCAAAATTGCTCCATTTGGTAACCTTGAACTAGAGACCACTTTGTATAAACCTATTGACCATCTTAGAACCATTTTCATGAGGACTTGGCCAAATTATCACACATATGTTTCACCTCATGATAGCCATGTCTTGGAAATTGTTTTCATCATCTATTCTTTGATGTTATGGCTACTTGGAGCCAAGACCAAGTACCTAAAATGAAAGTAGTGAAACTCAAACACTAGTACCATAGTTTTCTATCTACTTTTCCACTCCCCAATTCTTGCTTCAAGAATTCAACAAGTCGGCAAAATGGAGATCAAGACTCAAGCAAGAAGAGAACTTCATTATCAACTTGGTGGCAACATGAAGAGTTACAAGGAAGATCATAGAAGAAATTTTGAAGAGAAGACTTGGACTCCACAGCTAGAAGCAATTCAATGAAGTACAAGTGTATGAAGGAATGAAGAAGAAGACATCTCCCTCTCTCTTTCTTTCTTCTTATATTCTTTCCAATTTGACTTAGTGGTATTTGTGCCCATCCCATACCTAAACCAAGTAGTGAAGTGAAGATCATGAAGATTTATCAAGTACAAGAGAAGCTTAACAACAAGGAGGAAACTACAATAGAAGCATGAAGATGAACTTCAAGAAGACAATCATGTGAAGACTTGGAGCCATCCACACAAGTTGAAGAATAACAAGTTTTTTTTGTCCAACCATTGACCCAAATGGAAAATCCCAAGACTTTAACTTGTTATCTCCATTGTTATGAAGATAGTTGAACCTAGGCCTACCCTAAACCAAAATGGAAATAATAACTTAGAGTACTCAAATGTTTTGAATGAAAACAACTAAGTGTTACACTTTATGATGTGATACTTTAGTTGAAATAGTGAGATCACCTTGGTGATCTATTGGAACTTCTTAGATAAATATGTTTTCAATAAAGTTTGGTTACTAGAAACTCAAACTAAACATCCTTAGTGAACTCTAGGAACTTCCTCGACAAGTATGATTAAAATAAAGTTAGTCTTCTACAAAACTCAACCTAGTCCATCCCAAGTAAACCCTTGGAAACTCCTTAGAATGTATCGAGCCATTTGAGAATGAATCTTTTAAAAATCAAACCTTGATCTTGTCCTAACCAAATTTGTTAAACCCTTTTGATATGTTAATTGCTTTGTCTGTTTTCTTCACTTGTATGTTTGCTTGATAGCATGTTTGTTTATTTTGTTATTGTGTTATCAATGAGTAGATTGTACGGAGAGCAACGATCCTTTGTGAAGAGAGTGTGATATCTTCACCAACTTCAACAAGGCAAGTAACACATCATCAACTACCCATTAGTTTCTATATGCATTAGTTGATTTTTGAGTAGTATGCATTGATAGGAAATTTTACTAAGTTATATTATGTTATGCTATTATCCTAGTATTGTGTAGCCATCTCTTTTATCCTTGTTATTTATAGCCTTATAACTTGATAGATGCTATGCAATGAGACAAATGGTTTTTTTACTTGATGTTGTGGAAAATTCTAAGTAACAACTTCAATGAACCACCTGGGTGGATTTGGTTGTTTGGCTGATGAGAGTTGAGTGTCTCCCCGAGGGGTTGTTCACTTGAGGAATGCCACCCAGGAACAAAGTGATTATGATGTTCCCCAAGTTTAGATTGCTTCCAGTGCAGCCTTTAGTCATATGGGCTCTGTCTTGATCAACTAAGTTGTGAGGGTTCAGCCCGGGCTTGACAAGCAGATGTAGCATAATTATAGGTGGAACGGGTCTTGCCATTGGGTTGGATTCTTGCTTCTGGAAGATCTCGTCTCGATTCTTCTCCTTTCCTTAATGCACTCAGGGTGTATAGGATGTTTGGGTTGAGTTGGGTCTGAAGGTGAAAGTGCACAAGCTCTGCAGAGTCAACAAACTAAGATCTTAGCCGTGTCCCTGGTTATGGACAACTATGAGCAGCTGGACAAGGAAGGACGGAAGAATCACATCACCATTTTCAATAAGTAAAATTTGACCAAGTGAACAGTATTTGTGGAGCTTGGATTTTAGTCCAATGATGCCACCCTTTTGAAAAGAAAAGTTTTCTTTTACAAAAGAGATAGGAGAAAACTTGCGTTATGCAAACTTAGCCAAAAACTCCACCAAGCCAAATATGCATGTAGTTTTAGTCTTGCCATTTATATCCACCATAGTGTTACTTGCCAATACATTAAATTGTATTTACCCCCTTGTGGCTGCATATTCCATATTGCAGATGTGAGGATTTCGTTTAGGATCTCGAGACTATCGCCAACATGTTTTGCCTGTGGCACATGAAGAAGATGGGCTCAATGTTGTACTTTGTTTATCGCTGTATTTCTTTGTTTTCTGCTAGTCTTCTAAGACTATGCAAGTTGTAATACTATTTTGTAAAGACTGGATCATGCGATGTAATAGAAACTGATGCATTTGCATGATATTTCATTTTGTACTGTGGTGCTAGCAATTGATCCAGGGACTAGCACACTAACACATGTATTTCACTTTGGCTAAAAAGTGGGATGCTACACTGTGAGTCTGACTCACAAACTCAGTCAATTTCCGGTTCGGGTCCAACCTGACCAATACACTTGCTCCCGCTCTTAAGTGTGCGACCCTACAGGCTCATGGTGACTTGGACACGATTGGAGTCCCGACTCTCAATCGATCAATCGGTAGCGGCTCCTAGCAGAACGTGCCGACTCCCAAGTCCCATTGAGTCATGACGACATACCTTCCAATGTGACTTTCATCTTAGTCCCTTTTGCCTCACGATATACCTTGTCGAACTATAGGTGAATTATCGTCATCCCTTAATATCTCAACTCTCTTCTCGGTCTGTGATATATGATTCATCTGACTAACTCTTAGTCAACATACTCAGTTAACACTTAACCGAGTCACGCATGGCCATGCTTCCGGAATCATATCACTCGAGAGGGCCCAGAGAATATCTCTCCATTCGGAGGGGCAAAATCCCATCTTGATTATCCACATCACGCTTCTTGCTTCTCATTTGACTCGAAATCTGCCTTTATAACTGCCTTGTCACATAACAGTGCTTGACAGAACCTAAGTCGGTGATACACAACTCGGATTATGCGACAACCTCAGGTCTAAGGATTATATTGATTGAGACATGCAAATGACGACTTACTCGTTGCATCTCAATATGGGTCAGCCCGACTTGCTAAACTATTTAGCCAAGTCTGTGAACGTTGGAATGGCATCTCCATGCCCATGACAAGTGGAACCGAATCATCGGCAAACACTCACATTAGTCTAGGGTGTGTGTCCAACACAACCTTAATGACCAAGGACAATTTAGTATGAGCAGCACGAATACATGGTTCCACGATCGAATCACATATTCAATGACATATATCAGATGTTCAAAACAAGGACGACTTAATATCTTTATGAATACATTGGGAATTACATCATACATGATTGCCTCTAGGGCATATTCCCAACAAGCATGGGTAGAAAGAAACTTGTGATTGAACCATGGAAACAAGGTCTAGCTTCTCGAAAGGAAACTGCAGGTCTAGAGGGTGTGGCTCCAAAGAATGCAAAGCTAGCAAGTGCGAGGCAATAAGACCTCCACAAATTTCGCCCTTCTCACGGTTAAGAGAGAAACGGTAAGCAATTAAAGCGCCAAAGTTATAAGACCTATCACATCTTAAGGCAGCTACAATAAACGCCAAATTATAGACAGATAGCTTGTTGGCAGTTTTTCTAGCTAACACACGTTTAGAAATAAAATAAGAAAAGTATCGAATGCTAGGGAGTTCAATTTCTCGAATTTTACCACTCTCCCATGTGAAGCTTCTACCTTGGCAAATCGCCTCATATAATTCCAGCAGTGGTTTAGGTTGCTCTCTTATCTTCTCACAAGAACCCCACTCTGGTACCTTGATAGCTGCACAAAAATCACCGAAAGGAAGGTTTACAGCTTTATTGTAAATTTTATAGTGGACCTTAGGGTTAGTTGAGGACCATTTAAAACAAAAATCCTGCACCAGAGACATAGTTAGTTTCACATGTTGGATAGGTTCATCCTCAATGAAACGGTCCAAGCCTGCATTATGCACAAGAGTGTTGAAATCTTGCAAAATTCCCGTAATCCTCATGAATTCATGACACGGATAAATTGATGGGAACACTCTCTCTTCGCGGTGCACGAGCATGACCACATGCAACTCCAACTCATGCTGGTTTAGTTGATGAACATTGTGCTCCATCTCTGAAATTTTTCAACAATCATCACAAAAATTAATTTCAAGCAACTATAAGGTGGAAACTACCATAGGGACTTATATGAGAGCGAAACATACATCTGAAGGGTACGTTGCATAGGAAAAAAATCCTACGCGAGAGATACCCGAAGGGCCAAGATCTAATCTAAGAGATGAAGTGCAACAGGGAGAAAGAGAGTCTTGAGAAAACATACCTCGAAGACTCTAAGCGTTACGAGATCAAATCTCGTTGTTGGTGTAGTCGTACTCATGCCGATCCCGAGAGCGAGAAGATGTGCACCGCAATCCGGCGGTGCCTCCGTGATCGGTCACACGTTCAGCTCAATGAAGACCTCTGTTCCCTCGATCCAGCGGGGTAGCGGAAGTACAGAATCCTCCGGAACTCTAGCAGCACGACGGCGTGGTGGTGGTGAAGAATCCCACGGTCAGGGCTTCGCCAAGCCGGAGACCATGGAATAGAGCAGCAGGTGGAGAGGAAGGGAGGTGGGCAAGTGTGTGGAGGAGGGAGAGCTCTCACCCTTCTTTTATAGGGGAGGGGAAGGCAGACCGGGGAGGGGCGGCCAGCCATGGTGTGGCCCACCTCTTCCCCTCTTCATGTGAGTGGACACTCCACTCACACCCGCTCATGCTCCCATAATTTCCCACTTGGAAAATCCAAAGGTTTTTATTTAATAAATAAATAAAACATTTTTATTTCTTTATTTCAGCATTTGTTAATTCTATTAACAAACATTTGCATATAGCACCTCAAATCATTTGTTAATTCCATTAACAACCCTTTGACAAAAAATCCCTTGAACTATTTCAATTTTCCCCGAAACAATTTCGGTGTTGTCCAAAACGTTCTTAGATATTCCATATCCTCTCAAATGCTTCATCGAACCTTAAGTGTGTCACCCTACGGTTCGTGAATAACATAGACATGATCGAGACACCTCTCCAATCAATAATCAACGTCGGGATCTGGAGATCCGTGATGACTCGTATATATTCAACAATGACTCTCGTGATCGTGTGAACCATCAACGTCATAACTATTCCCTTTGTCTCATGATATTTTACTTGTCCGAGATCCGATCATTGGTATCAACCATACCTAGTTCGATCTAGCTACCAACAAGTACTCTTTTACTCGTTCCGGGGTATGACATCCTTGTGACCTAGTCACGTGCTTGCAAGTGGTGTCAATGTGATATGACCAAGAGGGCCCAGAGTATATCTCTCTGTCATTTGGATGGACAAATCCCACTCTTGATCCATGAGCCTCAACTAACACTTTCCGAATACCCAACGACACCTTTATAGTCACCCTTTTATGGCGTGACGTTTTATGACATCAAAGTACCCTTCCGGTATTAGTGATTGACATGATCTCATGGTCTAAGGAATGAGGTTACTTCGTATGTAAGACATAACAACATAAACTAAATGACTTGATCGTTTTGTTATGCTTAGTTTGGGTTTATGTTCATCACATCATTCTCCTAATGACATGAACTCATTATTAACAACATCCAATGTTCATGATCAGGAAACCTTGATCATCGGTTAATCAACGAGCTAGTTAAAAGAGAGGCTTTACTAGGAACGATTGTTTATTTATTAATCACACATGTATCAACGTTTCCGGTTAATACAATTCTAGGATGAGAAATAAAACATCTATCATAAACTTGGAATAACATAATAAACACTTTATTATTGCCTCTCGGGCATATTCCCTTCAACATCAAAACTACATTATTTCTACTCAAATCAAGCATGCAAACTCACATAAGTTGTCACCTACAGTACCAAAATACTCAAGAAATACTTCACCAAATAAATTCTACTTTGATCAATGGAGGAGTCACATACCGGAGATCAAACACACCAAATCTCAGCACAAATGATGGGCTGAAGAAGGAGATCAAAAATCCAGAGGAAGAACAGCAAGAACACGGGTTCGAGGAAATCTTTTCAGTTTTGGGGGTGAGAGAGAAGACTTTGGCAGGGAGAGAGTTAGTGGGGGCCAGGGGGCCCACACCATTTGCTGGCGCCACTAGGGGGCTGGCCGCGCCACCCCATGGTGTGCCTGACTGGTGGGTCCCCCTGGGGCCTCCCAGGTGGCTCTCTGCCTCATTTTTTACGTAAAAAATTATTATAATTTTCTGGAATTTTTCGAGAAACTTTATTTTTGAGGTATTTCTAGAATTTTAATAATTAATAAAAAACAGGAAAACGAAAGTGAAAAGGTGGAAAACAAAACCAAAACTAGAACTACAGAGGTTCTATGACACTCTAATGGAAAAATATCCAAAGAAAACAAAGGTGGTAGTGGTGAAAACAAAAGTATGGGTGGTGAAAACATGCATAACCACAGTAATCAGGGTAAAAACATGATGAAAACATGAATATGGATGATGGAAAACATGATTGCACTCAAGTAGCAATGTGATAACAGAAGTAAACATGGTGAAAACATAATGGGGAAGGTGAAAACATTGTCCTCTCCATTTAAAATCATTTTGTTCACAAGGGTGATCAAGTCTTGTTACCAAAACAATTTTCATATGAAGCAAAACTTTGCTAATCACTAAATAATTATGTTACCTCAACCTTGATAGACATAGTCCCAATCATAATAATTTCATATTCTTTTGGTGGAATTGGAATGGGACAATAAAATTCTCTAATCTTGATGGTCTCAATATTTTCAATTGAATTTAAACCATATCTTCTATCAATCTTCTTGGGAAAATAAACAATGTGATCTTTATCATTAACATTAAAAGTTACTTTTCCTTGATTGCAATCAATAACAGCCCCTGCAGTGTTAAGAAAAGGTCTCCTAAGAATAATAGACATATTATCATCTTCAGGCATTTCCAACACAACAAAGTCAGTTAATATCAAACAATTAGGAGCAACTTGAACAGGAACATTCTCACATATTCCAACAGGAATAGCAGTAGACTTATCAACCATTTGCAAAGATATATCAGTGCGTATCAATTTTTCAAGAGAGAGTCTCTTATAAAGAGAGAAAGGCATAACACTAACTCCAGCCCCCAAGTCACATAAAGCAGTTCTAACATAATTATTTTTAATAGAACAAGGGATAGTAGGTATACCAGGATCTCCAAGCTTCTTTGGAATCTTGCCATTGAAAGAGTAATTAGCAAGAATAGTGTAAATTTCCTCGTTAGGAATTTTCCTTTTGTTGGAGACAATATCTTTCATATATTTGGAATAAGGAGGCAGTTTAATAGCACCAGTCAAAGGGATTTGCAAAAACAGAGGTTTCATCCAATCAAAAAACTTGTTATAATGTTCTTCTTCCTTTGATTTGTGTTTCTTATTAGGAAACGTCATTGCTTTTTGTACCCTCTTTCATTACCATGTTTACTAGCAATGAAATCCTCCTTAGTATTCTTTGGAGTTTTAGTTTGCTTTTCAGGTTCAGCTACAGGTTCTTCTTTATCAGAAGCATCACTTTTATCATTACCACTTTCAGTTTCAGTATCAGAAATAGATATGCTATTAGGATCTTTAGCAGGTTCAGGAGATTCTACAACATTTTTATGTCTCTTCTTCTTTTTCTTAGAAGGAGAACTTTTTTTTAGGTTGCTGAGAATCTTGTTCAATTCTTTTAGGTCCTTCAGGATACAAGTGGTCCTGAGTAGATACACCACTTCTTGTAATTATTTCACAAACATGTTTATCTCTAGAAGCATTAGCTAGCATGTCTCTTTGCACTTTAGTAAGTTGATCAATTTGAGTTTGAACCATTTGAAAATGTTTAACAAGAATTTTAACATCATTAGAGGTTCTCTCAATAATACCATTCAAATTATCAATAGCTCTAGAGTTTTCCATAAGGTGATTTTGCACTCTCCTATTAAAGTTGTCTTGCTTAACAACATAATTATCAATTTCATCTAAGAATTGATCAGGTGGTTTAGAATAAGGAATATCTCTATTATCAAAGTATTGGAGAGAGTGTACCTCAACAGTTGATGGATGAGGAATAGGAAAATTCTTCACATCTTTAGATTTAATACCCCTCTCTTTAAGAGATTTCTTGGCTTCCTTCATCACTTCATCATTTAATTCAATCATCCCTCTCTTCTTGGGTGTTGGTATCGGTGTTGGCTCTGGTGTAGGTGTAGGCTCAGGTATATTCCAATCATCATTATTTTTGGCTATTTTAGCCATTAATTCCTCGGCTTCTTCTAGAGTTCTTTTCCTGAAAACACAACCAGCACAACTATCCAGGTATGTCCTAGATTCAACAGTTAGTCCATTATAAAATATATCTAGGAGCTCATTTTTATATAATGGGTATCCAGGGCTAGCTCTTATCAAAGAACAAAACCTTGTCCAAGATTCAGTCAATTTTTCTCCTTCAATTTTCTTAAAGTTAAAGATGTCCTGCACAACAGCATGTTGGGAACTAGCAGGATTTTTTTTTTGAAAGAAAGCATCAACCAAATCCATAGGATCAGCAATACACCCAGGTGACAGATTGTTAAACATAATTTTAGCTTCATCTTTCAATGAGAAAGGGAAGATCTTGTTAACAATATAAGTACACAGCTTAGCATCATCAGAAAATAAATTACTCAAAGATGAAAGCGCATTCATGTGTTCCATAGCACTTTTACTTTCGGTTCCAAAAAAAGGTTCCTTCTCAACAATAGATATATAAGACAAATCTAAAGAGAAATCATAATCATTGTCTATAATGTGTATGGGAGATGTGGAAAACTTAGCATCAAGAGAAGATTTATATTTCACAGCATGTCTTGCAAGAAGACTCTTAAGAGCACTTGAACCAGTAGTAGCACGAGCTTCTTCAATAAAATCATCACTCAGTTCAATATAGGTTTCATCAAGATCATCAATAAGCTCAGTTGAATTAACAGGTGTACCAATATTTTCAACAAAAAAAATAGCATTTTTAATTTGTTTGGATCTAGCAATAGTAGCATCTAGGAAAGGACCTAGAGAACCAGTATCATCAAGCACAATAGAAGCATCATCAAAAGCATCAGAAACATTCTCAGACTCAGCAGAAGTAATAGTACGTGTAGCATGTGGTGGAGTAAGAAGCTTACTCATAACAAACGGTGAATCAAGAGCAGCAGAGGTGTTCAGAGTTGTACCTCTTCTTGTAGTGGATGGTAATATAGGAACTTTTCCATCATGAGTCTTGCCCATAATGAATGGCTTGCTGCAAACAATATCACGGTCAAGTGATCAAATAAATAAAGCTATGCTCACCGGCAACAGCGCCAGAAAATATTCTTGATGACCCACAAGTATAGGGGATCGCAACAGTCTTCGAGGGAATTAAACCCAAATTTATTGATTCGACACAAGGGGAGCTAAAGAATATTTATATGCCTTAACAACTGACTTGTCAATTCAGCTGCACCTGTAAGTAGACTTGCTCGCAACAATTTATTAGTGGTAAAAGTTTTATAGCAGCAGTGGAAATAAAATAACAGCAGTAGTAAAATAGTAACATCAGTATGGGAAGTACCGTAGGCATAGAGGGAATGGATGGACTGGCATTGCATAGATAACATAGGTCATGTAATAATCTAACACAGGCATTACAGATAATAATATAAAGTATCAAACATGTAGGCAAACCATAAGCATGTGTTCCAATATAGTCATACGTGCTCGCAATGAGAAACTTGCACAACATCTTTTGTCCTACCAGCCCGTGGCAGCGGAGCCTCCAGGGAAACTACTGGTAATTAAGGTGCTCCTTTTAATAAAACACTGGAGCAAAGAATTAACACTCTGTGAACACACGTGATCCTCACATCACAACCATCCCCTCCGGTTGTCCCAATTTCTGTCACTTTGGGGCCTTGGGTTCCGGACAATGACATGTGTAAAACAACTTGCAGATATGATCAAGAAACAAGATTATACTCATGAAGCAATAACATGTTCAGATCTGAAATCATGGCACTCGGGTCCTAGTGACAAGCATTAAGCATAACAAGTTGCAACAATGGTAGAAAACACTAACAATGGATACTAGACACTATGCCCTAACAATCTGGCATTATTACATGATCTATCTCATCCAATCTCTTCCATCCCTCTCAGTCTACATCGGTGTTTACTCACACATGGACGGGGGAAACATGGATGGTTGATGGAGAAGAGGTGGCAGTGTCGACGGCGATGATCTCCTTCGAATCCCCGTCCCGGCAGGGCGCTAGAACAGGAACTTCTCATCCCCGAATCGAGGTTCGGGGTGGCGGCGACGCTCTGTTGTGTTTCTGTGGAATATGACGAACCCCCTGTTGTTTTAGGGTTGATGGCGTTATGTAGTCGAAAGGGGAGTCCGAGGGGGCCCCGGGGTGGCCCACACCACCAGGCGGCACGACCAAGGGGGGGCGCCGGGTGGTGGTGTGGCCCTTCTCCTGGCTCCCGGGGTCTTCTGGTGTTTTAAGACCAGTGGGGTCTTTTCTGGGCATTTTCCTGAAAGTTGATTTTTCTGCACAAAAACGAGACACCAAGGTAATTCTACTGAAAATGGCGTTAGTCCGTGTTAGTGGTATCCAAAACTCACAAGTTTAGAGGAAAACAATAAGAAAAGTGTTCAGGAAAGGAGATACGTTTTGGACGTATCACTTCCTTCTTAGGGACACAATGCACAGAGCTCACCCATCTACTATCAGCAATAGGAAAAATAATACCAACATCAAGAAGTTTTAATACCTCATTTCTTACCACTTCCTTCATCTTAGGAATTAAACGGCGTTGATGTTCAACAACTGGCTTTACATCAGGTTCAATATTAATAGCATGCTGACATATAGTAGGAGAAATTCCCTTTAAATCATCAAGAGTATATTCAATAGCTCCACGGTGTTTATTCAGGATTCCCAATAATATTTCCTCTTCTTCACTTGAAAGTTTAGCACTAATAATAACATGATATATTTTCTTATCATCAAGATAAGCATATTTAAGATCATCAGGCAGAGGTTTTAAATCAAAGACATGATCCTCCTTGAGTGGTAATGGTGTACCCAAATCTTCCACAGGTAAACTATGTTTCAGTATCACCGGTTGACAAAGAAGAACATCGTCAATCTCATTTCTCTCTTCCATAAAGACATCACTCTTGTGGTCCTCCATATATTGCTGCAAAGCATTATTAGGACCAAGAGCAATAGAAGCAAGTTGTTCAACTTTAAAATTCTCATAAGGCAATTTAGATTCATAAGGTGCTCTAGCAAATTTGGAGAAATTGAACTCATAAGATTTTCCATCAAATTTAGTCAAAATCTTCTCTATCTTACAATCTATAGTAGCACCACAAGTGTTCAAGAAAGGTATACCAAAAATAACAGGACAAGCCTTACTAGCAGCCTTACCAAGTACTACAAAATCAGTGGGATATTTAGTTTTACCACTCAAAACTTCCACATCTTTAACAATACCAATCGAAAAAACAGTTTCTCTATAAGCAAGCTGAATAACCACATCAATATCTTCAAGCTCACAAGAACCAATTTCATGCATAATTTCCCTATAAAGCTCATAAGGTATAACACTAGAACTAGCATCAATGTCACACGAACCATAATATCAATGATCACCTTTCTTAACAGAAAACACAGGAACACTAGTTTTCTTAGGTCTATGAGGATGGGAAACAATATCAAAAGCATCCTCACAAAAGACAATGTGTTCATCCTCCACATTTCCATAAACAAGATCTTTTACTATTGGTACAGCAGGTTCAACATTTATTTGTTCATCAGGTTCAATAGATTTCTTATTACTCTTATTAACCACACAAGCCACCATAGAGTGTTATTTCACCTTAGCAGGGAAAGGCATTTTTCCAACATATGGCTCAGGAATAGCAGGATTAACAAGATGCACTTCTATATTACTAGAAGGAACAATATCTTCATCAGGTGCATGGTACTTGTGATAATTCTTTTTAGGAATATCAAGATAGGGGGCAAAAGCTTTAAGACAGTTTGCAAAGATTTGAGAATCAAGACCACAAACAACACTAACATCATCGAAATCATTGTTCCCCATAAAAGATTTAATGAATTCATAATCATAATTTATACCCGACTTTCTACCTTTGTCGTTCTTCCATCCTTGAGTGTTTTCTTGAATACGGTCAAGAAGATCCCATTTAGCTTCTTCCTTCATACGTGTGAATGATCTAGAACAAGAAGCATCAAATAAATCCTTATCATGAAGAGAAAGCCTTGCATAAAAATTATTGATAACAATATTTCTTGGGAGTTCATGAACGGGACATTTAAGCATTAATAACTTCATTCTCCCCCACGCTTGGGCAATACTCTCTCCATCAAGAGGCCAGAAATTATAGATTTGATTCCGGTCTTTATGAATCTCATTAGGAGGATAAAATTTAGAATAAAAGAGAGGAACAATTTCCTCCCATCCAATAGATTCACCATTCTTCAGTAATTTGAACCATTCGGCGGCTCTTCCTTTCAGCGATAAAGAAAATAATTTCCTTTTAACTTGATCCATTGTAATACCTGCACACCTGAATAACTCGCATAATTCATGTATAAAGAGCAAATGATCATCGGGATGGACAGTTCCATCACCGTAATAGCAGTTATCCATAACACGTCCAACAATTTTCATAGGTATTTTATAAGGATCTAATTCAGCATAAGACGAGTTACCAACTACCCTAGTAGCAACAGTAGAAGTACCCCTAAACAGAGAACCAAAAGTATTCTCCATAATAAAATAAAACAGCGGACAAAAATAAAAACATCACTCACACTAAAAGTTTCTCTTACCAATTCCACTTACCAATAGCGCTTCACTCCTCGGCAACGGCGCCATAAAATAGTCTGGATGACCCACAAGTATAGGGGTGTATCATAGTACTTTCGATAAATAAGAGTGTCGAAATCAACGAGGAGCAGAAGGTGTTAACAAGCAGGTTGGATAGAGGGTTCACTGTAAACAGTGGCAAACGAGTTTTTGGAGGTTTTTGATATAGCAGATAAATAAAGTGCGAGTAAATAAAGTGTAGTAAATAATATTGCAGTGAGTGTCCCAATCCTTTTGAGAGCAAAGGACAAGCCGGTTGTATTACTTATGACTACCAAACGTTCTCGAGGACACATGGGAATTTCGTCAAGTGCTTTCGCTTCGTTACGGTTGATTAATTTCCATTGGTTCGTGAAGTGTTGTGTGGGTGAACCTATGCTAATGCACCGCCCAACTAGGACTAATACATACTTGTGATTATACCCCTTGTAAGCATCCGCAAATACAAGAAAGTAATTAAGATAAAACTAACCACAACCTTAAAACTCCGGGATTCTATGCTCCCTCGTGCATTGGCTTCCTAACGGGGGTTGAGGTTTCTGTTACTCCGGCAACCCCACAATTAGTATCCAAATACACAATGCATCCTCCTAGGCCCGTAAAGGTGAAGTATCATGTAGTTGACGTTCACATGACACAACTAGAAGAATAGCACCAGAACTTAAATACTGAACCACGAGATATTACTTCATTATAACTTCACTACTAACATCTTGACTTCTCCCATGTCCTCAAGAACTAAGCGAAACACTCACAAGACATCATACGGATCATAATCAGAGGTGATATAATGGATGATAACAATCTGGTCATAAAGTGCTAACACCGATAAATCTCAAAAGCATCAACTACTAACAAGTAATCCACACCGGGAGAGAGATCTAATGTAAAACAATGATAGAGGCCCCTAATTGTTACATAGGTATGGTGGTGGATGAAGAGGGTGATGGTGCTGGGGGTGATGATGACGACGATGATGATCTTGATAATGCCCGGAGTGATGACGGTGACGATGGCGATGATTTCCCCTCTCCGGAGAGGAATTTCCCTGGCAGATTTCTCCCTGCGAGAGATCTTTTCTCTCTCAGGTGTTTTCCGCCCCGAAGAGGAGGCGGAATAATTCGTAGATGATGGTCTGGGGCTTAGGGTTCCCTTGGGGTCAAGTACACCAAAAATATCCACCAAAGGTAGGCCAGGGTGGCCACACAACGTGGCGGCGCGACCAACGGGGGGGGCCACCCCATGGTGTGGGCCTTTGGTGGGCCCCCTCAGGCTCTCCTAGTGTCTGGATCCCTCTTCTGGACTTCTAAGATACCTCCGGTGTTCCCCCTCTTCTTCTGATCTTCTGAAATAGGGTATCTCGACTGTGCTTTTTCCATCAGATTTCTGGTCCCGGTGTTCATTTTCCAAAAATTACGAAACATGCATTATAAGATAAAATAACATAAGGGATGCACCATAACATGAAGTATATCGATGAATAAAAGAAAATAACAACATAAAACAATGATGCAAAATGGACGTACCATTCAGCTTCTCGAAAACTTCCACATTTATGTTTTCGGCAGTTTGCTAAAAAGAATTGAAAGAAAAATCTTTGTTAAAACAAAATCAGGCAGGCAAAAAAAAGTATTAACGCAAAAAATTATGATTGTGTATTAATACTTGGGGGGCTAGAGATAATACATGGATCATCTTTTGCAAACCGCCTAGAAGCTCCGTGAACTCCTTGGCATATTCCGAGAAGGTGATCCCCATATGGTGGATACCATCTTGGAGAACCTGTCTAGGTGAGAAGACGTAATTATTCGGGACCAATAATCTACCTTTTGGCCAAGGGCGTATCAAGGGGACTCGGGCAAAATACTTTTTTTGCCCACGGATGAATGTATCCGAGTTCATCAAAGCATGCCTCTTGTTTTACCTTAAACTTCGAGTCAAATGTCGGAATTGGCTCGACATCCGGAAGCGCTAAAGTTCCACCTTATTCAAGAGTCGCCCTTTCCCGCACATCCGTGTCGGATGCGACAAGCTGGCGGGACTGCAAGGGATATTCTTCCCGAGGAGTCGTGTTCTCTTCTCTAGCTACCACTGGAGTATCTGGGGCAGCTGCGGGGGATGGCTTTGGCCCCCTAAGAGCAACAACTTTCATTTTCTTCCTGCCCTTTCCCTTCAAAGGGACAGGAGCAAGGCTAGAAGAGAGAAAATAACGAAAAACCGAGATTAAAAATTCGAGAAAAAAGAGAAGCAAGGAAAGACATATAAATGTAAAATTTCAAGTCTTACCTAGAAGTGGCGATGGGTACTCCGTCAAGATCAATCACTTCGTGGCTTGAAGAGATCTTCTTGCGTTTCCGCCCTCCGGATGATTGGAAACGATGAGCTCCGCCAGCTCAGCATCGGAGGCGAGCTGATTCTCAGGGAGATCAATAAGCTGAAAAAGAAATAAAACCCGGATTAGTTTCAAAACATCCGAGAACATACAGAGTTCGAAAGATCTTCCCAAAGGAAAAAATTAAAAGCATACCTTGGGAGCGGGGTTTCTACCGTGATACATTTTTAGGCTCTCCTCGTACTGATCACGAGTGGCTACAAGCTGGTTCACGCGCTTCTTTAATTCTTTTTTTGACAAAGCGGCCTTCATCGCCCTCATTGTATCGTTGGGGCCCGTGTACTCACACAGAAGCCGGCCAGGTAGGAAAGAGGTTGAATCCTCCTACCAAACCAGCACAGGACTGTGTCCATGCCGGTTAGAGGAGGAGAGGAGGAGACGAGTTTCACGATCCGTCTCTTTATTCTCATCAGGTATGGAGGCAGAACCTGGACCACGTCCAACGCCCAATTGTCTTGAGATGTGGCCGTGGAGTTGATGAAAGGTGGAATTCCCGTATCCTTTCCAGGATAGGGAATATCCGAGTGGTAGAAGAAGGAGCCCGTCCAGAATTTGACGGACTCGGAGGTTTTGATTTTCGGAAACCACTCCTCCCTAAACCTACGTAGGTTGAAGGAGATGGTCCCGCAGGTCGGAAGGACACCTTCTGAGGTGTTGCGTTTCACGTTGAAACAGTACTGGAAAAAATCTAGACAGGGTTCTATCCCTAAGTATCCCTCAAAAAGGGCCAGGAACCCGACTACGTATAAAATTGATTTGGGAGGAAGGTTGTGGGGTTGGATGTTATAGTGGTTGAGAACCTGGATGAAAAACGCGGATGGCGGAAACCCATACCTCGATTGATATGGGAAGCCAGAACCACCCGTTCTCCGTCTTTCGGAGAAGGCTCAGTGTCGTCCTCGTCCAGCCGCCATTTGTCCTTCACGAAGAACCTGCCCTTCTCCATGGCATTGAGAAGAGACGGGGCCACGTTGTAGTGGATCCAGTTTTCGGCATCTCCCTCGTCATCTTCCTCGCCTCCGGCAGTGACGATAGCCATCGTGTTTTCCCCGTCGCGAGTTGAAGTTTCCCCTTCCCCAGTGTCGTGGAAGGGGGGAGGAGGAGGAGGAGTGGCCGAGGGCGGCGGCATAGTTCCGGCGGCGAGATGGAGATCCCCACCCGCTGGCGCACTCGCGGACACCTCCGGTGTGTTTGCAGAGACGCTTGGAGAGGTTCCGACGATGGGATTGAGGTCCTGGATGAGGTCCTCGATGGTGGCGTCGATGTTGGCGATTTCGGTGGCGCGCGGAGAGCTTCTGGTGTCCATTTGCGGGCCGCGCAACCGTGAGCAAGAACTACCGATGGTATTCTCCGGTGAGGATTCGGGGCTCGGGTTCGAGTTTCTCCGCGCTTTTTTGCTCGAGGACTGAGAGTGGCAGTGCTCTAGGCTCTAGAGACTCGAGGAGGAAGAAGATGCGGAAGGTGAGCCAGAGACCCCGAGGCAGCTATTTATAGCCAAGATACGTTGAGATTTGCTCCAAAGGCTGTTTTAGCCGTTGGATGCTCGAAGCATGTAACGCCCAAAAATCCGGGAAACGAGGGGCGGGGTGATTATTGCTGTCTCCCCGTTTCTCGCGCAAGAATCTGTCAGAGATATGGGTTCAGGCTTTTGATTGAACCCAAACGCTCATGACGCCAGCAATATTTCTCCGCTTGCGTCATAGGTTTCTTCTCTGCGAAGACTCGTGGAAGAAATGCCGGATTTCAGAAAATCCGAGTTTGGCATTGAATATTTTTGCTGAAAGAAGAATCAAGACAAAACAACGACATTTGTGAAGAGAATACAAATCCACGAGGGGAGGCGTGATGAAGTCTTAATCCTTCTTGGGGGCTACTGCCGGATATATGCCAATTAGGGGTGTATCTCGCATTGGCCGAAGGCCGAATTACCAGGGTGACCCACAGACAATGGAACGGAGTCCATTGGACGGTCCAGTAAACTGACGCGCAGGAAGCCGAATTCTAGAAGAACCCGGACCATGGTCCAAAGTGGTGCGACTTGGAGGAGAAGTCGGATTCCTTACTTTCCAAGTTAGATACTTTCCATAGTCTTCTAGGTTTCCTTCTTGTAAGCCCTGGTCCGGCTATCTATATAAAGCCGGACGGAAGCAAGGAAAAGACAAGTTCATAATTAGCTAGAAGCCATCTCGCCGGGAAGTTCATCCTCGCCGAGTTAGCGAAACCATACTCACAATTGTACTCTGTATACTTCAAGCTTCGGCCCCGATTTAGTGAGATTACAGGAGCAGGAATGCCGCCTAGCCGCCCAGCCGGGAAGTTCATCCTTGCTACTTGTGAGATTTGTGGTGGCGATGATGAGACTATTTTTCATGCTCTCACCAAATGCACCTGGGCTAAGGTCTACTGGAAAAATTTGCGTGAACTCACAGGTGTCAAAATCCCTACCTTGCATCCTGATTCGTGGGCTATGGATCTTATCACATGTAGAACCACCTCTGATCGAGAGTCTTGTCCGATTTTGTGTGGGCTTTGGGCGGTTTGGAGCGCCCGGAACGCCCTCGCACATGGTGGTAAAGGGAAGCCCGTAAAATCAAGTGTTCAATGGGTTGTTGATGTTGCTTTCGACCTCTGGAATGCAGTACTAGAAATGGTCTGTAGCGTTCCCACACTTAAGTAATGTAAGGACACCTGTGTTATTGTGCTAGTCCCAGGATCAAATGCTAGCACCACAACGAAATATCATGCAAATGCATCAAATTCTATTACATCGCATGATCCAGTCTTTACAAAATAGTATTACAACTTGCATAGTCTTAGAAGACTAGCAGAAAACAGAACTACAACGGAAAACATAGTACAACATTGATCCCATCTTCTTCATGTGCTACAGGCAAAAATATGTTGATGATAGACTCGAGATCCTGAACGAAACCTCACTCGTCTTCAGATTCATCTGCAATATGGAATATGCAGCCACAAGGGAGTCAATACAATTTAATGTATTGGCAAGTAACACTATGGTGGATATAAATGGCAATACGAATACTACATGCATATTTGGTTGAGTAGAGTTTTGGCTAAGTTTGCATAAAGCCAGTTTTCTCCTATCTTTTTTTCATAAAACATTTTCATCTATAAAAGGTATCACTCATAGAAACCAATGAACCAGAACTAAATTAAGGAGTACCACAGATAGAGACCAGGGTAAATCTCCTTCCCATGTTCACCCATCAAAATTTTATTATGAAGTTGGCATGATGAGATTCTTCCGTCATTCCTTGTCCAATTGCTCAAATTGTCCATGACTGAGGACATGGCTAAGATCTTACTTTGTTGACTCTGCAGATTTTGTGCACTTTCACCTTAATCCTCAATTAGCCCAAACATCCTATACACGCTGAGTGCATTAAGGAAAGGAGAGAATTGAGACAAGAAATTCAGAAGGAGAATCCAACTCTACTGCAAGACCCGCTCCACCTATAATTTTGCTACCTCTTCTTGTCAAGCTGACGAGTTGAACTCTCACGACTTCATTCCAGACAGAGCCCATTGTCTTAAGGCTGCACGTGAAGCTTCTAAACTTGGAGGGACTTAGGAATCTCTTTGTTCCTGGGTGGCAAACCACAAGTGCACTCCTTAAGTGAAAAACACCATAGACATGGCCCCAAGGAACCACTCAACATAAACCTGACAATCACCAATTCCACCCAGGTGTTTCATTGATTAAGTACTTAGAATTTTCCTCAACATCTAATGAAAATAATTTAATAACAATGCTAAGCATCTACTAAGCTTAATGGCTACAAAGTAACTAGGTAAAAAAGGATGGCTACATACTACAGGGATAATAGCATAGCATAATATAACTTAGTAAAATTTCCTATCATGCATACTACTCAAAAATCAACTAATGCATATAGAAAATAATGGGTAGTTAATAATGTGTTACTTGCCTTTGAAGTTGGTGAAGTAGTTAAACTCTCTATTCAAAAAATGGAACGTCTCTCTCCGTACAATCTATACACTGAAAACACAATAACAAGTAAACAAGCATGCTAATATCAAACAAGAAAAAACATATAAAACAACAATCACAACAAAAGGGTTTTAAATAAGTTAGTCACAAAGATTCAACTTGTGAAAAGACTTAGTGAAAAAGGGCATAGGGTTAGTTACTAGGGCATGGGTTGGTTAAAGTTTAAGTTTGAAGAAAACAACCTATGATGGATTCCATACTTAGGGGAATTTCCAAGAGTTCACTAGGGGTGATTACACCACTTATTAAACCAAGGAAACATGACAATGTTTTTAACACTTAGTTATTTCACCAAAATAAAACAAGTGATTGGACTAAGTTTTTCTATCTTGTTAAGATTGGTCTTATATATCTTTGCCTTGTTATCTTCAAGTCCTTCTTCCATCTTATTGAGTGGCTTCTTATGACAAAGACGTTTGCATGTTTCTTCAATGTCCTTCCTTGTAGTACTCATTGAGTTGAAGAAAATCATTTGAAGTATCTATCTAGGATTATAGGGACTTAGTCATAAAGAGAAACAGAGGTAGTAGAGATTGTTAGAGTTTCTTTAAAAGGGGACTTCTAAGATCTGCTCTTCTTCTTCATCTTTTGGGAGAGTATTTCTTCTTGAGTTGGCTTCTTATTGAAGTTGTTCTTCTTGATGAAAAGTTCTTTGTTGAAGTCTTGGTCAAAACTCTCATCTCACTTGGAGAACAAATTCTAAGGCTTGGGAAAAACACACTAATCATCTTGAAAACAAATTCTAAGTATTGGAAAAAAAATCCTAAGCCTTCACATGATTGGTCTTGAAAAATCTTCATGCTCCTTTGTAGTTTTCTCCTTGGTGTTGTGTCTTGATTGAAACTTCCAACACTTTGGTTTTGGTACAAACTAGGGGCTGGTATTGATCCAACTTAGCCATAGCACAAGTCTTAGGGGACAGAAAAGAAAGGGAAGGAAAACTTAGAGAAAAGAGAGAGAGGTGGTTGTTCTTCTTGTCTTCTTGTTTTCTTCTAAGTGATTCTACCTCTTGAGATGATTCTAAAGTAGCTAAGTCCTTCATTGTTCTTCATGTAGTTTCTTCAACTTGCCTCCAAGGATGAAGAGGGGCACCTTTTCTTCACTTCATTGTCTTCACCAAACCAGACTTACTGGTTTTTCACCAAGAGTCTAGCTGGCTTAACTTAACTTAGAAATATTTCAAAGTTCCTAAGGGATTAGTATTCGGTATCTCTGGTCAAGAGTTAGCACTTAGAAATTTTGCAAATGAAAAATATATTAAAAACCTTTATTGAAAATAGTTAGGTCATAATAGTAAAAGAGCATAAAACTCCAAGGCAACTTTTTTACACTTAGTCTAATATGATTTTGGGCATTGGGGACTGTTAGTACACGACCTAGGGTTTACAAAAAATATTTTATTTACAAAATTTGAATTTATAGCATTTAAAATATGCCAAAAACGACCAAACAAGCATATTTGAAATTAAATATATTTAAAATAGTCAAATTTAAAAGTAGGCAGTACTAAATTATTATACATGTTCAGAGCTTCTCAAAAAGTTCAAGTTTGCTCAAACCGGATTTATAGATTAAAAGTTATTAACAAAACAAGATTTACATAGATTCAGAAATAACAAGTGTTTGCACGTATCAAAATTCAGTTTTCGTTATTTTAGTACAGTCTACACTTTGTACTGATTTCAAAAAGTACAAAATCATCAAAATTGGACTTACAGAACTAAAGATATGAATTTCTGAAGTTTAAACAATTTTCAGTGATTTTAAATCAATTTTAATCAAACTTTGACCAGGGAGTTGACTGGGCGCTGACTGTGCGCCGCATGGCCTGCCCTAATTGGCGCGGGGCTGGCGCGGATCCGACGCGGTGCTGACGCGACGCTGACGAGGCGTCCGACGTGGCAGGACAAGTGGCGCGACGGGATTGGCGCGTACCTGCTCGCTGCTGGATCTAACGTGGACCGTTGTATGGTGATCCGACGGTGGATGGGAGATGGAGAATCCCTCCGGCAGTCGTTCCTCGCCGGAGACGAAGGTGACAGTGGCGCGGCTCTCTGCCACGGCGATGGCGCCACTCCGATGATCTTCGGGATGCGGGGAGATCTCCACAGTTCTCAACTCGACACCGCGAGGATGATGGTGCTCGTGGTTGCGCCTGCTACGTATGTTGTTGACGGAGATAGGCGAACGGAAGGTTCGGTCGCTGGCGAACCGCGGATGGGGACGACACGGTGGCTACGGCGTTTCCCCGGCGACATGGAGGGTACGGGCTGGCGCGTCTCCTCTCCTCGGTTGTCCTCCTCGTGGACCCGAGAGGTGGCGTTGAGGGTCCTCGAGCTCCGTCAATGGTGGCCGGCGGCGATGGTTTTTTAGGGTTAGGGTTTTCGGCGGCGGAAACGCGCAGACGTCGAGGGAGGGGTCTTATAGGGGGGCGGCATGGCGTGCGGGAGGGGACAGAGAGAGGCGGCGGCGTGGCTATCTCCGTGTTTAGCGCGGACGTCGAGGCGGGCGTCACTCGTGACGTCAGCGGCAGGCCCGCCTGGAAGAGAGACAGGGGAGAGCTGCGCGGGCTTCTGCTGGGCTTCGGGGTCGTTTGGAGCTGCTCCCGTGCGGTGGTTAGGAAGTGGGCCGGGCCTCTGCCCTGGGTTTTCTATTCTTTTTTTTTCATTTCTCTTTTCTTTTTCATGTTTTCTTTTATATCTTTTGTTTTAAATGCCCAAATGAGCTCAAATTTATTTCTATGGTTTTGTAAAATTAACACCTTTAATATGAAAACATTTGTGTGTTGTTTCATCATACCTAAAATAATTATATTTTCAAAATATGATTAATCATTAATAACAACTACATGCTATTTTTAAAATAGAATAAAATTGATAATTTGAAATGTGGTTTAATAAATTCAGAGAGGTGAAACCAATGTATATATTGTCTTTAAATGCCTTTTACTTGTTTTCATAAACCAAATAATTTATATAAACACTTTATGGCTAATACTTGGTGTAATATTTGAAAACAATATAATTTTTTTTCAAGAGAAACATTTTGGAGGCATATTGTTTAAACATTAAACATTTTCCAGTAATAAATGAAAAACTTTTATGAATAAGTTTTGTTAAGATAAATCAATTATTTTGAATAAGCTTTAGGGTTTATGGTATTAGAGGCATATTGGGTTTTCAATTCCAATAAGGGTGGAATGACATAATATTTCCTTTGTGTTGAAGTTTTTTTGTGGCTTGCACTATCGAGAAAAACAAAAGTTTTAAATTTTTGTGATCTTTGAATTTCTCCAAAAATCAGGGATGTTATAGACTACCACCCTTAAAAGAAATCTCGTCCCGAGATTTGGGAAGGCTAGAAAGAAAGATAGGTTTGGGTTACTTGGGTTCCATTGCAACTGGGTGGCTACCACCCTTAAAAGAAATCTTTGTGGGTTCACCAATCTCATGGCTTGTGTGGCTTGTCTCTAGATGGATTGAGTAGAACTTTGCTTCGCAGTAGGTCTTCAGACTAACTGGTGCATGTTGAACTCCACGCGGCGCAAAGGGGTCACTCTTTGGGTCAATCAAAAGTCCTTTGGTGATTCTCAACTTGGTCTTTTTATGTCTTTGGCCATCTTCCATCTTGTTGTTGTCCTTCTCATGGTTGTTGGCATTCTAGCTAGGTATTTGGATGGGTTTATCATAGATGAGTAGAGATTTAGAAAGATATAAAGGAGATTTCTACCTATCACAACAGAGCAACAAAAATACATCTTACAATCAACATCTAATCAAACATTCTTTACACCAAACAACAAGGTATTGGAAAACAAACTAATATGGCCATACCACACTTATTGGAATGATCAATACACTAACACGATCACGTTGTTCTAACAAAGTAACTAGATTGGTGGTCTCATCTATATCTTCTGGAGTCTCCTCAGGCTCTTCTCCCAACACCTTGAGGTGTTTGTAATTGTTGTGAAGTCTGGATATATCTCCAAGTTTCTTCAATTGTCTTGAATGTAGATCTTCATGTTGAAACCAAAGGGTCATGTGAAAGGTATTCCTTGTGCTTCATGTCATGATTATCACCAATCATGTCTTGATGGAGAGTTAGGTCATCTATCATCAGAGAAGAAGACTTTGAAGATGAATAATGGCTGAGAAGATATAAGAAATATTTAAGACGAGTTTTGTTTCTAGAAAGTTTGAACAAAGTAGATTTTCAATCCTATGGTCTTTTCCAAACTTAGGGTCTCGAATTCTACAGGGAACACAATGCTCTGATACCATTTTGTAGCGTTCCCACATTTAAGTAATGTAAGGACACCTGTGTTATTGTGCTAGTCCCTGGATTAAATGCTAGCACCACAGTACAAAATGAAATATCATGCAAATGCATCAAATTCTATTACATCACATGATCCAGTCTTTACAAAATAGTATTACAAATTTCATGGTCTTAGAAGACTAGCAGAAAACAGAACTACAGCGGAAAACATAGTACAACATTGAGCCCATCTTCTTCATGTGCTACAGGCAAAAAACATGTTGGCGATAGACTCGAGATCCTGAACGAAACCTCACTCGTATTCAGATTCATCTGCAATATGGAATATGCAGCCACAAGGGAGTCAATACAATTTAATGTATTGGCAAGTAACACTATGGTGGATATAAATGGCAAGACTAATACTACATCCATATTTGGCTGAGTGGAGTTTTGGCTAAGTTTGCATAAAGCCAGTTTTCTCCTATCTTTTTTTCATAAAACATTTTCATCTATAAAAGGTATCACTGATAGAAACCAATGAACCAGAACTAAATTAAGGAGTGCCACTGATAGAGACCAGGGTAAATCTCCTTCCCATGTTCACCCATCAAAATTTTATTATGAAGTTCGCATGATGAGATTCTTCCGTCATTCCTTGTCCAACTGCTCAAATAGTCCATGACCGGGGACACGGCTAAGATCTTAGTTTGCTGACTCTGTAGAGTTTGTGCACTTTGACCTTAATCCTCAATTAGCCCAAACATCCTATACACGCTGAGTGCATTAAGGAAATGAGAGAATTGAGACATGAAATTCAGAAGGAGAATCCAACTCTACTGCAAGACCCACTCCACCTATAATTTTGCTACCTCTTCTTGTCAAGCTGACGAGTTGAACTCTCACGACTTCATTCCAGACAGAGCCCATTGTCTTAAGGCTGCACGTGAAGCTTCTAAACTTGGAGGGACTTAGGAATCTCTTTGTTCCTGGGTGGCAAACCACAAGTGCACTCCTTAGGTGAAAAACACCATAGACATGGCCCCAAGGAGCCACTCAACATAAACCTTGCAATCACCAATTCCACCCAGGTGTTTCATTGATTAAGTACTTAGAATTTTCCTCAACATCTAATGAAAACAATTTAATAGCAATGCTAAGCATCTACTAAGCTTAATGGCTACAAAGTAACCAGGTAAAAAAGGATGGCTACATACTACAGGGATAATAGCATAGCATAATATAACTAGTAAAATTTCCTATCATGCATATGATGGCTAGGTTGAGACTCCAAGTGCAGAGTGTGTAGCTAGTGGCAAGCCTTCTTCCCCACGAGGGTGACTCGAGGGTTTATATCGAACTCTTGGGGAGCTAGTATTTCAGCAGTTGTCTTCCAAGCTTCCTCCAGGATCCTGCAAACAAGTAGAGATTTTTGTGCCCTCAACCTCACCAAGTGGTTGTCAAGCACAAGGTGTGAGACTTCTAAATTGCAATGCAAAACTGAAAGTAAATGTGCAATAATTAAATCTACTACTAAATGCAAATGAGAAAATAAATATGCAATGGATTGTTTTTGTATTTTTGTGATGCAAGTGGTGATGGAGATAATGTAAATTCGAATTGGAGATGCAAGTAAAGTAAAGTGCAAGTAAAGTAAATTGCAGCAAAGTAACTAGAGTGTTTTCTTATAATTAAAATAGGACCGGGGTTCATGGTTTCACACTTGCATTCTCTCAAATAAAGTGGTAGACGGTGGACATAAAGAATTACATGTGAGATTACAATAACATGTTTAACATTGAGTACTTTCATATGGGCATCACGTCCTAGCATAGAGATCTCTACGGTCATATTGATCCCTCTTATACTCCACCAAGATGCGAAATAAATCATAACACCTCGATAATTAAGGAAAAACCAGAGTATAGCTTTAAGCAATGTGACATGAAGTTGAAGTAAGAACTTGCTAGATCTAGTCATGGAGATTGATTAGTGTCACTTCAAATCCCCGGTAACAAGGTACTCCTTTTTATCCCTAGTGAGATAACTAAGAAAGGTTTAACAAAACCTAAGTGGATCGCTGAACTTCTGTCACTTTCACAACACTAGCCACCCCCCCGTTACTCCAACTAATGCACCCATCACCCCACACACGCTCTCAAGAACTAGATTGATCAAAGCTAGCAAATAAGAACGGGGTACATAAGATACATCTACTCAAATAACTCAAGAGAAACAATTGCAATCTCAGATTCAATAACTCATAGAAAAGATCCACCACATAGGAATTACAACGGTGCCCGTAATCATGTGAGGCAGCTCATACGGATCTAATTAGTGAAGCACATAGAGAGAGAGATACAAGTGCTACTTCCACAAACCCATAGCCCTGGGGTGGACTACTCCCTCTTCATGGAGATGTCGATGGAGATGACGTTGGAGGGGTAGGAGATCACACCGGCGGCGCCCCACCGGAGTTTTCCCCCTCCAATCTAGAACTTCTGGTCTCTATTTTGGTGTTTCGGTGTTTCGGTGGCGCTCTCCTCCGTAAGGGTACGGGGGACCCTTTTTATAATCGGTTTTAGGTCAAGACGGAGTCGGTAAGTCAAAGATGGAAGGAATTGGGGCCACAGGGGCCAAAAGGGGGCCTCTCACGCGGCCAAGGAATCAGGCCGCGTGGAGGGTCCTCTTTTGGGCCTCCTTGCCCAATTCTCGTGGATCCTTCGCCCGCAAGTCTTCTCCTTCCAAGAAAATGACCCCCGCAGATTTTCAGGTGATTTCGCGGAAGTTTGCCCCCTGAAACGTAAAAAATATAGAAAACGTGGTTTCTGACAGGCAGGGTTAATTCCATAAAAGTTGGGGGACTTTGTAATTTAACCCCAAAATACTATAAAACATTGAATTATACCCTTATATGATGCAATATGTAATAGAAAACCATGTGAAAATATGCAAAATTTATCATTTTACATGCATCCGCACACTACTCAAAAATCAACTAATGCATATAGAAAATAATGGGTAGTTAATGATGTGTTACTTGCCTTTGAAGTTGGTGAAGAAGTTAAACTCTCTCTTCACAAAATGGAACATCTCTCTCCGTACAATCAATACACTGAAAACACAATAACAAGTAAACAAGCATGCTAACAATCAAACAAGAAGAAAACATATAAAACACCAATCACAACAAAAGGGTTTTAAATAAGTTAGTCACAAAGATTCAACTTGTAAAAATACTTAGTGAAAGAGGGCATAGGGTTAGTTACTAGGGCATGGGTTGGTTAAAGTTTAAGTTTGAAGAAAACAATCTATGATGGATTCCATACTTAGGGGAATTTCCAAGAGTTCACTAGGGGTGATTACACCCCTTATTAAACCAAGGAAACATGACAATGTTTTTAACACTTAGTTATTTCACCAAAATAAAACAAGTGATTGGACTAAGTTTTTCTATCTTGTTAAGATTGATCTTATATATATTTGCCTTGTTTTCTTCAAGTCCTTCTTCCATCTTATTGAGTGGCTTCTGATGTCTAAGTCTTTTGCATGTTTCTTCAATGTCCTTGCTTGTAGTACTCCTCATTGAGTTGAAGAAAAGCATTTGAAGTATCTATCTAGGATTCTAGGGACTTAGTCATAAAGAGAAACAGAGGTAGTAGAGATTGTTAGAGTTTCTTTAAAAAGGGGACTTCTAAGATCTGCTCTTCTTCTTCATCTTCTGGGAGAGTATTTCTTCTTGAGTTGGCTTCTTATTGAAGTTGTTCTTCTTGATGAAAAGTTCCTTTTTGATGTCTTGGTCAAAACTCTCATCTCACTTGGAGAACAAATTCTGAGGCTTGGGAAAAACACACTAATCATCTTGAAAACAAATTCTAAGTATTGGAAAAAAAATCCTAAGCCTTCACATGATTGGTCTTGGAAAATCTTCATGCTCCTTTTTAGTTTCCTCCTTGGTGTTGTGTCTTGATTGAAACTTCCAACACTTCGGTTTTGGTACAAACTAGGGGCTGGTCTTGATCCAACTTAGCCATAGCACAAGTCTTAGGGGACAGAAAAGAAAGGGAAGGAAAACTTAGAGAAAAGAGAGAGAGGTGGTTGGTCTTCTTGTCTTCTTGTTTTCTTCAAAGTGCTTCTACCTCTTGAGATGATTCTGAAGTTGCTAAGTCCTTCATTGTTCTTCATGTAGTTTCTTCAGCTTGACTCCAAGGATGAAGAGGGGCACCTTTTCACTTCATTGTCTTCACCAAACCAGACTTAATGGTTTTTCATCAAGAGGCCAACTTGCTTAACTTAACTTAGAAATATTTCAAAGTTCCTAAGGGATTAGTATTCGGTATCTCTGGTCAAGAGTTAGCACTTAGAGAAATTTTGCAAATGAAAAATATATTAAAAACCTTTATTTAAAATAGTTAGGTCATAATAGTAAAAGAGCATAAAAATCCAAGGCAACATTTTTACACTTAGCCTAATATGATTTTGGGCATTGGGGACTGTTAGTGCACGACCTAGGGTTTACAAAAATATTTTATTTACAAAATTTGAATTTATAGAATTTAAAATATGTCAAAAATGACCAAACAAGCATATTTGAAATTAAATATATTTAAAATAGTCAAATTTAAAATTAGGCAGTACTAAATTATTATACATGTTCAGGGCTTCTCAAAAAGTTCAAGTTTGCTCAAAATAGATTTATAGATTAAAAGTTATCAACAAAACAAGATTTACATAGATTCAGAAATAACAAGTGTGTGCACGTATCAAAATTCAGTTTTCATAATTTTAGTACATTCTGCACATTGTGCTGATTTCAAAAAGTACAAAATCATCGAAATTAGACTTACAGAACTAAAGATGTGAATTTCTGAAGTTTAAACAATTTTAATCAAACTTTGACCAGGGAGTTGACTGGGCGCTGACTGTGCGCCGCATGGCCTGCTCTGATTGGTGCAGGGCTGGCGCGGATCCAACGCGGCGCTGACGAGGTGTCCGACGTGGCAGGACAAGTGGTGCGACGGGATTGGCGCGTACCTGTTCGCTGCTGGATCTAACGTGGACCGTTATATGGCGATCCGACGGTGGTTGGGAGATGGAGAATCCCTCCGGCAGTCGTTCCTTGCCGGAGACGAAGGTGACGGTGGCGCGGCTCTCTGCCACGGACGACGGCGCCACTCCGGTGATCTTCGGGATGCGGGGAGATCTCCACGGTTCTCAACTCGACACCGCGACGATGGTGGTGGCCGTGGTTGCGCCTGCTGCGGATGTTGTTGACGGAGATAGGCGAACGGAAGGTTCGGTCGCCGGCGAACCGCGGATGGGGACGACACGGTGGCTACGGCGTTTCCCCGGTGACATGGAGGGTACGGGCGGGCGCGTCTCCTCTCCTCGGTTCTCCTCCTCGTGGACCCGAGAGGTGGCGTTGAGGGTCCCCCGAGCTCCGTCAATGGTGGCCGGTGGTTAAGAAATCGTGGCGGCGGCGATGGTTTTTAGGGTTAGGGTTTTCGGCGGCGGAAACACGCAGACGTCGAGGGAGGGGTCTTATAGGGGGCGGCGTGGCGTGCGGGAGGGGGCAGAGAGAGGCGGCGGCGTGGCTATCTCCGTGTTCAGCGCGGACGTCGAGGCGAGCGTCACTCGTGACGTCAGCGGCGGGGCCCGCCTGGAAGAGAGACATGGGAGAGCTGCGCGGGCTTCTACTGGGCTTCGGGGTCGTTTGGAGCTGCTCCCGTGCGGTGGTTAGGAAGTGGGCCGGGCCTCTTCCCTGGGTTTTCTATTCTCTTTTTTTTCATTTCTCTTTTCTTTTTCCTGTTTTCTTTTATATCTTTTGTTTTAAATGCCCAAATGAGCTCAAATTTATTTCCATGGTTTTGTAAAATTAACACCTTTAATATGAAAACATTTGTGTGTTGTTTCATCACACCTAAAATAATTATATTTCCAAAATATGATTAATCATTAATAACAACTACGTGCTATTTTAAAATAGAATAAAATTGATAATTTGAAATGTGGTTTAATAAATTCAGAGAGGTGAAACCAATGTATATATTGTCTTTAAATGCCTTTTACTTGTTTTCATAAACCAAATAATTTATATAAACACTTTATGGCTAATACTTGGTGTAATATTTGAAAACAATATAATTTTTTTTCAAGAGAAACATTTTGGAGGCATAGTGTTTAAACATTAAACATTTTCAAGTAATAAATGAAAACCTTTCATGAAATAAGTTTTGTTAAGATAAAGCAATTATTTTGAATAAGCTTTAGGGTTTATGGTATTAGAGGCATATTGGGTTTTCAATTCCAATAAGGGTGGAATGACATAATATTTCCTTTGCGTTGAAGTTTTTTTTTTGTGGCTTGCACTATCGAGAAAAACAAAAGTTTTAAATTTTTGTGATTTTTGAAAATCAGGGATGTTAGATGGTCTTGGTGACAAGGTAAAAAAATGTGAGTTGCGGAAACCACCTGAGGGTGACTTTGTAAAGATCAACGTTGATGCTGGTTTTCAACATAATGATCTGCAACGTACAACTGGCTTCTTAATGCGTGACTGCTAGGGGGATTACTTCATGCAAGATCAAGATTCTACCGTGATGCTACTAGTGCCCTTGTCATGGAGGCCATTGTCCTTAGGGATGGTGTCAAGATGGCCATTGATTTGCGGAAGACCAAAATCCTGATTGAAAGTGATGCTGAGGTGCTTGTTAACTCGTGGGCAAAGTCTGGAGAGGACAGATCAGAGGTGGCCACCATCTTGAGGGAGGTCAAGGAATTGAGTAGGTTTTTTTCTAGTTTTCAACTCAGCTTTCTTCATAGATTAGCCAATGTTGGGGCTCATCTGTGCGCAAAATCTGCTACTGCTGTTAGGCAAAGGTGTACTTGGGTGAACATGGTCCCTAGTTTCCTGGCATCCTACTATTTCTATTACTTGAAATGTTCCTGAATCGTAAAAAAAAAGAGTCTCTAAAATAGTAGGCCAGAGGCAAGAAATTGAAAAAATAGTGAAGAGAAGACAACAGATTATCATTAATGATGCCTTCTGATTTTTACATATTTTGACGCACCCCATAGACCTAATATGTCGGTATATCCTAAAAAATTATAAAGAATGTAAAATTAGGGTAATACCATGTTCAAAATTTCATACGTGTATTTCTGATTTTAGCGCTAAATGGGGTATTAAGGTAGTCGCATGGGCAACCGTGGGGTAAAAAGTGAAAATCACTCTATATGAAAACAATGTATATCTTTTTTTGTGAAAATGCCAAAGTTGGAGGGACTCAAATGCATTTGCCGAAAAGAAGGCGATTCGCTCCTAGACCGAACGCACCAAAAAGTTCAAAATCTTTTTCTTCCTCCCCGAATCGTCGCGTGCCCCGCGGCCTCCCATTTCCCACGCCGCCACCGCGGGCACCTCCTCCACCGACGACGCAGCGGAGGAGGGAGTAGGGGGAACGATGGCGGCCGCGAAGGCGGGGGACGGCGAGGATCCGCGGTGGAGGAGGAGCAACACTGACTGCGTCTTCTTCCTCGTCTCCCGCGTCAGCTGCACCAAGGTACCGTACGGCGCAAAACCCTAGCGCAAATCCGTCGATTCATTGGGTTTTCCGCGTCTCCTTGCCGGCGAATGGTGCTACATACCGCCTCCGTTGATTGATTTACTGATCGGAGTTTGTGTGGGGTTTTCGTCGCAGGGGTCCAAGTGCGAGTACCGCCACTGCGAGGGGGCACGGTTCAACCCCAAGAACTGCTGGTACTGGTTCCACGGCAACTGCGTCAATCCAAGCTGCACCTTTCGCCACCCTGTGCGTGATCCGTACTTCCGCACCCACTGTGTTCAATGCCACCTTTTAATTGACATGTGTCTGTGCTTCTGTAATCGAGAAAAAAAACGTGCGTGTGTGCGTACTTGCTTGCATGCCTAGGACGTTGCTTTGGTAGCTAGTGATGGGCGTCATTGTTACGCTTCTGCTAAGCTAACTTGGTGGTGGTGCAATTTGTGAAGAAGGGTTGCATGCCTAAGATGTCATTATCACAGTGGATCTGTTTTTTGCTAATAGATCATCCTTGTGAGCATTTGCCATAAAAAATCACAAACAACCTTCAGCTTATTCTAGGCCTACATTGGCCCCAATTATTTTATTCCACCATGCGCACTGAGCCCACCTACTTTTAACCGGAGCTAGCAAAAATTTTGTGGAGAAAGTTTTGTTTGCGTTGTGGGTTTGTGACAGGCTGATATCAAATAATCTGTCTCTGTCTATGCTCTTACCAAATCTACAAATAGGTTTCTAATTCATGGACTTATCATGATATCCTGGCTTTGTTAAGAAATTCCTGAGTTTATTGACTGAAGCAAGTTCATGCTTTACATTCTTTATGCTCTTTTAGCTGGCTCGAATGGTTTGTTGAACCTTTTTTCATAGATACACAGGAAGAACTAGGTATGAATTTAATTATCAAGAATGTGCACCCAAATCCAAGCCAAATGTGACTTGGAAATGGATGAAATGGGTGTAGAACCACACCTCTAGTTTCCTAATAATTTTCCTATATGCTATTTTGAATGGCATCATTTGGTGCTACTTGTTATCTGATTAGCTTCTCCTGTTGCAGCCAATGGAAAATTTCAACAAAACCAAGTCCTTGTCAGTCCAAACCTCATCACATGGTTCTATTTCTGCCAAGGCAACCAGTCCTTGTTATTTCTACTACAGCTCATGCTGTACAAGAGCTGACAATTGTCCTTTCCTACATGAGCCTCGAACTCCTAACAATGATGTGGTAATTACTTCTGAAGCTGCTACTTTCAATCCTCATGTCAATGAATATTCTGCTCGAGATGAGATGGTTGAGATATCGATGAATGCTCAAGAAAATCCTTGTCAAGATATCCCTTATCACATAAGGAAATGTCACTCAGAAGAATTTCATGAGTCAAGATATCCTGAATTTGATGGTGCTACCATTACACCTGAACCATCAATTGGTATGGGCAAGTACATGAAATGTTCCACTCACTCAGAACAGAGCTCAGGAAATTCAACAATGGATACAGAGCAAGATGAAGGTCGTGATTCGTCCCCTGGATTTGATGTGCTCGTGGATGACAGGCTCTCTAACAAGAATGATCTTGAGCAACAACTGGCACAGAAAAGAGATGCTCAAGCGCTTCATGCAAAATATGATATTGGAGATGCAGCTTGTTATGATCGGGATTATTATGATTCTCTGTACTACGGGCAAGCGTTTTGTGGCTTTAATGATCAACATGGTTATTTGTATCTTGAAGGAGTTCAAGACCATGATAAAGAGACCACTTTGGGACATGCACCACGCACTATAAGAAATCTTGCAAGGTCAACTTCTGATGAGTATGAAAAAAGGTTCTTCAATTCCAGAAACTTCATCAGCTCAGCTGCAGGTGTTGTTTTTCTTCGTCAGCATACTGAGACAAGACACTCTTCAAAGAGAAGACATGAGAAGAGAAAAGTGCTAAGGGCAGGAAGGGTCACACTAAGATGCATTGGGGTCTTCAACCCATGAGTGATTCCCAAGATACTGAATCAAGGTCCACTCGTCGCAGGCAAGATTCCTTGATGGAAATGTGTCCTCAGTCTGGTGTCTGTGCTACCTTCAGGGGACAGAAGAGGAAACGTAGAGGAAAACAGCACAATGCTATTTCTGCTAGATCTTCTGAACATCCTACAACAGAATTTACTGGTCCGAAGACCCTAGCTCAGATAAAAGAAGAAAATTGTGTATCCAAGTCAAGTTTTAGCCACTGTGCTGCTCGCAGGCCTCATGGGGGATTCTTCTCAAGTGATTTCGAGGGCCCCAAATCTCTGACTGAGCTACTCAAGGCCAAGGGTAGGATTTCGATTGGTTAGTCCAACTTACTGTTGCAAGTGCATATAAACTGAAATATCGTCAGTTTTCTGCTCTAATTGGTTAGAATGATGTCTATGGAAGCTGTTTAGCAACTCGGAAGCACTTCTGTCCGAGAGAATGGAACATGCAGTATCAATTTTCTCAATTATCTGCAGAAAAACCATCAACAGTCTGGTCAATTTTAAGAGGAAGTGATCAATATTCAGGAATGACTAGCTGCTATAGTTAGTAAATGATGTTAATTAACTTGTTAATTCATGTTGCTACGTTCTTAAATCGTTGCTATTAGTTAGGACTCGCTGGAGATATAATTTTGTTAGGTCTTTGCAGACCATCAATTAACATTGTGGCACGGTCATCAGCTTCATTTCTGTATGTCTGCACAGTTTATGTCAGTCTGAACTGCTTTGTAAGCAACAGTGTGTGCCTTTGTGCATATAATATAAACTATTCCCTCCGTCTCATATTAATTGTCTCAAAGTTGGACAAAAGTAGATGTATCTAACACTGAAATATGTCTAGATACATCCACTTTTGTCCAACTTTGAGACAATTTATATGAGACGGAGGGAGTATATGATAGTTTGCTTAACCTACCCTCTTTCTAACGTGATGCTTGCATGCATGAAAATTTAGTGGGCAGCCTGGCATGTAATATTCATGTACTCCATTTTTTCTGACAGTGACAAATGAGCGTAAACCATATTTCATTTATTTATTTTATGAAAAATGATAATGCATATTGAGAGCCTAGTGCTCCCTATTCTGTCTACTTTTGTATTTTTTCTATATGTTGCAAACACTAAGGAGTCATATTTGCCTTTTGACCTGTTGGGCGAACAATCATTTTGTGGTGAAGAACATTAGCATACGTTCCTATGTAAATTTTAATGAAGGTTAATATGTTGGTGGCTTAGCCCCAGTTGGAGTATGTGCTCTGGTTGGATCGGTGAATATATCTAATTAGGTGATTGTGAGGCTTGTAACCCTGAACTAACTCCCTTTTCGATGAAATTAAACGAAAAGGCTTTTTGTGTTTTCTTGGAAAAATAACTACCACTGCCATGAAAATGGCCTGACGGTGCGGCATAGAGGATTGGGGAGTAGACCATGTGCTTGGGAGGAGGGAGACATACGTAGATGTAAACCACATTTTGATGGGTGACGTGGGCTTGTTTTTGTTGATCATGTGGATTGCTATATTTTTTCTTTTCCAATTTTAATTTGATTAGTAGCATGCTGAAAGTTAGTAGATGTAAACCACATATTTTATGTGTGATGTGGGTTTGTTTTTGTTAATCATGTGGATTGCTATATTTTTTTTCTTTTCTGATTTTAATTTGATTAAGCAGTGGGGAGTTCTAGAGAATGCGAGTCAAAGTGTTTTGTTATGTTGATCTGTTTTCTGGGGAAGGCTTTGGTGGGTATTTTAATACGAAATGGTGTAGTGAATTTTAGAATAAAAGAGAATCAGGTAATGATATTTGCTGTTTATTCTGCATTTAATGTGAAGCTATTTTAGGCTAATATTGTGTTAGCTCTTAAATACTACTACATTACAACAAACAAGACGGTGTTTCGACTAGTAATACTTATGTAGACAGGCAGAGGTCCCAGGTTTGTTTAATACATGATTTGGTGTCAATTCATTGTGCAAGCGTAACTTACATTTTTCCTATATCTTGAGTCTCCTCCAGTTGTCGCCATCATGTGACTCATCCTGAATTTTCTTATGGTTACCCTTCCTTGATATGCACGTATATTATTAGGTTTGGTCAGTACACACTTTCTTCCCAAGTCCCAACTGCAGTACTTATTATGCACCATAGGACTTCCTAGGTAGAAACACTCACAAACACAGGTGGGGAGGTATCGAATTAAGTGGAGAGGAAGATGGCAGAGCTGCAGAGATCTTCCCAAACATTTAGGAGGTCTGGTTCATCTGGTCTGATCTGGGAGGATAGGCTTATGCCCGAAGACCAGAACCAGAGGGATCAAGGAGCAACTGGGGAGGCAGAGGTCAACAGCTTAGAACTCAAGGAGCTAAGGCACTCCCGTAGCGTGGGGTCCAGTGTAGGGGCCATGACAGCGCGGAGCGTGGCGGCAGGTCCAACGACGGCAACCAGGCCTTCCGTACTCGACATGTTCCGCCTACTCTTGATCCACCTTCACCCAAGCTTCCTAGCTGCATGTTCTGTGGAATTTTTAAGAAGGAAGAACCCTCACAGCTATCCAAGCCCAGAAGGTACTAGGGTGGTGTATGTATTTTCGAGTGTTCGTGGGTAGGGATGTAGGAGATTATGGGGTTGATTAAAGTGCAGGTGTATCATAATAACTCTGTTCGTTTTGTGAGACTTAGCCGTTATTTGAATAGGTTAGCATGCTTTGTTGTGTGCTGTTGCTACCTTCTTTTTCTTCTTCAGTATATCTTTGAAGTCATTCAGATGCCCATGTACATTATGTGCAGATGATGTTTTTTTTTTCATTATACTACTCCCTCCGATCCCAAATAAGTGTCGCTGGAAATGAAGTAGCTATGTACAACTCTCGTATACAACTCATGACACTTATTTGGGATGGGAGGGAGTATGTGTTTCACTGGATGGTTAAAACTTGTGGTCCTGAATACTGACCATGGTCTATGTTCATGACCTTGATTAGCCAGTAAATTCAGCTGCTTAAGCTGCATCCTGAGTTCACTTCTTCAAGTAACAAGCTATTATATTCTGGCTACTATTGTATCCTTTTTTAGTGCATTACGTACTGCTTTCCATTCCTTGTAATGAATTTAGTGCTCCAATTTATATGTTTCTTAAGATATGGGTGCCTGGTTGAGAACCACTTTCTTAAAACTATATACTACTCCCTCCGTTCCTAAATATAAGATGTTCTAGCTATTGCACATGTTGACTAGATGAATATACACTTAGTTGTCTAGATACATGTAGTTACATGTGAATGTGGATAAAGGATAAAACATCTTATACTGCTATTTAGGAACGGAGGGAGTAGAAAATAAATCTGTTAGATATAGGAAACCACTTCACAGATTTTTCTTAGCTTGAATCCACATCAACTGTTGGAAGCTTGAATGTTTCAGTCACCACTTGAATGATTTTGTTTGCATGGATGACTAAGTCAAAGTCAATATTTCAACAGTGCATACCTTTCTAGTTGTATCTTTGGGTTCAACCCCAATTGCTTCTGTCAAGCAATACATAACAACAGTTACAATGCTATCATGTGATGTAGGCTACTGTCTCTATAGACCGTCGCTCGCTTCATTAGTTCTTAATGCTTAGTTGAGATATATTTTTGAGATCCTGGGCCTTTGGCCATTGTATTGACTTTTGAGTTTTGAGCTCATGCTGTCATACAAACTGGGTACTTCTGGTGCTTTTGCTTTTTTTTTTCCTAAGCTGTACAGTAGGTTTCCCTACCGCTTATATTTTGTATTTTCTATAAATGTCTGCACAGGAAGAAAAAAAACAGGTACTCCAACACAATTACAAGTTGTCACACCAACCCTGAAAAGCTGAAACCCCCGAGTAAGCTTTTTTCCTGTTGGCCCTGTGTGTGAGGAGCTGCATTTCTTCGGTGCTTTTACTGGGGGATGCTCAAACTAAAATGTTTTATTGTAGTTTATGATCCTCCTCTGTTTCATCGTAATCCATATGCAGAGCACTCGTGGTCTAGAAATTTGGCTGCAACATGTGTCCGGATGCAGACTTAGATTATATGTGCTTATAGCAGAATAATGTGGATATTAGTTTGGTAGGTCTCTTAGCGAACTTATTAGCCATGAGTGGTAGACCATTTGATCTGTTCTATTTCCACCTCGGCTCTCGTAATACAATAAAAGGTGAGTGGCAATATGGTCTTAGCATATGCAGATTAGGAAACGTTATCTTGCAATTTTGTGAGTTTCATCTTCCAAAAAGTGGATTTTTGACACTGTTCTATCAACTGACTGCCATAAGATAGGTGTGTGGTTTTTTTTTTGGACGGAAAATGCAGACGGAGCTGCGTTTCATTGCTTTAGAAGGAGGGTACAAGACGTACAGAGGTTTGAAAAACAGAAAAATAAAAAACTACAGAAATGGAACACCTTCAAGAACAAAGGCGCACACGAAAGTAATCTGAACTTAGTCGGGTTCTCTAGGTCTATGCAGCAGGAAGCTAGCCTTGGGTCGGCCTGCATCACGCCACAGCTTCGCTTCATCAAGGATGGAAGTGTGGATGCGGTTGAGCGAGGCAGCATTGTTCTGAAAAACTCGGGCATTGCGCTCCTTCCATAGCGTCCACCAGGTTAGATGCACCACCGCGTTCCAGCTCTTGCGGTTCTGCGTCGGCAACAGGGCGCGCGTGCAAAGCATCCAATTCTCCAGCGAGGTGACACCTTGTCCGGGGGTGAGAGTAGAGGGAAGCTGGGCCGATGCCACAAGTCTCTCCCAAATCCTGATGATCACCGGGCAGGTGGCCAGAAGGTGCAGCGCCGTCTCTGGTTCGCTCAGGCAGAACACACATGCAGCATTATGGGGCCAACCCTTCTTCATCAAACAGTCTGCGGTGCGGCATTTGCATAGGTGTGTGGTTAGGAACTTGTAGGACTCACTAGATAATCATGGGACTGGTGATGATTTCTCCCTATCTTTATATTGACAGAATTCCAAGTAGTCAGCCCACTCCCCAATGAGGGTTCAAACATGTAGTGGCGTGGTCTTAAATCTCAGTGAGCTAATCACATGATCATTGCTATGGTTCCTTGTGATTTCTTTTTACTATCTTCATAGGATATCAGGATAAACCTTCCTGTCTACCATTCAACCTCCTGCGTGGTCATTCAAGTCGATGCCTGTTATTACACGGCCTGGGCTGTGATTCGTAGGAAGCATTTGAACATTAGCTGGCAGGTTGAGTAAAACAGGCACGTCGGTAGTTACACTATATAGCATTTCGACGAGCTGTGGTAAAACTTACAGCCTATTCTCCTCACTACATTCTACATACAAGTGATTTTGATGGTGATTTCTTTTTGACTGTCTTTTGCCCGGTCCTTCAGGCAGACAACTAAATAGCAGAACTGGGAACAGCCTCAAAGCACTGCTTCTGCTTCCATCCTGTATTTTTGGACAGAAGGAAGAGTTCACGTTTCTTCTTATGTTTCTTCTTATGCTATGTTATGCTCTGAATAATATTCACAGGGTGCACAACGTTTTCACTATAAGCTCCATATAACTGATTTTTTTCTTCTTCTTGTTACCTGAACTCCTGCAATTTCCTTGGATTAACCAACAGAAGGTTACTATTTGTTCTTTCATTCGATAATATGATGCTAATGCTGCTGGCTGTCAAAACAACTTTGTTTGGAGATATGCAATGTATTGCAGTGTTTGTTATGATAAACCACCCTTATCTATGGTGTAGAATATGTTTGGTGATGTTTTCATGTTAATTAAGCTCAAAAGTTAGCGCCTTAGCATGTTCAAGCCAAAGCAGGAACGTCAACGTGACATGGCATGGCAGTGTGCATATCAGGTGTACCGTGTAGTACGTTCATAGCCTCCATATTTCTGCGGATTATTGATATTGAAGCAGCTGAATGTAGTGTACACAGGTGAGTGCTTGAAATTTCAAGGATTATTCTCAGTCGTACACTCCATGGAAATGGTAGAGGAGAGCTGACATGAACGTTGTCATAGCGGTTCCGTTTGAAACAAACTCGCATACTGAAGATGACGCTTCTATCTGGAGACAACACCTGAAAAGTTTGACCGCATTCGTGTTGTTTACTTCAGGTTTACTTTCAATTGTATGACCACACCAGTTGGTCAGACAATAAACAAGAAATGCAAGGAAATTAGTACAAGGAAAACAACGTTTTTAGCATTGTTGCCCTAAAAACCATTTTTAGGCACGAAATGCTAAAAACCATCATCCAACAGATGCCCAGATGCCCTAAAAGGTGCCTTATTTTAGGTTTGCCCCAAATTTTGCTTCTCTCTGCCTCAAGGCTTGCCCCAAATTTTGGTCCTGAGAGGACTGCACGCGGCCGTTGCCCTTTCCCCCATTTCGCACGTGCGCGTAGCCAACCGCTGAAATTTTCACTGTCCTGCCGGCCTGCCCCCACCCTGCCTCAATCCCCGATCGCCCCGGCCTAGATCCGTCGCCCCTCTACCGCAAAAGCTCGCCGCCGACCCCCGCGCAGCAGATCCCCGTCGAATCCCGCCGCCAAAATGGCCTTGGATGCCCTGCCGCGCCGTGAATCCCGCCTTTGCCCGCAACCGCCGCCAGCCTCGATTCGGCCTCTCCCAACGCTGACGACGGCTAGGAACGGCGGATCTGGTGCCTCCTAGTCCCCAAGGTGCTGCACCCGCTCCCTCCACTGCCTCCTTTGCCTCCTCCGCCGCTTAGTTGCTACGCCCGGGGCCGAGATACGGTGATCCGAAGTGTCCGAGAAATAGTCGTCCCGTAGGAGTCTGTGGCCAGTTGCCCTTTGCCGGTTCTTGTTCGTCTGGCGCCCTTTTTTTGATCCGTCATGCTTTGGCTCGGCTGCCTCCATGGCCATCGCCTCTAACAGAGCCGCCATGACCATCTCATTATCCTCGTCATCTGCAAGGGCGACTTCCTCTTCCATTAGTTGGCAAAACATGATCTCATCGTCACTATCCATACTATATTGGATAAAACCCAACCATTAGCCGTGAGCTAAACAAGTTTAACGGCGGTTCATCGACCGGGCAAAAGGCCGAACACCTTACCTGCAGGGTGGAAGCAGCGAGGACAACGACGGCGGTTGAATGACCTGCGGAGGCGCGCAAAAACGACGGGCAACGGCGACGAGCGGCGGCGAATCGGCCAACGTCGTACGTCCCCGACTCCTGCGGCAGCGCGTGAAAACAAGGGTGCCGGCGATGGTGCGAATCGGCGGCGAGAGGAGAAGGATAGGAGCAAATGACTATCGGCCGAGGGCGGTTTGTCTCTATGACGTGCGAAGGCCGCCTGTCGGGTGGGGTGACCGGACAATGTCCGGCGCCCCCAGGAAGGCCCCCAAGTTTAGCGGGTGGGCTGGGGGATCCGGACATAAATATGGCGGGTGGACACCTTTGGGGGGTGCCGCTGCGGCGTTTTTTTTTTGTCCGGACTCCATTGGGCCTTTAGAGGGCCGTTTGGAGGTGCCGGTGGAGATGCTCTTAAAGATGTCTAATAGATAGGCCCAATAAGGAGAATGTGTAGCTCATGCAAGGGGTCCGAGCTATTAAAATCAGGACACAATGGCACATGAAGGCTCTGGCAACAAAGAGCGTCATGTTCCGTCCAAAATGTCACGTGCCCTCATGTATGTAAGCTGGCCGGCCTTTTTTTAATCTTATTTTGTCTAAAATTCAATCAAGACAAGTTTTTTTTTAAAAAATATAGCACTTAATAAAAATATGCAGAAGATAAATTATGCAGGAAAGTCACGGTTTAAACAGGAAATCTACTATGAAAAAAATATGCTAGATGAATATTATTTAGCAAAATCGATGCCAAAGATATTTCGATTTATGGCAACATAAAAAATCCAAAAGGAGACAAACAATAGAAGACTAAATAAGGAGATTTGAAGTAACAATTTGAAATATCGGTTAAATGTTAATACAAGTCGTAAAAGAGTTATTATAAATCACAAACAATGCTCAACTTAATTATGCGGACTAGACGAACTTACTTGTATTCCTTTTTTTGTCAAGCCAAAAATATCAAGACGTAAACCATATCTAACGCTGAAGGAAAACAAGTATATGGCATAAGTTTTATAACAAATTTGATACAAATAGTTTATATTAAGAAAGAAATCATAAATAAAAAAAACTAGCAGAAATAAAAAGAAGCTACAAATAAAACATTTGGATAAAAAAAACATTTGGAATAGAAAATTACAAGAGATAAAAAATGAAAAAGGAAACAAGAAGACAATTTCTTGCACTACACACTAAACAAAAAGGTGTATCGATCTGATTAGCCTAGTCTTCAATCTGAATCATGCTCTGTCGCAGACACAAGTGCATCCACCACACCCAGCAAATTTAAGGAGGACTCAAAAACACAAATGGAATGGAGCTTTGTGTATGCGTGCGTGAACATGTTTGTGGGTGTGTATGAAATCACAACACATAATTAGGGAGGAATCATTATTTCTGAGTCGACTTACAATAAAGCTTTAGAAATACTCGTCCAATCTGTCATATTGGCGGATGACGTGATGGATTCCTTCCTTTGGAAATGGACCTCGGACAGTGTGTCCGAAGCGAAATCCGCCTAACTGGCCTTTCTTAAGGGAGGCAGATATGACCGTTCTTTGAGGTAAAGCTCCACTCAAGTTCAAAATGTTTGCGCGGAAGGTCTCGTCGCGCGATCATTGCTCGACAGGAGAATGTAGATTGCGACAGGGCCCATCTATGACACCACCTGCCCTATGTGTGTGCAAGAACCGAGATATTTTTCATCTCTTGACACAATGCTCCTTTGCTACGGAGATTTGGTTCAAGGTGATGTGCGACCTTATCTGCCCAAACCTCATCCCGGGCCCTGCCGACCTATTCGAGGAGTCTTGGTGTACTAATGAAACAACTGTTGTCCTAGGAAGGAGGCGAGAAAAGTGAGGTCTCCCATTTTGATTGTCTTGAGATCTATCTGGATAGAGAGAAACAAAAATGTGTTTGATTGGAAAGCCAAGGCCATGTCCTTGGTGCAGGAGGCGGACGGGTGGAGAGTCGTAGAGTTTTTCTTTGAATAGGTTTTTTTTTCTTTTTTTTTTGGTTGGATCGGTTGTGTTTGTATAGCACACTGTTTATTGTTTTTCTTCTATCTATGAGGAAAGATGTGCGCTTTCTCGTGCAATTCTGAAAATAAACTTTCTCGTCGCGTTGTACTTGTACAAATCGTGCTACTCAGATCAGATGGTCCTTATATCCCTTTGAAATATTTATTTGTCAGACATCTAAAGTTCGCGCAATGTGAATTTAACAAAAGTATATTGGTTAAATCTTAAATACTTGAGGTATGTCAGATTATATGCCTTTGACCTAACCTAAAGTTCGCTAATCAAGTAACATCATGTGAATATTGTCGGTGCAGTTGGCACGTTTATACTGAAGAAAAACGACAACCATTCGCCAATATATTCACTGTCACCGCAGAAAAATCTCCTGCAGAAACCTGGAGATGGTCTGCTTGCTGTTCCAGTGAGCAAGAGCCTGCCGTGTCGGTCCAGACCTGAGACAGCCCCGTGAATGAAATATTCTTCTGCGTTCCATTATCCATTAAAAAATAGCCGCGACGCATGTGACCAGCAAAGCGTACCCACGTTGATTTAGTTAGTTAATTAAACAATCAGCGGTTGGTGCTGCCCCAAATCCAGCTATGCATCCACCGGGTTAGCTCTAACTCGCAGGTTAACTGCACCAACTAGAAACATAACCCCATTCTCGAAAAAAAAGAGAAAGAAAAAACTAGAAAGCGCAACCCCATCCCATGGCTGCCCGACATAACCAATTAGCACCCTTGCTTGTGTTCCCAACTATGCACGCTACTAAAATACGTACATGAAAACAAAATAATATTTTTGTCAAAAAATAGAAGCTTTTATTACCCGGGGGTTATGCATTATACATGCATATAGTGTAACATTTTATTACAAAGACTGAATTCAACAGAAATAAAGCTTTCAGGAAAATGTGGCAAGCTGCAAAAGACACCACCAAGCACTAAGAAGTCAACGCGTCACATGACCCAAACCGGAACATAGATTACCTTCATAAGACACTCCAACTTCTTGGTGCCAAGTCTCGTTTCTAACGGTGTCTTGTAGTATGTTGTATGATAGACCACTACCGCAACCAATTAACGGAGGGGGTGGCTCTCATCCGTCCTTATTGGGAGCTTCTTCGCCGCACCCGACTCGTCCCTCCCTCTTTCCGTGGCGGCTACCGTTTGGAAATGATGGGAATGAGAGGCCAAACTCCTCTGTATAGTAGTATTTCTAGTATTAGATTAAGCGTGTCCTCCGAGGCGTCTAGGGATAGAGTGCCGGTGCAAGTTATAAGTCTTCTTCGCTGCGCTGCTCCGGTGACAGGAGCTGCCGCATGTGGACGAGCAGGCTCCGGATATCTCCATCAAGTTGTATCGAGTTGCTCTGCTTTGATGCTTGTGGCGCATCCCCAAGAGCAGGCTATGGGTCTTCTTCTAAGTTGCGTTGCTCTGGTTACATCAACAAGCACCAACATCTCTAGCCCTTCAGTTTGTTCGAAGATATGCCCTTCCTCTTGGGCGGCCTCGGTGGCGAGGGGGAGAAGATGAGAGGCTCCAATGCTGCTGGAGGGTGGGGATGTAGTCGGGAGATTTGGGTGTCTGTGTCTTGTACGAAATTTCACCGCAGCGACATCGTTTGTCCGCTACAATCTTTGTCCAGAGGTCTAGCCCCAACATGCTCGGCAGCAGCTGCTGCTCAAGTTTGTTCAGTGGAAGCAGGAGCGGTCGTGTCTGGAGGCGGTTGCGCCACAATCTTCTGCAGCCTCAGTGCGCCACAATGTTCCACAATCTCGGTGCACCGCCATGTGCCCCTACTTCCCAAAGTGGCCATGTCTCGGTGGAAGCAGGAGCAGCCGTGTCTGGAGGCGCCTGCTCATCGTCGTCGTGAAGATTGGACTTATCGTGTTTCTACGCTTTCATGTACAGTGTTCTATGTAAAATTCCAGGTTACCTTGGTTACTGTTGTAATTTCTTCTTTCTATGAGATATTTTTGTAATCAGTAATGCTAGACTTATTGTCACACATACCAAGTCCTTCGGAGTTCGGACCCTACAAAACAACCTTTCATCTGGTGTCTAAGAACCCTCCATTTGGCTATGTATAAGTGTTGTTTAGGATTAAGCATCTTTTTAAGCACAACAGAAAAAAGTACTAACTAAAAAAATGACAATATTGCTTTAACTAGGTACAGATCGATGTCATAAACTTTCTACCGAGTAGTAGTGTATCGCTATCGGTCGTCTATGCCAATGAATGAAGGTTGTTGAGATCGGAGGGCAAATCACAGATCCTTTTCCATGCACGGAGCAACGAGAATTAAAGATTCCGAAGCTCAACCCTAATCAAAATTTTCGTTAGAGCAGAGACAGGGGAGAAGAAAGAGTACAGATATAGGCCACCGACGGCCATTGACAGCGGCACCCCAACCGCCATTATTGGGACAAGAACGGATTACCAGACGGGGTTTAGTTTAATGCAAAGCACGAGCCGAGCCAGCTGGGCTGCACCGCGCTGTGTACCCACACAGCCACACTCTCTCTCGCTCGCGCACTGCACAGTTGCACACACAGCCGTGGTGGCATCCGGGAAATTGCTCTCTGTTTTCCATCTTTCATGTGCGTTTTGTAGCTGGCCTTTCCTGCTGCATAATTTCACATGTGCGTCCCTTGATTTTGTTTTGAGGAAGGGGTGGACCATGACGCAAACACGAATTGGCCGTTTATTTTGCACTTAGTTTCTCATGTGTCATGAAATTCGTCCTCCCTGAAATATACTACGACAGTCCGTGTAGTTTTTTCGTTAACTGAACCATCATCATATATTTTACACCTTCGTGACATTTTTTTTTTCCGCCGAAAGCTTGTTTCTTGTTGAAAATTTGTGGAGTCAAATTATGGTTTCTAATGGACATCTGTTTCTTTTTATAGTACAGAACAAAGTCGAATTCATCCATTTCCCGCGCGATTTTTGTCTAGATTGAAACAAAACGAACAAGTATCGAGCACCATCAACGTCATTGGCTCCTATCGCACCTATGCAGTATTTGGAGAAGGCCGAAAAGTCAAATAGAATTGCCCCAAATGTTGCTATGCATCTCGTTATCATGCCTCTAGTTGTCGGTAGATCACATGAAAGTGTAGAAAATAATGGCCTAGCATGAGTGTTAGGTGGCCGAAGCACGTCAATTTGCACAAGACAGTGATCAGTGCATGAAAGCAACCCCAATGGGAAAGATAAGAATATTTGAATATTTCTAGATGTCCCTTTAATGTTTCCACAAAAGCTAGACGAAGTAGTATGGCTGTTGTTGGCAATTTGCTAGGAGATAAGTTTAGGAGTGCAAATCTCATATCACCTGTTCCTCTCTTATAATTACCATTGGATTATGTTTTTTGAAAACGATTTTTTTTTTCAATTTACTGTGCGTAAGAAAAAAGAAACAAATTTGAGAAAACTAAAATGTTACCGCACATTTGGAATTGTTTTTCCTTATAGAACGGTTGGTAACTCCATGATTTGCACGAAACTAGTTTGATCTTTACCAATCACGAACCCATCGATCCGATGCCAACTAACATGCAACACGCATGGTGCACATGGCATTTCCTGATTTATCCCCCTTTTCCCAGCTCAAGAAATAAACAAACTTAAACAAAACCAGCCAAAAAAGGCCACTCCGTGAGAAGGAAAGGAGCGGCAGGTAGGAGGGCATTTCGGTCCACCGTCGAGGCGCCGACACATCTAACGGCTGCAGCCGGTCACCCGACCCCCACCGTCAGCGAGCGCAGCGCGGCGTCCAGCCTGTGGACAGCGCCGCGACGCAGACGTCCGCGCTCCCACTTCTTCCACATCCGACGGCCCATACGCCTCGCGCGATGAATCCAACGGCTGGGAAAAATTACGACCGGGGCGACGGGCGGCAGTCGGTGGGCAGGTAGGAGAGGAGGCGACTCCACTGGAGCCAAGCGCGTGTGTATGTAAGAGGAGAGGGTGTGGAGGGGGAGAAGAAGGCAGCAGCAGCAGGGAGCGAGCGAGAGAGAGCTCGCGCGCCGGGGGATCTGGGAATGGTGGCTATCTCCACCGCTTCCTCTCCGATCTAGGGGTTTCCCTGCCGCACACTCTCTCTCTCTCTCGAGCCTCCGTGGCCGGCGCCGGTGGGGGTCTGAAGGCGGCGGGGGAGCGGCAATATGGCGGCCAACGGCGGGATGGTCGCGGGGTCGCACAACCGCAACGAATTCGTCACGATTCGCCACGACGGCGACGCGCCCGCCCCTGTAAGTCTCTCCATCCCGTCCTGCCTGCCCGCCTTAGTGCCAATTTGTCGGCGCCATTTCTGTCCCTCACGGCTCGCTCACGCTGTTCGCGTGCGCTGAGTCTCGTTGGATCTGGTGAGTCAGTGGATCTAGGTCGCTGTGGATCTACGACTCTAGGTCCTGGTCGGAGCTGTCCCGGTTCAGACCTCCCCTTGCAATTCAAGCCTAAAATGTTCCTCAGGATGGCATCACTCGTGTAGTGCGTGCATTTTAGCAGTCATTCATGGACCTAGCTTACCTTCACACCCAGCAAGTAACGCCGTACTAATTTGGAGGAGGCGCCGCCGCCATTCCTGATAATTTTGACCTTATTCTGAACATTAAGCCAAGCAAACGCCCAATTGCTGATCGAATTATGGTGCACCAGGGCATTGCTGTGTCTCTTTGCTAGCTGTGTGATTTTGTATGGGTTTGTGCTGACCTTGTTTTTGTCTTGCTTATGCAGGGTAAGCAGGCGAAAGGTGCGGCCGTCTGCCAGATATGTGGTGACACCGTTGGCGTTTCGGCCACTAGTGATGTCTTTGTTGCCTGCAATGAGTGCGCCTTCCCGGTTTGCCGCCCTTGCTACGAGTACGAGCGCAAGGAAGGGAACCAGTGCTGCCCTCAGTGCAAGACTAGATACAAGAGGCTGAAAGGTTTGTTTCTTCACAACTTGTTGGCTTGTTATGATGGAGACCTTTATAAGAATTCATAGTATGCTGTTATTGTTTTTAATCTATACATTAGTCAATATCATAGTGTACTGGACCATGCTTGTTTGTTGCTAGGCATATAAAAATTACACATCGGCATCCTCGTCCAGTTCTCTTTATAAATGGTGGTAACTGATGTGTATATGGCACTTGGTTTGTCGTGGACAAATTCAGGTAGCCCCCGAGTTCAGGGAGATGAGGAGGAAGAAGACGTTGATGACCTTGACAACGAGTTCAACTATAAGCAAGACAATGGCAAAGGTCCAGAGTGGCAGCTGCAGGGTCAAGGAGAAGGCATTGATTTGTCATCATCTTCTCGCCATGAACCCCATCATCGTATTCCTCGGCTCACAAGTGGCCACCAGGTAATTGTTTTATCATTTGATAGACTGGGTTCTTTCTTGCGTTGTTGAAAGCTGATCTTGTTTCTGTAAGAATACCTTGCTGAACACAATGATAATTTTGTTCAGATCTCTGGAGAGATCCCTGATGCTTCCCCTGATCGCCATTCTATCCGTAGCCCAACATCGAGCTATGTTGATCCAAGTGTGCCAGGTATTTTCTTGTTTATCATACATCAAGTATTTGTCGCAGATCACATCTTTTGGAGAACCTACCTGCTCATTAGATGAAAAATGACAACATTTCTCTGCTATGATTTCAGTTCCTGTGAGGATTGTGGACCCCTCGAAGGACTTGAACTCTTATGGACTTAATAGTGTTGACTGGAAGGAAAGAGTTGAGAGCTGGAGGGTTAAACAGGACAAAAGTATGATGCAGGTGTCGAATAAATATCCAGATGCAAGAGGAGGTGGAGACATGGAGGGGACTGGCTCAAATGGCGAAGACATGCAAATGTACATACAACCTTTCTCCATGTTAATCAGTGACCATTTTAGATATCTTTATCCATTGCGAAGTTTGATTCAATGATATTGATTTATCTGTACTTTTTGTCTCTGGCAGGGTTGATGATGCACGTCTACCTATGAGCCGTATAGTTCCTATTCCCGCAAACCAGCTCAACCTTTACCGGGTAGTGATCATTCTCCGACTGATCATCCTATGCTTCTTCTTCCAATATCGTGTCTCTCATCCAGTGCGTGATGCCTATGGATTATGGCTAACGTCTGTTATTTGTGAGATTTGGTTTGCCTTATCTTGGCTTCTGGATCAGTTCCCTAAATGGTATCCAATCAACAGGGAAACATATCTTGACAGGCTTGCATTGAGGTAAGTTACGATAAATTTGTGTACATTTCTTCGAAGTTTTGGGCATTGGAAAATCTTTGTTTAACATCATGTGTCCTGTGGTACCTAAATACTGTTGCAGGTATGATAGGGAGGGAGAGCCATCACAGCTGGCTCCTATTGATATCTTTGTCAGTACAGTGGATCCACTGAAGGAACCTCCTCTGATCACAGCAAATACTGTTCTGTCAATTCTTGCCGTGGATTACCCTGTTGACAAAGTGTCATGCTATGTTTCTGATGATGGTTCGGCTATGTTATCGTTTGAGTCGCTCTCAGAAACTGCAGAATTCGCTAGAAAGTGGGTTCCATTCTGCAAGAAGCACAATATTGAACCAAGGGCTCCAGAGTTTTACTTTGCTCAGAAAATAGATTACCTGAAGGACAAAATCCAGCCCTCTTTCGTTAAAGAAAGACGATCAATGAAGGTAAGCTACAAACCACATGGTTGGACTATTGTTTCCCCAGTTCTGCTTGAAATTTGACCTGGCTTATGCTTTGTTTCAGAGAGAGTATGAAGAATTTAAAATACGAATCAATGCCCTTGTTGCCAAAGCTCAGAAAGTTCCTGAAGAGGGGTGGACCATGGCTGATGGCACTGCTTGGCCAGGGAATAACCCTAGGGACCATCCTGGCATGATTCAGGTGCCTTTTACATCAATGCAGCTGTCCCTTAAAAATGATGCCAATTTAATCAGAACCTGATGTACTAAACTTGCTTTCGGAATGCAGGTGTTCTTGGGGCACAGTGGTGGCCTTGACACTGATGGCAATGAGTTGCCGCGGCTTGTGTATGTCTCTCGTGAGAAGAGGCCAGGCTTCCAGCATCACAAGAAGGCTGGTGCAATGAATGCATTGGTATGTGATCTCTTCCACAAAATTGACTTCGTACAGTACATCATGTTTATTTGGCTCCTTTCTACTTATATGATTACTTACCTTTTGCTGGTTGGCAGATTCGCGTATCCGCTGTGCTGACCAATGGTGCCTATCTTCTTAATGTGGATTGTGATCACTACTTCAATAGCAGCAAAGCTCTTAGAGAAGCAATGTGCTTCATGATGGACCCCGCACTTGGAAGAAAAACTTGCTATGTCCAATTTCCACAAAGATTTGATGGCATTGACTTGCACGATCGATATGCTAATCGCAACATAGTCTTCTTTGATGTAAGTCTTGTGGTGCTTGTGTTCAACTGTTCATTATCACAACAAATTTTCTTGTCTTACATGGTTTTCCACTTGGCAGATCAACATGAAAGGTTTAGACGGCATTCAGGGTCCAATGTATGTGGGGACAGGATGCTGTTTCAATAGGCAGGCCCTGTATGGATATGATCCTGTATTAACTGAAGCTGATTTGGAACCTAACATTATTGTCAAGAGCTTCTGCGGTGGCAGAAAGAAGAAGAACAAGAGTTATATGGATAATAAAAACCGTATGATGAAGAGAACCGAGTCTTCAGCCCCCATCTTCAACATGGAAGATATAGAAGAGGGCATAGAAGGTGTGTGCTTTATACTCCCTCCGTTCCTAAATATAAGATGTTCTAGCTATTACTCATGTTGTCTAGATACATACTAATATAAGTGAACATATACACTAAAACTTGTCTAGATACATGTAGACATGTGTGAATGTGGAAAAAGGCTAAAACATCTTACATTTAGGAACGGAGGGAGTACAATTTTACTTCCAGTCTTGGCATCTGAAAACATGCACTGTGTATACTGCATCTCTAAACATTGTGCTTCTATTTAGTCCTTACTTTTTTGTCAGAAAGATTCTTTAGATTCTGCGTTATGACTGCCTTCAGCTGATTACTATTCCTGAATCTCATCAGGTTACGAGGATGAAAGGTCGATGCTCATGTCCCAGAAGAAATTGGAGAAACGCTTTGGCCAGTCACCAATATTTACTGCATCCACCTTCATGACTCAAGGAGGCATACCACCTTCAACAAACCCTGCTTCCCTGCTAAAGGAAGCCATCCATGTCATCAGCTGTGGATACGAGGACAAGACTGAATGGGGGAAAGAGGTTAGTGGACAATCATAGTCTCCCTCATTTTTTGTTCTATATGCAGAGATGTGACTGGAAGTGAGATTAATAACTTTTTCATGTTGTTTCAGATTGGCTGGATCTATGGTTCAGTCACAGAGGATATTCTTACTGGGTTTAAAATGCACACAAGAGGCTGGATATCAATCTACTGCATGCCAGCACGGCCTTGCTTCAAGGGTTCAGCGCCAATCAATCTTTCTGACCGTCTTAATCAAGTGCTGCGTTGGGCTCTTGGGTCAGTTGAAATTCTGTTCAGCAGACATTGTCCTATTTGGTACAATTATGGTGGGCGGTTGAAACTTCTGGAGAGGATGGCTTACATCAACACCATTGTCTACCCAATAACATCCCTTCCACTTATCGCCTATTGTGTGCTTCCCGCTGTCTGTCTCCTCACCAACAAATTTATCATTCCCGAGGTTAGTCACAAGAAAACTTTTAACACTATTGTTATTTGCATTGTGTCACTTGATATGTGTTACCAACTGTGAGCGAACAATGTTTTTGGCCGATCATGATTTCTACTCTGTTCCTCTAGTTAAATCTCTCAGTATTAAAACCCTCCTTCTGTCAGCTGTCGTTGTGTCAGAAAATTCTCTGACATTATTATCCTTTTCTGTTATGCAGATTAGTAATTATGCTGGGATGTTCTTTATTCTCATGTTTGCGTCCATCTTTGCCACCGGTATATTGGAGCTCCGATGGAGTGGTGTTGGTATCGAGGACTGGTGGAGAAACGAGCAGTTCTGGGTTATTGGTGGCACATCTGCCCATCTCTTCGCAGTGTTCCAGGGTCTGCTGAAGGTGTTGGCTGGTATTGACACCAACTTCACGGTTACCTCAAAGGCGAACGATGAGGATGGTGACTTCGCTGAGTTATATGTGTTCAAGTGGACCAGTCTCCTCATCCCTCCCACCACCGTTCTTGTGATCAACCTGGTGGGCATGGTGGCTGGCATATCATACGCCATTAACAGCGGTTACCAATCTTGGGGCCCGCTCTTCGGAAAGCTCTTCTTCTCCATCTGGGTGATCCTCCATCTCTACCCCTTCCTCAAGGGTCTCATGGGAAAGCAGAACCGCACGCCGACCATCGTCATCGTTTGGTCCATTCTGCTCGCGTCCATCTTCTCCCTCTTGTGGGTGAAGATCGACCCTTTCATATCCGACACCCAGAAGGCCGCTGCCTTGGGGCAGTGTGGCGTCAACTGCTGATCGTCGTTGAAGAGATTCACTCGATGTCTGCCCCCCTCGTGTAAATACCGGAGGGGGTTAGATGGGATTTTTTTGGTTGTAGATGAAGACGGAGTTTTATCTGAAATTATGCCCCTGTTTGTTAGTACCCTTGTTGCCCCCCTGCTGCCGAGAACGACAAACCGTGAAGCCTCCACTGCCTACGAAACCTGCTGCAGCGTACATTGTGAATTCATTTTTCCCGTTTGTGATACCTGATGTTTGTTGCCTAGAGTATATTATTCGAGGAGAACATATTTATACATACCAACTATTTATATAAGGCAGCTGTTGAATCAACTCTTTGTCAGTCCTAGTGTTCTGGAGTATGGGTTCCATCGCATCTGTCTGCATTGCTTGATGGTCGTAAATGTTTTCCAAGTTCGTCGAAAATTTGAAATGATGCTACTTCGATGATTGAATCGCTGCTTCTGGCTTACTTTCCTGTTGTAAAGGCTGCCACCTGGTACTGTGCCTGAGCAGCCTGAATATAGCAGACGAACACAGACAATGCGATATAACGCAATTTCTTAGCAGTGTATTTCTTTAGAGATAATAGCATAAAACCACCACATTTCAGCCTAAATTCCAAAAAACCACCACTTTACGTTTATTTCCTCAAAATCCACCATTATTGTGCAGATTTTTTGCAATTCGCGCTAAAAGTCGATTTGAAGCCAATTGACGCTGGAACTGACACGTGGGGCCCACCAGGAGGTGCTGACGTGGAATCGGTGTGAGACGACCGTGAGCTGCCGTTAACGTCCGTATCATACGTGCGGGGGGAGGGGGGGAGCAAGTTAGGTTTCAGTTCCCCCCATTCATGCGCGCGCTTTTCTCCCTCGCTCGCCTCCTCCCCCAATGGCCACGCTGACTCCCGCCGGCGGCGACGGCTACCCTCTCGGCGGCGACTCTGGCGGCGGCGGCCCATCCCGGAGAACTGGATCTGTAGGCTCCGCCCACGTCGGCGCACAAGGACCGTGCCTGCCCCCGCCCTCTCCTCCACTCGGCGAGGTGTCCCTAGAGCGCTCAACGGCGGCTGGGCTCGCGGCGTTCGAGTCCTCGCAGGCGCAGACAGGCGAGCAGTGGGCACCCCTATTGAACGGCGACAGCGTGCAGTGAGTACTTTCTCTCCCCTCTATCTCTTCGTGTTGCTGTAAATTAGTAGGACATTGGCTAGATTAGTAGGACTGTGGCTGGATTGGTAGTGTTAGGTGCTGATTTAGGGTTTGGATTAGTACTATCTGAATCCTAATTTATGAATCCTAATTTCGGAATCTAGGGTTTAGGCCACCTCTGTTAGTGTTTTTTCTGAATATAGGGCTACTATTGTTACTGAATGTGTGCTTAGTATTGCTGGTAGTGGCTAAAAATAGTGGTGCTGTGCTTAATATTGGTGTATCTTCGGTAAAATTATTTTTAGGTGTCTAAAATTAATTTTCATGTGCAGAATGGATGATGAGATATGGGAAATTTGGTTTTATTTCCCTGGTGGAGACAATGTAGAGAGGTTCAGTTGCAGTAGTGACATTACATTCAACAATTTGATGACCATGATTGAAGAACATGGGTTTGGATATGAAAATAGTCTGTATTATGTTAGGGAAAGGGGGGCAGGATTTGCAGGAATGGAAGTTGTTGACAACAATATAAAAGTGCAGGAAATGCTTGCCTTATTTGAGGATGACAAGGTGCTCCATTTGATTCTACTGAAGGACAATGCAACAATACCATATGGACTAAACATGGTGGAAGTGCAACCAGAGCCTCTTACTGAGGAAGTTAAACTATGTGTGGACAAGGAAGGAGTGGCACATATAAGTCAGGATGAAGCCTTCTTGCCAGTTGCAATTGATGTTTCAGATGTTCTATTCATTGGTACTCAGCAGAGCTGTAACATGGCTAAGGAAAAAAAAACAGTAGTTGGGTATGAGGTACATGTTGATGTCCTAGACTCTGATGATGATGAATTGATGATTGACATGGGTGAGTATAGGCCTGCTGAACATGATGCAGCATTAGCAGAGCAGCTAGAATTAGTGGAAAATTCAAGAGGGCCAGGAAAAAGGGCAAAGAAGCTGAAGAACAACTACTCAAGAAGCAGAAGAAGGATTCTTCAGTACACTTTGAAGGTGACACAGATGTAGAAGAGTTTTATTCTGGAGAGGAAGAGTCAGAGCCTGAGGAAGTGTGTGAAGAGGATTTTCTTTCAAGCAAGAAGATTATTCTGCATCCAGTGCCATCAACAAGGTCTCATCATGAGCCTGAAGGTGAATAAGATTGTTTCTTTATGCCTTCTAGTGATGAGGAGTGCAGCTCTGATGGTTTGGATGGGACTGACAATGATGGATGTGTAAGCAAGTTTGTCCTGGCTAGTGGCAGGAAAAGGAGGCTCAAGAAGTTGAATAAGAGAGTATACTATGATCCAGATAGGGAAGATGCTCATGATCAGTTTGCCATCAAGTTATGCTTTAAAGATGTGTACCAGTTCAGAGTAGCTCTGAGGAACTATCACATTGCTCAGCTAAGTAATTTTAGTTATCACAAGAACAATAGTGATAGGATTATTGCTAAATGCAGTGAGGAAGGTTGTCCATTCATGCTTACTGCTTCTATAATAGCTCATGAGAAAACGTTCTGCATAAGAAAATTCAAACCCCTCCACACTTGCATGCCCCATGGAGAGAACACCAAGGTGTCAATAAATTGGTTTGCAAGTCACCCTGAGCAAGCAATTAGAGCAAATCCTAACACTACTGTCGACACACTGATTGACAATGCAAAGCAGAAATTTGGAGTGGAAGTGCCAAAGAGCAAAGCTTACAGAGCTAGAAGGAAGGCATTCAATAAAGTGATTGGTGACCAGAAGAAACAGTATACTAGGCTGAGAGATTGCCTGCAAGCTATCTTGGACACAAATCCAGGTAGCAGGTGCATTGTTACAACCAAGGAGGTGTTGGGAGACCCTAGTATGAATCCAAGATTTCATGGACTTTTCATTTGTCTAAATGCTTCCAAGCGAGGTTTTCTTAATGGATGCAGGCCTTTCTTAGGTAAGATATGGCTTAATATATGAGATAGCATTGTAGGATACCACAATAGCTTGTTCAATGTTTTTAATATTGTCGTGGGAAAGTCACCGCAGACGTTACCGGAGGTAACTTAGGTTGGGGTAAATCGACTCTGCTGTTTGGGAGAGGGTTTAGCTCAGATCGGACACAAGGTTTATCCTGGTTCAGCCTCTCCATTGGAGATAATAGCTTACTTCCATCTAGGATCTTATTGACTATCGATCTAGAGGCTCGGACTTCAATGTCGCCGAGACTCCAAATCTAGGGTTACAAGTACTTGCTCTCGTATATCTCGAATAACTTGAATCTAGGGTTCTCTCTCGAAATCTATCAATCTCTACGCCATAAGGACCGATTTATATAACACCCGATTTCCTGGCTTTCCTTACAAGATACGGCCAGAGCCCTACTCGGAGTCTACACGCAACCCTAAACCGCTCTTCATGCCTTCCAAGTCTTGGATTCCGTGCTTCGCACCGCCTTTCGGGTCTTCTAGAACCTTCCTTCCACGAGCCGAGTTACCACTACGATTGCTGGCCCATCAATGACACCCGGCCTATTTCCATATTACCAGGTCTCGCGTAAACTTGCTCCAGCCGGGTCTTTGTCCCTCTGCATGGGCCTGCCGGGTTATTATCCCCCAACAGTAGTCCCCAGAATAGCTTGGGCATCTTGGTTGGCGCGTCTTTATTGTAAATTCAAACTTTGAGCCAACCACGAAGCGCATGCTATTCCCTGTAAAATAACAAACATTTGCATACAATAATGTTGTAGGTTAGACTGCTTTAACCATAGCCAGGCCGGCTCTTTCGGCGGTCCATATAGTAACCCGACTTTCACATTCTTCATAGGCTGGACCGGCTCTTTTGGTGGTCACTTATAACTCAGCTGCATGACAATAACTCCCAAGATCTTCTTTCCATAATCAACCGGGCCGAGTATCTCATTCCGCAATTTTCTCCATTTTACCGTTTGCCTTCTAGGGTTTTCACCGCGCCTATAAATACTGGGCCCCGTGGGAAACCCTAATCACAAAACGCCACCCGCACTCCACTTCATCTTCAAGCTCGAGCCGCGCCATTGGAGCTCAAGACCGCGACCTAGAGCTCCGCCACCAAGCTTCACGCACGCCACCGCCGTTCACCAGAATCGGCCCGCCGGTCCGCGCCGCCGTGCCGCGTTCAACGAACCTCGTCTCCGCCGCCGATTCCTGGTACACACTCTTAGATCTAAGTTTCCATTTCTAGATCTTGAGCTTGCGTTCTTCGTGTTCATCGCCTTCGTCTTTTTCCTCATTTTGTTTTTCCTTTTCAATTTTCGCTAGATCTTTTCCAATGGCTCCCAAGGCCGCTCCTAAGTCCAAGGCCAAGGCCACGACTCTGAAGCAAAAGCCGAGTCAAACCATTACTGCCAACTGGGCAAAGTCGACTCTCACGCAGACCAAGATGGAGGAGCTGGCCGAGTTTGGAGTCCTCCCTCCTCAGTCGGAGATCTCATGGAGGGCCCCCGAGGAGGAGAGTCGGCCTTCACCTAGAGCAGGTGAAGTTGTAGTTTTCCTTGAACACGTGACTCGGGGTTTCCGCCCCCCGGGTCACCCTTTCTTTCGTGAAGCTCTACATCACTACAAGCTCAGGGTCTTTGACATAGGACCGAACTCGATTCTTAACATTTTCCATTTCATCGTTCTTTGTGAATCGTATCTTTGCATTGCCCCCAATCTTTCTCTATTCCTCGAAATTTTTCAATGCAAACCTTGCCGCAAAACTACGGATGGTCCTCTCCTTGTCTGTGGAGGTGTGGCCATCCAAAGATGCAAGAAATCCCTGATGCCAACTCTCAATCTTCACTCCCACGTCAAGCATTGGAAAAAACCTTCTTTTACTGCAAAGATACTTCCACACCCGGCGAGAAGCCTCTGCCGGGTTTCTCTGTTGAAACCCTCTCTCTTAGCAACAATCTGAGTGCCTTCGCTCCGGAGGTCGATAGGCAGGCCATCCAACCTCTCCTTCACAAACTTTCTGTCTTAGCAGCCCATGGTCTTTGTGGGTTGAATTTGATCAAGACCTGGATCAGCTGTAGGATCCAGCCCAATAGTATTCGCAAGAAACTTCTCTGCGAATACTCGGGCCACTTGACCGACTCTCTCCGATACTCGGAGAAGTCATACCTGGCTGCTGATGTCAACAAGGCCATGAAGAACTTTCTGGCTGAGAAGGTGGATGTTTTCAAGAGAATTTCTGGGCTCTCCCCCTTTTCCCGCTCAAACCCGGCTCCACCAGTAAGAACCGACTAATCTCCTCTGTACCGGTTAATTTTTCAAACACGCATATACTAACTTTTATCTTTGATGTTCTTTACTCAGGAATCTGATGACTGGTGGAAGATTGTAACCCCTCCTCCCTCTGAAAACTCGGTAGACGAAGAGCCGAGTGACAGCGAAGAAGGTGATTCCGAGTTACTGAACAAATACTTTGTCGACTTACTAGATCAAGATTCTCCTCCCACCTTTATTCATGACAATACGCCACGATCACCAGCACCGGCAAAAAAGGCCGACTCTGAATCTGAAGAGAGCGAACCCGAGCAAACTGAAGCCGTGTTAAGCAAGAAAAGGAAACCCAGAGGGGTCATATTCAAGGTGCCATACTCCTCCATGACCACAGAGCCATACTCATATGCTGGTATGTGCAAACTTAATGAATATCTAACCACTGTATCGTCTCGGAATGCCCATCTCCTACACCCAAGAGACGGGCAACTCGGTCTTCACCGGGTGACGAGCCCCTCAACCCCGGGATTTCTCTTCAGTCGCCCGCACGCCGAGCCGGTACTCCTTCATCTTATCGCAATTATATTCCTCGAAAATATCCAACTCCGAGTCACCCTTTAGCCGGAAAACTCCGAGTCTCAATCTCCAATTCTCTATCAGTGTCTTCCGGGTCAAGCAACGATCTCCCGAGCGATTTCGCCGTGAATACCGGGTAATTTTCATAACTTGCTTGACTATATTCCATATACTTTGTATGTTTCACCTTTATCAACCACTAACACATTGTTTTTCTTTCCTCAGAGCCAAGGTCACGCTCAGCGATCCGGTTGAAACCCCGGTTGATGATCCGATGGCGGAAGACCTGGAAAGCATCGCTAATCCCCCGCCCGTTGAAGAACAAGAGCCGGCTAACGCGGCCGACCCAAGAACCGAGTCTCCTCCTCCCGCGCCCCAGCCGACTGATCCCGAGGTTGAGTACCTTGGGACACAAAGGGCGGCCGCTGCTCCAAAGACCACCGCTACTATATTCGACGCGGGGAAACAGGAGGCAACCCCACCACCGGCTGACCGGGACGCCAACTCCTCCAGGCCGACTCTCGGTGACCCGGAATTCGAGAAGCTGCTGAAGGAGTATCGCTCTTTGAAGGCGACCGAAGACGAGATTGTCGAGTCTTTGGCGGCAGAGCACCTGGTCTGTTCAACTGATGTTATCTATATCCTTATCCTAGTCCCCAAGTGCCGAGTAAACTGTCCATAGTCACTCGGTACTTACAAATATATAGTCTTTCTTTTTCAAACTATAGAATACCCTAGTCCCCAAGTTCCGAGTAAACTGTCCACAGTCACTCGGTACTTGCAAATACAATTGAAAATCGGTAGAACTTTTCTTTTTATCTGCACATTGCCGACTAATATTGCTTTGCCATTTTTAGGCTTATGTAGCTCGTACTGATGAAGTACTTGCTAAAACAAATGAACTCCTACAAGCTGAGGTGAAACTCCGTGAGGAACTAGAGGCCAATCTCAAGGATCTCTCCAAGCAATGCAAGAAGCAGAAGAAGAAACTCCGGACCGCTGAGGAGCTTGTCAAGAAACTCTCGACTTTCATAGCCGAGACATATGACTCCATCATAGGTAAGGCACATCTAAGTTTCCGACAGTCACTTTGTATTACTCAGATTTTCCTATTTTACAAGGTTTTTGACCCGGATCTTACTATCTTACTTCCCTTTTTGTACTGCAGCTCCGGGTGAAGTTGCTGGCAAGCATGACGACCTCAAAAAGCTTAGAATACTCAAGAGTGTGATCCGACAATTTTCGGCAGGGACAAAATGGACACTCGAAGTTGTGAAGTTAACCGGTGACTACACCGGTGTAACACACATGCTTGAGGCATACTCGACAGTCCCTGCCTGGATTGATGCCTGGAAGCGCTCAGCATGCCGGGTTGGAGTGATACGCGGCCTTGCACTGGCTAAGGCCTACTACCCCAAGATTGAGCCAGCAATGCTTGTAAACGGGTTTCCCGAGTTTAAGACCGATGGTTCTAAATTCACGGGAAAAAACCTCAAGACCATCAACACCCAGATTCGTCAATTGACCAGTTTGATCGCAGAAAACCTCGATGTGAACAAGCTTACCGCCCCATATGATGTTGAGGATAAGCCCGTGCCCCTCCAAGATCCTGCTCCTTTTGACATACTGTCTCGCTTCAAGGCGGAGCTCGCCAAGAAAAGAGCCGAGGCCGGTTCTGCACCAACTTCATCAACTCCGGTTGTTCCTCCTCCATCTCGTGCCACCTCTGCGGGTGACCCGGACATTGAAACGGAGAAGGCAACAGAGGAGAATACCGAAGAACCGGCCACCAAGACCACTCATGATGACTCGGCTGCAGCAGCGGAGTAATGTACTCCTTTTTATCAGCAAACAATCATTCGGCCAGTAGGCATTGTAATATGCCTTTTATACATTGTTATTTGATAGTGCATCTGTGCACTTTTTGATATTATTCCTAAGGTTTGTAACACATTAAACTTTTGTGGTTTCGATGACCCTTCTGGTTGTCGCTTTGATATGCGCTTTACAAACTCATTTTGGCACAACTTTACTTGTTATATGCTTTGTGAGAAAGATGCCGAGTCTTGGTCTTAGGATTGTGAAGAATTTCTCACAAGTCACCAAGACCCGGATTCTGGGTCTGAGGATTCTTGGCTTGAGAAATTTTGTTTCTCAAGTCCCCAAGTCCCAAACTTTACTGTTATACACTTATACATTTTGAAGTTATGCGCAATGTGTAATGAGCTTCCGGCTGTTGCCTTTGCTCTGCACAACTTATGGTTTAGATGACCCTTTTGACCCTTCTGGGTATAAGCCGGTTTTCGCATGGATTTTCAATGCTGTTATAGCTCTAGTAAAAACAGGGCCAGACAAGTCCCAATGGACATCATGACTGATTGGATTTATAGGTTAGCAAACACGCCATTTTGTTGCGAGTCACATCAAGCTTAAACAAAAGAGGTCAAATTTTTTTTTGGCTCTATTGTCCGGGTTACGAGATTGTAACTGTACTTATTGCAAGTAATCAGTCCTCACAACCGATTGGCATCGTGGCCGGGTCTGAGTGTCCAACTGTGCTATTCAAGAAATCAGCCCCCAAGACCTAGATATATGTACTATGCAACAATAAGCTTTCCGCTCTACCGGCTTACAGATAGTTTGAATACTAAAAAGGAAAAGATGCGCAAATTTAAACCCACTAAATCATACGCCTTACTGTTGGAGAACATATTTAACTAAAATAACTCACTAGTAAATACAAGGCATGATCAACTACAGAAAAATACGCGAGAAATTGACAAAATTTAAAGAACATAATGACTATCATGATTTAACCATTTCTTTATTGATATGAAAAGGTTAGGTCAGCAGGCCGCCTCATTAAAAACCCATCAGTCCCCTTAGGTACCCTGGATAGGAAAAGAGTGCGTCTGAAACCTGCTGTCTGTTACATCGTGTAATACAATTTGCAAACCGAGTCTATGCTAAGTGTAGCAAGGACGCAGCTGAGCCACGTTCCATTGTCGTTCACGCTCTTGCATGGAGGAGGTGGAGTGAGAAGTATCATTCACATGGTCCGACTCTTCCCTTGCGTCTACCAGATAATACGATCCATCGTGTAGATTCCGGCTTATAATGAACGGACCCTCCCATGGGGGAGATAACTTGTGTTTTCCCTCCTTGGATTGCACCAAACGCAGCACCAGGTCTCCTTCTTGAAAAACACGCGTCTTGACCCGGCGGCTATGATATCGCCGTAAATCCTGCTGATATATTGCGGACCGCTCCAAGGCTTGTTCCCTGTGCTCTTCTAACATGTCCACAGCGTCTTGCTGGGTCTTCTCGTTCTCTATCTCAACATAAGCCGTCACTCGTGGCGAGTCATGGATAATATCACTTGGGAGAACTGCCTCTGCATCATAAACCATAAAAAACGGGGTCATCTGAGTAGACCTGTTAGGTGTAGTATTGATTCCTCAAACCACAGAGGGTAACTCCTCAACCCATGTTCCAGCAGCTCTGAGACACGAGACTCGTAATCGTGGTTTTAACCCACGAAGTAGCTCTTGGTTTGCTCTCTCCACCTGACCATTGGCTTGTGGATGGGCCACCGAGGCTACATCAAGTCGAATGCCATTGTTTCCACAGAACTTCTCCATCTCTCCTAAGGACATATTGGTTCCATTGTCTGTGATTATGCTGTGGGGGTATCCAAACCGATATATGATCTTCTTCAAGAATTTCACAGCTGTGGCCGCTTCACAGCTCGTAATTGGCATGACCTCAACCCATTTGGTGAACTTATCGACGGCCACCAGTAAATGAGTCTTTTTGCATGGAGACATGTGGAAAGGGCCTACCATATCCATACCCCAAACAGCGAATGGCCAAGTCAATGGAATCGTCCGCAGCTCCATAGCCGGCACATGGGTTTGCCGAGCATACCTCTGACATCCATCACACCTTGCCACCAAGCGTTCTGCATCTGCTAAAGCCGTAAGACAAAAGAAATCGTGCCAATACGCCTTGGACACAGGGATCTTGTGGAGGCATGGTGCCCACAATCACCTTCGTGAATTTCCTTCAATATTTGTCGGCCTTCTTCTGGAGCTACGCAGCGTAAAAAGACACCTGTAGCACTTCTCTTGTAAAGCTCACCACCAATGATAGAGTAACCTTTTGCCCGTCTCTGGATTTGCCGGGCTACGACTTCCTGCTGTGGTAACTCGCCCTGTAATAGAAACGCCAGGAACGGCTCAGTCCACTCTGGAATAGCGCGCACCGCGGCCACAAATTCCGAGTCTAGGTCTCGGTTGGCTATTTCTTCTTCTGACTCGGTTTTAACGGAAGGCTTCCACAGTTCATCCAAGAAAACGTTAGGCGGGACCGACTCTCGACGGGAGCCGAGTCTCGACAGTGCGTCCGCAGCCTCGTTCTTACGCCGGTCAATGTGCTCCACCTGATACCCTGAGAAAGACCCGACTACTTTGTCCACCTCTTTGCGGTATGCTGCCATCGTTGCATCCTTCCTGTCCCACGTTCCCGAGACCTGCTGTACCACAAGATCCGAGTCTCCGTAGCACATTATACGCTTAATTCTCATCTCCTTTGCTACACGCAATCCATGCAACAAGGCCTCGTACTCGGCTACATTGTTAAAGCAATCAAAATGAATTTGTAAAACGTAGCTCAACTTATCTCCTTTTGGCGATGTGAGCACAACACCAGCTCCTGATCCTTCATACTGCTTGGAACCATCGAAATGCATAACCCAAGATTATGAACTTGGCACCAACAAGGGTACGCTTGTCAGAGTCCAATAATTAACAAAATCGACCAGCGCCTGAGACTTGATCGCAGATCGGGGCTCATAATTGATATGATAATCGCCCATCTCGATGGCCCACTTTGCTACCCTACCTGTAGCATCTGAATTTCTTATGATATCTGCCATGGGTATGGAACTTACCACCGTTATGGGGTGTTCTTGAAAATACGGCTTCAATTTCCGACTGGCCATGAATACCCCAAAAACTAGTTTCTGCCAATGCGGATACCGCTGCTTTGCTTCTGATAAGACCTCGCTCACGTAATAAACCGGCTGTTGCACCGGGTAATCCTTTCCATCCTCTTTACGCTCAACCACGACTACTGCACTAACTGCTCGAGGCCCGGCCGCGACATACAGCAACATGGGCTCTTTGGGACCCGGCGCTGCCAAAACCGGGGCTTCGGATAATTGCTTCTTCAGAGCTTCAAACGCCTCATCCGCCTCTTGATCCCATACTAACTTGTCTGTTTTCTTCAATAGTGGGTATAGGGGTATTGCTTTTTCTCCGAGCCGAGATATGAATTGGCTCAGTGCTGCTACGCATCCTGTAAGTTTCTGAACATGTTTCAATTCCTCTGGCTTTTTCAGGTTCTGAATAGCTTTGATCTTTTCCGGGTTAGCCTCAATCTCTCGCTCAGAAACGATGAAACCAAGTAGTTTCCCCGCAGGAACTCCGAACACACACTTTGTTGGGTTGAGCTTCATTTGGTATCTCCTCAGGTTCTTGAAGGTCTCTTTTAGGTCATCAATGAATGTTTCTCCGTTCCTTGTTTTGATCACCACGTCATCAACATAAGCATGGACATTGCGCCCAATCTGATCCTCAAAACACTTCTGAATGCACCGTTGATATGTTGCGCCGGCATTTTTCAATCCAAAGGTCATGGTTTTGTAACAAAAAGCTCCAAAGGGGGTTATGAACGACGTCTTCTCCCAATCCTCCTCTTTGAGCTTTATCTGATGATACCCGGAATAGGCATCCAGAAAACATAGCAAGTCATTTCCCGCCACTGCATCTATGATCTGGTCTATCCTTGGAAGGGCGAACGGATCTTTTGGACAATGCTTGTTGAGACTCGTGTAATCTATGCACATTCTCCACTCTTTATTCCTTTTCAACACCAAAACCGGGTTTGCCAACCACTGGGGGTGGAAAATCTCCATGATAAAGCCGGCTGCTAAGAGCCGAGCTACCTTTGCTCCTATGGCTTTTCTTCTTTCCTCATTCATTTTCCTCAAGCCCTGCTTCACTGGCCGGGACTTGGGGTCAACGTGTAAGCTGTGCTTATTATTGCAGGCCTAGATGGATGTTTCATCAAATTGAGCACATGTCAACAAATATTGGCTGCAACTGGGAGAGATGGGAACAACAACATTTATCCAATTGCATTTGGTGTGGTAGACAAAGAAGATACTGCTAGCTAGTTATGGTTTTTAACCCAGCTTAAATATTGCATTGGAGAAGCAGGAAAATTTGGCACTTACACATTTATATCTGACAGGAAAAAGGTACATAAGATAGAAAGTGCTAGCTGGTTTCTCACATGTTTCAATTGTGTGATACATAATTTGCTTGTTTGCTAAGATAGTGCTAACCGTCTTGTTTCCAATTTTTTCCAGGGTTTGCTGAAAGCAATAGGGCATGTTTTCCCTAATTCTCCAAGCAGATATTACCTTAGGCATATCTTTGCCAATTTTGAGAGGGAAGGGTTTAAAGGAACAGAACTTAAGAAAAACATGTTTGGGGCTAGCTATTCCTACATTAAGAGTGGGTTTGACAAGTGTATGGAAGCCATGAAGAGTGATTGTGAGCCAGCCTATAATTGGCTAATGTAGATTCCTGTTGAAGCATGGGCTAGGCATGCCTTTGACACAAACTGCAAGATAGATCTAGTGGTGAACAACCTTAGTGAAGTGTTCAATAGGATGATATTAGATGTCAGGAACAAGCCAATTCAAACAATGATTGATGGCATAAAGGACAAGCTTATGGTGAAATACAGTGGGACAAGAGAGAAAGCAGAGAACACTAGATGGAAGATCACACCTTTCTACTCTGAGCAGTTAGAAATTGCCAAAAAGTTTTCTAGGGAATGCAGGGCTAAGAATGCAGAGATTGGTCTGTGGCAAGTTAGCACCACTGGGACTGCAGTACATGCAGTTGACCTGAGAGCAAGAACCTGTGGTTGCAGAAAGTGGGATGTAACTGGAATCCCTTGCAACCATGCAATCTCTGTAATAGTGAAGCTCAAGCAGCATCTAGAAGACGATGTGCATGATTTTTTCAAAAGACCAATGTACAAGGAAGCCTTCAAGTATGTTGTTTACCCTGTTCCTGGAGCTGAGGATTGGCCTAAAACCAACACAAGAGATATTGAGCCTCCTGTCTTCAAAGAAGGCCCTAACAGAAAAAAAACAGTAAGGAGGAAAGGCCCTGGTGAGGTTCCAGCTCCTAGGGACACTTCAAGGATGGCTAGTATCACTTGCAGGAACTGCAAGCTAGTGGGTCATAGGTACCTTAACTGTCCAAAACAGTTAAGGCCAGAGCTACAACTTAGAAAACAAGGGCACATGGTTAGTTACTCTATTTTTGTTTTCATTGCACTAATTGCTTCATCAGGAACTAACATTTTTTCTACCAGTCAACCAGGGAGGAGGCCTCTACATCACAGAGTACTTTTGCTGCACCAGCTACTCCTGCTCCACCAGTTCCAGCAGCTCCAGCAGCAAGGGCACCAAGAGGTAGTGCTGATAGCTCTACCCCTGCAAGTGGACCAATGGCACCAAAATCCTTCTCCAAGTGCAGATGCAGTTTCAGGTGGTGCTGAAAGTTCCAGGCCTTCCTATGCACCAAGGGTAGCAAGTCCTTCTCCAAGTTCAAGTGATGTATCAGGTGCTGATGAAAGTTCCAGGCCTTCCTATGCACCAAGGGCACCATTTTCTGCCCCAAGAAGTGTTCATGATGAACCAACAACTAGAACGGTCAGCACCAGGCCAAGTAAGATGACAGGGAGGATGGAGAGTTATTTGAATGCAGGGAAGGCTTCCTCATATAAGAAATGTGGTGAAAAGAATGTGGGTGAAAAGAGGACAGGGAGGAGAACATGTTTAGGTTCTGGATTAAGACAATGTTGTGAAAAGAATTGTGGTTTGCCTATTTTGATGTTTAAGACTATGTTTTAATCTGTTTGAGACTACTCTATGTTCCTGTTTCTGTAAGACTATGCATCTGTTTGTGTAAGACTATGTTTTATTTTGATGTTTAAGACTATGTTTAAATTTGTGTTGTTATCTGGTTCAGATCATTCTAGCATTATTCATTTTCACAGTTATTATGGCATTATTTAAATTTGTAAGACTATTTTATGATAGTTATAAAGCAATAGATCACCCTATTTGAACTACTAGAAAATAGTGCCGAGAAACCACGGGGTTCATCGACAACCCTAGGTCACCTATTTGAACTACTAGAAAATAGTGCCGAGAAACCCCGGGGTTCATCGACAACCCTAGGTCACCTATTTTAACTACTAGAAAATAGTGCCGAGAAACCCCGGGGTTCATCAACAACCCTAGGTCACCTATTTTAACTACTACAAAATAGTTATCGATGAACCCCGGGTTCCTCGACAACCCTAAGCCACCCTATTTGAACTACTAAAAAATAGTGCCGAGAAACCCCGGGGTTCATCGACAACCCTAGGTCACCTATTTTAACTACTAGAAAATAGTGCCGAGAAACCCCGGGGTTCATCGACAAACCTAGGCCATCCTATTTTAACTACTAGAAAATAGTGCCGAGAAACCCCGGGGTTCATCGACAACACTAAGCCACCCTATTTTAACTACTAAAAAATAGCGCCGATGAACCCCGGGGTTCCTCGACAACCCTAAGCCACCCTATTTTAACTACTAAAAAATAGTGTCGAGAAACCCCGAGGTTCATCGACAACCCTAAGCCACCCTATTTTAACTACTAAAAATAGTGCCGAGTAACCCCAGGGTTCATCGACAAACCTAGGCCATCTATTAAAACATCAAAAAATTCACAAATAATTTGTACCACAAATATTGTTACACTCCAACTAATTGTCAATCATCCACAACAGAAGTTCAATAAAATCCATACAACCACTAATTCAACCACACAGATAATAAATTCACAGCAGAACCAGGTGCACAATTAACTAACTTGTCTTAGCAGTACAACAACATCAGAAATAGGTCCAGAATTAAAATGCAACACAAAGTCATTGCTTAAAACATCACATAGTTGAACACAACACTGCCATTCCAGCTAACAGAACTCCCTGCACTCACATCACTCATCACAGATGGACTTGATTGTCTTCAGCTTCTCCTTGTTTGCATCACTAACTTTGAGCAGATCAAAGATCATGTACTCAAGCTTCTTCTTCTCTTCCTTCAAAGTCTCTTTCTCTTCATCCCATTGCTTCTGCTTGTTCTTCATCACCTCTGCCTGAGTCATGTGCACATTCTTGCGCATTAGCAGTTCAGCCCTAAGAATTGACACTTCCTTCTTCAACTCCTCCATTTCATCCTCAGTATTAGCCATAATCTTTTTGTAGTTTTCAGCCATCACCCTCTTCTCGGTGTCTTCAACAAATTTCTTAACATCAGCCATAAGTCTGGCATAATCCTTCTCAGCCTTGTTTTTCTCAATAGAGAGCTCCTCAAACATCTTACCGTTTTTAATCTTGTCATCAATCCTCCCACTGTTGCTCTCTTCATACATTTGCCACAACCTACAAATAGCATGCTTCATACTTGGTGGCCACTCTCCATCAACCCAGGATACAAATCCACAGTTGTTCACTTGCTACAATGGCACAAGATGGCACAAATGGTTCAGTTTTACAGTCTATTAATTAACAAAACAGAGAAATTAACAACCACACTACTATGGCACAAAATAGTTCTCTTTTACAGTCTATTACTTTTAACCTAACAGTACCTCTCCATGAAGTGGAGACTATTGAGCTAACCTAACAGTTTTACAGTCTATTAATTAACAAAACACTATGCATAAACTAGCATTATAATCCAGTAGAGATAGCACTTACATTAACAGTATGCATGAACTAGCATTATAATCCAGCCACACTACTATGGTTCAGTGGAATTGCACTGGAAATTAACCTAACAGTATGCATTAACACAGTAAAACACTGACAGTAGCTTTCCATTAACAGAGTAATACACTCACACTAACCTAACAGTAGCTCTACACTAACAGAGTTATACACTGACACTAGCTACAGATCGAGCGAGCTTTGAACTTACATTTGCAACTGAGCACATATGGAATCGCCTGCCAGTGTCAGACCCACCAAATGCCACACACCTTTGTGGCATGATCTTGTGCCCGCGGCACACCTCGGTGCAACCCACCGCTAGCCCATTGGAATTGGGGTCTTCGATCGTATCAGGCGCATAGTCAGCCTCCACGACATCCTATAGAAGCACAAAATCGAATGAATCTTCAAATCAGCCAACAAATCGAAGCAAAATCGAAAATCCCCAAATCGGAGAGAGCCAAACCCTAACCCTAACCCTAGAAATTGGGGAAACTTACCGATAGCACTTCTGTCTCCGACCACTCGTCGTCCCAGCTTGGCATTGCGGCGGCGAACGACGAGGAAGAACGGGCGGCGGCGGCATCTCGTCGACGGCGGCGGCGGCACGGCCTTATTCGCGGGAGAGAGGGGACAGACCGAGCGGGGAAGAGACCGAGCGGTGCATGAACGGTTAACGACCCGCGTCTGACAAGTGGGCCCCGCATACGGCCGTTAACGACAGCTCACGGTTGTCTCCCACCGATTCCACGTCAGCACCTCCTGGTGGGCCCCGCGAGTCAGTTTCAGCGTCAATTGGCTTCAAATCGACTTTTAGCGCGAATTGCAAAAAATCTGCACAGTAGTGGTGGATTTTGAGTAAATAAACGTAAAGTGGTGGTTTTTCGGAATTTAGGCAGAAATGTTGTGATTTTATGCTATTATCTCATTTCTTTAGGAAAGACTCTTTATGTCAAACATAGTGAGAAACACCTTGGCTGACATGGCTTGGGGTTCCCTCATGACTCAGTTTGCCCCATCTCTTAGACGCGTACCTTAGTTTTCTCACCGAGGGAAAGTTGTCGCTTGCTACAATCTTTTGCACTTGGGAGCCCAACTCATTGTTAGGCTATACATCTAGCAATCAACACGAAGGAGTGCCCCTCCCACGACCATGGCAAAGCTCATTGGAACCCTAACATGGATACAAACTTGGCGAGCTGGTAGGTGAACAAGAGAGTGGTGCACATATAGCTTTCCGCCGATGCACGAACGACCATCCTGTTTGGTCTTCTGATGCTCGTGGACGCATGGTAGCGGCATTATCTTCGGTGAGGCTCCGCCCAGGGCGACTGACGCTGTCAACGACCGACACTCCGCTGCTACTTCTCCTGGAGGCGACACTGACAAGAGAGGGAGCCTGGTGGATCAAGGGGCAAGGCCCCAAAGGAAAACCGGCCCACCAGCTAGGATAGCGGGCCCAGAGTGGATTCGAGCCGGAGTGGCTTCATCGAGAGCTATTTGAGATCGAGGCTGAACTGCTAGAGACAGGTAGTAAGAATTGTATGAAACGGCAGTGCCGTGTAAGACTGGCTTGGGGGTGGAAGGGAGGATCGAGCCTCACAACTACAATTCTGATTGAGATTGAGATCATCGATTTGGGCTAGAGAGCAGGACTCTTACATCTAGTATCAGAGCGCATGCTCGATCTAGATCTAGAGTTTCCCACCCACCCGCACCACACGCGTTTTGCCACTCGTCACCGGGAAGCCGCCATGGAGGAGCTCTCGGCGGAAGCTCGGGCCATCTACGATCTACTCAAGGCCGACACCAAGGAGGCCTACGAGTCCTGCTTCCTCTCCCACAAGAAGGAAATCCTAGAGACCTTCGTCGAGAACTCGAAGAAGCAGTTCCGCGAGATGAGCACGGCGATTGATTCGGTCCACAGCGGTGTGGGGACCGACATCGCGGAGGTGCAAGCGACGCTGGAGGCGGAGCTGCAATCCGTCAAGGACTCTCTGAGCGGCGACATCACGCGACTCTCCGCCACTGTCGACCGCGCGATCCGCGCGACCCCGTCAACCACTGCGGGCACGAGAAAGGACTCCACCGCCGGCCCGATCGGCCACAGCTCTGCATCTCAACACCGGGGGATCGTGAGTACTACGAACACGCATCCTCTGGACACTGGTACGAATTTTGCCAAAAAAAATTCCACCATCCTAAATTCCAGCGCTCCTGATTCAGTTACTGACCCATCCGCTCCGCGCGTCGAACTTCCCCAATTCGAGGGCGCGAATCCTCGCCTATGGCAGCGGCGCTGCGAAGAATATTTCCAGCGTTGGGGCACGCCGCGCTCCAATTGGGTCTCCTACTCGTCCTCTCAGTTCACAGGGACAACGACGGCATGACTGGAGGCCTATCTGACGAAGAACCCGGTGACAGAATGGGTGTCGTTCACTTAGGCAGTGCAACATCGTTTCTTGAGGAATCAACACCAAGTTTTGCTTAGGCGGTTGTTTCACATATCCCAAAATGGCACTGTAGAAGACTATGTGCAGCGATTTTCGGTTTTGATCGATCAATTGGCCGCGTATGAGGACAAGAGAGATCCTCTTCATCACCTGGCACGATTTCTGGATGGGCTCAAACCAACGGTGCGTGTGTTAGTCGCAATCCAGCAACCGCAGGACTTGGATTCAGCATTCACGATGGTGCTCTTGTTTGAGGAACTGGGCGATGGCAGCAACTTCTTGAACACATCGTCGACGCAGTCCCCGGATCATCGGAAGGCGCATCCCCTGCCTTTGCCACCACCACCAACTCCAGCAAAGTGGATCTCCAAATCAGTGGAAGAAAAGCGACAACAAGAAGGCAACAGACCGCCCATGGACACTAGATGGGCAAGCCTGAAGGTGTATCGCCGTGATAAGGGGTTGTGTTTTACGTGTGGAGAAAAATTCCATCGGGAGGATGTTTGCAAAAAGGAGATTCAGCTCCACATAGTCCAGGAGATGATTGATTGTATGCAGTCATCGGATGGTGAACAGGAAACTGAAGCAGATTTTCCAAACTCAGTGCAACATCATTTGAATGTTTTTTCAGCGGCAGCAGTGAAGGCAGAGGCTCCCGCTCCCAGAACTATGCAGTTAACTGTACATATACAAGGCCACAGTATGCGATTCTTGGTTGATTCTGGCAGTTCCACATGTTTCCTCGATACTTAGAGAGCATTACAGTTGCAAGGAATTCCTCGTCGTTCCACAAAAATGAAGGTGCATATAGCTGGTGGAGCAACTTTGCAATGCACAGAGTTACTACCTGACTTGAATTGGTCTTCTCAAGATTGTGAGTTTACTGATACATTCAGGGTCCTAGCTCTCAACAATTATGATGGCATACTTGGCTTGGACTGGCTTGCTAAGCACAGCCCCATGATTACTCATTGGGCACAGAACTGGATTGCAATTGCTGTTTTTTGACTTTTTCTAATGTAGGGCAAAAAGCCCCACAGCCTTTTATTAAAAACTTATAAAGGATTCAAATTTTACAAAAAGACAAGGACCTAGGGGAGACTATCTATCCAACTCTTTACAGACAAAGATTTGTCCTTATAGAACCTATGTACATGAATATACATGTCATTAACAAATCTATTCCTCCAAACAGAAAACTTGTGCCTTTCCAATCTAAAAATTGCATCATTTCTTATCTTCCAAATGTTCCAGCAAGCAATGAAGGCCACTTCCAAGAAGAAATGTTTATCAAAACTTTTTCTGGCAAACTTAGCCTTTGAAAGCAGATCATCTCCCTGGGACCAGTCAATGCCCAGAAAATTCCACACTCTGTTGCTAAAATTGCATTGACAAAATAGATGATCTCTATCTTCATAGCAATCTCCAATACATAGTACACAACTATCATTTTCAGTTACATTCCAGTGTCTCCTCTTCAGTAGATCTTTGGTATTTAGCCTGTCATTTATCAGCAGCCATGAAAACATCTTAATTCTCATAATGCATTTGCTTCTCCAGGGCCACTGTACAACAAGACACACAACAATGTCCTTATGGACATGAGCATAATACTTTGCAGCTGTGTATACTCCACCCTTCCAGGTACAGTGCCATTCATCATTTTTAGAGACATCAAGCAGAACAGAGTCCATCCAATCCGAGAGAACAAGCAATTCATCAAAAGCTTGTGGTGACAATGGCAGGTGAAATCCCTCCTCTCTATTCACCAAGTTCATCAGAGTCCGAACAGATGCCTTCTCATCCTTGGCAAACGAGAAGAGCCTTGGTAACCTAAGCTGTAAAGGCAATGAAGAACCTCCAATCTCCCAGGAATCCATCCAGAAACAGACTGTTTGCCCACTATTGACAACTGGTTTTGTGATTGCAATTGCTGTCAAGGTGGAGATGAGAATCCTCCAAGGTTTAGGCCCTACTGCTGACACTACTGCAGTAGTGGAGCTGCATTTGGTTCAGGAGAACGAGACACAGGACCTACAGGAGCACTCGCCTGGGATACAGTCGTTACTGGATCAATATGCTGCGTTATTCGAGGAGCCAGAGAGATTACCACCGAGTCGTCTGTACGATCATAAGATTCCCTTGATACCTGGAGCTCGACCAGTATCGATCAGGCCGTACAGGGTAGCTCCCGAGTTGAAAACAGAGACCGAAAAACAAATTGCTGAACTATTGAGACAAGGGGTCATTAATCACAGTAATAGCCCATTTGCGTCGCCTGTGTTGCTAGTTCGTAAATCTGATGGAACATGGAGATTGGTTATAGACTATCAACACCTCAACGCGTTGACTGTCAAAGGAAAATACCCGCTGCCAGTAATAGACGAATTACTCGATGAACTTGCAGGCTCAAAGTGGTTCTCAAAGTTGGATCTTCGAGCTGGATACCACCAGTTCAGATTGGCCCTTGGGGAGGAGTACAAAACAGCCTTCCAAGCTCACAATGGACACTACAAGTTTAAGGTCATGTCCTTTCGGTTGAGTGGTGCACCAGCCACGTTCCAGTATGCGATGAATGCTTCATTGGCTCCAGTTCTAAGGAAGTTTGCTCTCGTCTTTTTTGACGACATTCTCATTTATAGTGCCACACTTGAGGAGCATTTAAGCCACATCCAGCGAGTCTTGGATCTTCTGAAGAAGGATCAGTGGAGGGTGAAGAAATCCAAGTGTGCATTCGCACAAAGAAGGATAGCTTATCTGCGTCATGTTATCTCGGAGCAGGGAGTTTCAACTGATGAGTCTAAAATTACTATGGTCAAGAATTGGCCCCAGCCTACAAACCTGAAGGAGTTGCGAGGGTTTTTAGGATTGAGTGGCTATTACAGGAAGTTTATTAGGCACTATGCAGTCATAAGCCGGCCGTTGACTGCACTGCTCAAAAAGGGTGTGCTATTCCTCTGGACACAAGATACAACAGACATTGCATTTCAGACCCTTAAACAAGCCCTTGTATCTGCTCCAGTTATGGCATTACCAGATTTCCAACAACAATTTACAGTGGAAACGGACGCTTGCGATGTGGGTATTGGCGCGTTTCTTTCCCAGAATGGACACCCTATTGCATTCGTCAGTCGCTCCTTGGGTCCTCGTAATCAATGCCTCTCTGTGTACGAGAAGGAGTACTTGGTGATTCTTCGCGCCGTTCAGCAATGGAGAGCGTACCTGCAGCTTGGAGAGTTCGTGATAAAGACTGACCATCAGAGTCTGACACACCTCATGGACCAACGACTCCACACGGACTGGCAACGCAAGGCTATCACTAAAATGATGGGACTCCAGTTCACAGTGGTATACAAAAAAAGGGATCAACAATGGAGCCGCTGATGCTTTGTCACGCAAGCCGGTGAACTCGTCCCAGCTCTTGACAATCTCAACAACCAAACCAGTTTAGCTTGAAGCAGTGGAGGCAAGCTATGTCAATGATCAGTACGTCCAAAGTGTGATACAGAAGTTATCAATCGACCCAACAACCGAGCCCCATTTTACCTTCAGATCAGGACTGCTTCGATACAATAATCGTATCTGGATTTGCAATGATTCAGAGTTCCAGCAGTGAGTGATCTCAGTGTTCCATGACAGTCCACTTGGGGGGCACTCAGGTTTTCCAGTTACTTACCGTCGTTTACTTTCTCTTTTCAAGTGGAGTGGCATGAAGTCTACTGTCAAAGAATTTGTCAAGTCCTGTTCCGTTTGTCAGCAAGCAAAACCATAGAGGGTGCTTCCACCTGGGCTTCTTCAACCACTGCCAGTTCCTTATGCTCCCTGGGAAACTGCCACCATGGACTTTATTGATGGATTTCCAACTTTAGGCCAGTATAACTGCATCATGGTTGTGGTGGACAAACTGACGAAATATGCGCACTTTATTCCCATCAGGCATCCTTACACCGCCAGCAAGATTGCTGATGCTTTTGTCAACAATGTTTTCCGTCTTCATGGTATGCCTATGTCGCTGGTGTCAGATCGGGATCCAATCTTCACTAGTAACTTCTGGCAAGGGGTGTTCAAGGCAACGGGGACACAACTCCGAATGAGTATGACGAATCACCCCGAGACGGATGGTCAGACTGAGCGTGTCAATCAGTCTATCGAGTGCTACTTGCGTTGTTTCATCAGTGCCCATCCTCAACAGTGGAGCAGGTGGTTGTCGCTGTGCGAGTATTGGTATAACACAAACTGGCATTCTTCCATGGGGAGCTCACCTTTCGAGGTTTTGTATGGAAGGAAACCAAGGTACTTTGGTATAACTGCTTCCGACTCCATTGCTGCTCCAGACGTTCAGTCTTGGTTGCAGGAACGCAAGCTCGTCATCGACTCAGTGCGCCTACACCTCATGCGCATGCAACAACGAATGAAGAGACAGACCGACAAGCATCGATCTGAGCGCACCTTCAACGTGGGGGACAAGGTCTTCCTAAAGCTGCAGCCCTACATCCAAACCTCTGTCGCGCATCGACCAAATCACAAGCTTTCGTACAAGTTCTTCGGGCCCTTTCGCGTGTTGGATCGCATTGGAGCCGTCGCCTACAAGCTGGAGTTACCAAGCCACAGTAAAGTGCATCCGGTTTTCAACGTTTCGCAGCTGAAGGCGTGCCTCGGGCGGGACCATCAAGTTCTTCCTCATCTTCCTCAACCTGACGCGGAACACCAAGTGCCAGAACATGTTCTCCAACGGTGAGCGCGTCAGGATGGAATCCGCACGATCGCGCAAGTCCTCGTCAAGTGGAGCGGAGCACCTGCATCCTTGTCGACTTGGGAGGACGAAGAAGCGCTTCGCCAACAGTTCCCTCTTGCACCTGCTTGGGGACAAGAAGGTTCCCATGGGGGGGGATTGTCAACGACCGACACTCCGCAGCTACTTCTCCTGGAGGCGACACTGACGAGAGAGGGAGCCTGGTGGATCAAGGGCCAAGGCCCAGAAGGAAAACCGGCCCACCAGCTAGGATAGCGGGCCCAGAGTGGGTTCGAGCCGGAGTGGCGTCATCGAGAGCTATTTGAGGTCGAGGCTGAACTGCTAGAGGCAGGTAGTAAGAATTGTATGAAACATCAGTGCCGTGTAAGAATGGCTCGAGGGTGGAAGGGAGGATCAAGCCTCACAACTCCAATTCTGATTGAGATCGAGATCATCGATTTGGGCTAGAGAGCAGGACTCTTACAGACGCTGCTTGGTTAGGGATGGCACCCACAGGGTATGGGTAAGGGTGGAGCCACCCCCATACCCTTATCCGTCTCCCCTGATCTTATCCGCCACCCGTACCCATACCCTTGACGGGTATAACTTTTTCCCATACCCGTCACCCGACAGGGTATAAGGGTACCCGCGGGTAAATAATACCCTTGTTTGTAGCATAACACGTTGAGTTCAAAATTGTCATAAATTGCAATGTTTTTAACCATTAGCGCATTTAAAATACCAACACATTGTACAACTGAACTTACGCATAAACAACATACAGTCACAAAACAAGCAAACATAGTGATACACTTTTACACTCTAAGGTCACAATTGATACCTATATGTACGCTTGGTGGACAATTTTTTTTCATGGTCAGGTGGGTTGTTCGGCTTAGATAGGTGCATTAAGGCCAAAATATTAGTATGTATCGTTATGTATCACTGTTATTATATTTTTTTTTGGAGAAAATATCGTTGTTATTATATGTGAGAAGTTAATTGTCATAAATTAAGATGAGTACATGGTATAAGGGTATGGGTCACTCGAACCCGTACCCTTACCCGCTCTACCCGATGGGTACTAGATTTTCCCACTTACATACCCATGGGTATTATTTTTTCCCGTACCCTTCCCCTAATAGGGTTTTTACCCGCAGGGTACGCGGGTCATGGGTACCCATTGCCATCAGAACAAAGAGGCCAACTAGGTGTGGCAGGTCGTCAATTTGACTAAACAAATATGTGTTATATGTCATCAAATATATATAATTGGATTCACATACGGATGAAGTTTTCAAATATATATTGTTAAACTCTCAAGACCGAGGTAATATATATGATTTTTTTTAGGGTGAGGTGATAGATTTTTTTTTTAGAACGGATGAAAGAAAGTCACGTCGTTTTTGTGAGAGGAATATGGCGGAGAGCACTGTACAGCCCAGGTTTTGGGGAGGAGAAGGCAGCGTACAGCCCAGGTTTTGGGGAGGCCCTCTAAATTGCTAGCCCAGGTTGTGATGACCGTTGGAAGTCTGTCGTGGACACTGGACACCTCACGCCGACGTCTTCGTTCCCCTCTCCCTTCTCTGACCTCTCCGCCGCCGTCGAGCCCTGCGCTTCCCAGCCTCTCCGCTGCGGCCGGGGCATAGGGTTTCCATGCCGCCTGTTACACCCCCTTTCCCCCTCAATCGATTTCCCCCTCTCTCCCGAGCCTCCCCCACGCCGCCGCTCCCTTTTCTTGGTCCAGCCACCCGAACCTCGCCGCCGCTCTGGCACCTTCTCCCCATCCACTCTGGCTCCCGACGCCGCATCCCATCGCGAAAACTATCGTCCTTCGAGGAAGACACAGCCTGGATCCGCCTGCGATGATGTCGATCGCCGCCGTGGTTGTCAGCCCCCTCTCCAGAGGTATGAATTGTTCCCCCAAGGCCCCAACCCCCAATCCTCTTCTCCCATCCCTTCTCGCTTCAAATCGATTCCTTTCTTTGCTATACGAGGAGGACAAATCGGTGTCCTGGAGATCCCTCTGCTAGCATGGGACCGGTAGGTACGACGACATTAGGACCTGCACTTCTACTTCTACCAGGAGGAAGGAGGGCTCGACCACACCTGGTTCTCCTGTGGCGGCAGCTGATGTCGCCGGAGAGGCCAAGGACGACCTCCAGCACGTGGTATCTTAGGATAAAAAAGGACACGCATTACCATCAAGTACGGCGTCAGAGGTAATCTTACTCTCTCCAGCCACCCTGCTGGTTTCCTATGGTTGGTTACTGCAGATGCTCATCTTTGTGCATTATGCATGTTCTTACGAAATGCAACGATTAGGTTAGGGAATTTGCTGCAATGCAGGTTTGACACGCAAACAGAAACTTTCTTATGTTGCTGACAAAGATCATGGTACTGCATGAGTCTGGATCTTGGTGAACTAGCTGAATTTTGTAGAATGTTACCTCTTTCTTTAAATAGCATGTGTTGCTTGAAGTGATTGTAGAATCTTTCTTGCTATTTCTGCAGGCGTTAGCTAGACATGGATTGGTCAAAAAATTCTTACTATTACTGGTTTATAATAATGTGGACATACATCTACTACTCGTTGCTGCAATCACTGTCTTAGGCATCTTAGGTACTATCTGTAATCAGGATCTGATTCGGCATAAATGGAAACTGGGTATTCTTCTGTTACCACTCTGCTCTCCCAGTTTGGTAACTCCTGGTACTGAACTGGTGACGTTCAGAGCATAGTTTTGGGAGATGTTAATAGTAGTATAAATCCCCATCCTGGTTCCTTGGTGATGCCTCCTGTATCAGCAAAGAAGATGTTTTTACTGGTCTAAATTGCAGTAAAAAAGATGGCTAGTTAATAGTACATCCCGTCTCTCTGTGTATATTCTGAAAAACCAGGTTCATAATAATGTGGACAGACAGCTATTCTACTCTTTGAGCATTGCCGTAGTCAGCAGGAATGGAAACTAGGTGTTCTGTCACCTGAATTATTGCTCTAGTTTAGTTTTTTTTTACTTTTGGAAATAACATCTAGACTAATACGGACTCCTAGACCTATACTAATACTCCTTAACACCCCCCCCCCTCAAATGCAAAGCGTATGCAATAGCATTGCATTTGAAGAAGTGTATACTATAAAAGAAAATGATAATCCAGAATCCGCGTCTTGAAAGTGTCCTGTAGCATGAAGCGTCTTCAAAACCTGTAGAGTCAAGCCAGAGTGAATAGAGTCGATCGAACAATGAGACCGACAAAGACCGATATTCGATCAAGAGAAGAGCATGTCACAAACGATCATAGCACAAGAAGGCCAACGACATAAGAAGTCCAACGGCGAAAGAATGTGCGTAGATCAATGACAATGCGAAATGAGGCCACAAAAATCCTATAGAAGGACAAAAGGAGGCCACAAAAGGACCGAGAATAGGAGGCCACAAAAGGACCGAGGCCACAAAAGGACCAATAATAAGAGGCCACAAAAGGACCGGAATAGGAGGCCACAAACGGACCGAGAATAGGAGGCCACAAACGGACCGAGAATATAGGCTGACAAACGAAGGTATACTGGACTCTCATGACATCAGAAACACGAAGAACAACGTATTTGGTGGACGCAGCGGAAATATAGAAAACTAGAAAAAACGGAGAGACTAATGGTGGTGTGGGAGCGGAAGTGAATCATGGTGGCGAGGGCCAGAGACGGTGAGGCATGGATTTTTTTTTTTTTTTACTCACTGACCTAATAGACAAAAAAAGAGAGGAAAATAATCAAAGAGGCAAGCAGCAGAAGCACGCATCACCATCCACGGCTCCACGCACGCACACAGCTTGGGGTAAGAGAGAAGGCCACACGTTGGCCAAGGTACATGAGAGAACAGCCGCAACACAGCAGCCGGACTGGAAGACAAGTAGATGCAGCCGGCTCAAAATAGAGTTGAAGGAACCGGCTCAAAAACAGGCTGAATATCCAGCCCCCAAAACGAGCGGACGTGCCCACGCACGCGATACAGCCGGCTGCGATTCGATCTGTGAGGCCAATGCACGAGCACGACGACCAGCGGGGTCACGCACTGCAGCAAGGCGGAGCAGACAGCGAAGGACGCGGGCTGGCGGGGGGACGCGATCGGTAGGGCGGGGACATGGACGAGGTCGTCCAGGAACGGCCGCGACTTGCAGACGGAGGAAGCCCAGCGCCCGAGCGGTGGCTGGACTGTGACTGCACGGACGGCGGCAGATCAACTGCGGCGGCGGACGGTCAACTGCGGCGGCGGACGACGGCAACCGGTAACCGGGCTGGAGGCGGCGGCCGGGAACAGGCTGAAGGTGGCCGGAAACGGTGACCTGCAGGCGGCAACGGGAAACGGCGACAGGGGCCGCGTCGAGGATGGTTGCAGCAGTCCCGGAGAGCGGCGGCGGAGTGGAGACGGACAGCAGCTCCGGTGGGAGGCGGTTGAGGCGGACGGGGCAGCGGACGCGCGAGGACAGCTGCGACAGGTGCTTCGTGTTTTGGGCAGATGCGCAATATCGCGGGAGGAGGAAGCACACGGGCCTGGGAAAAGTTGACCAGAACCGGGGCTCCACGAGGCTCCAACAGAACTGAGACTTCACGAGAGGCGGCGGCCAGATCGATGATCTATACACGGCGGCGGCCAGAGACAGAGAAATCTAGACCACAACGGATCTGTACGCACGAGTTGCGCGTGCGGAGGAAAAACGAACCCTAAACCTGGGCTCTGATACCATGTTATGAATAGGCAACTTGTCTATATTGATAGCCCAATGGGCATATATATATTACATATGACTTGGGAAATAAGGAAATAACATCTAGACTAATACGGACTCCTAGACCTATACTAATACTCCTTAACAGGTACTACTGAGCCAGTGATGATCAGAACTTGTTTTCACAGTACAGATGATAAATATTCTGGGGATGCTCTGTGAGCAAAATCCTTTATAGCACAGGTATATTCCGGGGAGCGGGTTCGTAGCAATGTGGACAGATACTGTTCTACCCTGTGAGCCGAGTCTGTCGATATAGCTATTGTTTGGGAACTGGGTACACACACATCACATAGATGAGTTGATGAGAATGCTGCTGAAGCCTCTTCTTTGCTACTTCTCATACATGTTCAGATTTTGATCCCACCAAGCATTGATGGAGCATGTTAGCTGGTTGTTTTATTTTCTTGTTATTTGTATAGTATGAAAGAAAGTGGTGCAAAACTATTCGCTACTTGCTGTCTTATACTATGTATGAAAATAATGCGCACCTTGGTAGTTATTCTTGACAATTTTCTTCTTCCAAAATTACCTGTTATGCTTTCAGGGTGATCTGGAGACTTTAAAAGTATTGCACCAATGAAATGCTTGAACGATGCAATGGAGAGATGAAATCATATGCAACACAAGGCATATTTTTTTATCAGAAAGTAGGTCAAAGTGTATTGTTCCTATATAAATGCAGCCAGCCCCACTCTGTAGATTTTGGTTCACTTGTACAAACTATATGCTGTGCACAACACTAGAGTTTATTGCTCCTAAGCTGGAATGTTAACAAAATTTGTGTAATAGCATGTGTATTTTTTTTTAAAAGTTTTTTTTTTTTGAATTTTCGTTGTTTTTGCACTCTGCAGCCCCTCTTTGTAGACTTTGTTCACTTGTACAAACTATATGTTGTGCACAACGCTAGAGTTTATTGCTCCTGAGCTGGAATGTTAATAAAAGATGTGTAAAAACATGTGTATTTTTTCAAAAGATTTATTTTTCTGAATTTCTATTGTTTTTGCAGATTCTGCACATTTTAGATGCTGATGTAAAGGGAACAAAGATGTTGGCATCTGCACCCATCATTCTCGTAATGGTAAGTGCCTATGGCATGTTGATTGTTTTTTTCTTCTCATTTTTGTTATCTGTTGTTCTTAGAGTGTAACCTTGTTTCCGAAACTCCATTTCAGTTACGAACATATTCATTGTGTTCGTGATAGAGAAGGACAAGTAACAGAAGGGCGACAGATAGGAGGCTATGTATCTTTTCTCTTTGTATTTCTGTATTTTGATGTGTGGTCGGCTCCTCGTAGAAGCTAGCTCTGTTGTTCACCCAGCGGCTGCTGCCTCTTAAAAATGAGTTCTTATACGGACGTCACTATGCTTGATAGAATTTAGTTGTGCATAGAGTTTTCTCAGTTAGTGGTTAGTGGCCTTATATTGCAATTGAGTAATATCATGTCACTAGAGTTGACTAGGTGAAATATTTTCTTGTTATCTCCAAAACTTGAACTTGGATGACTAGTGTTTCTTAGATGCTTCTTTCAATTCTCGAGCTGATGTGCGAGCTTTATATGCACTAGAAGTTTGATATATATATCTGCTGCAGCACCTGAGTATTTGCAATTAACAAATATTAACAAGCCTGCAAAAAAGCAATTGTGTCACTAGATTTGTCTAGCTGAAATTGTTTCATGTTGGCTCCAATACTTGACCTTAGACTTACGCCACCTAAATATGTGCACCCAGCTTGGTCATTGCTGGTACTGAACTGGTGATGTTCAGATCTGAGGTTTCACACTAGTAGTAGTAAATCTGCTCACGGCTATTGTTGGTTATAATTGTGTAATCAAAGATGAATTTTTTTTTACATGTGTGTAGTGCAGAGGTGTATATTTTCTTGCACTCCCAAGTGAGGCTTGCAAAAGGAAGGAAGGAAGATATTTTTGATTGATTTACATGTGGCTAGCAGATGCTTACTATTTTCTTTCTTTCCTCCATCACTAAATTGAAAGATTGGAAGATGCTTAGGAGTACATCACATCCATAAGACACCCATACACGCGTGCCCGCGTACATCTCTACGGCTCCCCAGCCCCCTTTCAGTCTCTCTGGAACCAGATTCACCTCTTTGCGGCGCTATATAGACTCTGTTGTCATGGAGTGTGGAGAACATAGCCTGTAGTTGGGTACCATTGGTTCGAATTATGGACTCAGCGTTGAAATCATTGGTGCTGTTTCATATTCGTCTATGTTCTGCTGTAATTTAGTCGACTGAAAAATTAGGCTGTCACTTCTGTAGGATGCTTTGAATCCAGAGCATTCCTGAAAAATTGATCCAATCCAACTGCATAGTTCTTAGTGGTGCTATTTTAAAGTATCGAGAGTTTAGGTTTAACAGTACATCTGCAATCATGTAGAGTTTCTCTACTGTCCAGGAGAGTGAAAATTGTTCTTACCCCGGCAATTTGCCATATATGCAGTCATCCATGTGAGAGGTTTTGATTCAGTTGGTGTTTGAATTCCTCGGGCTTAATAAGAGTGTTGGTGGAGTCTTATCTAGAAATTGCATGGTATATAGACATCAATTGTTGTGGTAATGTCTATCTGCGGTAGTTCTGTTTAACGCCCTTGCCAACCAAGAAAGTGCCGAGTTTAACCAATCCTTCATCCATGATCATTTATGGTGTGGCAGGACCATTTGAAGTATGAGATTAAGATGGATATCAAGAACCGAGGGCGTGCATCATTAGTTGATTTATGGGGGTGGATCTTTACCATGTTGAGAGACAGGCACAGAAGGTCGTCAAAGAGGATCCAGCCCTGATGTTGATCAACGGCGAGATCATGTCACAGTCTTACTGTGACACTGTGACAGAAGAGCTAAATGAGAAGTTGTAAGAGCGCAGCCAAATTTCCTTTGCTGAGATTGCTGCATTGTTACACATTGGATCAGAGCTAGAGCTGGCCGTGAATATCATCGAGCCTCGGCTTGGAACTATTGTAAGTCTGCTCTCTCCGCTACACATGGTTTTATCTTATCTGCTTTCACTCTACGGACATGGTACTATTATTATTATAAATCCTTGCAGGTAAAAGGAAGGCTAGAAGGTGGCCATGGTCCGTTGTGTGGCAAGGGGTATAACAGTTCCAGAAAACTTACCATCTGTTTAGAACAACTTGCAGAAACAGCTCCAATAAATGCACGGTTCTAATTGAGTTTTGGTGGAAGGTTCGTTCTTCCAGCCATTTTTGCCGCCTTGCTAAAAGAAGGCGCTGTACTTGGGTCTCTCTCCGTGCGGAAGTACATTGGACACCAGCTGTAAGATCTGCATTTGTATTCATATTCAGAATTCTTAAACTATATTTAATGGTCCCTTCATGTGTGGAACTAATAAAACTGAGTTTTCATGTGCGGTATCCCCTACCACTGTCAAAACATGGGCTAGAGCATCAGGGCCGTCGATAGCCATGTGTGAGGTGTGCACCCGCACAGCCCCCCCAAAGCCCGCTGTATAATTTGTATTTTTCTAACCAAAGATAAAAATAACCCAGCAAAGCCAGTCCAATAAGCCAAGAGAAAGTCGATTAGTTTCGATCTAATTGCATGAAAACTGTGTGTCTCAGAAGGTGCTTCGCCAATCCGCCGACGTCTGTTCATCTCCTGTCTCTTGGAGTCATGGTTGCCTTAAAGGTTGAAGGTATCGCCATCCTTTTTCTTCCCTTTTTTCTTTGAATAATATAAATTGCCCGGTATCCTTTCATATTCTTCCAGCACCACCACCGAAGTTAACTGGTAAGCCACCGATGTGTTACTAGTTAAAACCTTGCTGATTTCTTACTTGTGTCCTCTGGCTGTGTTCTAGCTAACTAAGAGTCGCCAGCGTTCCTATAGCTTATATAGCTGTTTTCGGCAACGTGCAGTACTGCAGTAGCAGAACTAGTCATTCAAGATTTATTCAGATTTCAATTTTTTCTATTGACAGATTTCCATGAGTAAACTTTGGTATTACTACTCAATTATAGTTCCATTATTTGGGATGGCTTCTGGATTTAATCTATCCGTAGAGTTCCTGACCAGGTAATTGAATAATTGACAATGTGAGTTTAATCCCAAGTAAAACAAATTTACTGGTACATATTGTAATCAAGCTAAAATTGTATAATTATATTAAAATACTTTTCGTTTATCTGCATTTTCTGATTTGAAGACCCCATACTGCGTTTCGCACCGGGGCCTTCAATTTCTGGAGACAGACCTGCAGAGCCTCCATATAAACCAAGAATGGTGCAGCCTAAGCGGCAGTATCCTCTTCCTTTCCCTTTAATTTAGGACTTTAGGAGTTAGAGATAATGTTAGGACAAAAGAGACTAGGTGGAATTATCAACGAGGGGCAAGCAAGTCATCACTTTCTCTTGCTCCCCCCTGGACCCACTGAATCTGGTTACGACATGTGACAAGTCTACGACTTGTGAGTTATTTCCTATATCAGAGTAGAGGAGCAGAGTGATAACAGGATATATAAATTAATATATTAGTTAGTAGCATGAGTTCACTGAAGTAGCTGGGACTTCACAGGGTTTCTCCACATTTTGCATAGCATCAATACATTATTGTGTTTCCCCTTAATTTGACTGTTAGTAATCAGTTTTGATTCTAGTTAAGCATATTTTACGTTCCTCAAGTATACCCTTTATTTTTTCAGGATTGATTCTCTTTAGTTCTTTGTATCATATATTAGTGGCTCTGATGCAACCAAGATATTGTCCCTTTGTCCCTGAAGACAGCCAAGGTTGGTGTATTTATAGTGAGTTTTGTGTGCTTTTGGTGTATTTATAGTGAGTTTTGTGTGCTTTTCACGACGTTCACACATTGAAAATATTTGTTTGTACTCTTTTAAGGCAATCCTATTTGGAGAACCATGTGTCTTCATTAATGTGTTTATGAAGGTGAATTGTTAGAGCCTTCTTGCACTTGCGATAATCTTTCGTGCACTCATGCCTGCACCATCACATTATATCTTCTAACTGAGTGCAGCATGCCTGTTCTTTAAACCATTTCAGGGCATTTTTTATCGACTTGAGAAGGAGATTGACTCGCTTGGTATTAAGTATAATGGTGGTCAAGGAACTCCCATGAATATCAATTTAAAGTAGTGAGCATAGGGCAGGATCTGCTCAGTGCATGGACACAACAAACGGTGATAATGATACCAACAGTACTGGTGTTTTGTCAGACAGAGGGTCAAAGAAGAAAAGAGGGAAAGTGGCGGGGTCTGCCAAAGCTAGATCACTTGAAAAGGATGATGACAGTGAAGAAATAATCCCTGTAAAGCTCAAGGATGCTGATCCTTTAGGGGATGCGAAACGCGGTAGTAAATAAGCATCAGAGGAACCAAAAGAGGAGAGTACAAATATCTTTTCCGATAAATTGATACAGATAGGTTTTGGCTGTTGCTCCAGAATTAGAAGAGTTGGAAGGTCAGAAACTAAATAAGATTGACATCATTATTTCTATTTAGTTGAAATTGCACCTCTATAAATTTCCTAACTTCTCAAATCAACATCAGGCTCAGAGTCAAACGGCCCAATTATTGCCGTCTCACCTGAGACCAATGCTTATTGACTCTTGGAAAAAGAAGAGGAACACCATGTTGTCGGAAAACGCTAAAATGAGGCGAAGTGTGCTTGAGAATCTGCGAAACCAACTACATGAGGTAATCTGCTTTTGTACCCCATTTATGGTTTGGTTTCTTTCTATACTATATAGTTGCTATTTTTGAGTTTCTGGATAGTTGTTTGGAATTGTTTGCTCATTGCTAGTCAATTCTAAATTGCTTGCTTGCATTTATCTTATGGTTCTACATAATTTAGCTTTTTCAATATTATTCTCGTCATCAGCAGGCAGTCTTGGATATGCAGCTCTATGAAAAAGCGTTGGATGTGTTCAAGGATGATCCCGCTACCTCTGTAAGCTGCTATATGCATTTAGAATTGACTAGCACCTTTACTTATGGTCCCATTTATCTGTTTTCTTGTTTCCAGGGCACATTACACAAGCATCTATCTATTAAGAGCTATGGGTACACGAATAGTCGACACAATTTTCCTTACACTGGTAACTCCTATAAGCTCACGCAGCGGAGGTTTCTGCAAGTTTATAATTCATAAATAGATTTTTTTGATAGATCTGCCTTGGTTTTAATATTACACTTGCAACAGAACACTTAAAATCACATGCAACCCTGCCTGTGTTACTTGTCTAAGTGTGATGTTTATTATGTGATGAACTAAGAAACTGTGACTAACTTATTGCTCAAAGTTCAAATTTGAATGATATAAATGTTTATGCAATCTACTTCTCTGACAAGTGCGTGTACTTTGCACTAAACTACAACAAATTGATGAATGGAATGGAGTTTGAAGACAGTGAAGAACAAGTGAACATCATGCTCAATTGAGTACTACTGAACGTACCTATCTGGCACCTTTACATTATTTAATTCTTCTGTGTATCATGTAATATTTTCACATGTCATGAGTTTAACTTTGTTGGCTTTGGCTAGCGTGATATGCTACATTGTAAATACACAATATTCATAACTGCTTATCCTGCCTATATAATTGCATGTAGATAAATTTGCTGATGGATTCAAGTTTTCAGGCACCAACTTTGAATACTCAATTCCTTAGAGACAAGGAACATTCTTCAGCTCATGTGAGTTCACTCAATAAGCACGATACAACATACATGCATATTATTCAACACATTATCATTAGATTGTCCTTTTGATGTTGCATATATAATTAATTGTTTGAATTATAATTACTTTCTTTAATTTTTATTGGCAAAGTTGAGAAATTTTCGTACTTACTATCATGTAATGCACACTCCACACTAGGTTTGGAATAGAGGTTGCCCTCCGAAAGGTTGGGATAAGTTAAGCCACACTTACAGACGTATGATTTTGTAGAGTATAGACATGGACCTAGACATCTAGTTTAACCTAGGTTTTCTAAAACTATATAATTATACATGTAAATTATGTGTGTAGACTTATCCATTTTCTCATATACCCTGACTTGCCCCAAGGAATTTTTTCTCAAAAGAGAATTCTTATAGGTTTGTAATATATTGTCATGATAACAATACCTTGTTCCAAATGCTCCTCTAAGAAGTAAATCATGCCGATCGTAAAATAAGGCTTCTAGTATTGGAGTGGTAGGCAGATGAATAATACATCATCTCTTTGACAAAATCTACTCATAGAAGCCACCGCCACCATCCTTCACCATCTTTCTCCCCATGGGGTGTTGTATCTTGCGCCTTATTCCTCCAGCATCCTCTCTCCTGGCCTTCCTTATCGTCTTAGAGTCCGGTTTTCACCCCTTCCCCCTCTCATCTCCTTGGTTATCCAGTTGGACGTCCTTGCCCTGGCTACAAGTTGCTCAGTACGCCAACCTCGTTCTCGCATCATGTGTCCCCCTTACCGGCCGCCCCTGCCCTGGCGACAGGTAGCGTCGTGCTCGCAGGCGCTCTGCGTCATGTGTGTAAGACGCGGTGCTGCCGACTGACCGTGCGCCTATGGTGGTGTTCCTACGTAGGGTGGCGGATGATGCCTTCGGGTGCTGGGTTTTCCCTGAGTTAAGTCCATTATGAACCTTAACTCGTAGAGAATAGTGAAATCGAACCATGAATTTTAAATTCTTGACACACCGAACTTACTAATCTCGGTCTATCCAAACTCTCGATCTGTTTCCAGCCTTCCAGGTAAGAAAAAAACACATCACAAGTAGCATAATCAACTACCGTTGTCATAGCTCATCTCTCCCCAATCTCTCCTCTCTCAATTTATTTTATAACAAAGGCAATGCCACTAGTTAAAATACCCGGTCCTGTTTGCATCAAAAGCATGCCCACTTTGGAGAAGAATATACCAACTATTTTGGCAATAGGCCTAGCTCATCTAAGCAGTTTTGTTTGGGTCTCATTCCCCTAATATGCTAGTCATCGGCTCCATTCCCGTATTTCTCACGGTGTGTCACTCTCTAACACGTCACTTCAAGATTCCTAGAGCGGGAATCAGCCATTGCTTCAATGTCTATATGACCCTCACCTGTCCCAAGGGAATTTTTCTCAAAAGAGAATTCTTATAGGTTTGTAATACATTGTCATGATAACGATACCTTGTTCCAAATGCTCCTCTAAGAAGTAAACCATGCCGATCGCAAAATAGGGCTTCTAGTATTGGAGTGGTAGGCAGATGAATAATACATCATCTCTTTGACAAAATCTACTCATAGAAGCCACCGCCATCACCCTTCACCATCTTTCTCCCCATAGAGGGGTGTTGTATCTTGCGCCTTATTTCTCCAGCATCCTCTCTCCTGGCCTTCCCTATCGGCTTATAGTCAGGTTTTCACCCCCTTCCCCGTCCTTGCCCTGGCTACAAGTTGCTCAGTATGCCAGCCTCGTTCTCGCATCATGCGTTCCCCTTACTGGCCGCCCCTGCCCTGGCGACAGGTAGCGTCGTGCTCGCAGGCGCTCTGCGTCATGTGCGCAGTAAGACGCGGTGGTGTCGACTACCCGTGCGGCTATGGTGGTGTTCCTACGTAGGGTGGCGGATAATGCCTTCGGGTGCTGGGGTGTTCCTACGTAGGGTGGCGGATAATGCCTTCGGGTGCTGGGGTTTTCCCCGGAGTTAAAGTCCATTCTGAACCTTAACTCATAGAGAACAGTGAAATCGAACCATGAATTTTAATTTCTTGACACACCGAACTTACTAATCTTGGTCTATCCCAAACTCTCGACCTGTTTCCAGCCTTCCAGGTAAGAAAAAAACACATCACAAGTAGGATAATCAACTACTCTTGTCATAGCTCATCTCTCCCCAATCTCCCCTCGCAATTTTTCTATAACAAAGGCAATGCCACTAATTAAAATAACTAGGAGAATAAAGTACAACTTAGCCACGTCGCTTCACCGACTTGTCGTACGAGAGCACCATATCAGCCATTGAGGCATGCTTCACCGGCTAACACTATGTAGATGACAACGTCAGGTAATAAATATCGCACACACAAAAGGCATTTTGTCAACATTCATAAAGACATACCTGAACCCAAAGAACATGCCATCTATCCCAAACACTATTTTTTTTTCTGATTCTACAATGGTTATTCTTTCAGTGGCTCTTCAAGCTTCGTACAAGAACTGTTCTATGTATCTTGGGTCGTGCTTTTTAGGTTTTCCGAACTACCGATTGACAAGTATTTTAGAACGAAAAACCGAATCCTTAGTACAAGTGGCTCTAAATCAGTCGTACAAATCAACAGATTGACTGTAACACTACTGGAACACTAGTATGAACTAAATAATAAGCTACAGTAAAAACCCTATAGATAGACGGTCATATTAAAAAAGCACACCCTTCTGTCACTAATTTGGAGCAGTTCGTCTGACGATGCCCTTAAATCCTGCATCTCGTTTCCGAGCAACCTTCGTTGCCCCGCAAAACAAATTAGTCATACAAATCAATATGTCGTCTGTAACCCTATCGGAGCACTAGTATGAACTCAACAATTAGTGACACTAAAAAATAGAGCACACCCTTTTGTCACTAACTTGGAGCAGCTCGCCTGACGATGCCCTTAAATCCCGCATCTCGTGCACTTTGACGGTTTCCCAGCAACCTTCGTTGCCCCTCTTATGACCTGGCAAGTGGCAAAAAACACAAAATCATATTCTCTTGCTCATTCAATCATATGGCGCCTTGTCCCAGCCCCATGGTTTTTCTTCGGAGCCTTCAGCTCGGCGAATCCATTGACAGTAATAGAAACTGTGTCTGGGGCGCCATCTGATCGCTCGGTCGGCCAATCCTCAAGCCCTAGCCCATCTCTTGCTGCATTGAAAGGTTCCATCATCCCCATGGCATCACTAAAAATGCCCGGCAATTTTCATAGGCTTTCTCACTCATCACCGAATCTCACCAATTCCGTGGCATGCAGATAGAGTGAAATTCCTGTATGTGAAAGACCTCTTATTAAGTTGGTCTCTCTGGTACGTACTGAACTAAATGCCCAGTCACAATACCTTGAGCAGATGGCAACACAAGACACCCATCTGATTGCTCCGTCGGCCGATCCTCAAGCCCTGGCCCATCTCTTGCTTCATTGAAAGGTTCCATCATCAACATGGCATCTCTAAAAATGTCCGACAATTTTTGATACGCTTTTGCATTCTCATCACCAAGTCTCACCGATTCCATGGCGTGCAGATATGGTGAAATGCCTGTGTGTGAAAGAACTCTTATTAAGTTGGCCTCTCTAGTATGTACTGGACTAAATGTTCAGGAAGTATGTCTCGCACATATCTTTGTCCATCGCTTCAAAGTATCGAGCTGGTATGCGAAAGACCTTTTATTAAGTTGGTCTCTCTAGTATGTACAGGACTAAATGCCTAGAAGTATGTCCCGCTCATATCTTTTGTCCACCGCTTCAAAGTATATCGAGCCGGTATGTCCATATCGAGCCGGTATGTCCCTAGTGTGAAGATAGTCCATCACCTGAAAAATGAATCGGAACATAAATTCGGGTAGATGTTGAACTGAAAAATAATACTCCCTCCGTATCAAAATGTAAGATGTTTTAGATTTTTCTAGACAAAATAAATATGTCTAAGATACATTTTGTCTAGGAAAATCTAAAACATTTTACATTTTGATATGGGGGGAAAGTATAAGAAAGCAACAACTATTTTTTTTTTTGAAACAGAAAATCCAGCCTCTGGATGCACACAGCTTATTTTATTAAAAGCGTTGGTCCAAGTCACCAATCAAGTCAAATTATTACAACTCCTCAGCTGAAATGCAAAGTGGCTAAATAAACTAGCCAGCGATAGAAAAAGTAACTATGGAGACTACACATATTGTATTCTCCTAGTGTGCAGCCACCCACCCTGGCTGAAGATAGCCCGCACGACCGCCATCAGTCTTGCACATCCGGTATCCAAACATCCACGTAGGGCTGCGGGGGAGAGGAGTGACCATGTATATATTAAGTGAGTAGCCTTGTGCACCACCTGCAAAAAATGTCCAGTGTCCATCCTGTTAAAAATAACATCATTCCAACAGTTCCAAATTACCCAAAGAAAGCAACAACTGCTAAACAGTCAGAATACCTTGGGCTCATGGCAACACACGCACCCATCTTCTATCATTTTACTAGGAAACCCACCCGGATCCATTGCACGCTTCTCTGCCTGGCAGTGTGTCGCTGTGTAGAGCTTGTTCTTCCCCACCTCTTCCATCTCGTAGTACCCAGTCTCGTATAAAATATTTTCAAACTGCTCAAAGTAATTACTTACTAAAAAGGTTTACATTTTAGAACGGAGGTGGTAGCATTTAGGGCATCTCCAGTCGTTGCGCCCTCCCAGGACGCAAAAACCCTCGCTTTTTAGCGCCGCGGCGCGAAACGGCGCTATTCTCGGAACTGGGGGGGCGCGTTTCCCAGCCGTGAACCCAGGCCGCCCCCCCAGCGGCGACTCGGCCAAATTTGGGCAATCAAAAAAAAATCAGGCCACACAAATAAATAGTTGAACAATTAAAAAAAAAAAAGAACACTAGTCATCGTCCTCAACATTGCCATTCCCCTTTCGCGTCCACAAATGCTTCACCAGGTCCTCCTGCAGAGCATGATGTGTTGCAGTTTGTCGAATCTCCTGTCGCTTGGTGAGGAAGTCTGTCCATGATGCCGGCACCTGGTGATCAACATCTGCAAGAGGGCCCTGCCGGTAGTATGGTGTGCTTGTCTCACTGTCAGGCACCGGGTCATCCCGCTCACTCTCAATGATCATATTGTGCAAGATCACACAACACTGCATCACCTCCCACATGTTGGACTTCGACCAAGTCATAGCTGGGTATCGGACAACAGCGAATCGAGATTGCAGCGCACCAAATGCCCGCTCAACATCCTTCCTGCAAGCCTCCTGGCACTTGGTAAACCAAGCTTTTGCGCTTCCTGGGATAGGGTTCGAGATGATCTTCACAAATGTTGCCCACTTCGGGTAGATGCCATCTGCAAGATAGTACCCCTTTGTATACTGATGTCCATTGATCTCATAGTTCACAGGAGGGGCATGGCCTTCGACAAGATCGGCAAAGACATTCAAGCACTGCAAGACATTGATATCGTTGTGACTTCCAGGCATACCAAAGAATGAATGCCAAATCCATAGATCGTACGAAGCCACGGCCTCGAGAACCACCGAGCACTCTCCCTCCTTTCCCTTGTACATCCCCTGCCAGTCAAATGGGCAGTTCTTCCATGCCCAGTGCATGCAGTCGATACTGCCAAGCATCCCCGGAAACCCTCTTGCTTCATTCTCTGCGAGGAGACGAGCAGTGTCTTGCGCATTGGGTGATCGCAGGTATGTTGGGCCAAAAACTGCAACCACTGCCCGGCAGAACTTGTTCAAGCACTCGAGGGCTGTGGACTCGCTCATGCGCAGGTAGTCATCTTGTGCATCTGCGGGAGCACCGTATGCAAGCAACCTCATGGCCATCGTGCACTTATGGATAGAGGTAAACCCTACCGTGCCGGTGCAGTCCTTCTTCAACTTGAAGTAGGTGTCGAACTCCCGGATGGCATACATGATGTTGAGGAAGAGCGTGCGTTTCATCCTGAAACGACGCCGGAACACCTTCTCGTCGTTGGTGGGATCCTCGGCGAAGTAGTCGGAGTAGAGGATGCAGTAGCCCTCGTACCGCTGTCTCGGCCTGCTCTTGCGGCGACCGGGCTTCGATCCAGTGCGGCGCGGCGCGGCGTCCTGGGCCTGCAATCTGGCCAGGCAGCTCAGGACGAGCAGGTGCTCCTCGTCGTCGATGGCAGCCTGGTCTTCCTCGTCGAACAGCTCGGCGAGCATCTCCTCGGCGTCGGAGTCCATGGCTCGGATACAGCGTCGAACACCTTGCGGGCGGGTGGACGCGGCTCACTGGGTACAGCCTCCTCCGCGGCGGACACGCGAGCGAACGGCGGCGACGATGTGGAGCGCGGCCGGTGGTGGTTTGCCTCGTCGATCTTGTGTGATTGTGGCCGACAGCGGCGGCGTGGAGCGCGGCCGGTGGTGCGACGACGGCGAGGCGGGCGAGCAGAAAAGACAAGTCGGGGGGTGGGGAAAGTGGGCAAATAGCGATCCACTCGCCGACAGCGCTGGCCCACGCGCGCTTTCCCTTTCGCCGCCCCCCCCAGGCCGAACCCAACGGGCTGGGTTCCGCCTGGGGGCAGCGGCGCTAATTTCCGCCGAAACGGCGCTTTTTCAGGTCCTGGGGGGGGCGACTGGTGGAAAAACGGCGGTATTGACGCCAAACGGCGCTATTTTGCGTCCTGGGGGGCTCTGGGGGGACGACTGGAGATGCCCTTAGCAAAATCTCAGGATGCAAGCAGGCAGGCCACTGGACGTCCGCGTCTGTCTGTCTAAGCCTGCAGCAGCCGCGTCTAAGCTAGGTAGAGAAGCAACCAACACAGGTTCTAGCTTCACGAGTAGGACACGTACTTGAGCCCCATGTCGACCACTGGAACCCCGAAGTCCCCGATCGATTTGCTCCATCTTGCCGAACGGCACCACCTGGATGAACACCGCCCCGTCGGCTGGAACATCGAGTTGGTCAGCCCGGCGCTGTGCGCGCCCACACCAACATGTCGGCGGGGTTCACCTCGCACGCAAAGTCCCTCACGTCCACGTTGAACGGCAGGCCGCCATCACAACCTCGAACCCGACCTGGTCCGCCAGCACCACCATATCCGCCATGTTCACCAGCTCGGGTGCCTCCGCGAGATATCATCATCCTCTGCTTCTTCACGCTCCCATCCACGACACGGCGCGAGGCAGCGCGAAGACGGCGCGAAGGAACTTGGTGCTGGAGTGCCATAACAGCTCCTTCTTGGGGTTGATGTAAACTCCTTGTGCTTCCGGATGCCGACGACGGCGCCCAGGAATCACCAGTCCTGGGTTTCCTTGTCCATGTCAATCACGTCGTACCAGGACAATGTCACTACCAGCTGCACCTCGCCGTCGAACCGGACCGCCTGGAGGTAGAGCAGGATCACGATATCGCTGAAGTTGTGCCAGTAGTTGCCTGTGAGCCCGTCCATGGCGACTGTGAGCCCGTCCATGGCGAGCACCAGGGTCGGCACCTACGACGTGACTGCCATTCCTCCGTTGCCTCCACCATGCCTGAGGTGTCGGTGCTGGATAGTGGAACACGATGGCTCTCTCCGAATATCTCCAACCCGGGAGCTTGGCGGTGGCCAGGATCCTGCGGGTGGCGGCGACGATTGCGGATGGCTGTATGCGAGACGCCGGGACGGATACAAACCTTCCTCTTCCTTTTCTTTCTTTGATTGACTTGGACGGACACAGACCTGTGGATGGGTCTAGCCTCGAAATGTGCTCATTGATAGGAAATGTGGACGCCAGGGAACAGCCGGAACCGAGCCACTATACATCGGTTCTAGCCTCGAAATGTGCTCATTGACGAGGAGCGTAGCAACCAAAGCCTCGCACTCATCGTCCGATGATTCCCAAGGATGAGTATTGCAGGCTAGTATGGTAGTACTCATCTGATCTATCCGCCAGGGCTGCCTTACTTCAGCGGCCCTTTGCTTGTCCATTTTGGACTCTAAAGCGGCGCGGGCAGGCGGATGTCTGTGTCTGGGTCCGTCCGCATCCTGAGCAAAAACACTACTCCATCCGTCCGGAATTAAGTGTCACAAAGTTTGACAAAAGTGGAGGTATCTAACACTAAATTATGTCTAGATATATCCAATTTTATCAAACTTTGTGACATTTAATTCCGGACGGAGGGAGTACATGACAAGCCACAAAAGCAATGATAAGAGCAACTTCAACGCGCCGACCCATTTAGGCTCCACACGTGCCCCATTTTCATCCGTTTGAGACGGAAATCGAATTTATTTCAATGCGCCGACCCATTTGGTCCGGTCATTCGTGGCCACCGAACCCAACGCGCCGACCCATTTGGTCTGGCCGGGAGCTGTTTTTCTAATTTTGATCATTTCAGAAGTACAGTGTTCGAAATAGTTTGAAATATAATGTTTTACAACCAAAATGTACCAAATAAATGAGTCATCCAAGCAAATAAGTTGAATTACAACCAAATCGAAATAAAATGTATTTCAACTAGTTGCTCCCCAAGTGAATCTACATATGCTCCACGAAATCATTTTGGAGCTGCATGTGAAGATTCCTATCACGCATGTTAGGATGAAATTCGACGAATTCTTCAAATGATAACACTCCAGGCTGGGGCTTAACTAGCTCGCCCCTAAACTCCCAATCCTGGTCAAAGAGCGACTCCTTGCGCTCAACCTCGATGATCATTTCCTAGCAGGATGCCAAAAAATAGCCTAGTGGGCTTGGGAGTACCCCGAAAGCTCGCTCCACATCCTTCCTATCACCCTCTTGTTCTTGAGGCTTCGTGGGGTGGAAGTAATCTTTGTAGAACTGGGCATGGCCGTCTTCTCTGTCACGGTCCAACGCCGGGAACAGCCGGAAACCGAGCCACTATACATCGGTTCTAGCCTCGAAATGTGCTCATTGAATCGGTTCTAGCCTCGAAATGTGCTCATTGACGAGGAGCGTAGCAACCAAAGCCTCGCACTCACGTCCGATGATTCCGAGGATGAGTATTGCAGGCTACTATGGTAGTACTCATTTGAGCTATCCATGATAGGTGATGGAACCGTACCTTGGGCAATCTGACGAATGGCTCGTGGGCGTGCTGGTCGGTGCTCATCGACAAGGTTCCAACGCAAGGGATAGGACGACGATGGTGTAGTAGGCGAGGACGCCGGACTTGGGGAGGGACGGTTGGACGGGGAGCTGACGCGAGGGGTGGCGGAGGCGACGACGGAGGCGACGACCGGGAGGGGTGGCGGGTGTGGAGCAGGATGGTATGGCTAGGGCAATAGAGAGGAGGCGATTTTTGTCCCTGGCGTGCGGGCCATGCGTGTACAAAGGGAGCGCTCCGAACGCGGCTGCGCGCATCCGCGCCGACGCATTTATGTCCCATATTTGGGTCGGGAATGGGTCAAAACGGACAGAAAACCGGGCGTCTGTCCGTAATCTCTAGATGGGTCGTGTGCGTTGGGCTGTGTTTTTGCCCCGTGCGGATGGAATCGGACGCGAACGGACCAAATGGGTCGGCGCGTTGGAGTTACATCTCGAGAAAAATACGGCCAACTTCGTACTGGATGAAGGACGGGGTACTCGAGCAGGTGAACTCCAGCTACATTTCCTAGTAAACTCACCAATAGAATGAGCAGATGTTGAACAAACACACCAACCTTTTCGCCCACCCGGGGGTTTGCTTTATCCTTCTGATGCAATGATAACATCTTGAATTAGCATTTAGCAAAAACACTATATGACAAGCCACAGAAGCAATGATAACATCTCGAGAAAAATACGGCCAACCTCTTACTGGATGAAGGACGGGGGACTCGAGTAGGTGAACTCCAGCTACATTGCCTAGTAAACTCACCAACATAATGAGCAGCTGTTGAACAAACACACTAACCTCTTTGCCCACCTGGGGTTTGCTTTAATCGTCGATCCTTCTGATGCGGGCGGTGATTTGCATGCCAGTCTGTCTATCCCCAATAATTAACTCGCGCTGACCGCGCCCGACAGGGATCATCGAATCGATAGCAATAAGCTCTATTTGAAGAAGTTCATATAGGGAACACCTGGAAATTATACTTGGATCAGCAAATTCAATTAAGCGAGATTCTGAACTATCGAGACATCGTAGTAGAGTTCATAGACTGGGGTACCATGAGCCTACGGGTAAAGACGTGGGGGGACGAGGTAGCACAACGACCAGGAACACCAAATTTACCTAGGTTCGGTACGTCGCGACTAGGCGGCGTTCCTACTCCTGCAATCTCACTAAATCGGGGCTGAAGCCTGAAGCATACAAAGTACAATGTGAGTAGGGTTTCGCTAACTCGGCGAGGATCAACTTCTCGGCGAGTTGGCTTCTAGCTAATTGTCTGTATCTGTTCTTCCCTCCCGTCCGACTTTATATAATAGCCGGGTTAGGGATTTACAAAAAGGAAACCTAAAGACTACGGAAAGTATCCTAACATGGAAAGCAGGAATCCGTCTTGTACTCCAAGCCGCACCACTTTGGGTTGTGGTCCGGGTTCTTCTAGAATCCGGCTTTTGTGCGTCAGTTTACTGGGCCGCCTAATGGACTGTGATCCATTACCAATTAGGCCACCCTGGTAATCCGGCTCTTTAGGACCAGTAGCCCCCAAGAAGGATTGAGACTTGATTCTGACACATTTCGTCAACTCGCATTCTGCTCCGAGAAATATTGGCTCTTTGTCTCGATTCTTCTTTTTGCCAAAATGTCATAACGTATAACTCGAATTTCATAAAAATCCGGCTTTCTCTTTCACGAACCTTCGTGGAGAAGGAGTTTCTTGACATGTAACCCAAAACTCGGATTTTCCAGAATTCGGCTTTTCTTCCACGAGCCTTCGTGGAGAAGGAACCTCGTGACGTCAGCGATAAAAGCGTGCTGACATCACGGACGTTTGGGTCCAGTCAAATCCTGAAACGTATCTCTAACAGATTCTCGCGGGAAACGAGGAGATAGAAGTTATCATTCCGCCTCCTCATTTCCCGGATTTTCTGGCATGACACGCGTCGCAGATCTAACGGTTAAAAGAGCCGTTAGCACGTATCTTAACGTTTTTCCGGCTATAAATAGCCTTCCTCGGGCCCTCCGGTAAACCTTCTGCTCTCAGACCGTCTCCTAACCCTCAAGCGCAATTGCTCTCGAACCAAGGTCCTACTAGTGCGAGCAGAGCCCGTGCACACCGCACCGTCCCCGGAACATACCATCGGAGGCTCGCAATCCTCTCCGCGCCGCCCACAAATGGCATTCAGCGATTCACCGCACGCCGCAGAGGAAAACGTCGTCGCCCGCGACATCGACGACACCATCAACGACATCGACCCTTTGCTTGATTCCCCGAGCCGCGCCGCCGTGAACACGGCGGAGAAAACTTCCGGCGACCAGGCCCGCGAGGATCTCCCTCTAGCGGCAGATAACCTGACGGCCTCATCTTCTGCGCCGCCTCCGCCATTCACCCCCGAAACGGCGGAAGAAAAGATCCTCCTCGTCGGCAAGTAGCTTGCCGCTGCGGCCGCTGCCGGAGCGAAAAACGAAGGCGAGATGTCCGGGAACTGGAGCCGGTGCAACTTGGCCCCTTCCCTTCTTCAGACAATGGAGAAGGAGGGTCTGATCGTGAAGGTGAAGGGCAAATGGTGGCACGAGGAGGACGGCTCTGAGCCCTTGCGGAGAGCCGGGGAAGGGTTCTCCTTTCCTCGCACATCAGTCGAGGTATGGGGTTTCCACCTTCCGCCTTTTTCCTACAGGTTTTAAACCACTATAACATCCAGCCCCACAACCTTCCTCCCAACTCCATTATATATCTAGCCGGGTTCCGGGCCCTCTTTGAAGGGTATCTAGGATTAGAGCCTAGGTTAGATTTTTAGCAGTATTGTTTCAGGGTCATGCGAAACCCTTCTGAGAGCGCACTCCCGACTTGCGGGACCATATCCTTCACCCTACGTAGATTTAGGGAGGATTGGTTCCCCAAGATCAAAACCTCGGAATCCGTCAAATTTTGGACGGGTTCCTTCTATCACCAAGACATCTCGTTTCCTGAAAAGGAAGGAAACGGGGATTCCACCTTTCGCCAACTGCGCTGCCACTCCCCAAGACAACTGGGCGCAGTTCAAACTCTGCCGCCGGACCTTCTAAGGATCAAACGGCGCATCGCGATGCTCGTTTCCGCGTCTCCTCTCACCGGCATGGATACAGTCCTATACTGGTTGGAGAGGCGAATTCAGCCTCTCGCCCACCATGGTCCCTGGCTCTTATGCGAATACTTGGGAACCGAAGACGCCATGCGGACAACGAACAAGTATTTGACGACAGAAGATTTGAGGAAGCGCGTTAACCAGTTGGTCGCAGCACGCGACCAATATGAGGAAAGCCGGCCGATGTACACGGCGACAAATCTGGCTCCAAAGGTATATCTTTTACATTTTGGGCTTTGGTTTTGCGTTTCTTCTTTCTCGGATAATTGTTTTAACCCGGACTTTGTCTTTTTTGACAGATTGTCGATCTTTCTGAGACAGATCTTGCGACCGATGCCGAGTTGAACGCAATGCGTGCCAACTTTGCAGGCGGACGGAAACGCAAGAAGCCTTCCGCTACCCAGGAGGTAATCGATCTTGACGGAGTTCCCGTCGCTACTTCCAGGTAAATCATCCGGGTTACTTCTTTCTCTGCTTTTTGTCGCAGGAGTTCTTATTATTTTCTCGGAATTCTAACATCTCGGTTTTTATATTTCTAGCCTGGCTCCGACAACATTGAAGCCAAAAGGCCGGAAGAAAATCAATTTTGTGGCTCGGAGAGGACCACAGCCTTCTCCTGCTACTGCTCCAGACACTCCGGTCACGGCCGCAGAGGGAAACACTATTGCCAGGGAAGAAGAAACCCATCAGACCAGCCAACCTATTGTGCCGGAAACAGACACGAGGGAAAAGGAGGTGGCGGAAATGGGTGGCTCTTCTCACACAGCTGAGGAGGAGCCCATTCCGACTTTCGATAAGGAATTCAAGGTAAAAGAAGAGCCTTTTGACGAACACGGATTTATAAAACCGTGGGCGACAAAACACTTCGCTCTAGCACCTCTAATCCGTCCTTGGCCGCAAGGCGGTCTTATTGTAAGGAATAACTTCGTGTTTTTACCTCGGCAGGTCATCCAGGACGGCCTTTGCCACGTTGGGATTCTTTTTGCAGACTATGCAAAAGAATTCAATGAAAACTTGGCAAATCTGACCAAGATGAGCCAGGTAATATCTCTAGCCCCCAAACAATAAGTCAAATGCATACTTTTGTCTTAATGCTTTTTTCATTGTTATGCTTGTTTTTAACTTAAGCATTTTTTGTCTCTTTTCCGTGTTTCAGCAAATTGCTGAAAACATCAACATTGATGTTTTCAGTAAACTTACCATCAAGAACAAGGAGGTGAAAACCCTTCTTTCTATTCTTGAAGATAAGGAGGCAGAACTGGCATCCATTCAGCAACAGCTGAGTGAATCAGCAAGTAAAATATTTCTCTGTTTTCAGCTGTGAGTTTTTCTAAGTAGTTTTTCGAGTTTTTAACTCTTCATTTACTTGCTTTTCAGCTTCGTTGGCGAAAGCCAAACAAATTGCTGAAGATGCCGGCAACGTCGAGAACCTCCACCGCGAGAACCTGGATCTTCACAAGCTGACTGTGAAACTCCAGAAGGATCTGGAGGCCATCCAACTAGCTGTTGGCATTGCCGAATCTAAGGCCTCCAGCCAGGCCGAGAAAGATAAAACTACAATCAGGGAGCTGGAGAACGCCCTGAACTAGCGCCTGGAAGAAGGCGCCGAGATGGATCGGATTCTCGGTAAGTAACTTGTCTTGTACGGGATTTTCCTTGTTTCCCTTCTCCTGTTTTTCCTAACCTTTGTTTGTTGATTGAAACAGAAGGTAGCCCCAGCTTACCCGGATTGACAGAATCCGGACTTTCGGGAAAATCTTCACCGCGCTCAAGGCCGCGGGAATGCTACTTATTAACAAGTACATTTCCGAGAAATCTGGGGAGCTCTCGGAAGTCAGTAAGCTTCCTGAGGCTATTGTGGAAGTGGCGAACCGCAAGGAGTCATGGCTCCGCTCCGCGGCTCGTGGTGGTGCACGCATGGCCCTTGTGCTTATGCGGATGCACTACCCCACTGACAAATCTTGGCGCGTGGCGTCTGGCATCCTGCAAGGATATACGGATGCCCAGCGTACCAGCATTTTTTATGAAATCAAAGGTCTCGCCACCAAGATCGCCAATATGGTGAACATCTCCACCTTCTACCCTGAGGAGGAAATCCCGCCAACTCCTGAGAAATCCAGCAGTGAACAAGAAGACTCGGATGCCTAAGGAGGCTGCTTGGTCCTGGGTAGGAGATAGGAAAATAGAAGCATTACTGATCTTACAATGTAACACTTATTGTAATGCTATCTATTCTTTTGCATAAACAAGTACTCCGCTTTTGCAGTTAAATTATTAAGTCTTTGCAAGTTTTCTGGGTTTTATTTCCTTTATTTTCTAAGTTCTCTGGTTTGTATGTCTTAACTGTCCTTAGTGTTGGAAATGGCTCGATAGTACATAATCTTCATGCCAAGTGACTGGGTCCAACCAATCAGTCAAAACTCAGAAACATGGATTGTACTAAAGGCATTTTTACTGACTAGTTTCACTGACCCAACAGAAAAACAATTAGATAATACGTAGAGAAAAAGTAAGGAATTGTCAAAAAGTATGAAACTCAGGCACGCAGGCACAATCTGGGTTTCCTTAAGCCTCCTTAGGCTGAGCAGCATTCAGTTTTTATAACTCCGAGCACGCAGGCACAATTCGGGTTAACATTGAGAATTTTGAAAGATCATTGGGAAATAGATAAAATAGACTTATGCTTTGCATGAAAACAGATAAAACAGTAATGCATGAATTCCGATAACTTTATTTCATGATCTCAAAGATGTTTACATAGAAATTGAACTAAATGTAAAAGGGACGTAACTGCTGGATGCTCTAGGGGCTTTTCGTCTCTCCTAGCTCGACATCTATCTTTCTCTTTCTTTTGCGATTCGGACGCTTGGGGTCATCTTCCGTGTCTTGAATATCTACAAGATAATAAGATCCATTTTTCATAGCCTTGGTAATGACAAATGGTCCCTCCCAGACTGGGGCTAACTTGTGCTTCCTTTTTTGCACCAATCTTAGCACTAGGTCACCTTCTTTGAAAGATCGATGCCTGATTTTCCGACTATGTTAGCGTCTCAATCCTTGTTGATAAATGGCGGATCTTTGAAGCACAAGGTCTCGTTCTTCTTCTAAAATATCGACGACATCCTGTCGTGCGCATTCGGCATCCGAGTAATCGTAAGCCAGCACTCTTGGGCTATCATGGAGCATATCCGTTGGAAGCATTGCTTTTGCGCCATAAACCAAGAAAAACGGGGTTTGCCATGTTGATCTATTTGGCGTCGTTCGAATACTCCAAAGTACGGAAGGTAATTCTTCTACCCATGCTCCAGCTGCTCTATGAAGAGGAGATTCGAGTCTTAGGTGTATTCCTTGCAGGATTGGGCTATTCATTCTTTCAATCTGCCCATTGGATTGTGGGTGAGCCACAGATGCAAGGTCTAGGCGTATTCCCGTTTGTCGGCAATATTTTGCCAACTCTCCAATAGAGAAATTTGTCCCGTTGTCGGTGATTATACTGTGTGGAACGCCATATCTCATGACTACGTCAATGATGAAGTTTCTGGCGGTCACACCGTCAAGTTTTTTGATGGGTTTTCCTCCACCCACTTGGTGTACTTATCCACTGCAACGAGTAGATGTGTAAGTCCGCCTCTTGCAGTTTTGAATGGTCCCATCATATCTAGCCCGCAGACCGCGAACGGCCATGTTATATGGATAGTTTTGAGTGGTTGAGCTGGCATATTCGTCTGCTTGGCATAATACTGGCATCCGGCACATGTGTTTACTATGTGTTAAGCATCTGTCTTGGCTGTGAGCCAGAAAAACACTGCACGGAATGCTTTTTTGACTATACTTTTTGATTGGGCATGATGTCCGCAATCTCCTGCATGGATTTCTTGCAAGATTTCTCATCCTTCTTCTGGCGAAATACATCGCTGAAAAATTCCGATAGTGCTGCGCTTATACAGGCAACCATTAATTACCGTGTATACTTTGCATCGACGTTGTATCTGTCTTTGCAAGACCTCGTCTGCTCCATCCGGGAACTTCTGATCAACTAAGAAGTTTAAGTATGGAATTGTCCAATACGGGTTAACGAGCAAAACTTCAATTGACTCGGAAATGAGAGGATAATCCACATCTCCACCTTTCATTGATGGTTCGTGCAAATGCTGAACAAACACACCAAGTGGTAAGGTTCTCACTCTTTTCCGATCCCATGCGGGCTAATGCATCCGCGTTCCAATTTTCTTCCCTTTTGATGTGAAGTACTTCAAATCCAAGGAAACAAATTGCAAACTCGTCCACCATTCTCCGATATTCGGCCATGATGGGGCTTTTGGCGTCCCAAGTTTGGTTTAGCCGATGCTGTACCAGATCTGAGTCACCATAGCACAGTATGCGTTTGACGCCTATTTCTTTTGCAATATGCAAGCCATGAAGCAAAGATTCGTATTCTGCCACGTTATTACTGGCGTTGAAGTGTATATGTAGTACATACTCCATAATGTCACCTTTTGGGGATTTTAGCACTACACCAGCTCCAGCGCCTTCTTTCATCTTGGATCCATCAAAGTGCATGATCTAGTATTCCGACTCCGGCATTGGTGTGTTCTCCATTGCTTCTGTCGATTCAGCGAAAAAATCTGCCAACACCTGAGATTTAATTGCCGTCCGGGGTTGGTACTTAATGTCGAACGCGGCTATCTCGATGCCCCATTTGGATACTCGTCCTGTTGCGTCCGCATTGTTAATGATATCCCCTAGTGGTGCTTTGCTTACCACTGTTATGGAATGTCCTTGGAAATAATGACGGAGTTTTCTAGATGCAAAAAACACGCCATATGCCAGCTTTTGATAATGTGGATACCTTTGGTTTGACTCGGAGAAAACTTCACTAACATAGTATACATGATGCTGATCCGGTATAGTTTGTTCTTCTTTCCGCCTTTCCACAATTACCACGGTGGATGAGTTTGGTGATTTCAGAAATCTGAAGAATGTCACTATCAAGAACAAGTATACATTACCAAGAATTCAAGTTTGTTTGATCAAGTCCATGGAGCTGGAGTGTTCTCCAAGATTGATCTCAGATCAGGGTACCATCAGATCAAAATTAAACCAGAAGATGTACCCAAAATAGCTTTTGTTTCAAGGTATGGACATCATGAATATTTGGTTGTTCCTTTTGGACTGACCAATGCACCAGCTATTTTCATGAATTTGATGAACAAGATCTTCATGCCATACTTGGATAAGTTCGTGATTGTGGTCATCGATGATATTCTGATAAATTCGAAGAACAAAGAAGATCATGCCAAACACTTAAGAATAACATTACAAGTTCTGAGGGAACATCAGCTATATGCCAAATTCAGTAAGTGCAAGTTTTGGTTAGACCAAGTAGAATTTATTGGACATGTTATCAGCAAAGAAGGTATTACAGTAAATCCTGACAAAGTACAGTCAGTTCTAGATTGGAAGGCACCAACCAATGTCAAGGAAGTTTGAGGATTCCTTGGAATGGTCGGGTATTACAGAAGATTTATCGAGGGATTTTCTAAAATAGCCGGACCAATGACCAATTTGTTAAGGAAGAATACTCCTTTCGTATGGTCAGATAAGTGTGAAGCCAGTTTTCAGGAGTTGAAGAAACGATTAACCTCAGCTCCAATCCTAGCAGTACCTGAACCAGGCAAGGATTACATCGTATATTGTGATGCATCCAAGAATGGATTGGGTTGTGTACTCATGCAATATCGGAAGGTAATAGCTTATGGTTCGAGACAGCTCAAACCACATGAAGTCAATTACCCAACTCATGATTTGGAATTGGTAGCTGTAGTGTTTGCTTTGAAGAGATGGAGGTCATTTCTTTATGGAGCAAAGTGTGAACTTTACACGGATCATAAGAGTTTCAAATATTTCTTCACTCAGAAAGAATTGAATATGAGGCAAAGAAGGTGGTTAGAATTGATCAAGGATTATGATCTTACCATCAACTATACACCGGGAAAAGTCAATGTAGTAGTTGATGCTTTAAGACGGAAGAGTACTGACAGTCAACCAATTAATGTGAAATGCCAAAAGAGTTGAGGAGAGAAATAGAACAAGCAGAGATTGAGATACTGGAGGTACAATCTTTGGGGGGCTTGTATACCATGAAGGTCATGGAGGAAAGAAAAAGTGATCTCAGAAATGAGATAATTCGGCGGCAAGACGAAGATCCTTTCATAAAAGAAGAACTCCAAAGAATTAATGAGGGAAGACCTTCTGTATTTCATTTAGGTGAACATAACTCATTATGGTTCAACAAGAGGCTTTGTGTACCTGATATTCCGGAGATCAAGAAGTTGATACTTCAGGAGGCACATGAGACACCGTACTCTATTCACCCTGGGAGTACCAAGATGTACATGGATCTTAGAGACATATTTTGGTGGAATAATATGAAGAGAGATATTGCCAAGTATGTTATTGAATGTCACACATGTTAGAGAGTAAAGGCTGAACATCAAAGTCTAGCAGGATCATTACAACCCTTAGATATTCCAGAATGGAAGTGGGAGGAGATTGGTATGGATTTCATTACTGGTCTACCAATGACAAAAATACATAAGGATATGATCTGGGTTATTGTTGATAGATTGACCAAAAGTGCACATTTTCTAGCAGTCAATCCGAAGGATAACGCCGAGAAGCTGGTGGATATATATGTCAAGGAGATAGTCAGTAAACATGGTGTACCAAAGAGAATAGTTTCAGATAGAGGATCTGTGTTTACTTCAGAATTTTGGAAGAAGGTACATAAAGCTTTGGGATCTCAACTAGATTTCAGTACTGCTTATCATCCTCAGACCGGAGGGCAAACAGAAAGAACTAATCAAATCCTGGAAGACATGCTTCGGGCATGTGCTCTTGATTTTGGTGGATCATGGGATGAACATTTACCATTAGCGGAATTCGCATACAATTATAGTTATCAAAGCAGTTTAAAAGTTGCACCCTTTGTAGTACTTTATGGACGAAAGTGTAGATCACCAATATGTTGGTTCGAGACCGGAGGCAAGTATGAATTTGAACCAGATTATGTCAAGGATCAACAACATATTATTGATATTATCAGAGACCGTTTGAAAATAGCTCAAAGTCGTCAAAAAAGTTATGCAGATCAGAAAAGAAGAACATGGGAACCAGAAATCGGGGATATGGTCTATCTACGAGTTAGTCCCATGAAAGGGCTTATGAGGTTCTGGGTTAAGGGAAAGTTAAGTCCTCGATATATATGACCTTACAAGATTCTGGCACAGAATAGGAATGTAGCTTATACTCTACAATTACCTGAGAGATTGAAGCAGGTCCATAATGTTTTCCATGTATCACAACTTCGGAAGTGTTTGAAGGAACCGGAAGATTCCGTTAATCAGGAGGAGCTAGAACTGGAATCAGACCTCACATATGTGGAGGAACCGGAAAATATTCTAGCAGAAGACTGAAAGAAACTCCGAAACCGAGCAATAAAGTACTGTAAAGTACAATGGAAACATCATCCTGAACGTGAAGCTACCTGGGAGAAGGAAGAGGAGTTACGACAAAACTACCCCGAGCTCTTCAGGTATTGTTGTTACAACTTCGGGACGAAGTTCTCGTTAAGGAGGGAAGACTGTAATGTCCCAACATTTAGGAACTCACAGGGGGTAGAATATTAATTTGTGCATCTACATGCATGTGTTTGCAAAACCTGAATAAATTTTTCGCAAAACCAAAACCCTGGAGTGATTGAGGTTTCATCAATATTCTGATTCTTAGATAGAGGTAGACACTGGAAGTTGATGGAATTTTAACATGACCTTTAGGTTATATTTTGAATTTGGGAATTAAAAGTTTGAATTATCTAAATTTAGGAATGTTAGAGTTTAAATTTGAGTTGTATTTGAATTTGGAATTCAAATTGGATAAACAGGATTATATCCTAAATATAATTCAATGGACACATACATGAGATAACAAATATTGAATATCTCTAATATCAATTAGAATATAAAAAGGAAAACAGCTAAATTTTATTAATAAAAAAAACACATGATACAAAGTCTTTACAATGGATTCCATAATGGAAATATTTACAACAATATTACATGAGTTCCATTACAGGAATTTGATCCTAAAACTAAGACCTATCTAATCCATAGCATCTGATATCTTCTTCACCTGCAAAATAAAACACAAAACAAAAACAGAAATGTTAGGAGGGATTAGTACCCTCAGATTGTCAGTGTGTTGCACTGATGAACTCATCATAGGGTTAATAAATATGTGTAGTATCTGTTCTGATAGAAATAGCCTCAGACCAGCATCACAGGCAGGGACTGGAAATACAACTGGCAGCACAAGAAAAATAGCAGGCTAGGATAAGACCAGCCGCAATGCCTGGAAAAAGATCTTCTCACTAGCACACAAGCAAACAGCACACTCATGAGCACACTTTTGTGTTGTCAAAACCACTGTTGTGGTATAAATACCACATCAGCCGCAAGGGGAGGGGATCGCATCACTTTCCCCTGATACTGCTCAGGTTGTGAAAACAACCAAGAACAGGAGAAGCACACTAACCAAATCATCCACCCATAAGCTCCCACAGGTACTGGAGCGCCTGATTGCAAACCAGCAACCAAGATCACAAGGCCAAGATACAGGGAAGCAGCAGGAGTAAATCAAGCAAGCCACAAGCACCAAAAGCCACCAACCTTTTGTTCATCACATAAGGTGATTATCTATGTACCATCTAAGCCATTCACTGGCTAGTTGCACACAGGGATGGGCTAGGGTTTTAGTACCCTCAGAGAGGCATATAAGTGCTATGTTATAACTCATCATAGGGGGATAAAGCATCAAGTTAGTTATCTGTTCTTATTAAAGAGAGGCCTCAGCCTATGCATCATAGGCTCATGGGCAAAAGAAGCACGTGAAAGCAATCTGTTCTTAGTGAGTAAATTTCAGAGAAGTAAAAGCATCAGGTATAACAATCTGTTCTTATCAAGTGATGCACAAGGGCAGCATAGCAACAGAGTATAGATCTTATCAGTAAATAGGATCTTGAATCAAGCCTTAAGCCAAAGAGCTACTGTATCACATCACACGTCCTCAATATAGTTGCTGGGCATCAGATCCAAGGATCTGATACCTCAACACAACCTCATAAGGACATGTAAGCAGTGAAATGGAAAATCAAGGATGATGGCATATTCTCTGAATCTATGAATTCAGAGTAACATCTATCAAAATAAAGCACACCCACATAAAGTATTGAAGCAACACATATTGGTGAGATCTGTCCAACTGACAGCAAGCCACAGAGTTTAACCACAAGGAGATATCCTAATAGAACTCTTCACAGCAAAAGCACAGAGAATAAATCCCAGATAATTTTCCATCACAAGCACAAGGTATAATACCCAAAATAATTTCCACAACAGATTGCATCAGATAGATAATCCCTAAGTGCAAACCAATCCACTAAAGCATCTGTATCTCCATCCCACCATAGAATATAACAATTTCTTCATAGCCTCTGTACCAGGGATTCAATGGGAAAATTCCCAAAACCCAACCAATGCAGCAACAACCTCACAAAGGTATCACAGGGAGTCATGGCATGAACACTCGCACGAGGGCCAGGCTCTAGAGCAAAGGAGGGAGAAGGCAGAGAGAGTGGGGAAGGGGACAGAGAGAGAAGGGGGTGAGGAGGTACTTACAGGTGGTCACCATCGTGGTGACCACACCCAGTTGAAGAAGCGCAGAACGGCGACGAGGTCGCGGTTGCACTCCAGGAGGCCGTCCCGGCGGCACCTCACCCTCGCAACCAGCAGCAACCATGAGGAAGAAGCAGCAGCAACGCTAGAGCCGCACGGGAGCGCCCTGAACCATCTCGAGGAGCAGGCACACACCGGAGAGGGGTGGAGCACCTCGAGCTCCCGAACCCTAGGGTTAGGGTTTTCTTGTGCTCGAGGAGCACAACGAGCAGCTAACAGATCGAGGTGGAGGAAAGGGTAGAGGGTGAGGTGGTGCATCGTTTGAACTCATCCACGGCGGCGGGGTTGGCCGGAGGGAGCCGGAGAAAAGCGCCGGAGGCAGAGACGATTCCAATCGCCTGGGAGTCGCTGCGGACGAGGGGAAGATAGAGGAGAGGGGCGCAGGTGTGAGCGCATCTGGCTCGGCCAGGCGAATGGGTTGGGTTCAAGCCTAAAGGGTTGACCCACCTGTCTGCCCGAAGGGCATATTGGTCATTTGACCAATTCTTTAATAAAAGAATTATAAAAATAATAAATAATAAATAAAATTCTACAAATTACAAACAATTACAATATAATTAATTATAAATCCACTAAAGTATTTGTGTATTAAAAATTAAGAAAAATAATACAATACAGTCTTAAAATTATAATTTTAAAATAATAATTCAATAATAAAAACTTAATTTAGAAGAATTCAGATTTATTTAATCAAATAAAAATATATTCTCTCAAATTTATTTAAATAATTTAATCATTTCAAAACATTCCAAAATAAATGTTTTCTGAGAAAACAATAATTACTTAATCAATTAAATAATAAAAATAATATTATTAATAATAATAATCATTAATTCTGAGAAACAATAAATTCACAAACAATTAATTATTACAAAAGACTTAGTACACCCAAATAATCATTTAGTTAAACATGCATAGATATCATCATTATGCATAATAGCATCATTTGCTTCTTTAAACATTGTCTTTACCAGACAATGATGGTGTTTTCTAGAACAAGGAAGTCGGGATCTGCTTCAAGCATCAGACTTCATTACCTTTCCATATCAAGGCAACTTCATCACTTGCTCATGTCCTTTGAATTATTTCATAACAATTAATTTTAAAAAAAACCTATCGTAATACCACCTCCGCTCAAAAGAACGCATGCTCCTACTTTTATAATAATATGACTAATTGAATGACTACCCGAGTGGTAGTGTTCTGTTTGGTGGGCGGATGGAACCATGGTAAGATGAATAGGTCAAAGGAAGGTTCCATCTGCATGGAAAAGTATTACTTAGGAGTTAACAACCAATGTAGTCAGAACTCGGTGCGCCGTAGATATCGCATTGACCATGGGTCTTCTATGGGGGGAGTAAGTCAGTTGTGATCTTCTCTTGTTCGCATGTCAACGGAATGCTAGAGACGTAAGATGTAGGTCTTGCGGGACTACATGCACATGGGTGGGAGCCTTACGTCCCACGGACTCTGGGGTCTATGAGTGTCTGCCAGGGGCGTGTAGATCTCCATCGTGAGGGGTGGAATCAGGCGTTCAACCTGCTGGTGGAAATGGGTGGGCATGCGTTGTGCGGAGAAGCACGGTTTGGCTTGGAGCAACAACCGGGCCCCACACCTGAGTGGGAGTGGACAGGATCGCGCGCCTGGTTGTGCAACATGGTCTTGGTCGCCCGTGGGTAAAGTAACGCACCTCTGCAGAGTGTCAAAGGATGTGGCATATTACCCCTTGTTCCGGGATGGAACTGTGAACGCTACAGGAAAGGCAACTCCATGAAGTTCTAGTCCTGTGATGGTCTTGCGGGCATAGTTTTCAGTATTAAAAACAATCTTTTGAAGGAAGTTTGACAAAACATTGCATCTGTCTAGACTCTCTAGAGTCGAGGACCGTAGTTAGTACATCAATTACTTCCGTACTTAATGAACTTATTGAGTAACGCTTGTTACTCATTCAATCCCGTTTGACCCCCTGCTTAGGCTATGAGAACTTAGAGGAAGCATCCTTCAATATCATCGGAGGCGAAGACGATATCTTCTACGAAGAGCCGGATCTCTCCGGAGGAGTCGAAGGAGTCGACTACACCATCCAGTACAGAGATGATCCTGCGGGGGCTGAGTCTGACTAGGTTTAGCCTAGTCTGAAACAAATACCTAGCACGGTCGAATCGAGCAGCCATGGACTCTATAGTTGGCTGTTGAGTTCCCGTGTATGCACCTGTTTACTTTTCAGTTGTCGTTCTAACTTCAATAATGAGATGAACTCATCATGAGCTCATTCTCTTGTCAGCACATTTTGTTTTGTAATATATTTGTTGTATGACAATCAAGTCCCGCAATGTTTCTGTTGTACCACCCCGAGGGATGTAATATTTGTGGAACGGTGTTCTGCGAGTGTTATATCAACGACCGACGTACTACAACATGCAGTGGTATGCTGGGTCACCACACAAGCGGACCTAATTTTCACAGTCGGTACGGTAACAATGAAAATGACTCCTTCTTTCGTGAGATCATATGAGCAAATGCCTGAACCAAAATACGTCATTGCTATGGGAGCTTGTACTATTATAGGGGGAATGTTCAGTACGGATTCCTATAGTACTGTTCGAGGAGTCGATAAGTAAATTCCTGTGGATGTCTACTTTTTTTTAGCACTCTGACTGTAGGGAAAGCCCACAGCATCCCACCCCTTTATTAAAAAGAAACTTAAGTTTATGTACATGCAGCAAAAAGGAAAAAAAACTATTTACAGCCAAAGCCAAAAACAGAGGCTAAGGGAGACTATTAATCCAATGTAGAACCTCCTCGGCAACTTTCTTCATTTTGAATTGCATCATAGTTAGATCATGAATGAAACCCCTCTTCCACCCAGCAAAAGAAGGTCTCTGATGCTCAAAAAACTTGTTGTTTCTTTGAAGCCAAATATGCCTGCAAGTAATAATTACCACCTCCATAAAGAAAGATTTAGAAAACTCCTTTCTGGCATGGCTAATACTTAAGTGAATGTCAGCAGCTTGAGCCCAATAAATTTGAAGATAATTCCAAATCCTCTGGCTGAAATTGCAAGTAAAGAAAAGATGAAGTCGATCCTCATGCACACCAGTAGGGCATAAGACACAATTAAAATTATCAGTGACCTCCCAGTGCCTTCTTTTCAGTAAATCCTTAGTGTTTAGCCTATCCTTGATCAGCAACCAAGCAAACACTTGAAATTTCATGGTACAGGAGGACTTCCATATCCATTGATAGACCCTTGGAGTGGCTAAATGCTTATGAATTCTCTTATAAAAGCAGGCAGAAGTATAAGTAGATCCCCATGAATATACTCAAACATCATTTGCAGTTGATATTGGATACTGAATTAACAATTGCTCCATCAGTTGAAACTCAGCAAAAGCTTGTTGGGATAAAGGAAGCTGAAAGAGCTGATATTTATCCTCCAAAGAAAAAATAGAAGCAGCCGATCGATTATCATTCAAAACATAGGAGAACAATCTGGGGAATCTATCTTTAAGAGGGACAGAAGAGTCTCCAATCTTCCATTTATCTTGCCAAAACAGGATGGAAGCCCCATTGCCATGAGATACTGAAGTCACAGCTCTAAAATTGTCTACCTGTTTCATGACATCTCTCCACCAGAAAGAGCCCATCAAATTTTCTCCATGAGGCACTTTATCCCTGTAATATCCCTCCCAGACCAGCTCCACCCAAGGAAGATCCACTCTATTATAGACTTTATCAAGAAATTTGATCAAAATAGCTGCATTTTTCTTCTGAAAATCAACAATGCCCAACCCACCACATAACTTGGGTAAAGTCACCACCTCCCAAGCAGCCAAGGACTTGCTAGGAGTGTCAGAATTCCCTCTCCACAAACATTGTCTATGAACTCTATCCAGCTGTTTAGTTATACCAGGAGGCAACTACAGGGTACATAAGAAGTGCAAAGGCATGGAGGATAAGGCAAAATTTATGAGCTGCGATCTGCACCTTGGGACAAAAAAGAAGAACTAGAAGAAAGTCTTCTTTCAAGCTTAGTAACTAGTGGCATTAAATCTTGTATTTGAGGCCTGGTTGTGCCAAGAGGCGGACCAAGATAAGTAAAAGGTAGAGCACCCACTTGGCAACCAAACTGAGCAGCGAGAGAATACAAAGATCCATCATCCACATTAATTGGAAACATTTGAGATTTATCATAATTGATTCTCAGCCCAGTGGACAATGAGAATCTCTCAAGAGCATCCTTCAAACAAGCTAATTGCTCACTCACAACAGGCAGAATTAGCAGAGTATCATCAGCATATTGCAAAATGGGGAAAGAAGAATCATGGGTATCAATAGGTCAAGAAATTAATCCTTGAGCCAATAAATCATTAACCACGGCTTGGAGTAGCTCAGAGCCCAAAACATACAGGAGAGGAGACAGTGGGTCCCCCTGTCTGACCCCTCTTTTGCAAATAAATTGTTTTCCGGGCACCCCATTGAGCAGCACAGCTGAAGATCCATAGGAAAGAATCTTTCTAACCCAATTAATCCATAAATTATTGAAACCTTTTTCCTTAAGGACCTCAATAATGGCATCATGCTCATTAGTATCAAAAACTTTAGCAAAATCCAACTTAAGGATAATAATGGGTCTTTTGGACATATGACATTGGAAAATGTACTCAAAATCCCAAGCTAAATAATCTTGAATTGTTCGACCTTTAATAAACCCATATTGGTTCTTACTCACACACTTCTCGATCACCTTCTATAATCTATTTGTAGCCAGTTTAGTGAGAAACTTGAGACAAACATTAGTAAGGGATAGGGGTCTAAAGTCATTAACAGTCTCAGGAACTGGAACTTTAGGAACTAAAGTGATATAAGAGCCATTAATATTTTCCATATTAATAGAGCCATCATGGAAATCAGCAGCCAGCTTATAGAAATCATGTTTAATGAGAGGCCAACACTTTCTGAGGAGTAAACCATTATATCCATCAGGGCCAGGGGCTCTATCAATGGGCATAAACTTGATAATATCATCCTGCTCCTTAATTGAAAAAGGAGCAGTAAGTAACCGGACCGGAAAAGGGGGCATTTTCTGGGTAGGTTTCCCTATTAAGTCAGCACCGGATCAAGATTGGAGACCCACCTTATTCATGAGGCTAGAAAGATCAAATTGCATATCAATACCATCAGATCTGCCCATCCTATCCTTATAGCATGACCAAAGCAAACCAGCCATTTCATGATGATCAGTAATCAGTCTACCATCTGCAGCTTTAAGAGAGAGGAAATAGAGCTCCTCCTAAACCTGGAGGTGGCCATAGCATGGAAAAGCTTAGTATTATCCTCACCTTGTTTAATCCAACAAATAGTACACCTCTTCTTCCAGTAATTGCATTCTGCCAACAAAAGTTCATCATGATAAATTTTAACATTTTTCCTAAAATTGTACTCAGCCCTAGAAAGAGGCCTCTGACCTTGTTGCATTGTTGGATCATCAATTTCAACTTAGAAAGAGAAGTATGCCATTTTTTTAATATGATGCCTCAACAATTTGTGTTTATCTACCATAATAGCAGAAGAATGTGATTTTTTGGATCCTTGGGCCCAACTTCCTGCCACACAGTCCAAAAAGCCTGACATATTAACCCATTTTTTTTCAAATCTAAAGATCTTTTTCCTTTGGAATATGTGTATAAATATTAACTACACATGGGACATGATCAGAGCCAGTATTAGCTAATGGGAGCACAACAGAATTGGGATAAACAGACACCTGGTTGCACTAGTAAAAAAACCAATCAAGCTGCTCCAACAGGGGAGTTTGTTGCATGTTGGACCAAGTGTAAGCACGGCCTTTGAGTGGTAATTCCTCCAGACCAAGATGTCCAATGATCTCATTGAATAAAAACATATCATTAACATCTCCACCAGGTCTATTTCTGTTACTGTCTGGTCTGATGAAATTAAAATCTCCAGTATTAACCAATTATCATGAATAGGGATAGCAAGATTATAAATCCAAGCCACAAAAAATCTCTTAGGGAACCATGACAAGTTCCATAAACAGAAACAAGGGTCCAAGAATCATTATTATGCTTAGAGGTGAATCTAACTGAAACTGCAAAAGATTGTATATCAAGTAATAGCCCCTCAAAAATTGAGGAGTTCCATATAATTAGAATCCCTCTAGATGCACAGGATGGTGCAAAGGAAAATTGATCAAATCTCTTAGGACAGAATTTTCGAATGAATTTCCAATCAATGTTTTCACATTTTGTTTCTTGTAAGCAAATAATAGAGCATTCACTTTCCTCAATTTTCCCACGCACATTTCAACACAGCACACGCCACTTTCTCATACTGATTTTATACATTAATAACCATAAGTGGAGGTTCAGATACACTCTGTGTACATGTCGGGGGGTTACCCCCGAGTAGGGTAAAGGCAAGTGGTAAAGGCGACTTACAGGAGAGAGGTTTGGTCGAGTAGCCGCCTACCCGGTACTTACTACCCGGTTGACTGCTACTCGGTCTCACGTCAAGATGACCAGAAGGAAGAATCATTCAAGTTCTCTCCGTTCGAGTAGAAGAGTTGGCCCGAGTAAAAATGGCGGGAACCTACTCGGGCCAGAAAGTCAAAGGAGCCGTTCTGACACAGGATCCCGCGTATCCTGGGTCCGTACTTGGCAGTATTCGAACTACTGTTCATCTGGGACCGGCCTGCCTGACAGTGACAGCATGGAAGCAGGCCGTCGCAGGATAAGGGGGCCCTACTCTGTGTTTGGCACAGTGATACCAGTCTGTCCCCTTGTTTTGCCCAACGACTTTCCAGATGCAGCCAAGATTAGGAACCAAAGCTGTCAGCGGGAACCCGGAAGAAGGACGATGTGCACACTATGTCGACACTTGTCTAGGTTTGGACGTATCCGGCTGGGCACCTGGTATATAAGGTGCCCCGCCGCCTCCTGCGTGAGGCATTCCATAGATCGCGCAAGGGATCGCATGCTAGAGCACCTTGTGACCTAATTCTTGACCTAGTTCATCACTTAGAGAGAAGGGTGGCTACTCGGTAGCAAGAACATTGTACTGTGGCTACTCGGTGAGACACCAGAATACATAGAGAAAGGCAGGAGTAGGGGTTTTACCTCCTCACGAGGGCCCCGAACCTGGGTAGATTGTGTTGTTTGCCGTGTTTACTTCGTACCTCACGCGGCTACTCGTCGCGTGATCCCTCCCCGAGCACCTCCAGCGTCCTTCGTCCCCACATCTTTAGCCATCCCATGGCATCTGCCGTGACACCACCACGACAGTTGGCGCCCACCGTGGGGCAACCAGCGGCGCTGGGTGGAGTTTCTGTTCGGACGGGATCTTCTTCAGCGGAGCGCGTGGTCTGTGGCCTTGTCCACAGATTCGGCTCCTTCGACTTCGTCACCGACAACGCTGGCGATTTCGGTGGCAGGGCCATGCCGGAGGGCGGCTCGGTGATCTCCTTCGGCTCTCACCTCGTCTACGTCGCCACCGTCGCCAACCGCGTGTACCCCGAGCTGGTGCATGATGCGGAGGATCCTCCCGCGGTGATCGCTGCTCGCGGAAGGCCCGCGTGCCGCTCTGTGAACTGCGCTGAGGTGATGGTGACGGGCTTGGCGGCAAACACTGGCGCAGCCGCTACGGGCGCTGCAGCAGTCGTCGAGGATCTTGCTGCACCAAGCACTGGTGGCAGGGTTCACCGGCCCTACGAGAAGGAGAGCAACTTGCCGCCTTCCACCTCTACGGTTATTCCCGCGTCGGCTACGCGACCTGGCATGCCAACTCCCACCGACATCGAGCTCCTGGCCATGAGGGAGCAGCTCGAGCGGCAACGCCTGGAGCTGCTTGCCGAGCAGGCAGAGTTGGATAAGGTGAGGTTAGAGTTGAGTCTAGATCAGCTCGAGTACAACAAGGCTCACGGCTTCACGCCAGTCGCTAGGAGGGCTAGCAGAGTAGGTGCCACTCGGCGCAATCTTGGTGCCGAGATGGCGACAGTTGTAGAGGCTCCTGCTCAGTCCGCCACCGCAAACACCTCCACCCGGCCCAGATATAGCACACCCGCCAAGACACTCAGAGCTGCAGAAGCTGTAGCTGCCGAGTTGCCTCGCCTAGATGGCGATGCGCGTGTTAGGCAGCAAGAAAGACTCAACGAGTTGGTGTTGGAGGCTGCTAGGCAGAACGAGGAGTTCCGGAAGGCCAACCCGGGTGCTGGGGCTTCGCAGGTGGTTCACTCGCACGCGGCTAGATCTAACGATCAGGCCTCGTCTCCGCATCCCAGCCGCGAGAAGAGCCGCAGCGGGCATTCGGGCAGAGATAGGCAAATGCAGGTGTATGACCCGGCTGCTGCCGCGAGACAGCTTGCTGTGCCGCAGCAGCCCGGGCAGGAACACAACGCTGCAAGAGCAGGCTCTCAAGCCCATCAAGCTCAAAGCCGAGCCCGAGATGAAGCGCGCCCAGGTCCTTCTCGGCGTCCCGCTGCTCCGCCTACTCGGCAGAGGCAGCAGCCGCGCGCAGTGGCACCAGTCGCCAACCCGGTGGAGCAGCCTGCAGCTGTGCAGGTGGACAGGTATGATGATGGCTACTCGGCCATGGAGATGGCTGGCTATGATGTACATGATCGTGTTGGCGAGCGCATGCTGGCGCCTGGAGATGCGAGGCATCAGTTGGACCGGATCAGCTTGTCGGCGCGGCTGGAGAACATGGGTCCTCCAGGCCCCGAGTGCTTTGGCCCGCGCATCATGAACGAGCCGTCCGTGAAGAACTTCCAGCTTGCTAGGGGCACCAAGAGCTACAATGGCAGCACCAAGCCTGAAGATTGGCTCAATGACTATGTCACCGCGGTCCATATCGCGAACGGCAACAGAAGATGGGCGGTGCGCTATGTCCCGCAGATGCTAGAGGGTCCAGCCCGCACTTGGCTCAACAATTTGCCCAAGAACAGCATCAATTGCTGGCTGGACTTCTCGGATGCCTTCATCAGCAACTTCACCAGCACATACAAGAGACCGAATAGGCCACAGCAGATGTCCGCTTGCAGGCAGCGAGAAGACGAGACAGACCGAGAGTATCTTACTCGGTGGAGTACATTGAGGAACACCTGTGAGGGTGTGAATGAAGCACAGGCCATTACTTGGTTTGCGCAGGGATGCAGACATGGCAGTATGTTGTGGCAGAGATTGCAGAGGGAGATGCCGAACACTCTGGCGGAGACCATCAAGATTGCGGATCAGTACGCACTTGGTGATCCCACTCAGCCACTGATGGACTCCTCTGAGCCGAGAGGAAACTTCAGCAACAGCAAGCGCAACGAGTTCCGCAACAAGCGCCGGGTAGATACTCGGTATGATCCTGAAGAGGTGAATGCAGTGACCGTTGGAGCTGGTGGCAGCCAGAGGCAGAAACCTGCTGGAGCCTACGGGCAGAACCAGAACCAGGGCCAAGGCAACAAGAAGCCATTTCGCACCTCTCAGTCGGGTAGCGGGAACTCCGAGCAGCCGAAGAAGTTTGTCTTTGATGACATGAAGGATGGCCCTTGCAGTTTTCACACTCACCACCCTTCGAGGCCTGCTAACCACACTACTCGGCAGTGCGAGTGGTGGGATGTGATCAAGAGTGATGGCTTGCCTCCTCCTCCTCCTCTGCCAGCAGCCAATGCCAATGTGCAGCCTACTCGCGCACCCGCAGCTCGGCCGCCAGTGTACCCGAGAAGAGAGAATGTGAACCAAGTGGCTTTAGGAGCCAACCGCAACTTCAACAATGAGGGCTACCGCAACAACAACAACAACAACTACAACCGCAACAACAACAACAGAGGCAACAACAACTACCAGGGCAACAACAACAACAATGGCAACAATGGGGGCGGAGGCTCCAATCAGTACCAAGAGCACCATGAGAGTTACATGATCTTCACTTCTGAGCCAGTCGACAAGCAATCACAGCACAGGCGTGCCATGGAGGTCAATGCAGTGATTCCTGCTGTCCCTCACTACATGTATTGGTGTGACCAGGAGATCAGGTGGTCCCGAGTAGATCATCCCAAGGTGATGCCCAATCCGGGTAGCTATGCCTTGGTGCTGGATCCTACCTTCCTGGGTCCCGAGAAGAATGTGAGGTTCAGCAAGGTGCTAATCGACAACGGCAGCAGCATCAACATCGTGTACAAAGACACACTCGAGAAGCTTGGCCTGGCCGAGAACATGATGCTGCCCAGCAAGACCACTTTCCATGGTATTGTGCCCGAGATCTCGTGCAACCCGATTGGCCGAGTATGGATCGATGTGCTATTCGGCACCAGGGATAACTGCCGCACAGAGCGCCTGCAGTTCGAGGTGGTTGATCATCAGAGTCCTTACCATGCTCTACTCGGCAGGCCCGCTCTGAGCAAGTTCATGGCCTCTACCCATGTTGCATATTTGAAGATGAAGATCCCTGGTCCCAATGGCATAATTACTATCTCTGGTGATTACAAGAAGTCCATGGAGTGTGCCTCTGCTAGCTCCCAGTTAACGGAGTCGATGGTGATTGCTGCCGAGAAGAAGAAGATGTATGAGGTGGTAGCTATGGCGCAATCCGCGCAAGCTGGCGCGCAAGGTGTGCCGAGTACCCAGCACGGCACTGCTTTTCAGGCTGCCAAGGAGACAAAGAAGGTCCAGGTCGACCCCGAGTTCCCCGACCGCGTAGCCATCATTGGCTCCGGGTTGGCGGAGAAATAGGAAAGCGAGCTCATCCACTTCCTCCGTGAGAATCGGGATGTATTCGCCTGGTCCAATGAAGATCTACCAGGAGTCCCGAGGGAGTTGGTTGAGCACTCTTTACATGTGCGTCCTGACGCCAAACCAGTGAAGCAGGCTATGCGCCGCTTCGGAGATGAGAGAAGGAAGGCCATTGGTGACCAGATCACCAAGTTACTGATAAGCAATTTCATCATGGAGGTGCTGCATCCGGATTGGCTAGCCAACCCGGTTATGGTCGAGAAGAAGAAGGAGGATCCCAAGGCTGCCACTGCGTGGCGCATGTGTGTCGACTACACCGACTTGAACAAGGCATGCCCCAAGGATCCTTTCCCGCTACCTCGCATCGATCAGGTGATCGATTCCACTGCTGGTTGTGAACTGTTGTCTTTCATAGATGCCTACTCTGGTTTTCACCAGATTGCACTCAATCCTGCTGATCAAATAAAGACTGCCTTCATTACCCCGTACGAGGCTTATTGCTATCGTGTCATGTGTTTTGGCTTGAGGAATGCGGGTGCAACCTATCAGAGATGCATGCAGAAATGCTTGCACGACCAGCTCGGCAAGAATGTGCAGGTGTACGTAGATGACATTGTCATCAAAACGAATAAAACACATACTCTGCTTGCCGACCTGGAGGAAACCTTTGCTAACCTACGCAAGTACAAAATGAAACTGAATCCGAGTAAGTGCACCTTCGGTGTACCGGCTGGAAAGCTACTCGGTTTTCTAGTTTCTAGTCGGGGCATTGAAGCCAATCCTTCAAAGATAAAAGCTATTGAGAGCATGTCTTTGCCGAGATCACTGAAAGATGTGCAGAAGTTCACAGGTTGCTTGGCATCTCTGAGCCGTTTTCTGGGCCGAATGGGCGAGAAGGCCCTGCCTCTATACCAGCTGATGAAGAAAAGCGACAAGTTTGTCTGGACTCCGCAAGCGGACGTGGCATTCAATGAGCTGAAGGCAATGCTGGGTAGCGCTCCCATCTTGGCTAGTCCGCTACCCAAAGAGCCGATGCTGTTGTACATTGCTGCGACCAACCGAGTAGTCAGCGTGGTGATAGTGGTGGAGCGAGAAGAAGAAGGCAAGAGTGTGCAGCGCCCAGTATATTATCTCAGTGAGGTCTTATCCAGCTCCAAGCAGAACTACCCGCATTACCAGAAGATGACCTATGGTGTGTACCTAGGCGCCAGGAAGCTGAAACATTATTTCCAGGAGCACCCCATCACTGTCGTGAGTTCTGCTCCTATCTCGGATATCATGGGCAACAAGGAGGCGAGTGGCAGAGTAGCCAAGTGGGCAATCGAGCTGGCTGCGTATGCACCCGCGTACGCGAGAAGAGAAGCCATCAAGTCTCAGATTCTGGCGGAATTCCTGGTAGACTGGGCCGAGGTGCAGTATGAGCCTCCTGCCCCAGTTTCTAACTACTGGAAGATGCACTTTGATGGCTCAAAGGTGAAGGAAGGCCTTGGTGCTGGCGTAGTGCTTACATCACCTAAGCGAGATCAGCTCAAGTATGTGTTGCAGATTCACTTCAAGGCGTCCAACAATGTAGCAGAGTACGAGGCAGTGGTGCATGGCTTGCGAGTAGCCAAGGAGGTTGGAGTGCAGCGCATCATATGCTATGGAGATTCAGATCTGGTGGTGCAGCAAGTCTCGGGCAATCGGGATGCTTTGGATGCCAACATGGCATCATACCGCTTCCTGGTGCAGTCTATGACTGGGTTCTTCGAAGGTTGTGAGTTCCAGCACATTCACCGAGCAGAGAACGAAGCAGCAGATGAGTTATCCAAGTTGGGATCTTCTCGGCAATCCATCCCGGCGGGAATCGCCTTGGAGCATTTGAGGAAGCCATCCATCAAGCCTTCTCCCAACTCGGAGTCCATATTTGTTCCTTCTCTGCCAAGTGAGGAATCTGATCCCATGGAGATTGACTGGGAGAATGCTACAGGAAACCCGGGGACTGCCGTCCTCTACTCGGGGACTGCCACTCCCTACTCGGGGACTGCCACTCCTTACTCGGGGACTGCCATTCCTTACCCGGGGACTGCCATTCCTTACCCGGGGACTGCCATTCCTTACTCGGGGACTGCCACTCCTTACTCGGGGACTGCTGTCCTTAACCCGGGGACTGTCGCATTCATTGAGGAAGTCCTTGCTAATCGGTCTGGGCTTCAGAGAAGTGCTCCCATCCCTAAAGAGCAACCAGAGGCACCCGTCCCAATGGAAGTGGACGAACCAGTGTTTCCCGCACGGGAGACACCGAGTTGGGCTATGCCCATATTATCCTTTCTAAGGGACGGCACTCTACCAGAAGATGAGGTGGCTGCAAGACAGATTCAGAGAAGATCCAAGGGCTACACTATAGTCCGAGATGTGCTGCACAAGAGAAGTACCACTGGCGTGCTGCAACGCTGTGTGGACCCAGCAGAAGGAGAAGAGATCCTGGTAGAGATACACCAAGGAGAATGCGGACACCATGCCTCTTCTCGGGCGTTGGTCCAGAAAGCTTTCCGGCATGGCTTCTACTGTCTCACAGCACTGCAGCAGGCTGAAGACATCGTGAGGAAGTGCAATGGCTGCCAGATGTTCGCAAGTAAGATCCACATGCCTGCTTCCGAGTTGAAAACAATTCCTATCACCTGGCCATTTGCTGTTTGGTGTTTGGACATGGTTGGGCCTTTCCAGCCGGCTAGAGGCAACATGACGCACATCTTGGTCATGGTGGACAAGTTCACCAAGTGGATTGAAGTGAAACCTATTCGGAGGTGTGATGGGGCCACAGCTGTGAAATTCGTGAAGGATGTGATCCTGAGATATGGCTACCCGCACAGTATCATCACCGACAACGGCACAAACTTTGCTGAGGGAGCAATGGTGCGGTTCTGCAGAGATAAGCATATCCGACTAGACGTTGCGTCAGTCGCGCATCCCGCTTCCAATGGGCAAGTTGAAAGAGCAAATGGCATGGTACTGGCAGGCATAAAGCCAAGGCTGATTGAGCCACTGCTGAAAACACCTGGGTGTTGGTTAGACGAGTTGCCAGCGGTGTTGTGGAGTCTAAGGACTACCCCTAACCGGTCAACCGGCTACACGCCATTCTTCTTGGTATACGGGGCTGAGGCCGTGTTGCCAATAGACTTAGAGCATGACTCCCCCCGAGTAACCCTCTACACTGAGGTGGAGGCGAGAGAAGCTCGAGAAGACGACGTTGACCTGCTTGAAGAAGCAAGAGAGCTGACTCTGTCACGTTCGGCTATCTACCAGCAAAACCTGCGGCGTTATCATAGCCGAAAGGTGAACCCAAGGGTTTTCCGAGAAGGAGACATGGTCCTTAGGCTTGTGCAGCGCACAGCCGGGATGCACAAGTTGTCTCCTCCATGGGAAGGGCCTTTCATTGTGAGCAAAGCGCTGCACAACGATGCTTACTATCTTGTAGATGTGCGCCCACCACAGGCGAACAGGGCAGATAAATCTGGAGAGGAAACCAAGCGCCCTTGGAATGTAGCTCTACTCCGTCGTTTTCATTCGTGAGCAAAGATGTGTATGTACCCTCTTATCCGAGTTGAAATTCTACTCTGCAATCTGAAATTGTTCTCGGGGACTGCCCTCGTCCAAAATTGCTCTAAGTGTTTTTTACTCGGCCTTACCTTTTGCCTATTCGGTTGCTCTACTTCAAAATTCAAAGGTACATTGAGTACTGTGTTTAAACCTACATGCCAACTCTTCGACTTTCCTGCTGTCCGAAACCCGGCTTCATGGCAAGCAAGAGAACAAGCAAAAGGTCCATGAGCACAAGAAAAGTTACTAAGGAAAAGAAGAGTGCAGGAACCGAGTAGGGTGTTTTTTACTGTTCTGTGACTTGTCTTTTCGGCTAAGTGGTGGGCTGCGTTACTATGATTGTTTCTAAGCGGCTAAGTATTTGCAGCTCTACTCTTTAACTCTTGTGACTCGAATACCAAAAAAGCAACAAGTTGCGGGTAGAGCTGAGACGAAAAGAGAGAGTGAATAAGAAATGCAACTCGGGGACTCGCATGATAACGCAACTCGGCATCCAGCCCAGGTTGAACAAATTGATTAAGTTGAAAATAACAGAGTGGGAATAAAAATGAGTAGCAACGGAATAAAATAGTCTGATACATTTGCTCCCGGCATCCCGGGGATCTGATAAGTGTTTGAGTAAAAAGTTTGCAGGATAAAATCAAATTCAGGTCGACGGGGCGTTCTCGGCGCTCGCCTTGGTTGCTTCGTCTTCCTCAGTGGCCATGGTGGCGTCCGCCTCTGCGCTGGCATCAACAGTCCTTGCTTGCTCGTCGTCAGGCTCGGTGGCGACCTGCTCGGAAGTTGCAGTGGCCACCGAGATGGGCGTTGTCGCGGAAGCAGAGCCGGTCTCGGGGGCGTGGGGGCGCACCGTGTCATCGAGGGCGGCTCCTGAGGAGGTGCCGAACTCGAGGGCAGATGTGTCGATCTCCTCGGCCTCTTCATCGCTACTCGCGACGACCGCGGCCTTCCCCTTGCCCTGGGGAGAATCGAAGAAGCCCAACTCGGGATCTGTTTCTTCATCCTCCTCCTCGTCCTCCTCCATCTCGGTGTCGGGCTCAGGGAGGCCATCGATGAAGGTGGCCGTATCCGCGCACTCCGCAACCTCATACGCAATCAGTTTGCGCGTGGTCACGCAGCTGGGATCCATCTCCCACTTGGAATTGGCGCGCTTCCCGCGGATGACCTGCATGTTCAGATTCTCGTACCAGGAGGCGACGCAGAGCAGCATCAGATCAGCGCCTGCCCGAGCTCCCGAGGCGCGCCACTTCTTCAATTCGGCCTTCACATTGCGCAGCTTCAGAGCAAGGCCACCAATGGTTGTCGGCGCGGGATCTTCAGGCCAGAATAGCTTGTGGAGCTCGAAGCCGACACGCACCAGGTCGGTGCCCACGCCGGCTAGGCGTTCGAAATGCCCTCGCATCACCAGCAGGCTGTCCTCGATCTCGGCTCTGGTGTCCGCAGCCTCGCCCTTCTCAACACGAGCTGCTTGGGCCTTGGCCAAAGCAGGGGCGCAAGCGGACACGATGTCAAGAAAGATTTCTGCAAAAAGCAAGCGACAAGTTCAGTAACAGAATCAGAGAAGAGGTATGACCGAGAAGAAGAGATGCAGAAAGGAAAGAACTTACTATTCAGCTCGTGGCGCAGCTGCTGCAGCTGGATCTTCCATGTTTCTTCATTGGACACGTGCTTCTCCTCGAGCAAGCGGAGCCCATCCAGCTGAGAAAAGAGCCCAGCATTGGCTTTTTTCAGCACCTCGCACTCCTGCTCGAGGGTTTTCATCTTGGCATTGAAGGTTGTCTCGGCTTTTGCCTTCTCGGCGATGGCTCTGTCCCTCTCGTCACCAAGCTTGACAGCATCCTGGAGTGCCTTCTGCAGCTGGAGTTGCAGCGTCTCCATCTCGGTAGTGTGTGCACTCTGCAGAGCTGCAGATTGGCTTACTAGTCGCACCTCCACTTCAGCAGGTTTGAGGCAATCTTGATGCTCTGAAACAAACTTCTTATGATCTTCTGAAAAGAGCAAAGCACGGTTGGCAGAGAAGCGAAAGGAAGAAACAGATACAAGGGCGAACCGAGTAGACAGGGGTTTACCTTCAAGCTTCTTGATGGTGGCCTCGCCATTCTCGACAAAGGCACGGCAGTTCGAATGCTCGTCAACCAGGGCCTTCAGTTTCCCTGCAGAGTAGAAATGGTTAACACAAAAAGCAATAGCGGGCGTAAACAAAAAACGCAAGAACCGCGTAAGCGAGAAGCATACCTTCCACCTCGGACAGCCTCATGGTACTGTTCATAACTTCCTTGTCGGCTTCCTCGGCGCTCACCTTCTCCTTCTCAAGGGCGGCAATACGCCTCTTGGCAATGGCGTGGTTCCAGAGAAGTTGGCGGTGCAAGTTGGTCCGCTTCAGTACAATATTCTGAGAAGCAAAAGAAACGAGTGTCAGGCAAAGTATTTGAGATTCCACCCGAGAAGGTGGCTACTCGGGAGAGTGTCCGCCTACTCGGCCAGAATCTCGGGGACTGGGTGATGGATAAGGAAAAGAGGAAGAGTAGAAAAGAAGTGAAGATGCAACTCGGAAAAGATAAGTTAAGGCTTACCGCATAAGACTGCTCGAGATCTTCTGCGTTCTTGCGGTGCACGGACATCTTGGCAGCTAGAGTAGCAGAAGTGGTCGAGACGGTCATGGGTTTGCAACCCAGGTCCACCTTGTTCCAATCCTGGCGCATGTGGTCGATGTCGCCCAAATCGATGCCGTTCCAGTTGGGGTTGCCGAGAATCTTGCTATCCCATTTGGCGTCGATGAAGCCAATGAGGTCGAGTACTTGCTCGAGGCTCTGGGATGTTATCGCCTGGTCTTGAGCTCCCCGAGAAGCGATGGAGACAGATCTGTCCTGATTTGGGGCTGGGGGCTTGGAGTCCACCGCCACGGCTTTCCTTCCCTTCTGAATAGCGAGAGTCCGATCTGTGGGGGAGAAGCCGACCCCGTGCTGTTGGCTGACCTTCACCATGTAATCCGGGTAGACGGGCTGATCAGCTATGGTAGCAGCAGCAAGAACCGCACTGGGATTGCGGATAACCAGCTGCCTGGACTGGCCAGCTGGTGTCGGCGGTGGTTTGTCGGCAGCTTTCTTCTTTGCCTTCTCTTTCTGAGCAGTTGGCTTCTCGATCTTCTGTGTCTCGGTTTCCTTCTTCTCGGCTTTCCTTTCCTCGGCTGCCTTCTTCTCGACTGCCTCCTTCAGAGCATCTAGGGCTTGTTTCCTGGTTACTCGCCCGGCAGGAGGGCTGGCTGCGTCCCTTGTCTGTGGCACCAAGGAGGAATCTGGCGGTGCAGAGCCTTGATCAATGGGTGGCACCGCGGACCCACCACTTTGTGCAGCATTTGGTTGCGCGCTACTCTGTGCAGCGCCTGGTTGCGCACTGCTCAGGGGATACTCCTCAGTCATGGCTGTATCTTCTACCCGCTGCTCGGCAGTGGGATCCTCTTGACCGGCAGCATCTGTGGCTGGCTGCTCCTGTTCTGCTCCTGGCCGCTCGACGGCGGCGTCGTGGTGCATCTCTGCATCTTGATCTTGGTTCCCCTCGGCGGTGTCGGCCGGAGGGGAAGGTGGTTTCTCCTGATGAGCAGCATCCTGCGGCTCTGGCTCAGCGTTCTGGGCATCAGTGCCCTCTGTTGATGCATTGGCGGCATTGTTCTCGTCGCCATCGAGGTCGATTAACTTGTCGACATCGATGGCAGTCTTCTTCTGAGTCTCGCTGGATGCAAGAGCGGCATCCGCGTTCAAGGGGGCTCTAAAAAGGAAATTGGGATCAAAGATAAGAAAAGGGCAGAGGAAAACAAGAGAAAACAGTGAAGGAAAAGGATTGGGAGTCAACCGAGAAGAACAAAGCAAACTGAAACATGCAACCGAGAAGAAACTTACGCGGTGGTAGAGGAAATTGTTCGCCTCGTTCTCTTCACGACCGCTTTCTTAGTCGTCTTCTCGGTCGCCTTCTTCTTCTTGGCGGGGGGCTCTAGCGCGCCGCTGCCAGTCCGCTTGCGGGTAGCGGGTGCGGTAACTGAGAGAGGATTGGCCTCAAGGGCTCTCTCGCCTTCATCCTCATCATCATCCTCAGCATCTGCAGCATCCGTGAAATAAAGAGGAAGAAAAACACTTCAGAAACAGCAGGCAAAGGGCTTGTGCCTTTCGCAGAGAGAAAGCGCGAGTTCAGGTACCTTCTAACTCGTCCTCGGACCAGTCGCGGAGAGACGTTTCGGCAGGCTGCTTCTCGGTCGAGGGGGAATGAGGAAGATTGATCTGGTCCACGGTCTCGAGGGAGGCCTGGTCATCTTCTTCTCGGTCATCTGACCAATTAGCCTCAAAGCACGCAAAGCTTTCAGCTAGCTAGCGGTCAAGGATCTGGAGAAACAGAGAAACATGGCAAGTTAGCCGAGTAGCGAGGAAGCATTCTACTCGGATGGGCGTGCAAACACAAAGCACACTAAGCCTAGGGAAATTCGCTAAGTATCCTACTCGGCAAGGCGTGCGAACAACAAGCACATTGAGCCTAAGTATTTCTCCTAAGTATGCTACTCGACAAGGCGTGCAAACATCAAGCATACTAAGCCTAGGCAGTTCGATAGAATAATCTACTCGGTGCAGAAGGCAATTGCTAGTCGCAGCCAAGAGAGAAGATTTTCTAGTCGGATGGCATATGTTGAGAGCGGAATAAGGAGAACGTACCCGGGGGATTGGCTTCGTGCGACTGAAAGGGGTGAAGCCGTACTCCCAGTCGTCGGGGAGGCTCGTGGTCAGAATAGACCTCGCGTGATCGGCGGCCTCCGCGTCGCTGAGCTCGAGTGTGGTCGTGCGGGTGCAGTCGCGAGGGCCTCCCAGATAGCACATTGGGTGAACGCGCCGCTGCAGCGGCAACATGCGATTCTTGATCCAGCAAGCGACGGGATCGTCGCTCCTGAGCCCTTGGCCGATGAGGTAGGCGAGTTGCTCCTCCATCTGTATCGCGTTGCGGTCGTTGGAGGGCTTTGTCTTCCAATTCTGCCCGGTTGGAGCTCGGTTGCTCCACGCGGACAGATTGATGCGATCCGCTATCGGTCCCCCTTCCGTGGCGGGGATGTTCTTGACGTAGAGGAAGGACTTCTGCCACATGCGGACGGAATCCAAACCCTTGATACGAGGGTGGTTGGTTCCCGCCCGCTGCAGCATCATGGCGCTGCCGGTGTCGGTTACCCGACTGCTACCGGCCGCGCCGTCCTTTTTCCCCTTACTCTGCTGACGGAGGTGAAAGTATTTCAGCCAAGTCTCCACCGTGGGGCGGACGCCTAGAAAGGCCTCGCACACCACGTTGTGATAGGCTAGGAAGACAATGGCGTTTGGTGGGAGGTGGTGCATCTGGACACCAAAGTGATCCAGGAACGAGCGCAGGAAGTCCGATGCCGGCAAGCCGAATCCTCGCGCGAAGTGCGCGAGGAAAACGACATGCTCGCCCTCCCGCGGGGCCGGAACGAGCTCGCCGTCGGACGGCCGGCACTGAACACCGGGAGGAACCCTCCGGGTGTTCACGAGCCAGGCGCAGTCATCGACGGTGACGTGCGAACCAGCCCAGCCGGCGCGAGTAGCCATGGCAAGGGATGAGCGGATGGTGGAAAGTTGGAGAGATTGGGTGGAGGAAACAAATCCGCAGCGGCGCAAGGAGTTGCGCGGCGGCGGAGAGCGCAGCGGCGGAGAAGAAACAGGGCAGAGAAAAGGGAAAGTGCGGAGGAGGAAGAAGGGGAAGTTACCGGTGGGGGTATTTATACCCTCGCCTCAGGCTACCGTTACCATCGGGGTAGTGGGATCGATCGTGGCCATGATACCCGTGTGGTGGAGCCTGTGGCCGGATAGAAACGCACGCAAGCGCGGAACGCGCGCGTAACGGCCACAGTTGATCCCACGACCAGATCGTGGGATATTACTGCGCTTGATGGGACATGACGAGCCTGTGGGCCCGCTCTGTGAAAACTGGGCGCGTGGCACGTCGTGTCCTGGGCAACGAGACGTCGGGGTCGCGGATGCTTGGCACGTGTCCAGTTGCGACACGGAAGGCTGGATTATGCTCTGCGCTGCAGAGACGCTAGAGGAGAAATTCTCTAAGTCTTTTTACTCGGTTACAGAGTAGAAAGCAGTTGCTATTCGGAAGACAAGAAACTCAAGGTACTTTTCAGAGTACTACTCGGAAGTTCTTACTCGGCATCTTGAGGTTCAAGGGCTGTTTTGCAAAGGTTGGTTTTAAGCTGGCAGAGCCTAGTGAACGAGTTCGCAAGATTCTACCAGCTTCGGGGACTGCTGTCGGGGGGTTACCCCCGAGTAGGGTAAAGGCAAGTGGTAAAGGCGACTTACAGGAGAGAGGTTTGGTCGAGTAGCCGCCTACCCGGTACTTACTACCCGGTTGACTGCTACTCGGTCTCACCTCAAGATGACCAGAAGGAAGAATCATTCAAGTTCTCTCCGTTCGAGTAGAAGAGTTGGCCCGAGTAAAAATGGCGGGAACCTACTCGGGCCAGAAAGTCAAAGGAGCCGTTCTGACACAGGATCCCGCGTATCCTGGGTCCGTACTTGGCAGTATTCGAACTACTGTTCATCTGGGACCGGCCTGCCTGACAGTGACAGCATGGAAGCAGGCCGTCGCAGGATAAGGGGGCCCTACTCTGTGTTTGGCACAGTGATACCAGTCTGTCCCCTTGTTTTGCCCAACGACTTTTCAGATGCAACCAAGATTAGGAACCAAAGCTGTCAGCGGGAACCCGGAAGAAGGACGATGTGCACACTATGTCGACACTTGTCTAGGTTTGGACGTATCCGGCTGGGCACCAGGTATATAAGGTGCCCCGCCGCCTCCTGCGTGAGGCATTCCATAGATCGCGCAAGGGATCGCATGCTAGAGCACCTTGTGACCTAATTCTTGACCTAGTTCATCACTTAGAGAGAAGGGTGGCTACTCGGTAGCAAGAACATTGTACTGTGGCTACTCGGTGAGACACCAGAATACATAGAGAAAGGCAGGAGTAGGGGTTTTACCTCCTCACGAGGGCCCTGAACCTGGGTAGATTGTGTTGTTTGCCGTGTTTACTTCGTACCTCACGCGGCTACTCGTCGCGTGATCCCTCCCCGAGCACCTCCAGCGTCCTTCGTCCCCACATCTTTAGCCATCCCATGGCATCTGCCGTGACACCACCACGACAGTACAACACACAATGCAACAGCACAAAGAGACATGAAAGTGTGAAACAAAAGCTGCCAGATACTACTAGAACTAGTAACCCAAAATAAGAAGCTAAAAAACTCCAGCTTCTTCCAAGTCAGAGATGCAGACTTAATCATCATGATCAGAGGATGAATCACCCTTAGGATCTGACTCAAGCAAATCCACTGTGAGCTTAGCATTGTCAATCCCAAGTTGTCTGCCCACTCTTTGTAGAACATGTATAGGAGTAGGTGGAATAACCTCATGCTGCCTATTTGAGTCCTCCTTATCTTTTTTTATCATCATGCCCCATCTAGGCCCAGGACACACAAAACTATCCAAAGCAGGAAACTGAAAATTATCAAAGGCTAGAGACCAATCCCTCTTCAGGAAAATAAAAGGAGACATATTGGGTAGTTGCATGGCCAAAGAAGGATCCTTGGAAAAAAGCTTAGGCAAGAAGGAGTCCTGAGTTCTTTTCCACATAATATCAGGTGGCAATACAGGACCAAACACAGTAAGAGACATTCCAACCTGTATGTCACATTTTTGGTTGTGAAGTGGGTAATCTACCATTTAGATATCTAGGGATACCTATCCACTATAGGCGTTTACTTAATAAAGAATGGAAGGTTGTGGAGGACAGGTTTGAGCAGAAGTTGGGCTCTTGGATAGGCAAATTGTTGTCTTACGGTGATAGACTTGTTTTAGTCAATTCAGTATTAACTAGTTTACCTATGTTCCTCTTGTCTTTCTTGGAGGTTCCCATCGGGGTACGGAAAAGAATTGATTTTTATAGGTCTCGTTTCTTCTGGCAGAGTGATAATGTTAAGAAGAAATATAGGTTGACGAAATGGAATATTGTGTGTCGTCCTAAGGACCAAGGGGGTTTGGGTATTGAGGTGTTGGAAATCAAGAACCGTTGTCTCTTAAGTAAATGGTTGTTTAAACTATTAACTGAAGAGGGGTTGTGGCATGAACTGTTGACTAACAAATATCTAGGTGGAAAAACTCTAGCCGAAATTGAGGCTAAACCAACGGACTCGCCTTTTTGGAAGGGCATCATGCGGGTGAAGGATGAATTTTTCAAACGAGTAAAGTTCTCTTTAGGTAATGGTGAGAGCATTAGATTTTGGGAAGATTGTTGGCTAGGGAATTCATCCCTGGCAGCCCAATATCCTACCTTATACTCAATTGTGAGTTATAAGAATGTTTTAGTTTCAGATGTTCTAGGCTATTCACCACCTAATATACATTTTCGACGTGCTATTACTGGGGACAAATGGGAGAGATGGTTGCATCTCATAGAAAGACTTATGGATGTGTCTTTAGTGGACAGTCAGGATAAGTGTCGTTGGACAATTACTACTTCTGATATTTTTTCTGTTCGTTCATACTACGCCGATTTGATGAACGAGGATGCTAGATTTTTGAAGAAGTACTTATGGAAAATAAAGGTGCCTCTAAAAATAAAGATTTTTATGTGGTTTCTCTCTAGGAAAGAATTGTTGACGAAAGATAATTTGATCAAAAGGAATTGTGTTGTTTCTCATAATTGCGTTTTTTGTGGAGATTCAGAAACCGTGGATCATCTGTTTGTCTCTTGCGATTTTGTTAAAAAAGATTTAGAGGCTAGTGCATTTCACTTTTAGCATTTCACCTCCGTTGTCCATTACTAATTTGTTTGGTAATTGGTTATATGGGGTTGATAATTCTACGAAAGCACTTATACGAATAGGAGTATGTGCTTTACTTTGGGCTGTTTGAAATCACAGGAATGGAGTGGTTTTTAACAATGAGAGAGCTGAGATTTTTTTGCAGGTGGTTCATCAGGCAAATTATTGGATACATCTCTGGTCTCACCTTCTACCGGAGGACCAACGTGTGCGTTTGGATGGTGGCTGCTCTCGAATGATGGCGGTCGTTCAGGCTATCTACAGCAAGGGTGGCTGGTTGCATAATAGCCGTATTTGTCCTTCTTAGCCGATACCTGTTGGAGTTGGGTGCTTGGTTCGTTAGGCTACTGCCCGCTTTATTTTTCTTACACCAGTAGTTTTCTTTATAGGAGCTATTGAGACTCTTGTGTCAGTGATGCTGGTTGTAATATGATGCTTGGATGATTATGTTTTTAATAAAAGCCGTGTGCATCAACCAGATGCAGAGGCTGGGTTTTCCCTTTTCAAAAAAAAAAATCCTCATGAACCAAGTCATTACCCTGTCCCTGTTCATTATCCATCACATTAGCATTGAAGAAATTGTGAAACTGAATATCCTATGCATTCTGCTGTAAATTATCATTCTCCTGTGGAATCTCATTCACCAGTGTTATTTAAAGCCAACCGAGATCGCAACTCTCAGCACTCCGCCTTATGCTACATGCGTTCCACAAAAGCTAACAGTTCACACACCGTCTTAACTGCAGGAGGTTTATTTGTAGTCTTCTCCTCTTGGGAAACCCGCCATTTCAGCTTCATGCGCTTCTTTTGCTTTCTTTACCAAGACGGCCAAACATATCTTTGTGACTAGTCTTCATTTGATAGTTGTCTACTAGTTGTTTGTAGTGCAGCATGCACACTAACTTGTTTACCTTATATTCGTATTTATAGGCATCATCCAGCAACTTAGTTTGCAAGTCTTTCGAAAACATCTGCAAGTGACAAGACTCAGTCAGCCCATTACATAAGTGATGAAAACTACTCCCTCCGTCTCATATTAACTGTCTTATTAAAGTTGGACAAAAATGAATGTATCTAGACATATTTTAGTGTTAGATACATCCACTTTTATCCAACTTTGAGACAATAATATGAGACGGAGGGGGTACACATGAAATGCACAGTGGCGCAGCTGAGAACATATTTGCATAAAATAAGGTGTACCTCATTAGAATCACCAATTGCATGGCTGCATATGATGTTAAAAGCTGTCGCAAGTTTGAGAACGTCCCAATTCTCACAATGAATGCCAGAAATTTTCTTAAGGTGGCGACCAATAGCTTGAAAGCCTGGGTAACGTTTCTTCTCAAAAGCATCACATTCAAACAAGACAGATGCAGTCACAACAATCTCCTCATTGACCTGGAAACAAAGAGATTGCTTCATCACTAAAATAAAAATGCAATGGCAATTTATTCTATAATTATTGCATCCAAAGCTGTGAAACAAAGGATTCCAAGTTCTGAGCGCACAAGCTATTGCAAAATGTGACACCAAAGGACAAGGGCACAAAGCAAAAGCATGACAGCTGGTAAACTCACCATCTCTGGTTCGACATCAAAGCCATAATGATTCAATAGCAATTTTAGTCCTTGACTCATAGGGAGGCGATCCTCCTTAGGAAGCTCTGATTTTTCTCTGCGCACCAAACTACGCATGAGCCGCTGCATCCCCCACATTATCTCCATCACAATTTCATCATGCAGGCAGGGTATTCCCTGGAAAGAAGTAAGATAAGAAAATGGTGCTCAAAATTATTCACAAATACAATAAAACAAGGAGCTGATTCTCACCAAACATTTTTCAATTATTGATTTGTATTCCAGGTTTCCAACAAGTAGTTTCTCCCCAGGGCTGCGCGACTTCATGATCATCTCAGTAAGCTGTGTGTTAACACCAATATCAGCATCAATGGCGCTAGACTTGTCCTCAAAAGTTTGGAATTCCTTCAGCCAAGCAACCTGATAAAAGATGTAAACAAAGATTAGCATGTCCAGGGGAAAGAAGACACTATTAATCAAATATCATGCATTGCTTCAATCAGGGGAACCTAACGTGTTCTAAATTCAGTAGATGCATCTCAATTCAAATATGAACCCTTGTTCAAGCCCTCATTTACCAAAAGTTTGCAGTGTTATTCATCTGAATTTGTGCAAATATGAACCCTTGTTTAAGCCCTCGTTTACCAAAATTTTGCGGTGTAATTCAGACAAAAAATCATATGCTAAGGTCAAGCATTGTAATTTTGGAAATCTATGCTTCTATAAAAAAAAGATTGGCGCGTTCAGGGGAAAGAAGACACTATTGATCAAATATCATGCATTCTATTTACATTTCCCTTCCAACTGGGAGTGAGTTGAGGAAGTTTTCTAGGAAAATCAGAAATTACAATAGCTTGAACGCCTGAGCATCAAAAATTATCTCCAAGGAACACCGAAATAAATTTTAATGTGTATAAATAAATTTAACAAGATTCTTTTAAATATTAAATGGCCTAGCTAGTGGAGTTGTACATGTATTTGCATTGCATATTGTATTTAAACCCTGAAAATTTAAGCCTTTGCGTGATGAGATGGAAACAATGAATCAAGAACAAAAAGAAAAGGAACACATGCACAGATTCAAATTTGAAATATTTATAGGCTCTACTTTTTTTCTGTGCCCACTTCATGTAGTTCTTTGTACTATTTCATTGGAAATGTACAAATGACGTGTCGTGATAGCTATCTTCATTACATCCTGCATAACAACTATTTATTAACGTGCGTCCTGCAATATTCCATCTCAAATTAGTGTTATGATATTCCATCCCAAATTAATGTTGTTTTAGTATTACTAGCAAAACACATGGGTGTTGCTACTTGTCCGCAACAGTATAGTATAGTTATTGTGTTGGACTAAGGTTGCTCGACATAACACAAATTGATGATACATTAGGTTTTAGTCCAAAACAGATTTAATGTGTGGTGAACACCACCTCAATCTCAAATGTTGGCAGTTTATAGACTGATTCTACCCAGCTGGTTTGCTTGTACCCCCGGGGGCGCCAAATTTTCCAGCCCAGGACCATCACCCGGATTCCTGGGCGTGTCCGCTTTTTTGCAAAACCCCCGCTTTTGCTCCGGTAGCACAAAAAAAGACCACTTTTGCTCCTATGTTGTAAAAAAACGTTTTGTCTCAGAAAAAAAAGATAAACCTCGCCTGAGATCTCGTCGGCGAAGTCGTAGCAAAAAAAATTGCTAGAGTAGCAAACTCGATTTTCGCCGGAGACATGGCTGGGCAACGACGGGAAGCACATCGCCGTAGAGAGATTTGAAAAGGGGAGCAGCAGCAGGCCACGTCCCACATCGAGCAAGAGGACGAGCTCGGCCATCAACGATGACATAGAGACCAGATACGGGCTCGGGCCTGCACCGACGCCTAGTCCCATAACACGCCGACCACGCAGCTGCCCGCGGTGAACGTGCCGCTCCCCTTGTGCAGGTGTCGCGGCACGGGAGGGCGGCGGCCCCGCCATCGTGGTGCCGCGAGGCGCCGGGTTCGGAGAGAGCATGCTCGCCACTACCTTTTTCGGGCTCCATGGACGGGGATGGGAAAAAATAAAGAGAAGGACGAGGATGGACAGAGGACGACGAGGTGAGATTGTGTGGCTATAAAGAGATAAGGTTGGAGCAGGCCCGTAACTGGACGTGTGTCACGTGTAGGAGGCGGAGGCCCCGAGTCCCATGAGCCGGCTGTTCCGTAGTATTTCCCTAAACATAAAGATGCTAAGGCTACAAGGTTATTGAATTAACTGCACTATTTCAACCATGTTAAAAAATTCACATGATATTCATGCTTTGCACATAGTGGCTTTCCGCACTTCTTCAGTAATATCACCACATCAAAGCTCAATTATTCCTAGCTAGCAATTAACTAGCTCAAAGACACTCACCCACCAGGTTGCAGATCACACATCGATTATGTAAAAATCAACTTGCACCCATCATGACTATTTAGCATTATCAACACTACTTTTTTGTCATAGCTGCATCCAGCTACAAGGATTACCAAACTTGCGGGGAAGGGGGGCAGGGGAGAGGGGCTGAGACTTTTAATTAGTGAACAAATGAACATCAAAATTGTGTTTGGATGCCTCAATAACATTAATTGGAAATAAAACAAATAAAAATGTCAATCACTAGGAACAATTCAGCAATAAGCATATGAAGAATGAATAAGCTGTAATAATAAGAGGGGGGGGGGGGGGAGAAAAAGGAGACCACTGACCTTTCTTGCCCTACTATATGTAGAGAAGTGTACCCACATACTCTGGATATACAAGGGTGAACTATAAGTTAATAACAAGAGGAAGAAAGCACAATATTAACCAAAGAAAGGAACAGGGCATTACTTCTTTTGCATTTGGTGCGTAGAGAAAGAGCCCACAAAAATCGAAAATTGCGAAGCCAGATGGCGTCTCTAACAGCACCGAGATCACCCCTTTATTATTGAGAACGTCATCACCTACGAACACAGAAGTCAACAAAATTAAGCAAACGGGATTACGAAGGAAAAGCGTGAAGCCTTGATCCGAGGCAAAAGGTCCTCCCTCCGCCTAATCCACCGCGGAGCATTGAGTGCCCTGTACCCGTAACCACACTCTACCTTACGCAAACCCTAACACGCCGATGGAGGGTTAAGAGCACGGTATCCGCCATCTGCGGGATGGGGTCTATATTTGTTTTTTAACGCAAAAATATTCTCGCCGGATCTGAGTTACTCCCGACGGTTTCCGTTGTAATGATAAATTGGGTGAGATTGAGATAGCGGATGATGGCGGCTGACCTATACTGGCAGCTAGCTCCCCGGCGGAACCAGGAACCATCTTTCGTCGGCGCTTCGGACATGGATCCGGAGGAGGAGGACGCGCCGGAGACAGATCTGGCCGAGCAAGCCCGCTGCGCCGCACGCCGGAAAGGGGCATCGCGAGTGGTTCTCTGCCGTGATAGAAACGACTTTCTGTTTTTTTTTTTTTTTTTTTTTTTTGAAAGCTCACATCTACTACTCCCTCCGTCCACTTTTATAGGGGGATTTTATTATTTGCCACGCTTTACTTTTCACTTTTATAATTTGCCACTTCATGTGTGACTGACAGGTGGTGGTCAGTGTGGCAAATTATAAAGGATTTGAGAAAAGTGTGGCAAATTATAAATTATCCCCTTTTATAAGGCCCACTTCTTAGCATTCAATAGTAAGAAGTGAGCCTTATAAAAGTGGACGGAGGGAGTATTAAACTTCGGGAATAGTTACAGCAATGTTTAACCCAGCTGGGGGTTGTAGAAACCACACATGTCTACCATGCGGTAGCGTCGTAGCGAGGAAGCGAACCTAAGCTAGTCGGTGGGCTTCCCCGTTCGAGCCCCTCTTCTCGTGACAGAAAGAAGTTCCTCCTCTTCGCCCGGCTTTCTCCTTTACTTCCGACAGAATGACACCGAAAGCCCCCAGGTTGATGCCGTGCAGCCTGTTCACCACCTCCAGACAGTCAGAAGCGATCTAAATCTTCCCCAACAGTAGATCATCCGCCACGTCCAAAGCCTCCCAGCATGCCAGGGCTTCCAGCGTTCCGGGATCAGTGATGCCTTCAAAGACCACCGCCGATGCGCCCAGGAATATCCCCTCCACCGATCGGCACACTGCTCCCACTGCTCCTCGAGCTGCAGACTTGGCCACCGCCGCGTCGACATTCACTTTCGACGAGTCCGCCGGTGGGGGTATCCATGCCGGCTGAGTAGTGGTCTCTCGTCCCTGCTGGTTTTGTACTGTTGCGCTGGACGTATCGAGATCCTGTAGAAATATGTCCACAAAAGAGGCGGTTGCCATCGGACTTTGAAAAACCTCCTCGTGGATTGCTTTCCTCTGCGCGTGCCAAATAGCCCATAACGTTATCAGCGTACGCGTAAGGTCTTCCTGCTGCATTGCTTCCATCAGCGAGAATAACCATAACCGCGCCACCGGTTGTGTAGTGATCGAAAGATGATCAACTATATCAGCCTTTGACAAAGCCCGGACGCATCGTGCCATGTTGCACTCGATGAGAGAATGGCGCCATGAGTCTGGTTGACCGCAAATGGTACACGCCGTCGTCGCAGCCATATTTCTCCGCTGCCGAGTATCACCTATCGGCAGTGAATGTTGGGCCACTCTCCATATGAATATTCGTACCTTCGAGGGAATAGGTAGCTTCCACAGATTGGACCAAGACTTCCCTACTTCCTTCCTCCTTGAGGTCGCTGCTCTGCCCTCGATCCAATCTTCCCGAGTTTGTCTTGTTCTCGCCAAAGCTCGGTAGCAGGATCTGACCGAGAAAATTCCTTTTCGCTCAAAGTGCCAAGCCCAAAAATCCCGCTGAACTCTGTGGCTCAGGGGGATGTTTTGAATGACTTCCGAGTCCATTGGTAGGAAGAACTCGTTTATCTTGGGTATATCCCACCTTACTTCTTGTTGTATAATATAATCCGATACTAGTCCCGATACTAGTCCCGGTGCTCCAACTGCTCTGAGGGCTATCGGTTTGAGGCGTTCATCCCGTGGAAGCCAATTGTCTATCCACGCATTAGTGAATCGTCCATCGCCAATTCTCTTTATCAGGCCAATCTGGAGCGTATCCCTCCCCTCCAATATAGACCTCCATACCTGCGACGGATTGGATCCAAGCTCGGCTGTGAGTATATCTCCATTCGGATAGTAGACTGCTCTCAGCACCCGAGCACTCAATGTATTTGGTTCCTGTAACACCCGCCATGCCTGCCGCGCAAGTAAAGCCAGGTTGAACAGTTCAATATCGCGAAAACCAAGCCCCCCATTGTACTTGGGCTTTGTCATCTGCTCCCAAGAAACCCAGCTTGTTCTCCTCTTGCCTCCCTTACTCCCCCACCAGAATTTACGGAGCATGGAATTAATATGCTCGCATAAACCCTTCGGGAGTTTGAAGCACGACATAGAGTACGTTCGAACTGCTTGAGGCACTGCTTTAATGAGTATTTCTTTCCCACCCACCGACAACAGTTGCTCCATCCATCCCAGAACATTTTGCCAAACTTTGTCTCGGAGGTATTTGAACGCTCCACTCTTAGAGATGCCTACATCAGACGGCATCCCGAGGTATTTCTCGTTTAGGGTCTCTCTTTCCACATTGAGCAATTCTTTCACCTCCCCTCTAACTTCCTCTGTACATCCCTTACTGAAAAAGATAGAGGATTTGTCCATATTAACCCTTTGGCCCGATGCCATGCAATAACTTTGCAAAACTCTCTGAATTTCCAAAGCCACTTCTCTACTCGCTCTGAAGAACAACATGCTGTCATCGGCAAAGAGTAAGTGGTTGACCGCAGGCGCAGTCGCTGCCACTTGTAACCGTTGAGCTCCGGTGACTGATTAGATTTCAAAAGGCACGAGAGGCCCTCTGCTGCTATCAGAAACAAGTAAGGCGAGATGGGGTCACCCTGTCTGATCCCTCTCGTAGGTCGAAACTCTTCCTGCGGCACACCATTAAACAACACCAAGAAAGAAACCGTTGAAACCAGTCGTATGACTAGAGACACCCAAGTTGTGCTAAACCCGAGTTTCAACATTATTGCCTCCAAGTATCTCCACTCTACTCTGTCATACGCCTTCCTCATATCCAGCTTTAGAGCCGCAGCTCGGTGCTTCTTCGTTTTGTTTCGTTTCATGAAGTGTAAGCACTCATAAGCCGTAATGATATTGTCGGTGATTAGTCTTCCCAGAACGAAGGCAGACTGCTCCTCTGAAATGATTTCAGGTAATACCTTTTTAAGTCTGCTTGCCACCACCTTCGAGGCAATCTTATAGACCATGTTGCATAGACTGATAGGACGGAATTGTCCCAGTTTTAGGAATCATGACTATGAAAGTTTTGTTTACCAAATCCGGGCTATCCTCCCCTGCCAGAATTTGTAGTACCGCCTTTGTTACCTCATTTACACACACACTCCAATTTCTCTAGAAGAAGTGGGCTGGGAACCGATCCGGCCACGGGGATTTTGTTGGGTACATCTCAAACAGTGCTCCCTTTACTTCCGAAATATTGTATGGTGCATCAAGCATCTCAATCATCCAAGGATTCACTTTATTTGGTACTGAACTCAGAACTGCGTCAATCCCACTTCTTCAGACCTATAAAGTTGCTTGTAAAAACCACTCGCCAACCCTCCTAAAGCTTCCGGGTTTGTCTCCATTGTACCGTCCCCCTTGATCAGCTCGGTAATACGGTTTTTCTTCCTCCTCTGACTCGCACGAAGATGGGAAAATTGAGTATTCCTATCGCCTTCCGATAGCCACTGAACCCTCGAACCAATTGGGAGGCAACCTCCCCCTCGCGCGTGCCCGGGCCTAGCCTTCCCGGTACACTTCTCAAGCTGCATAACTCTTGCTGGAGGTTGCGGATCTTCAGTTTTACGTTGCCGAAGCTCACTCTCCCCCAATTTGCAAGATCGTCCGACAAAGACGCGAGTTTTGCATGCAAATCCTCTACCGAGGAAATCTGATGCTCCTCGCCACAATTCTGTTTCAGTACTTCTTCAAAATCTCCATGACTCTCCCATGCCACTTCGTACCTAAAGGGACGTTGGGCACGTAAACTGACCTCTCCCCTCGGCTCCCGCTCCAACAGAATTGGTAGATGGTCCGAGGTAGCCACCATTGCTAAGTGCCGCAGCTCAGCTGATGGGTAGCGTGCACACCACTCCGGTGAGGCAAGAGCACGATCAAGTCTGGTCTGGCAGAAGGATCCCCCTGTTACCTTTTTTTCGAAGGTCCAGTCCACCCCTTTATAACCCAGATCACACAGACCACACACGTCAACCGTCTCTCTAAAACCCGCCATTTGGCTATATCTCCGCTCCAAGACTCCCTTGTGTTCAGATTGGTGTAGTACTTCATTAAAATCACCAATGCAGAGCCACGGAAGATTGCTCGAGGAGCGTATAAACTTGAGCATGTCCCAAGTTTTGTGTCGTTCCTCTACTCGCGCCTCTCCATACACAACAGTTAGTCGCCACGGATCAGACCCCTGCTCATAAACAGCCGCATCAAGGTGATATTGTGAGTATGGAAGAACTTCAATCTTTATTTCATTTTCCAAAACAATCCTATTCCGCCGCTGCGGCCTGAGCTACTAACAGCGAAACAATTATCAAACCCTAGGGTATGAGACAACCTCTCCACATTGCTTTTATGCAATTGCGTTTCCACAACGCATAAGATCACGGGCGAGTAACGCTCCGCGAGACCGCGAAGCTCGCGAACTGTCGCAGCCCCTCCCAGGCCACGGCAGTTCTGACTCAGAATACTCATTGCGATGAGCGGCCCTCCATATCGGAGGCCGCTGAGCCAATCACGGTCTTGTTCTTCTGCGGTGTGGTGTGCTTTTTTGGGCGTTTTGTCTCTCTAGCCGACGGGGGTGGTGGTGTAGTACCCACCCTTGGCACATACTTTGGCGCAATCTCCTCGCCCGAGAAGTCCAGTTTCAGCTTTGCACCCGCTTCTTGTTCAGCCACAATCACACCGGGTTCCCGCCAAGTGAGCAGCAGTTGCACCGCCGGGGGTACAGCACCTTGCCCCGCATCCTTCGCAGGACTGCGCTCCGTCAGCTGCGCCTCTGCTGACGAACGCTTCCTGTTCTCTGCCTCAGATAAACTCACCCCTGCGCCACGTCCAAACCCCGAAGGCCCTCCCGCTGCCCTCCCTCGGTCACCACAGCCCACCGATCGCCCTGGCATTGGACCTCCTCGGCCTTGCTTTCCTTCAGCCTTCACTCCCCCATAATCATTGATCATCGCCCTGTTCCAGGGGTATCTGCCAGTAGCCATTTGCCGAAGCCCACATTGCCTGCCTCGTGCTCTCCAGTCCCACATTTTTCCTGTTCATGTCCTAGGAAACCACAAACCACGCAATACCGAGGGATCTTCTCGTACTTCACTCGCATGATCACCTGATCCCCTCCTTCTGGTTTGAAAGATACAAACCTCGTTAGGCACCTGCGTACGTCCAACCAGAGCCTCACTCTTACAAAATCTCCGACCTCCAAACCGAGATCGTTCATATCCACCAGAATCACCTCTCCGATTGATTTAGCCAAACTAGCGATCAGAGGTTTTTTCCGGTATAATTCTGGTACGTCATGGATCTGAACCCACGCGTGGATTCGATTGAGCTCCACCGCCGATGCACGACAGCTACCATCAAATTTCTCGATGAGAAGCCCATGATCACGAAAGATCCATGGCCCCTTTTCCGTGATCTTCCCCTAATCCCCCAAACAATTTACTTGTATCAAAAACCTCTTCTCATCCAGATCACGAAAGGTAACCTCCTGAGCTGGTGCCCATGCGAAGCGCATGGTTTTCTTCAGGGAAGCAGCACTGAAAACTCTTGTCGTCAGAACCCGCATCACAGCCAACCACTTTGTACTTTCCTTCAAAGCCTCAACCTCGTTCTTGGGGACGAACAAGCCATCAATGTCCGCTTCCGTCAGGTTCAGGCTCTAGAGAAGGTCCTCCAGCGATGGTTCATCCCCTACTCCCGCTGCAGTTGCGCTCGGTTCCGCCTTCTCCCTTGCCACCGCCATCCCTAGATCGATCTTCCCCACCCTTCGTAACGAGACTAGCCAAGGCCGGGTAGTCGGACGAGCCGCCCCCTTGTTCAGCCCGAACCAATCTGTCACCCAGAGGAGGAGAGATCGAGGGCGGATAACGAGGAAGTACAACCTTTCGCAGGAGATCACAGTCGCCGGCAAAATCGCCAAACCCTAGTCGCCGAGAGTGAAAAGGTAAACTGTCCGGTCTCGACTTTCTGTTTATAAATAGCGGTTGTGCGACACAGGCCTGCAAATTCCACGGCCTAACTTAGGCCTGGAATTAATCCTTGCCATCGGGGCTGGCATGGCCTGGCCTACTCGGGCCACGGACCTTTTCGTGCCAGGCCTGGTCGGGTCATGGGCTTCATCTGGAGAAAAAGTCCTGCCCAATGGACAAAAAACTTCTGCCAAAAAATAACAGACCAAAAAGCTTCTTTTTTCATTCTTCACTAAAAAAACTAATTTTATCCTTAAATCTTTACCTGATAGTAAAAAAATTATCCTTAATTTTATCCATAAACAACATCAGAACCCATCGGGCGCGGCATAGCCATTTCCTATCAGGATGAAATTTTATCCTCAAGAAATTTTATTTCCTAGCAGAAAACATGAAATGGCGCGCCCGAAGTGTATACATACTGTACTGTTGGTCTTAAAGGAAAGCAAATGTGAGCAGTTGGGTCTAACTTAACGAGATGAGTATAATGCTAAGTGTATGAAAGATTATAAAAATATCGTTGTGTATTCTAAGTACAATTATTACAATGAGCACTATTAAAAAGACTGAAAATACCCCTGTCCATTTCTTCTTAGCTTAGCTTGGAACGAGGAATTCATGATTTGATAGATGATGTTCATGATAAAACTTTTTTGTCTATTTGTCCTACCTGATATTAGAGAACAGAACGCCTGATAGGGAATTGAGAATCAACTACATCTTGATTATACTCAAGATGTCACAACGCCATTTCCTGTTTTCTGTTGTTTTTGGTTTCAGAAAATTTGTTCTGGAAATATTCTCTAAATTGGACAAAACGAAATCTCAGGGTCCTATTATTTCTGTCACGTACACGGAGTCCGGAGGAGACTCGGAGGGGGGCCACCATGTGGCCACACCATAGGGCGGCGCCCCCTGGCTCCACCGACATCACCCTTTCGCCTATATAAACTCTTCCTCGGGAAAACCCTAAAGACTGGAGCCTCCATCCACGAAATGTTCTGTAATCGCCGTCATCGTCAACCCTAGTTCGGGAGGGTCCTAAAGCTCTCCCCGGCACCCTTCCGGGAGGGAAAACCATCACCGGGGGGCTCTACATCACCATGCCTGCCTCCAGAGTGATGCGTGAGTAGTTCATCCTTGGACTACGGGTCCATAGGAGTAGCTAGATGGTTGTCTTATCCTCTTTATGCCATCATGTTTAGATCTTGTCAGTTGCCTAAAATTATCAAGATCATATATCTATAATTCTACATGTTGTGTTTGCTGCGGTCCGATGAATATTGAATGCTATGTCAAGTTGATTATAGATCTATCATGTTTATGTTACTTATGATCTTACATGCTCTCTGTTACTAGTAGAAGCTCTGGCCAAGTTGGTGCTTGTAACTCCAAGAGGGAGTATTTATACGTCATAAACGTATCTATAATTGCTAATGTTCCATGTTGTTTTCATGCCTTATGCTACATGTTTTCCTTACACTTTATGTCATTTTTATCGATTTCTCGGGACTAACCTATTGACAAGATGTCACAGAGACAGTTACCTGTTTTCTGCTGTTTTTAGTTTCAGAAAACTTGTTCTGGAAATATTCTCGGAATTAAAAAATTCGAAGCCCGGAAGTCTTAGAATTCCCGAAGGTTCCACGGAGTCCCAAAGAGGCCCGGAGGGGGGCCACACCATAGGGAGGCGCGCCCCTGGACGCACCTGGGGGTGCCGTGGGCCCCTCGGGTGTCCACCGCCATCGCCTTTCTCCTATTTATTCCCCCCAATACGTCAACCCTAGAGATATACCACTTTTCCCCGAAAAACACCCGAGGCCGCCGTTATCGTCAACCAGAGATCGGGAGGTTTCTGGAGCTCTCCCCGGCACCGTGTCGGGAGGAAAAATCATCACCGAAAGGGTCTACACCACCATGCCCGCCTCCGGAGTGATGCATGACTAGTTCATCCCTAGACTACGGGTCCATAGCAGTAGCTAGATGGTTGTCCTTTCCACTTTATGACTCATGTTTGGATCTCATGAGCTGCCTCACATGATCGAGATCATCTTATTGTAATGCTACATGTTGTGTTTGCGGGGATCCGATGATTATTGAATGCTATGTCTTTTGATTATGAATCTATCATGTTATCTTCATGTGCATGTTATTTATGATCTTGCATGCTCTCCGTTGTTAGTAGATTCTCTTGCCAAGTATATTCTAGTGGTTCCAAGAGGGAGTATTTATGCTCGATAGTGGGTTCATGCCTCCTTTGCATTTGTGCTCGAGTGACAGAAACACGACGGATGGAGGATGAGTTGTTGCCATTAGGGAGAAAACAATGATGTTTACTTTGTTTATATTGTTTACATCACACACTTTGCTTACTGCGATTATCCGTTGCTTGCAACTTAATACCCAACGTTTTTTCGGATGATATTCAGAGGGTGAAGTATTAGTCATAGATGTAGTTGGATGAAGATCTATGTATTTTATTGTAATGCCCGCATGAATCTCATAGTATTCTTTATGCCATGCATGTTTCATTATCTATCAGTTGTTCAGCTGTAGTTTGTTCACCATGCATGTTAGCTATCTTTTATGGAGAGACACCTCTAGTGAATTGCGGACCCCGGTCCATTTTCTCATACTGATAATACAACCACAACAATTACTGTTCCACCGTTTTCACACTGCTACTGATGTTTTCATATTTTTCTAATACTATTTTCCAAACCATACATTTAACCTCTTTGTTATCAGTAAAACCGGTGAGATTGAAAACCTCACTGCTAGGTTGGGGCAAAGTGAATTGATTGTATTGTGTAGGTTCCACGTTGCTGCTGAACCGGTAGTGCGCCCTGCCATCTCAGTTTCATCAACCTTCAGAAGTGCTTCTTCCCCTACTGGTCGATTCAACCTTGTTTTCTTTTCTAAGGGAAAACTTGCTGCTACACTCTCACACCTTGCGCCTGGGGTCTCCCAACGAGCGTGTGTCTACACTCCATCAAGCTTTTCTGGCGCCGTTGCCGGGGAGGAAGAGAATTTCTGAAATGGGAGTCTCTCACTTCCAATCTCTTTACTTCGTTATTTTTTTGCTTAGTTTATTTTATTTTGTCTTGTTTTCTTCTCTTTATCAAAAACACACAAAAATTATTTCTTATTCTAGTTGCAGTTTCTATCCTGTTTTTAGTCTTGCTAAAATGAGTGTTCCTAAAATTGAGGTTCGTTCTTTTAAACAACAAGGAGGAGAAAGTTTGAAAGATGCTTGGTATATAATAAGTGATGCTCATCATAGATGCACTAAGAAATATTCCACTTTAATCCTTCTTAGGAATTTTTATGTTGGCATTACTAGCTGGTATAGGTATGTTCTAGACACTCTTACATGTGGTAATTTTCTCGGAACTCCTGCTTTGGAAGCCTGTAATTTAATTGAAAGTTTAGTTGGTACACCACCTACCAAGGTTGTTAAAACTGAGATCACTTTAGATGATGTTATTAAAAAGCTAAACTCTATGGAGAAAAATTGCCAAATTTCCTTGATAATGCTAGCAAAGTTAATGAATCAATAGTAAGCATCAACAAGAGAATTACTGTTTTAGAAGCTAGCAATATCCATGATAGTAAAAATATGAGGATTGGTAAATTAGAGGAGGCTATGGAAACTTTAAGCTCAACTTTTTCTTCTCTTAAGTTTAAGAGGGAAAAACCTTCTATGGGAAAAGAGAAAAAAATATGTACGTCCCCAAGGTGCCTAAACCAAAATCCCCTAATATGCTTAAAATTAATAAAACTTTTAGTGAAACTAAAAGTGATTTGCATGCTGAATCATCTTCAGGGGTGTCTAAGGTACCCATTGCTACAAGTGGTGTTTTGGAGGAAATTATCGATTTGGATGCTTCTTCACTTGAAAATACTTGATTCCACTTTTCTGGGCCTAGCTAAAAGGCGTTAAAGAACATCACTTCTTGGGAGATAACCCATGGTTTTATTTTTTCTTTGTTTTTCTCTGTTTTATTTGAGTCAAGGGGTTGTATACTTCTGTAGAAACTCCTTTGTATCTTTATTTTCATGTTTTAGTTGTGCCAAATAAAGTTTCTAGCGAAAGTTGGAGTTGGTTTTGGATTTCTGCACAGGTTAAAGATTTCAGCTGTCCGCCGTCAAACATCGTATAAATTCCAGAAAGATCAAATTGACCTGAATTATTTTGTGATTATTCCTCAACTAATTCCGAAACTTTTTCGTTCTTTTTTTATTTGAGCAACGTAAGTGCCCCGAAAAAATTCGTCTTTATAGATTGTTCTGGTTTTGGCAGATTCTGCCATTTTTCTTGCATTTGCTCTTTTAGATGTAAAGTGGATTTCTTTGCTTCACGAAACATCAGTGGCTGTAGCTAATGTTTAAAAGTATCAATATAACTTGTGCCCATGCAGAAGCCATGAAATTTTTATTGTTACACTAACCCTCTAATGCGAATTACTCTTTGAGTGTGGTGTGAAGGAAGTTTTCAATGGTCAAGAGAAGAGGGTGATATAATGTGATCAAGAAGAGTGCAAGGTCAAAGCTTGGGGATTCTGAAGGGTTCGTTGCATAGAAAACAAAAATTTTCCTACACGAGAGACACCCGAAAGGCCAAGATCTAATCTAGGAGACGAAGTGCAACGGGCAACAAGAGGGTTAAGGAGAACACATACCCTCGAAGACTCAAAGTGGTACGAGATCAAATCTCGTTGTTGGCGTAGTCGTACTCACACCGATCCCGATAGCGAGAAGATGAGCACCGCAATCCGGCGGTGCATCCGTGATTGGTCACACGTACGGTTGATGACGACCTCCGTTCCCTCGTTCCAGCGGGGCGCGGAAGTAGAGGATCCCTCGGAACTCCAGCAGCACGACGACGTGGTGGTGGTGAAGAATCTCACGGTCAGGGCTTCGCCAAGCCGGAGACCATGAAATGGAGCAGCGGGTGGAGGGAAAGGGAAGTGGCCAAGTGTGTGAATGAGGAGGAGCCCTCACCCTCCTTTTATAGGGAGAGGGAGGCAGCCCAAAGGTGGGGTGCGGCCAGCCATGGTGGTGCCCCCACCTCTTCCCTCTTCATGTGAGTGGAAGCTCCACTCACACCCACTCATGCTCCCATAATTTCCCACTTGGAAAATCCAAAGGTTTTCTTTTAATAAATAAATAAAACCTTTTTATTTCTTTATTTCAGCATTTGTTAATTCTATTAACAAACTTTTGCATATAGCACCTCGAATCATTTGTTAATTCTATTAACAACCATTCGACGAAAAACCCCTTGAACTATTTCAATTTTCCCGAAACAATTTCGGTGCTGTCCAAAATATTCTTCGATATTCCGTATCCTCTCAAATGCGTCATCGAACCTTAAGTGTGTCACCCTACGGTTCGCGAATAAGATAGACATGATCGAGACTCCTCTCCGATCAATAATCAACAGCGGGATCTGGAGATCCATGATGACTCCTATATATTCAACGATGACTCTCGTGATCGTGTGAACCAACAACGCCGTGAACTATTCCCTTTGTCTCGCGATATTTTACTTGTCCGAGATTCGATCATTGGTATCAACCATACCTTGTTCAATCTCGTTACTGACAAGTACTCTTTTCTCGTTCCCGTGATATAACATCCTTGTGATCATATCACGTGCTTGCAAGCGGTTTCGATGTGATATCACCGAGAGGGCCCAGAGTATATCTCTCCGTCATTTGGATGGACAAATCCCACTCTTGATCCATGATCCTCAACTAATACTTTCCGAATACTCAACGACACCTTTATAGTCACCCTGTTACGGTGTGACGTTTGATGCCATCAAAGCACTCTTCCGGTATCAGTGATTGACATGATCTCATGGTCTAAGGAATAAGTTACTTCGTGTGTTTGATATAACAATGTAAACTAAATGACTTGATCGCATTGCTATATTCTCTTTGGGTATATGTTCATCACATCATTCTTCTAATGATATGATCCCGTTATTAACAACATCCAATGTTCATGATCAGGAAACCTTGATCATCTATTAATCAACGAGCTAGTTAAAAGAGAGGCTTTACTAGGAACCATTGTTTGTTTATTAAGCACACATGTATCAACGTTTCCGGTTAATACAATTCTAGCATGAGAAATAAACATTCATCATAAACAAGGAATAAGATAATAACCATTTTATTATTGCCTCTCGGGCATATTCCCTTCAGTCTCCCACTTGCACCAGAGTCAATAATCTAGTCTGTAAGCACTTAACACATATGGCGTACCAGTGTTATTACCATGCTTCGCATGTGGTAAACGTTATCAAAAAGATCTGAACTGTTCAGGTCCTATTGTATTTGCATGTTCTTTGCGTCTACACGCATCACTCATTCTCTAATGAGATGGCTTTGTATATGGTCAATCGGTAAAAACTTAATTCCTCAGCTTAAACTGATGTCACTAACATTGTGAAAATGTAGCTTCATAGTGTTAGCATTCTTGGAAATTCACCAAGTTCCGGTGATACCTTAATTCCTCAGCTTAAACTGATGTTACTAACATTGTGAAAATGTAGCTTCATAGTTTCAGCATTCTTGGAAATTCACCAAGTTCAATAAAGAACTCCTTGACACAAAATACGTTTATTATCAGTTGTCAACACAACGATATACTTTAGCCTTTGTTGTAGTATCTGTCACAATATTTTAATTTTGAAACTCTTTCAAATCCAGCATGGAACTTTCTTCCATCCTATTGTGCTACCCTTCATCACATATTTTAATTGAGATAAAATTACTTGAATAAATGACAAGACTATTAGTGTAACATATTACAACTAATATTTTGTCATTACTATATAGGAAAACATATTCTTAGCATTTCTAAAATGACACAAGGATCTCTCCCACTGTTGTCTAATCATCATATGATTTATCCTGCTATAACATTTATAGTATAGGACTCATCTGGTTGTGTACATAGCATGGAAACATTACTTAGAAATCTCAATTTCAATGATGCTCATCATGTGTCAAAACACATGAATCTTGCTCAATTATTTTCCATGTGACAAGAACTCCTTCTTATCATTTTTATATTGACTTACTTCAATATTTCATCTATGTAATTTGGCTTCAATCATATCAGGTGCTTCAATCCATCTTTTATAGATATTGATGCCCAATATCTTCTAAGCCTTTCATCAATATGAAAATCTTAACCGTGTTAATTTAAAATACATATTTTCCAATCAACCATATGTCATCTACATAAAGTATTGGAAATATGTCATAGCGCTCCCACTTAATTTCTTGTAACTTTACAAGCATCTTTATCTTTCATGATGGAATCAAACTATTTTGATAACTTCATTAAGGTAAAGATTTCAACTTCGTTATGCTCACTTCAACCATTGAAGGGTGCATACCTTTCTAGCAACCTTTTGAATTTTACAAAAATATCAGACTGTGTCAAGTACACATCCTTGATCAAACTTCCTCAAGAGGAGAGTTGGTTTTGTTATTCAACTTCCATATCATAATATGTAATATTTTGCTAGAACTATCCACAAAGACTAAGCATCACTACCGAAGATCAAAATCTTGTAGTAGTGAACTCTTTGAACTTCGTCGAAAACAACTTTTCGATAAGTACAACTTTCAAAGGATGTAAAATCCATGTCTTTGTCGCTATATAGACCCTTTTGCTATCGTTAGGCATCATGCCTATCGAAAAGACTACCAAGTCACATACTTGACATTCATACAAGGATACTATGGCGGATATAATGACTCATAGTCAATTTTACGAAGTCAGGGCCCATCATTTGCTTCTTTTATAAGGTCCTGGTCCTTTTGTTGTCAAAACAACACTTTACACTTAAACCACAAGTTGTTCTAAGTACAAAGTTTTGGACTTTACTGGTACAGTTCGCAAACTCATTTGAAGTATCTACAACGTTTGTAGTGTCTTCTACTTAGTCAAAATAGTAAACCCCGGAACAACTTCCAGTGCTGCGCTACTCTTGACATGATAACGAAGATTCTCTAATCTCATTGAGTTTATACTGTGCTCCCACTCACTTGTTTCGCAAGAACTACTTTCTCGAGAAATCAACCCTTTCTGACAAACAACATTTGTCTTTTGGTTCGGTGATAGGAGAAATACCCAATGTTTTATTTGGGATAACCTTATAAACATATATTTATCCTATTTTGGTTGTAAACATTTTACACATGCTATGCATACCAAAACTTAAGAAAGTGACAATTCGGGTCACTACCCAAACCATATCTTATATGTTGTCAATTTCAGCGGATCATGATGGTGCTCTTTTCAGTGGAAAAGCGGTTGTCACTAATGTATAAACTACAAAATTATAATGGCATTGTTATTAATCTTACCATGTCAAACAAGGTTTGATTTTGTCTCTTGAATACTCCAATCTAATGTGGTGTATTCGAGAAGTATAAGTTGTAGAACAATTCTGCAACTTCTCAGATGTTTTGCTAAACTTGTAACTCAAATTTTATTCTTTATGATCGAATCATAAATACTTGATTATCTTGTTACATTGATTTTAACTTCATATTAACAACCTTTTGAACCAATTCAAAAAGTCAAACTCTGTTCCCTTTAAATAGATATACTCGCATATCTACTTAAATCATCGACAGAATTTTATGAAGGAAAAATTAATCCACCATACATGACTACACATAATGGACTATATACATCAATATGTATAATCTCCACTAAATTAGTCGTCCATTCTACTTTGGCCTAAGAACGGAATTCTAGTCATCTTTTGGAAGAGGTCTCACAAGCGTCAATAAAATGACTCCGGAAGTCCATCAATATGGAGTTCCTTCATGTTTTCCTTTCCGATATGAACTAAAGTGGTGCTGTCACAATTTAAGTGAAACTCTTTCACGTCTTGCAACGTTTAGCATTTAGTCTTATAGATGTTTACTTTACCAACATGATTTATATTAACATATCCATCAATTATGGAATATGGTCATAGTTTGAACAATCTCATTTGTTCTCACAAAGGACTAGAACAAAATAACAATTTATTAAGTTCTTAAAATAAATCTTGAATGTTTGGTTCGATATGACAATGAACACAATAACACTTTATTTATATTCTTGTCATAATCGATCCCACATCTATTACTAGTTCCTTTTAGGCCCTTGTATTTCTTGTATTGCGTTGCTTTGTATGACAACTCATACCAACCAATGTGGTATCAAAATACCCAAAAATACTTTGTTAACTAGTAATACATCTATAACTTGTATATCAAGCATATACTCCCGAGCTGGACTTTTCCAGTTATCTTCTTTTTCTGCCATATATCTTTTTGTAATTCTATTTTCAATATTCCCTTTCTTTTACAGAAGAATCATTCAACATCAAACAATGCTAGTCTTACTAGCTCATTTTCTTTGGCGTGTTAGTCATATACTATCACCCATTGAGTCATACTTTGAGTTTGATTGTTCTACTAATATCACCATATTAATAGCATTCTTCTAGATTCCACTCTTAGCAATCTCCACGTAAGGTAAACGACTTTGCCCATACTTTTAATCCATCCTATCATAACAATTTTATGATTAAGCTACTATAGCTCGAAGGAAGGAATTTAGAGGATAATTTTTAGCGCTCAACTTCTTGGAATATTCAAACGCCTAGCGTCTTCAATCATTGCATATATTCAGATAATATAAGCAAACATTGTCACGCTAAATTTGCATATATTCAGATAATATAAGCAAACATTATCACGCTAAATTATACTCAGTCATGTTGCCACAAATAAGTTTCTAGATATCAATATATCTTTCACTTGATTGTTTCTGAAAACAATTCTTTTCAGTTCTAAACCACTTTGATCAACAAAACATTCTTTTGAAGATAAAGTGATACAGAAGCAACCATGACTTTGGATTCTAAGTAGGAATTGGTTGCTCTCTAGATCAATCAATCATTAATCACATGGAGCTAGGTAGGAAATACCGAAAATCTACAATAGGATTCAATTTTAAATTTCACTAATACGGTACCAATCTTAAATGGTATTTACCAGATCATAACAGTTATATCTCAATTAACAATCTAAGTGTAAGGTAGTTATGTGGATGCCAATGACTACTACAAGTTGTGCAAATTCACTTTGATTAGTTGTTCATGATAAATAAGTTCAAGTTAATTCAAAATTAAACCATGAACTCCCACTCAAAAACAACATCCCTCTTAGTCGTCTTTAGTGATTACACAAACCAAATTCACTACACCAAAACCGATCATCACGTGAGATGATGTAGCTTCAAAGGCGAACATCGACATGTTCATCATATCATCCATATGACTCATGCTTTACCTTTCGGTTACGTGTTCCGAGGCCATGTCTGTACATGCTAGGCTCGCCAAGTAGAACCGTAGTATTGCGTGTGTTTCAAGGCCATGTCTGTACATGCTAGGCTTGAAAACACCCGTTGTATGCGAACGTTGAGTCTATCACACCCGATCATCACGTGGTGTCTCGAAACGACGAACTTTCTTAACGGTGCATACTTAAGGAAGAACACATTATTATCTTGATATTAAGTGAGAGGGATCATCTTATAATGCTAACGTCGCTATCTAAGCAAAACAAGATGCATAAAAGGATTAACATCAAATACATCACATGTAAGGATAACGTGATATGATATGGTCCTCCTTGCACTTGATCTCCATCATGTGCATTATGGTATGATCTCAATCATTCCACCGGCGTGGTACCAAGTACCATGGCACCCCAATCTTGATTGTCCATCAATAAGAAGACAATCATATGGATACCTTCCGGTATATCAATAATTTACAAAATAGATCATCTCATAATCAAATTTGTAATATTGACCATGTCACATCACATGCCCAGCAAAAAACTAGTTAGACGCCTCTAATTTATTTTTGCATATTTTACGTGGCTTAGGGCTTTCGATGATAGAACCGTTCATACCTACGAACATCAACCACAACGTTGATAAACACATTTTTAACAACCCTTCATAGATTAGATCTTAACTATAGTAGGAGAGACAGACACCCGCAAGCCACTTATGCAATACAAGTTGCATGTCAGTTGTGGAACAAGTCTCATGTACGTGGACATGTAAGGTTAGTCCGGGCCGCTTCATCCCACTATGCCACTAAGATCATAAAATAATCAAGGAGGTAATAACATGATCATCAACGCCCACATACACCTATGTGTTCTACCCGTACAAAACATCTACGCATAGATCCGGCTCTGATACCACTGAAGGGTTCGTTGCATAGAAAACAAAAATTTTCCTACACGAGAGACACCCGAAAGGCCAAGATCTAATCTAGGAGACGAAGTGCAACGGGCAACAAGAGGGTTAAGGAGAACACATACCCTCGAAGACTCAAAGTGGTACGAGATCAAATCTCGTTGTTGGCGTAGTCGTACTCACACCGATCCCGATAGCGAGAAGATGAGCACCGCAATCCGGCGGTGCATCCGTGATTGGTCACACGTACGGTTGATGACGACCTCCGTTCCCTCGTTCCAGCGGGGCGCGGAAGTAGAGGATCCCTCGGAACTCCAGCAGCACGACGACGTGGTGGTGGTGAAGAATCTCACGGTCAGGGCTTCGCCAAGCCGGAGACCATGAAATGGAGCAGCGGGTGGAGGGAAAGGGAAGTGGCCAAGTGTGTGAATGAGGAGGAGCCCTCACCCTCCTTTTATAGGGAGAGGGAGGCAGCCCAAAGGTGGGGTGCGGCCAGCCATGGTGGTGCCCCCACCTCTTCCCTCTTCATGTGAGTGGAAGCTCCACTCACACCCACTCATGCTCCCATAATTTCCCACTTGGAAAATCCAAAGGTTTTCTTTTAATAAATAAATAAAACCTTTTTATTTCTTTATTTCAGCATTTGTTAATTCTATTAACAAACTTTTGCATATAGCACCTCGAATCATTTGTTAATTCTATTAACAACCATTCGACGAAAAACCCCTTGAACTATTTCAATTTTCCCCGAAACAATTTCGGTGATGTCCAAAATATTCTTCGATATTCCGTATCCTCTCAAATGCGTCATCGAACCTTAAGTGTGTCACCCTACGGTTCGCGAATAAGATAGACATGATCGAGACTCCTCTCCGATCAATAATCAACAGCGGGATCTGGAGATCCATGATGACTCCTATATATTCAACGATGACTCTCGTGATCGTGTGAACCAACAACGCCGTGAACTATTCCCTTTGTCTCGCGATATTTTACTTGTCCGAGATTCGATCATTGGTATCAACCATACCTTGTTCAATCTCGTTACTGACAAGTACTCTTTTCTCGTTCCCGTGATATAACATCCTTGTGATCATATCACGTGCTTGCAAGCGGTTTCGATGTGATATCACCGAGAGGGCCCAGAGTATATCTCTCCGTCATTTGGATGGACAAATCCCACTCTTGATCCATGATCCTCAACCAATACTTTCCGAATACTCAACGACACCTTTATAGTCACCCTGTTACGGTGTGACGTTTGATGCCATCAAAGCACTCTTCCGGTATCAGTGATTGACATGATCTCATGGTCTAAGGAATAAGTTACTTCGTGTGTTTGATATAACAATGTAAACTAAATGACTTGATCGCATTGCTATATTCTCTTTGGGTATATGTTCATCACATCATTCTTCTAATGATATGATCCCGTTATTAACAACATCCAATGTTCATGATCAGGAAACCTTGATCATCTATTAATCAACGAGCTAGTTAAAAGAGAGGCTTTACTAGGAACCATTGTTTGTTTATTAAGCACACATGTATCAACGTTTCCGGTTAATACAATTCTAGCATGAGAAATAAACATTCATCATAAACAAGGAATAAGATAATAACCATTTTATTATTGCCTCTCGGGCATATTCCCTTCAGATTCCCCCGTGGTTCATCCCAGAAAATTATAAGAAGACTCAAGCATCTAAGCTTGGGGATGCCCAATGCATCCCTTTCTTCATCAACATTTTATTAGATTACTTCTAGTGAAACTATATTTTTATTCGGTCACATCATATGAATTTTACTTGGAGCGTCTATTTGTTTTATTTTGTTTTCTTTTCCTTGCCGCAATAATATATTTGTAACCTAGGATTCTTTATGTGGGAGAGAGACACGCTTCGCTTTTTCATTTGAATACTCGTTATGCTCGTATTCTTAGTTTTTCTTCTAGCTGCTGCAAAATTCTTGTTTAGCTCCTGTTTTTCTTGTATCTCTTATTTAGAGATGTTAGTTTTAGTAGAGTTGTGTTAGTACTCTCTTGTTTCATTGCTGCATCTCTTGGAGAGTTTTTGTTTAGTATAAAATGCTTGGTGTTGGAAAGCAGTAGTACAATTTTCGTGCTTATAACGGTGCAAATAGAAGCTTGTATAGACTATGGCTAGACTTTTTCATGTCATGCTAGATGTTATTTTAATTCTAAAGCCCAGTGGTTATTTCTGTAGCATGATTTGTCTCAAATAGTTGAGAGTGTTTAATGTGCCTTAGAAAGAATCATGAGTTGTTCTTGTCATTTTGAAGCATAAATTTGTTGTGTTCTCCTTTGAATGTTTTATTTGGTTGACTTGGCACATGCTTACACCATGTTTATGACTACAAACCAGTCACTTATAGCCTCTATGATCATTTATATCTTGTTTGGTTTAGGAAAAATACCCTGGAATTGGCAAATTGGAATTGCCGGACCAAATTTCGTTGTTTGGGGTGGTCAAAGAATTGGGTAGGCAAAAAAATTTCCAATTCCAAGAGAGCTCCGCACACACGGACGTACCTCTCGGGACAATTCCGAGCTAACCAGCTCGGAAACGCTTGGAAATTGTTTGCCTCGTAACCCACCCGCGTACCTCTTCGTCCAGCTGCCCCATCGTCTTCGCATCGTCTCCTCGACTCCTGGGAACCGCCGTTGGTGAGTGTCCGCCCCTCCATCCTCTGTCTCTCGTGTGTCCCGTCCCTCCACTCCTTCCGTATGTCCCATGTCTCCTCTCTCTCTCTGCGTGTGAGCAACCAAACCGTAGATGCCATGCGCGCGACCTGTGGCGGCAGGAAGCCGTTCCCGGCGGCATCGACCGTCGAGGGTTTCGGAGGGGATGCAGGATGCGATCAGGCGCGGACGTAGTCGAGGGCCAGGGCCTGGTCGGAGCAAGGTCATGTCCTTCTTCTTGGCCCTCCGGTTTCTCGGACAGTTTCACTGCTGTCGAGTGCAAGGGCCAGGCATGGACGTAGTCGAGTGCCATCCAGTCTCTTATTGGTCCAACGCTGGTAGGGACGGGCAGAAGAAAAGAGTAGTACTCGCCTTCTTGGAGGTTCCCGACAGTGATAGAGAAGTGACAGAGAAGGGACTAGAACGCTGGTGGAATCTAGTAGAATTGCACTGCTTGTGTATGCATCTTTTTTATCCCCGACAGTGACAGAGAAGGGACTAGAGCTGGGCAGATTTTTCATTTTGTTCAGTTTGGTTCAATGCAATGAGCTCGAATTTCCGACAGTGACAGAGTAGTACATGCAAACCTATTTTGCTAGTGTGTGTCACCATATTATTTTCTGTACATCCAAACTGGAATTGTAATTGGGTCACACCCTTTGATTCCATCAGTAAATTATATGCACAACCAAACAACAGAATTGGAATTGCAGCTCAATTCCTTTCCATCTTGGATTTGGAATTCACAGACCAATTCAATTCCTAGCATTTTTCCTGCATCCAAACAGGGGGTTAGTTTTTGAACTTGTGGTACCACTTATGCTTTGATTAATGATGTTTTTGTCGCTATGCATGATTATGTGTCGGGGGGCTACCCCCGAGTAGGGGTAAGGCAAGTGAGAAACGAGGTTCAAGTTAATGTTTACCAAGTTCAACCGTACCGAGTTGGCACTTGCCGGCGGCTACCCGGGTATCTGGTATCCGGCTGGTGCTACTCGGTAGCAAGGACAGGAGGCAGGAAGGAAGATTCAAGTGTCGTTCTGGATCTGCCGGGTAGCGCTCGGGTGATCCGGATAGACGAGAAGCCATTCTACTTGGGCACAAAGTCAATGGAGCCATTGCTGGAGATCCCGCGTATCCAGGGGTCATACATGTGTGCGGTTCAATTTACTAGGGCGTGGTTATCCGCAGAGAGACGTGGGAACAGTACGGGTGGGCAGCTGTCAAGTCCTGTCACTGACAAGGGGGACAGGACATGTCAGTGGCCTACCCTAAGAGACTGGCAAGGTGGACAAGACATGTCAGCCGCCTACCGTGGCGACTTTCGGCGACGGTGTCAGCGGGAACACGGAGGCGTGCGCCGTTTCCACAGTGGAGTTGTCTACTTTGTACCTTTTATTAGTTTAATAGTGGTTGGACACCAGTATATAAGGTGGCTCACCCCCTCCTGTGTGGGGGACATTGGGCCTGAGCTCATTTATTGCGAGGCATCACTACTCACAGAGAGAGAAAAGTAGAGAGATCTAGGCGCTGGCTACTCGGCAGAGAGTGAGACACTGAGGATTTGTAACTTCCGTACTCGGTGTGACCCAATACAGAGAGATAGGCAGGAGTAGGGGTGTTACCTCCACATGAGGGCCCCAAACCTGGGTAGATTGGGGTGTTTGTGTTGTTCTGTGGGCACCTATTTGGCGTGCGATCCCTCCCCGAATACCTACAGCGTCCATCGGCCCCAAACCTTAAGCCATCCCATGACATCTGTCTTCTCCACACCACGACAGTTGGCGCCCACCGTGGGGCCAGCAGCGGCGCTGGCTGGGGTGCATATTCGTATGGGGCCTGTTTCTCCATCGGGAGAGCGCGTGGTTTGTGGCCTTGTCCACATATTCGACTCCTTCGACTTCGTCAGCGACAACGCTGGTGATTTCAGCGGCAAGCCCTTGCCTGCAGGCGGCTCCGTCCTCTCCTTCGGCGCGCATTTGGTGTACGTCTCCACCACCGTCATCTGCGAGTACCCCGAGGTGGTGCTCGTCGTGGAGGACCCTCCCGCTGTTCTCGCTGTCCGCGGGAAGTCGTCTGGCTGCTCCGTGGGCAACGTGGAGGTGATGATTACTGGCCCGGCTATCGATGCCGAGAAAGGCGCGCCCGCTGTTCCTGAAGCCGTCGACGAGCCGACTGCTTGCCAGGGCCACAAGACTTACGACCGACCTCAGAACATGCCGGGCTACAGAGAAGCCACTACATCTACCGTGATACCGGCTGCTCGCGCCGGTGTCGAGCACCTCGATATGCCTCTCTCCACGGACGTGGATCCGGCTGCGGTGAGGGCGCAGCTCGAGCAGCAGCGACTCGCTTTGCTGCTGGAGGCCCAAGAGTTGGAGATGGTTAGGCTTGAGCTCAACTTGGATCAAAACGAGTACAATAGAGAACATGGTTTTACTCATGTATCTAGAAATCCTAGCAAGATAGGAGTTATTCGCTGTAACCTAGGCGCTGAGTTGGCTAGAGATGGTAGAGCTGCTAGCAAGTGTTCTAGTTTAACCACTGCTGGTAGGCCGAAATATAGCTCTCCTGCCAAGACACTTAGAGCTGAAGAGGCAGTTGCTGCCGAGTTGCCAAACCTGACTGGCGATGCCCGTGCCAGGCAGCAGGAGCAGCTCAATGAGCTCGTTCTAGAAGCGGGTAGGCAGAATGAGGCTTTTCGGCAGGCCAATCCGGGAGCTGGTGCGTCCCATGTTGTTCATTCGCATGGGTCAAGATCCCTAGGGCAGGCCTCATCGCCCCTTCCCGGCGGTGAGAGGGCCCAGAGTGTGAACTCTGGGAAGAACAGACAGATGCAGGTGTACGACCCGGCTGTCACCGGAAAACAGCACGCTGTAGAGCGGCAGCCTGGCCAAAAACACAATGCTGCAGGTACTGGTCGCCAGGCCGCCCGAGTTCACCAAGAGGGGCAAGGAGGAAACTGAGATGGTCCATCTCGGCATCATGTTGCTAACCCGGTTTAGCATGTTGTCAGCCACAGGTGCTTGCTGCAGTGGTCACCCCGGTTGTTCAACCTGTTCCAGTGTACCAAGACCGCTACAACGACGGGAAATCGGCAATGGAGCAAGCCGGGTACGCCGACCCAAGAGATTTCGCTGCTCGGTTGGGAGGAAGAATGCTGAAGCCAAGTGATGCAAGGTACAAGCTGGACTGAATCTATCGGTTCGAGGATATAGTAGCAAGGGGCCCGCCCGGGCCAAGCTGTTTCGGTCCCAAGATCATGGGGGAGCCGGCCGTGCCCAAGTTTCAGCTGGCTAGAGGAACCAAGACCTATGACGGAAGCACCAAGCCAGAGGACTGGCTGAATGACTATGTGACTGCCGTGTACGTTGCAGGTGGCAACCGGAGATGGGATGTTCGGTATGTGCCCAGATGTTGGAGGGCCCTGCCCGGATCTGGCTCAACAATCTGCCGAAAGACAGTGTCAACTGCTGGTTTGACTTCTCGGAAGCCTTCATCAGCAACTTCACCAGCACTTACAAGAGGCCAAACCGGCCGCAGAAGCTCTCAGCGTGCAAACAGAGAGAAGAGGAGACTGACCGCGAGTACCTTACTCGGTGGAGAACGAGTCACATGCCATTGCCTGGTTCGCTCAAGGTTGCCGACATGGCAGCATGTTGTGGCAGAAGCTGCAGAGGGAGATGCCGAGTACCCTTGCCGAGACAATCAACATTGCAGATATGTATGCTCTTGGTGACCCACTCAGCCTCTGCTTGATTCCTTTGAGCCAAAGAGGAAGCACCATGATGGATCCCGGCGCCATGACCGCCAAGATTTCCTTAACAAGATAAAAGAGGATCGTCCGGATATCCTCTACGGGTCTGATCATGTAGCTGTTGTTACTCAGGATCAAGGTGCTGCCGGAAGCAGCCAAAGCCAGAAAACTGCTGGAGCCCAATACGGGCAGAACCAGACTCAGGGCCAGAACTTCAAGAAGCAGTACAATGCTCCCCAGCAGAACAACGGTCCCCAAGAGTTCGGCGATACTCCGAGATTCGTCTTTGAGAAGATGAAGGATGGACCATGCAGCTTCCATACTCGGCATCCGAGTAGTCCAGCCAACCACACTACCCGGCAGTGCAGCTGGTAGGACCGGATCAAGAGCGAGGCTTTTAGTCAGCTGCCTCCTCCTCCTCTTTCGCTCTCGGGTGCCAATGTGCAGCCTATCCGGGCAGCTGCTCCCAGGTCGGCCGAGAACCAGAGGAGGGAGAACGTGAACCAAGTGGCGCAGGGAGCCAACAACAACTACAACCTCAACTACAACAACACTCGCAACAACAAATACTACACCCGCAACAACAACCGCAACAACGACAATACCAACCAGAACAATAACAACAATGGTGGTGTTGGGGACCGGAACCAGTACCAGGAGCATCATGAGAGCTACATGGTGTTCACCACTGAGCCAGATGACAAGCAATTCCAGCGCAGGCGCACGATGGAGGTGAATGCCGTGATGCCGTATGTGCCGCATTACATGGAGTGGTGTGAACGGGACATAGTCTGGTCCAGAGCAGATCATCCCAAGATAATGCCCAACCCGGGTACATACGCTCTGGTGGTGGACCCCACTTTCTTGGGGACCAAGAAGAATGTGAAGTTCAGTAAGGTGTTGATCGACAACGGGAGCAGCATTAACATCATGTACCGAGATACCATGGAGAAGCTCGGCCTTGCCGAGAACATGCTGCTACCCAGTCGGACTACATTCCATGGCATTGTGCCGGGAGTGTCTTGTGCTCCCATTGGCCGGATCTGGATGGATGTGCTTTTCGGCACCAGGGAGAACTGCCGGACCGAGTGCCTGCTGTTTGAGGTGGTTGATCTACAGAGACCCTATCATGCTCTACTCGGCAGACCTGCTCTGACCAAGTTCATGGCCTCAACTCATGCGGCCTATCTGAAGATGAAGATCCCGGTCCCAATGGCATCATCACCTTCCCGGGTGACTACAAGCGCTCCCTGGAGTGTGCATCTGCTGGATCTCGGCTTGCCGAGTCCATGGACATTGCTGCCGAGAAGAAGAAGATTCACGAGGTAGTGGCCCTGGCCCAAGCGGCTCAAGTCGGTATGCCTGGCATGCCGAGTTCTCAGTATGGGGACACCTTCCAGGCCTCCCAAGAAACAAAGAAGGTGCAGGTTGACCCGGAGTTCCCGGAGTGTGTGGCCATCATTGGTGCCGGGTTGGAGGAGAAATAGGAAAGCGAGCTCATCCACTTCCTCCGTGAGAATCGGGATGTCTTTGCATGGTCCAATCAGGACCTGCCGAGTGTCCCGAGGGATTTGGTTGAGCACTCGTTGCATGTGCGGTCGGATGCCAAGCCGGTAAAGCAAGCTATGCGCCGCTTCGCGGCTGAGAGGAGGAAAGCCAATGGTGACGAGATCACAAGGCTGCTAGCAAGTGGATTCATCATGGAGGTGCTGCATCCGGATTGGCTGGCCAATCCGGTCATGGTGGAGAAGAAGAAGGATGACCCCATGGTCGCTGTGGTGTGGCGCATGTGCGTAGACTACACCGACTTGAACAAGGCCTGCCCCAAGGACCCGTTCCCGCTACCCCGCATAGATCAGGTGATCGATTCTACTGCCGGGTGCGAGCTTTTGTATTTCATTGATGCCTACTCTGGTTTTCACCAGATACCTCTGAACCCGGCTGATCAAATAAAGACTGCTTTTATTACCCCGTACGGGGCTTATTGCTATCGTGTTATGTGTTTTGGCTTACAGAATGCTGGGGCTACTTATCAGAGATGCATGCAGAAATGCCTGCATGAGCAGATTGGCAAAAATGTGCAGGTGTATGTAGATGACATTGTCATCAAAACAAAAGAAAAACACACTCTGTTGAGCGATATTGAGGAAACATTTGCCAGCTTGCGCAAATACCGGATGAAACTGAACCGTACCAAGTGCACATTTGGCGTCCCGGCTGGCAAGTTACTCAGTTTCTTGGTATCCAGTCGGGGCATTGAGGCCAATCCTGAAGGGGAACGTAGCATAGAAAACAAAAATTTTCCTACGCGAGAGATACCTGAAAGGCCAAGATCTAATCTAGGAGACGAAGTGCAACGGGCAACAAGAGGGTTAAGGAGAACACATACCCTCGAAGACTCAAAGTGGTACGAGATCAAATCTCGTTGTTGGCGTAGTCGTACTCACACCGATCCCGATAGCGAGAAGATGGCACCGCAATCCGGCGGTGCATCCGTGATCGGTCACACGTACGGTTGATGACGACCTCCGTTCCCTCGTTCCAGCGGGGCGCGGAAGTAGAGGATCCCTCGGAACTCCAGCAGCACAACGACGTGGTGGTGGTGAAGAATCCCACGGTCAGGGCTTCGCCAAGCCGGAGACCATGAAATGGAGCAGCGGGTGGAGGGAAAGGGAAGTGGCCAAGTGTGTGTATGAGGAGGAGCCCTCACCCTCCTTTTATAGGGAGAGGGAGGCAGCCCAAAGGTGGGGTGCGGCCAGCCATGGTGGTGCCCCCACCTCTTCCCTCTTCATGTGAGTGGAAGCTCCACTCACACCCACTCATGCTCTCATAATTTCCCACTTGGAAAATCCAAAGGTTTTCTTTTAATAAATAAATAAAACCTTTTTATTTCTTTATTTCAGCATTTGTTAATTCTATTAACAAACTTTTGCATATAGCACCTCGAATCATTTGTTAATTCTATTAACAACCATTCGACGAAAAACCCCTTGAACTATTTCAATTTTCCCCGAAACAATTTCGGTGCTGTCCAAAATATTCTTCGATATTCCGTATCCTCTCAAATGCGTCATCGAACCTTAAGTGTGTCACCCTACGGTTCGCGAATAAGATAGACATGATCGAGACTCCTCTCCGATCAATAATCAACAGCGGGATCTGGAGATCCGTGATGATTCCTATATATTCAACGATGACTCTCGGGATCGTGTGAACCAACAACGCCGTGAACTATTCCCTTTGTCTCGCGATATTTTACTTGTCCGAGATTCGATCATTGGTATCAACCATACCTTGTTCAATCTCGTTACCGACAAGTACTCTTTTCTCGTTCCCGTGATATAACATCCTTGTGATCATATCACGTGCTTGCAAGCGGTTTCGATGTGATATCACCGAGAGGGCCCAGAGTATATCTCTCCGTCATTTGGATGGACAAATCCCACTCTTGATCCATGATCCTCAACTAATACTTTCCGAATACTTAACGACACCTTTATAGTCACCCTGTTGCGGTGTGACGTTTGATGCCATCAAAGCACTCTTCCGGTATCAGTGATTGACATGATCTCAAGGTCTAAGGAATAAGTTACTTCGTATGTTTGATATAACAATGTAAACTAAATGACTTGATCGCATTGCTATATTCTCTTTGGGTATATGTTCATCACATCATTCTTCTAACGACATGACCCCGTTATTAATAACATCCAATGTTCATGATCAGGAAACCTTGATCATCTATTAATCAACGAGCTAGTTAAAAGAGAGGCTTTACTAGGAACCATTGTTTGTTTATTAAGCACACATGTATCAACGTTTCCGGTTAATACAATTCTAGCATGAGAAATAAACATTCATCATAAACAAGGAATAAGATAATAACCATCTTATTATTGCCTCTCGGGCATATTCCCTTCAGTCTCCCACTTGCACTAGAGTCAATAATCTAGTCTGTAAGCACTTAACACATATGGCGTACCAGTGTTATTACCATGCTTCGCATGTGGTAAACATTATCAAAAAGATCTGAACTGTTCAGGTCCTATTGTATTTGCATGTTCTTTGCGTCTACACGCATCACTCATTCTCTAATGAGATGGCTTTGTATATATATGGTCAATTGGTGAAAACTTAATTCCTCAGCTTAAACTGATGTCACTAACATTGTGAAAATGTAGCTTCATAGTGTTAGCATTCTTGGAAACTCACCAAGTTCCGGTGATACCTTAATTCCTCAGCTTAAACTGATGTTACTAACATTGTGAAAATGTAGCTTCATAGTTTCAGCATTCTTGGAAATTCACCAAGTTCAATAAAGAACTCCTTGACACAAAATACGCTTATAATCAGTTGTCAACACAACGATATACTTTAGCCTTTGTTGTAGTATCTGTCACAATATTTTAATTTTGAAACTCTTTAAAATCCATCATGGAACTTTCTTCCATTCTATTGTGCTACCGTTCATCACATATTTTAATTGAGATAAAATTACTTGATTAAATGACAAGATTATTAGTGTAACATATTACAACTAATATTTTGTCATTACTATATAGGAAAACATATCCTTAGCATTTCTAAAATGACACGAGGATCTCTCCCACTGTTGTCTAATCATCATATGAATTATCCTGCTATAACATTTTATAGCATAGGACTCATCTGGTCGTGTACATAGCATGGAAACATGACTTAGAAATCTCAATTTCAATGATGCTCATCATGTGTCAAAACACATGAATCTTGCTCAATTATTTTCCATGTGACAAGAACTCCTTCTTGTCATTTTCATATTGACTTACTTCAATATTTCATCTATGTAATTTGGCTTCAATCATATAAGGTGCGTCAATCCATCTTTTATAGATATCGATGCCCAATATCTTCTAAGCCTTTCATCAATATGAAAATCTTAACCGTGTTAATTTAAAATACATATTTTCCAATCAACCATATGTCATCTACATAAAGTATTGGAAATATGTCATAGCGCTCCCACTTAATTTCTTGTAACTTTACAAGCATCTTTATCGTTCATGATGGAATCAAACTCTTTTGATAACTTCATTAAGGTAAAGATTTCAACTTCGTTATGCTCACTTCAACCATTGAAGTGTGCATACCTTTCTAGCAACCTTTTTGAATTTTACAAAACTCTCAGACTGTGTCAAGTACACATCCTTGATAAAACTTCCTTGAGAGGAGAGTTGGTTTTGTTATTCAACTACCATATCATAATATGTAACTTTGCTAGAACTATCTGCAAAGACTAAGCATCACTACGGAAGATCAAAATCTTGTAGTAGTGAACTCTTTGAACTTCGTCGAAAACAACTTTTCGATAAGTACAACTTTCAAAGGATGTAAAATCCATGTCTTTGTCGCTATATAGACCCTTTTGCTATCGTTAGGCATCATGCCTATCGAAAGGACTACCAAGTCACATACTTGATATTCATACAAGGATACTATGGCGGATATAATGACTCATAGTCAATTTTACGAAGCCAGGGCCCATCATTTGCTTCCTTTATAAGGTTCAGGTCCTTTTGTTGTCAAAACAACACTTTACACTTAAACCACAAGTTGTTCTAAGTACAAAGTTTTTGGACTTTACTGGTACAGTTCGCAAACTCATTTGAAGCATCTACAACATTTGTAGTGTCTTCTACTTAGTCAAAATAGTAAACCCCGGAACAACTTCCAGTGCTGCGCTACTCTTGACATGATAACGAAGATTCTCTAACCTCGTTGAGTTAGTACTGTGCTCCCACTCACTTGTTTCGCAAGAACTACTTTCTCGAGAAATCAACCCTTTCTGACAAACAACATTTGTCTTTTGGTTCGGTGATAGGAGAAATACCCAATGTTTTATTTGGGATAACCTTATAAACATATATTTATCCTATTTTGGTTGTAAACATTTTACACATGCTATGCATACCAAAACTTAAGAAAAATGACAATTCGGGTCATTACCCAAACCATATCTTATATGTTGTCAGTTTCAACGGATCATGATGGTGCTCTTTTCAGTGTAAAAGCTGTTGTCCTTAATGTATAAACTACAAAATTATAATGGCAATTTTATTAATCTTACCATGTCAAACAGGGTTTGATTTTGTCTTTTGAACACTCCAAACTAATGTGGGGTAATTCGAGTAATATAAGTTGTAGAACAATTCTACAACTTCTCAGATGTTTTGCTAAACTTGTAACTCAAAATTGATTCTTTATGATCGAATCATAAATACTTGATTATCTTGTTACAATGATTTTAACTTCATATTAACAACCTTTTGAACCAATTCAAAATTTCAAACTCTGTTCCCTTTAAATAGATATACTCACATATCTACTCAAGTCATCGACAGAATTTTATGAAGGAAAAATTAATCCACCATACATGACTACACATAATGGACTATATACATCAATATGTATAATCTCCATTAAATTAGTCGTCCATTCTACTTTGGCCTAAGAACGGAATTCTATTCATCTTTTGGAAGAGGTCTCACAAGCGTCAATTTATTCAAAATAAAATGACTCCTGAAGTCCATCAATATGGAATTCCTTCATGTTTTCCTTTCCGATATGAACTAAAATGGTGGTGTCACAATTTAAGTGAAACTCTTCTACGTCTTGCAACGTTTAGCATTTGGTCTTATAGATGTTTACTTTACCAACATGATTTATATTAACATATCCATCAATTATGGAATATGGTCATAGTTTGAACAATCTCATTTGTTCTCACAAAAGACTAGAACAAAATAACAAATTATTAAGTTCTTCAAATAAATCTTGACTGTTTGGTTCGATACGACAATGAACACAATAACACTTTATTTATGTTCTTGTCATAATCGATTCCACATCTATTACTAGTTCCTTTTAGGCCCTTGTATTTCTTGCATTGCGTTGCTTTGTATGACAACTCATACCAACCAATGTGGTATCAAAATACCCAAAAAATACTTTGTTAACTAGTAATACATCTATAACTTGTATATCAAGCATATACTCCTGAGCTGGACTTTCCAGTTATCTTCTTTTTCTGCCATATATCTTTTTGTAATTCTATTTTCAATATTCCCTTTCCTTTATAGAAGAATCATTCAACATCAAACAATGCTAGTCTTACTAGCTCATTTTCTTTGGCGTGTTAGTCATATACTATCACCCATTGAGTCATACTTTGAGTTTGATTGTTCTACTAATATCACCATATTAATAGCATTCTTCTAGATTCCACTCTTAGCAATTTCCAAGTAAGGTAAACTACTTTACCCATACTTCTAATCCATCCCCTCATAACAATTTTATGATTAAGCTACTATAGCTCGAAGGAAGGGATTTAGAGGATAATTTTTAGCGCCCAACTTCTTGGAATATTCAAACGCCTAGCGTCTTCAATCATTGCATATATTCAAATAATATAAGCATACATTGTCACGCTAAATTATACTCAGCCATGTTGCCACAAATAAGTTTCTAGATATCAATATATCTTTCACTTGATTGTTTCTGAAAACAATTCTTTTCGGTTCCTAAATCACTTTGATCAACAAAACATTCTTTTGAAGATAAAGTAATACGGAAGCAACCATGACTTTGGATTCTAAGTAGGAATTGGTTGCTCTCTAGATCAATCAATCATTAATCACATGGAGGTAGGTAGGAAATACCGAAAATCTACAATAGGATTCAATTTTAAATTTCACTAATACGGTACCAATCTTAAATGGTATTTACCAGATCATAACAGTTATATCTCAATTAACAATCTATGTGTAAGGTAATTATAGATGCCAATGAATACTACAATTTGTGCAAATTCACTTTGATTAGTTGTTCATGATAAATAAGTTCAAGTTAATTCAAAATTAAACCATGAACTCCCACTCAAAAACAACATCCCTCTTAGTCGTCTTTAGTGATTACACGAACCAAATTCACTACACCAAAACCGATCATCACGTGAGATGATGTAGCTTCAAAGGCGAACATCGACATGTTCATCATATCATCCATATGACTCATGCTTTACCTTTCGGTTACGTGTTCCGAGGCCATGTCTGTACATGCTAGGCTCGCCAAGTAGAACCGTAGTATTGCGTGTGTTTCAAGGCCATGTCTGTACATGCTAGGCTCGAAAACACCCGTTGTATGCGAACGTTGAGTCTATCACACCCGATCATCACGTGGTGTCTCGAAACGACGAACTTTCTTAACGGTGCATACTTAAGGAAGAACACATTATTATCTTGATATTAAGTGAGAGGGATCATCTTATAATGCTACCATCGTTATCTAAGCAAAACAAGATGCATAAAAAGGATTAACATCACAGACATCACATGAAAGGATAACGTGATATGATATGGTCCTTCTTGCACTTGATCTCCATCATGTGCATTATGGTATGATCTCAATCATTCCACCGGCGTGGTACCAAGTACCACGGTACCCCAAACTTGATTGTCCATCAATAAGAAGACAACCATATGGATACCTTCCGGTATATCAATAATTTACAAAATAGATCATCTCATAATCAAATTTGTAATATTGACCATATCAATTCACATGCCCAGCAAAAACTAGTTAGACGCTTCTAATTTATTTTTGCATATTTTACGTGGCTTAGGGCTTTCGAGGATAGAACCGTTCATACCTACGAACATCAACCACAACGTTGATAAACATATTTTTAGCAACCCTTCATAGATTAGATCTTAACTATAGTAGGAGAAACAGACACCCGCAAGCCACTTATGCAATACAAGTTGCATGTCAGTTGTGGAACAAGTCTCATGTACGTGGACATGTAAGGTTAGTCCGGGCCGCTTCATCCCACTATGCCACTAAGATCATAAAATAGTCAAGGAGGTAATAACATGATCATCAACGCCCACATACACCTATGTGTTCTACCCGTACAAAACATCTACGCATAGATCCGGCTCTGATACCACTGAAGGGGAACGTAGCATAGAAAACAAAAATTTTCCTACGCGAGAGATACCCGAAAGGCCAAGATCTAATCTAGGAGACGAAGTGCAACGGGCAACAAGAGGGTTAAGGAGAACACATACCCTCGAAGACTCAAAGTGGTACGAGATCAAATCTCGTTGTTGGCGTAGTCGTACTCACACCGATCCCGATAGCGAGAAGATGGCACCGCAATCCGGCGGTGCATCCGTGATCGGTCACACGTACGGTTGATGACGACCTCCGTTCCCTCGTTCCAGCGGGGCGCGGAAGTAGAGGATCCCTCGGAACTCCAGCAGCACAACGACGTGGTGGTGGTGAAGAATCCCACGGTCAGGGCTTCGCCAAGCCGGAGACCATGAAATGGAGCAGCGGGTGGAGGGAAAGGGAAGTGGCCAAGTGTGTGTATGAGGAGGAGCCCTCACCCTCCTTTTATAGGGAGAGGGAGGCAGCCCAAAGGTGGGGTGCGGCCAGCCATGGTGGTGCCCCCACCTCTTCCCTCTTCATGTGAGTGGAAGCTCCACTCACACCCACTCATGCTCCCATAATTTCCCACTTGGAAAATCCAAAGGTTTTCTTTTAATAAATAAATAAAACCTTTTTATTTCTTTATTTCAGCATTTGTTAATTCTATTAACAAACTTTTGCATATAGCACCTCGAATCATTTGTTAATTCTATTAACAACCATTCGACGAAAAACCCCTTGAACTATTTCAATTTTCCCCGAAACAATTTCGGTGCTGTCCAAAATATTCTTCGATATTCCGTATCCTCTCAAATGCGTCATCGAACCTTAAGTGTGTCACCCTACGGTTCGCGAATAAGATAGACATGATCGAGACTCCTCTCCGATCAATAATCAACAGCGGGATCTGGAGATCCGTGATGACTCCTATATATTCAACGATGACTCTCGTGATCGTGTGAACCAACAACGCCGTGAACTATTCCCTTTGTCTCGCGATATTTTACTTGTCCGAGATTCGATCATTGGTATCAACCATACCTTGTTCAATCTCGTTACCGACAAGTACTCTTTTCTCGTTCCCGTGATATAACATCCTTGTGATCATATCACGTGCTTGCAAGCGGTTTCGATGTGATATCACCGAGAGGGCCCAGAGTATATCTCTCCGTCATTTGGATGGACAAATCCCACTCTTGATCCATGATCCTCAACTAATACTTTCCGAATACTTAACGACACCTTTATAGTCACCCTGTTACGGTGTGACGTTTGATGCCATCAAAGCACTCTTCCGGTATCAGTGATTGACATGATCTCAAGGTCTAAGGAATAAGTTACTTCGTATGTTTGATATAACAATGTAAACTAAATGACTTGATCGCATTGCTATATTCTCTTTGGGTATATGTTCATCACATCATTCTTCTAACGACATGACCCCGTTATTAATAACATCCAATGTTCATGATCAGGAAACCTTGATCATCTATTAATCAACGAGCTAGTTAAAAGAGAGGCTTTACTAGGAACCATTGTTTGTTTATTAAGCACACATGTATCAACGTTTCCGGTTAATACAATTCTAGCATGAGAAATAAACATTCATCATAAACAAGGAATAAGATAATAACCATTTTATTATTGCCTCTCGGGCATATTCCCTTCAAATCCTTCAAAGATAAAAGCTACATAGAGCATGTCTTTGCCGAGATCATTGAAGGATGTGCAGAAGTTTACCGGATGCCTGGCATCTCTTAGCCGCTTCCTGGGAAGAATGGGTGAGAAGTCCTTGCCTCTCTATCAGCTCATGAAGAAAAGTGACAAGTTCATCTGGATCCCGCAAGCTGATGTGGCCTTCAAGGAGCTCAAGACCATGCTGGGTAGTTCTCCCATCCTGGCAAGCCCTCTGCCTAAGGAGCCAATGCTGCTCTATATTGCGGCTACCAACCGGGTAGTAAGTGTGGTGATAGTAGTGGAACGTGAAGAAGAAGGCAAAGCCGTGCAGAGGCCGGTGTATTATCTCAGCGAAGTGCTATCCAGCTCCAAGAAGAATTACCCACACTACCAAAAGATGACTTATAGCATGTACCTGGGTGCCAAGAAGCTCAAGCATTATTTCCAGGAGCATCCAATCACAGTGGTGAGCACTACTCCCATCCCGGAGATCATGGGCAATAAGGATGCAAGTGGCCGGGTTGCCAAGTGGGCGATTGAGCTAGCATCATACACTCCTCTCTATGCAAGAAGAGAAGCCATCAAGTCACAAACTCTGGTAAATTTCTTGGTTGATTGGGACGAGATGAAGTATGAGCCTCCCTATCCGGAAACAAATTTCTGGAGAATGCATTTTGATGGCTCCAAAGTGAAAGAGGGGCTCGGTGCCGGTGTTGTGCTCACCTCACCCAAGCGAGACCAGCTCAAATATGTGTTGCAGATCCACTTCTCGGTGTCCAACATTGTAGCTGAGTACGAAGCCTTGGTCCGTCGGCTGAAAATTTCCAAGAAGATTGGAATCCGGCAGATTGTCTGCTATGGTGACTCAGATCTGGTGGTTCAACAAGTCTCGGGGACTTTGGACGCGTTGGATGCCAACATGGCATCTTACCGATTCCTCATCCAAAATATGAGTGGATTCTTTGATGGGTGTGAGTTCCTTCACATCCACCGAGCTAAGAATGATGCAGCAGATGCTCTGTCCAAGTTGGGGTCTTCTCGGCAATTTATCCCACCCGGAATTGCTCTGGAACACTTAAGGAAACCCTCTATCAAGCCATCACCCAACTCGGAGTCAATATTCATCCCGGCTTTACCGGATTCAGGAGCTGTTCCTATGGAGATTGACTGGGAGAGCTCAAAGGAGAACCCGGGGACTGCTTCTGCAAACCCGAGGACTGTCGCATTCATCGAGGGGATCATTTCTCAGTACTCGGGGACTCGTCTCCAACTCGGAGCAAGTTATGGCAACTGATCCAATGGAAGTGGACGAACTAGTGTTTCCTATTCAGGAGACACCGAGTTGGGCTTTGCCCATCTTATCCTTTCTGATGGATGGCACTTTGCCGAGTGACGAGGTCACGGCCAGACAGATTCAAAGAAGATCCAAGGGCTACACCATCATCAACAAGGAGATGCACAAGAGAAGCGCTACCGGTGTGCTCCAACGCTGCGTTGAGCCAGAAGAAGGAGAAGAGATTCTCAGAGAGATACATCAAGGAGAATGTGGGCATCATGCCTCATCTCGGGCCCTGGTCAAGAAAGCATTCCGGCATGGATTCTTTTGGCTCACTGCCTTGTAGCAACCAGAAGATCTGGTGAAAAAGTGCAATGGATGCCATAGGTATGCAAGCAAAATTCACATGCCAGCTTCCGAATTGAAGACAATTCCCATCACTTGTCCATTTGTTGTTTGATGCTTGGATATGGTGGGACCTTTCAAGCCAGCTCGGGGCAACATGACTCACATCCTGGTCATGGTTGATAAGTTCACTAAATGGATTGAAGTGAAGCCTATCCGGAAATGTGATGGAAACACAGCTGTGACCTTCTTGAAGGATATAATTCTGAGATACGGCTACCCGCATGGCATCTTCTCGGATAATGGAACAAACTTTGCTGAAGGAGCTTTTGCTCGGTTCTGTAAGGAGAAGCGGATTCGGCTAGACATTGCATCAGTCGCCCATCCGGCTTCCTATGGGCAAGTTGAAAGAGAAAATGGCATGATCCTTTCCGGAATAAAGCCAAGGCTAATTGAGCCATTACAGCGAACCCCTGGTTGTTGGCTAGACGAGTTGCCGGCGGTGTTGTGGAGCCTAAGGACTACCCCTAACCGATCAACCGGATACACACCATTCTTCCTGGTATATGGAGCAGAGGCCGTGTTGCCTACTGACCTTGAGCATGACTCACCAAGAATAACCCTCTATACTGAGGCAGAGGCAAGAGAAGCCCGAGAAGATGATGTTGACATGCTGGAAGAAGCAAGAGAGTTAACTCTGTCACGCTCTGCTGTATATCAACAGAACCTGAGACGCTATCATAGCCGGAAAGTAAGCCCAAGGGTTTTCCGAGAAGGAGACTTGGTACTGAGGCTTGTGCAACGCACGGCCGGGATGCACAAGCTTTCCCCTCCCTGGGAAGGACCTTTCATTGTGAGCAAGGCGCTGCACAATGATGCCTACTATCTCATCGACGCACAGGCACCACAGAAGAACAAGGCGGATAAATCCGGAGAGGAACCCAAGCGTCCCTGGAATGTATCTCTACTCTGTCACTTTCATTCCTGAACAAACTTTGTATGTATCCCTTCAACCGAGTTAAATTCCAAGTTGGCACTCCGAATTGAACTCTGGGACTTGTGACGCCCCGAGATCGGGCACTATGCAGATTTCAGCATTTCCGCCAAAATCCACATAATAACCGATTCCAGGTTGCCACTTGTGATAACATTACAACAGTTCACGAATAATCCACAACAACAACAGAAAAGATATATACAAGATGACTCAAACGAGCCAAGGATACAACTGATACCATACAAAGATCCAAATAACAGCGGAAGAAACAACATAGCGTCCGACTACGGACAAGATACAAATTGGACTAAGAGTCCTGAAGATAATCGAGAGCGTCCAGTCCCTGCCCAGGCCAAGCCGGAGGGATTCCCAAGCTAACGTCGTGAGACTTCAAACCTGTTGACTGCAATGTTGAAATATGCAGCCACGAAAAAGGATTCGTGGGTCAGTACGGTTAAGTACTGGCAAGTGGATAAACCCATACTCACAAGATACCGGCGTAGCCAGTCATCACAAGATACAAATACTTTGGGTACAACGGAAAGGAAAGGATTATGACAAAGAAGCGGCAGCGGGCTGCACTAACCAACTACAGAGACTCACTACAACATCCGGCTAAAAGAGGGGGATAAGATAGCGTATCGTAGCCAACTACAACTACTCACCAAACAATACCCATCCAATGTCACCCCCTACTAAGGAAGCAACCCAAGGATAACTCACACTGTTGGATTAATGATGTTCAAGTTATTGTGTCAATAAGACTATTACTAGTCAAATTATCATTAGTTAGGTGTAAGTTATTCTGAGTACTTGTTAGCCAGTACTTTCACCAAGTCATCCATAACCGCGGAAAACACGGCTTCTCGAGAAGATTTACCCTGCAGGGATGCACCAATTTGGCCGTACACGTAAGAATAACCCGCCAGACGGGGGATCAACCCAACAAGCGAGGTACTCAACACAACCCAACTCTTCTTCGCATCAAGCCCAAAGAACCCCGTGCAATTGAGCGCACGGCTAATCAAGCCCCACGAAGAAAAGGGGACCCTCATAGCACTCTAAGAACGTGTCTCCCTAAATGCCGACTACAAAAGTTCCACCCTGGCCTGGGTTCGCAAGATCATGCATGCGGCAAATGGAAAACCCGAACTAAATGAGGCGATTTGGACGAGATGCGAATTGAATCAAATTGAGGGGGGCGCCCATACTCTCTTCCCACATGCGGTTAGTGCGCTCATCATGGATCAGTAGACAAGACCCTTTTCCTAATTAGGGTCGACACTAGCAGGCTTCAAAACCACGCCGGGCCTCCTGCCGGTGCCTTATCATCAAATTATTATTACCCAAAACATTAACAGGTTGTTGATTGAATTGAAACCCACTATCAAACTAAACAGGTGATAAGACGGACAACATAACTTGAGCGCAAACAACACTAAGCATGCAACTACGACACAAGGGCCAACAGGGTAAACAAACAACAGTTAATAGGAAGTGGAAGGAAGGCTATATCATGGCTGCAAGGTAAACATATAATAGGATCGAGACACAAGCATCGTATCAACAGGCTAGAATAAGAACAACGGAAAGAATCGGTAACAAGTGATGAAAGGCAGCCATTTGGCAGCATGTGAGTATACTTGCCTGGAATCCAGCAAGTAGAGGTACATCCACAGAACTTGTCATTGCTCACATCATCTCAACGTCCTATCCGGGAAGAAGCAACGAACCTCGAACAAACACCGGATGCAACAATTATTACTACGGCAAAAGATCCAGCATGATCAAGATATGGATGCATGACAATTTAATGGATGCATAGAAATAAACTAGTTGACATGATAACATGTTTAAATGGACCCATATGCAATTTGAGTTGCATATGAAAAGCCCATGAATTATGGTTGAAACAAGTGTTTTACAACTAACCAACAGGTGAAAGTGGTTTAGTATGATGCATGGATGAGGAAAACAACAAAATAACAACAATAGAACCAATTGGAAATAAGGTTTACCCATTTTGAAATTCACTTATTAAGTTTTGGAATTTTTGGTTTCTTAAAGGTGTCACACAAGCATTTGTTGTTTTCATCAAGTTTAATTGTTCAAAACAGATAACAAAGTTCATATTTGATTAGAACACAAAATTTTGGGTGGATTACATGTTTCAATTATTGAAAAAGGAATTACAATGATTTAATTATGAATTAAACAAGATTAAACAAGTTTTAATTGAATTTAATTCAAGTTTGAATATTATTTGAATTTTATTTGTTCAAAACATAAATTCAAATTCATATTTGAAAAGGTTATGTTTTTCTGGTTTGAAAACATATTTTATAAGTTCAAAAATAATTTAATTTGAGCAAGTTAAGAATTTAGAAAATTTAAATGATTTAAACAAGGTTTAAATTATTTAACCAATTTTATAAAGTTTATATTTGGAAAGGTGGTTCAATTTGGCATGGAAAACATATTTCAGTTATGACATTTGAATTAATATTGAATTAGTTATGAATTTCACCATTTAAATGATTTAATTAAAGCATTAAGTAATTGCATTAATTTTATTTATCTAAAATAGAAAACAAATGTTATATTTGGAAAGAGCATGAAATTTTGGTTGGAAAACATATTTTATATGGGCCATTTGAACTATATTTGAATTTGTTATGGTATTAATCAAATTCAAAAAGAGTTATTTGAATTTAAAGTTTTAAAAATATTTGGAATGTTCAAAACAGTAAACAAAATACATATTTGAAAAGTTCATGAAATTTTGATTGGGATACATATAAAATTTGTGTCATTTGGATTTGTGGTTTGAAAGTTATGATCATTTGAAGTGTGGGGTGCATTTTGCAAAGTGCGGGGACATACTCGTGATGGAAACATCAGAAGGGAGGGCTCCGGTACGAAAAATGGCAAGGACAGGGGCCTAAACGCAAGGTCGAGATCAGATCTGGACCCAGGACAATGAACACCAAAGGGAAACCTAGCCTGGGACGATGACAGGTGGACCCCACGGTTCCACGCTGGAAAGATGCAAAAAGGTTGGGAATTGCCTTCCCCAGGAATCGAACTCGTGACCTCCTCTGTGCGGAGCGGATGCGCAACCACTGTGATGTGCTCGAGCTTGTGATTGAAGTCACAACGGACCGAATAATACATGGTATAGGCGGATAACTGAACCAACTGAACGAAGCAGACGATGGCGGACAGATGCAGTCGGCGGCGCATCCTACAGCGGGCGACGGGCGAGTTGTGCTGCACGAAGGCAACATCACAGAGCAAGGGGGGATTAGGGAGGACGTCCGTGGGGTACGGCTGCTCACCAGGGGGTAGGCGATGGAGTCGATCGGTGTCGGGGAGGCCGTAGATGACGGAGGCGACGAGGAACTGACGCTGCAGCTCCCGTCGGAAAGACCTGGATGGTGCCGTCGACACGGCCACTCTCCGGCCCGGGGGTCTTCAGCGAAGTGGAGGGCCGAGGCACGGGGATTCCATTCCCGGCCTCGGCAGTGCGTGGCGCTGACTGTGGAGGCGACGGTGGCTCGGGTTCTGACGGCGAGCTCGGTTGGTGGTGGTTCAGTAAACCAACAGAGAAGGGGTGGAAGGAGGAGATGGCGGCGGAGGAAGAGAGGGTAGGGCTAGGGCCTAGGGTTAGGGGCGAGCAGAGGGAAGGTGGGTGTTTTATGGGGAATGGAGCTTGGTACGGCAGTGAATCGAGAGGGGGGGAGGAGGATCCTGTGGTGTGGAGGGAGTTCGTACAGAGGATGACATCAGGAGGAAGAAGATGATCTCCTCGCAGTGAAAAGGTATTGGGCCAGAGAGGTGGGCTTGGGTGGTGATGGGCTGAGGAGAAAAAGGCTGTGGGTGGGCTGGGAAAAAAGAAAGGGGGAGAAGGCTGGCTGCCTCTCTCTTGTTTTTTTTTTGTTTTTTCTTTTGATCCTCTTTTTTTTGTAAAAGAAGAGAGGGAGAGAAAAAGGATAAATGTTAGGGTTATATTTTTAGGAAATATTTTTATTAGTTTTCAAAACAGAAATGTCAAGCAATGTTAGCATGGATTTCAAACCTTTGAAGTATTAGTTTGATTTTTAAATTGGTAGTTGAATTCCAAATAAGGTTTGATTTTGGAATTTTTGGAAATAAACAAATTTTATTTAATAAGCTCAAGCAATTATGAAAATATTGTTGAATTTAATTGCTTGCAAGAATTTAGTGTTTAAACCCCAATTTGAAACATGCCCATTAAGAAGGAATTGATTTGAAATTTAATTTGCCATTAGGGTTTTAACAAAAGGGAAATTTTTATTTAGCAGGCAATTTAAATAAATTCAACTTCAAACTTTTTGAAAAACAATTGAGTGGTTTACTTTGCAACTTCCAGTTGGAATTTTTAGACATGTGTGAAAGTTTTAATTGTTTTTTTGAATTTTTTCAGTTGGGGTGAAAACATGGTGAATTGCATATGATGCATGTGATGCAATGCAAAAAGAAAAAAAACAACCAATTCTACTAAGGGGGAACACCCCAGGTGTTACAGACGACACCACTAACAAGGGATTGCGCCCTCGCAATCCACCTGCTAACCCGGGAGGGGAAAGAAGTTCGACTATCGATTCTTCATGTTTCCAGCTGATCTCCTCGACACCCCTAACAAGGGATTCTTGCTCGGAGTGACGGCGATGTTCTTCCACCAGGAATCTTCCGATGATCGAACCTATTAGGTTAAAGGCTCAGAAAACGTCCAACCCACGTAGCATCCTAACACTTTGAAAGATAGACAAGGGGGGAGACTCCAAAACAAATAAGATGGGAGGGGAGTAGAATAGAGATAAGGAGAAAACAAGAATCCTATTGAGATGTTTTCCAAAAATAGTTTTAGCAGGAATAGTTTTTGACACTCTAGAAACAACGACCGTTAGCGAGGTTATCCTACAGGCTTTGCGGACCCGTTGCTTCGATAACCATTCGTATCGAAACAATATCGGGAATCGGAACCAAGGCTCTGATACCATTTGTGACGCCCCAAGATCGGGCACTATGCAGATTTCAGCATTTCCGCCAAAATCCACATAATAACCGATTCCAGGTTGCCACTTGTGATAACATTACAACAGTTCACGAATAATCCACAACAACAACAGAAAAGATATATACAAGATGACTCAAACGAGCCAAGGATACAACTGATACCATACAAAGATCCAAATAACAGCGGAAGAAACAACACAGCGTCCGACTACGGACAAGATACAAATTGGACTAAGAGTCCTGAAGATAACCGAGAGCGTCCAATCCCTGCCCAGGCCAAGCCGGAGGGATTCCCAAGCTAACGTCGTCAGACTTCAAACCTGTTGACTGCAATGTTGAAATATGCAGCCACGAAAAAGGATTCGTGGGTCAGTACGGTTAAGTACTGGCAAGTGGATAAACCCATACTCACAAGATACCGGCATAGCCAGTCATCACAAGATACAAATACTTTGGATACAACGGAAAGGAAAGGATTATGGCAAAGAAGCGGCAGCGGGCTGCACTAACCAACTACAGAGACTCACTACAACATCCGGCTAAAAGAGGGGGATAAGATAGCATATCGTAGCCAACTACAACTACTCACCAAACAATACCCATCCAATGTCACCCCCTACTAAGGAAGCAACCCAAGGATAACTCACACTGTTGGATTAATGATGTTCAAGTTATTGTGTCAATAAGACTATTACTAGTCAAATTATCATTAGTTAGGTGTAAGTTATTCTGAGTACTTGTTAGCCAGTACTTTCACCAAGTCATCCATAACCGCGGAAAACACGGCTTCTCGAGAAGATTTACCCTGCAGGGATGCACCAATTTGGCCGTACACGTAAGAATAACCCGCCAGACGGGGGATCAACCCACCAAGCGAGGTACTCAACACAACCCAACTCTTCTTCGCATCAAGCCCAAAGAACCCCGTGCAATTGAGCGCACGGCTAATCAAGCCCCACGAAGAAAAGGGGACCCTCATAGCACTCTAAGAACGTGTCTCCCTAAATGCCGACTACAAAAGTTCCACCCTGGCATGGGTTCGCAAGATCATGCATGCGGCAAATGGAAAACCCAAACTAAATGAGGCGATTTGGACGAGATGCGAATCGAATCAAATTGAGGGGGCGCCCATACTCGCTTCCCACATGCGGTTAGTGAGCTCATCATGGAGCAGTAGACAAGACCCTTTTCCTAATTAGGGTCGACACTAGCAGGCTTTAAAACCACGCCGGGCCTCCTGCCGATGCCTTATCATCAAATTATTATTACCCAAAACATTAACAGGTTGTTGATTGAATTGAAACCCACTATCTAACTAAACAGGTGATAAGACGGACAACAGAACTTGAGCGCAAACAACACTAAGCATGCAACTACGACACAAGGGCCAACAGGGTAAACAAACAACAGTTAATAGGAAGTGGAAGGAAGGCTATATCATGGCTGCAAGGTAAACATATAATAGGATCGAGACACAAGCATCGTATCAACAGGCTAGAATAAGAACAAAGGAAAGAATCGGTAACAAGTGATGAAAGGCAGCCATTTGGCAGCAAGTGAGTATACTTGCCTGGAATCCAGCAAGTAGAGGTACATCCACAGAACTTGTCGTTGCTCACATCATCTCAACGTCCTATCCGGGAAGAAGCAACGAACCTCGAACAAACACCGGATGCAACAATTATTACTACGGCAAAAGATCCAGCATGATCAAGACATGGATGCATGACAATTTAATGGATGCATAGAAATAAACTAGTTGACATGATAACATGTTTAAATGGACCCATATGCAATTTGAGTTGCATATGAAAAGCCCATGAATTATGGTTGAAACAAGTGTTTTACAACTAACCAACAGGTGAAAGTGGTTTAGTATGATGCATGGATGAGGAAAACAACAAAATAACAACAATAGAACCAATTGGAAATAAGGTTTACCCATTTTGAAATTCACTTATTAAGTTTTGGAATTTTTGGTTTCTTAAAGGTGTCACACAAGCATTTGTTGTTTTCATCAAGTTTAATTGTTCAAAACAGATAACAAAGTTCATATTTGATTAGAACACAAAATTTTGGGTGGATTACATGTTTCAATTATTGAAAAAGGAATTACAATGATTTAATTATGAATTAAACAAGATTAAACAAGTTTTAATTGAATTTAATTCAAGTTTGAATATTATTTGAATTTTATTTGTTCAAAACATAAATTCAAATTCATATTTGAAAAGGTTATGTTTTTCTGGTTTGAAAACATATTTTATAAGTTCAAAAATAATTTAATTTGAGCAAGTTAAGAATTTAGCAAATTTAAATGATTTAAACAAGGTTTAAATTATTTAACCAATTTTAATTATTCAAAACATGAAATAAAGTTTATATTTGGAAAGGTGGTTCAATTTGGCATGGAAAACATATTTCATTTATGACATTTGAATTACTATTGAATTAGTTATGAATTTCACCATTTAAATGATTTAATTAAAGCATTAAGTAATTGCATTAATTTTATTTATCTAAAACAGAAAACAAATGTTATATTTGGAAAGAGCATGAAATTTTGGTTGGAAAACATATTTTATATGGGCCATTTGAACTATATTTGAATTTGTTATGGTATTAATCAAATTCAAAAAGAGTTATTTGAATTTGAAGTTTTAAAAATATTTGGAATGTTCAAAACAGTAAACAAAATACATATTTGAAAATTTCATGAAATTTTGATTGGGATACATATAAAATTTGTGTCATTTGGATTTGTGGTTTGAAAGTTATGATCATTTGAAGTGTGGGGTGCATTTTGCAAAGTGCAGGGACATACTCGTGATGGAAACATCAGAAGGGAGGGCTCCGGTACGAAAAATGGAAAGGATAGGGGCCTAAACGCAAGGTCGAGATCAGATCTGGACCCAGGACAATGAACACCGAAGGGAAACCTAGCCTGAGACGATGACAGGTGGACCCCACGGTTCCACGCTGGAAAGATGCAAAAAGGTTGGGAATTGCCTTCCCCAGGAATCGAACTCGTGACCTCCTCTGTGCGGAGCGGATGCGCAACCACTGTGATGTGCTTGAGCTTGTGATTGAAGTCACAACGGACCGAATAATACATGGTATAGGCGGATAACTGAACCAACTGAACGAAGCAGACGATGGCGGACAGATGCAGTCGGCGGCGCATCCTACAGCGGGCGACGGGCGAGTTGTGCTGCACGAAGGCAACATCACAGAGCAAGGGGGGATTAGGGAGGACGTCCGTGGGGTACGACTGCTCACCAGGGGGTAGGCGATGGAGTCGATCGGTGTCGGGGAGGCCGTAGATGACGGAGGCGACGAGGAACTAACACTGCAGCTCCCGTCGGAAAGACCTGGATGGTGCCGTCGACACGGCCACTCTCCGGCCCGGGGGTCTTCAGCGAAGTGGAGGGCCGAGGCACGGGGATTCCATTCCCGGCCTCAACAGTGCGTGGCGCTGACTGTGGAGGCGACGGTGGCTCGGGTTCTGACGGCGAGCTCGGTTGGTGGTGGTTCAGTAAACCAACAGAGAAGGGGTGGAAGGAGGAGATGGCGGCAGAGGAAGAGAGGGTAGGACTAGGGCCTAGGGTTAGGGGCGAGCAGAGGGAAGGTGGGTGTTTTATGGGGAATGGAGCTTGGTACGGCAGTGAATCGAGAGGGGGGGAGGAGGATCCTGTGGTGTGGAGGGAGTTCGTACAGAGGATGACATCACGAGGAAGAAGATGATCTCCTCGCAGCGAAAAGGTATTGGGCCAGAGAGGTGGGCTTGGGTGGTGATGGGCTGAGGAGAAAAAGGCTGTGGGTGGGCTGGGAAAAAAGAAAGGGGAGAAGGCTGGCTGCCTCTCCCTTGTTTTTTTTTGTTTTTTCTTTTGATCCTCTTTTTTTGTAAAAGAAGAGAGGGAGAGAAAAAGGATAAATGTTAGGGTTATATTTTTAGGAAATATTTTTTATTAGTTTTCAAAACAGAAATGTCAAGCAATGTTAGCATGGATTTCAAACCTTTGAAGTATTAGTTTGATTTTTAAATTGGTAGTTGAATTCCAAATAAGGTTTGATTTTGGAATTTTTGGAAATAAACAAATTTTATTTAATAAGCTCAAGCAATTATGAAAATATTGTTGAATTTAATTTCTTGCAAGAATTTAGTGTTTAAACCCCAATTTGAAACATGCCCATTAAGAAGGAATTGATTTGAAATTTAATTTGCCATTAGGGTTTTAACAAAAGGGAAATTTTTATTTAGCAGGCAATTTAAATAAATTCAACTTCAAACTTTTTGAAAAACAATTGAGTGGTTTACTTTGCAACTTCCAATTGGAATTTTTAGACATGTGTGAAAGTTTTAATTGTTTTTTTGAATTTTTTCAGTTGGGGTGAAAACATGGTGCAATGCATATGATGCATGTGATGCAATGCAAAAAGAAAAAAAAACAACCAATTCTACTAAGGGGGAACACCCCAGGTGTTACAGGACTGCCTGTGTTAAAACCGCTCAGTGTTATTTATTGTCTTTACTTTGTCTATTTGGTTGGATTACTCAGAATTTTCACGTGTATATCTAGTAGTGTGTTGAAACCTAAGGGCCAACTCTTCGACTTTGCTGCTATCCGCAGCCCGGCTTCATGGCAAGCAAGAGAACAAGCCAAAGGTCAATGAACACACGAAAAATTGCCAAGGAAAATAGAAGCATGTCAACTGGGTAGAGTGTTTTTCCTTCTATGTTTTTGGCTAAGTGTTGGGCAGCGTTAGTATTCAAGTCTCAAAGTAGTTAAGTATCAGAAACTTGGTTTTGGAAATCTTGTGACTCGACTACCAAAAAGCCACAAGTGGCAGGTAAGAGCAAAGACAAAAGAACCGAGTGGACGAGAAAAGCATCTCGGAGACTTGCATCTTAACGCAATCCGATATTGAGCCAGTCTTGCCAAGTAGCTTAATAAAACAAAGTAACACGAGAAACAGCAAAGTGTTTAATACATGTGCACCCAGCATACCGGGGATCTGATAAACAGTTTTGAGATAAATTCAGAACATGCACTTAAGGCATGGTCGGTGGAGTGGAGTCGGCCTCTACACTTGATAGATCTGAAGACGGGACGCTGAGCATGGAAGTAGGCTCGGGAGCAGCAATAGAGGTTGGAGCCGCGGACGAAGAACCAATGTTCTCGGCGGCGGCGTCCGTTGCACCCAACTCGGGAACCAGAGTGTCGATCCCCATCTCGGTGGTGACTGTTCCGATCGGGGCAGTGGGCTGCAACTCGGGCTGGGCTTCCTCGGAGCCAGTTCCCTGCTTGGTAGCCTCCTGGCCAGCGTTCGTTGCTGCCTCCTGGTCAATGTTCGTCGCGGCCTCCTTCTCGGCGTCGCCCTGATCGGCTTCTTCCTGGGCATCGCCCTGCTCGGCTCCCTCGTCGCCAAGTTATTCTTGCTCCTCCTCCTCGTCGCCGTGATCGCCTTCCTGGCCGGCATCGTCATCCTGGCCTTCCTCGCCAGCTTCGGCTTCATCACCTTCAACATCGTCATCTTCTTCCTCAACATCGGTATCCGGCTCCATGGGGCCGCTGATGTACTTCTGAGTGTCTGCGTATGATGCGAGCTCATAGGCGGCTTCTTTGCGGTGCAAGATGTACTCATCTCGGTTGGTCCATTTGGAGTTGTTCCAGAGGTCCTTTAGCTTCTCCAGATCCAAATTTTCGTATCAAGAGAGCATAGTGTGTAGGGCTTCGTCTGCACCAGCGCGGGCTGCGGAGGCACGCCATTTCTTCAACTCCTCCTTGACATGCTCCAAGTCGGAGGCATTCTCGTGGATTGTTTCCGGGATCTCCCTCTCTTGCCAGAAGAGTTTATGCAGGCGCATAGCAGTTGATACCATCGAAGCACCCATGCCCTTGAGGGATAGCATCCGAGCCTTGATATTCTCGATTTGATCATCTATGGAGCCAGGTCACCAACACTCAGGCCTGCAGCTGCCCTTAGCTTCCTGGCCTTCTCCACAGCAGTCTCGGCGGCAAGATTGAAATCCGGGAAGGTGCCTAGGGTAGGACATGCTGGAATGAGTCAGAAAAAGAAACCGAGAAGAAGAAAAAGCCGGATAGAAGAAACGGAAGGGAAGGAACCGAATAGAGCAACGGTTTGCGGCAACTCACAACGTAACTCCAAGACAAGGGCTCCTAGCCGGCGGTTCAAGTCGTCAGCCTGCCGGAAGTGCTTGTCCTGAAGGCGGCACGAGTAAACCACCATGGTGTCGAGTTCTTGATTCCTGATCTTCAAAGACTCGATCTCCTTCTTGAGCTCCAGCTTCTCGGTGGCTGCCCGGTTTAGCGCCTCGGTTTTATCATTACCGGCCTGCAGTGCAGCCTTCAGGGCCTCAGCAAGCTCAAGCTTGAGCTTGTGAACTTCAGCCTTCTCAGCCTCCAGCCTCTTCTCTAGCTGGGCCTCTCGGGCCTGCACCTGCTGCTGCACCTCGGCGGGGGTGACACACCCCTGGTGTTGCTTGAGGAAGGTCTTGCGCTCATCTGAGAAGAAGTGAACTCAGTTAACTAGGAAAAAGAAGGCAGAAGCCGAAAAAGAGAAAATGCAAAGTGACTTACTTTCCAGAGAAGAAATTTTACTCTGCGCAGATGCCGCCATGACTTCACAGTCCTGGTGCTTCTCGGCGAGAGCCTTAAGCTCACCTGCAGAAAAGCAGAATGTGAGCAAAGATGAAAAAATGGGCGTAGGCACAAAACGTATAAACCAAAAGTGTGGGTACTCACTCTCTACAGAGGACAGCTTGGTGATGGTGTCGGTGACGCTTTGCTCCAGGATAGCCCTCTCACCCTTCTGCTCCTCCAGCTTTCTGTTCTTGTTCCTGACAGCTCGATGTGACCACAGGAGCTGGCGGCAGAGCTTGGTCCAGGTCTCAGTGCACTCCTGCAGAGAAGAAGAGGGCATTATGAGTTAGAAGATTCGGCCCGGGTAGATTGCAACTCGGTCGAGCTTTATCTACTCGACCCAAACCTCGGGGATTGGATGGTGGATAAAGAAAAGACTAAAGAGAAGAAACATGGCAACTCGGAGATTCAAATAGAAAGGGAAATGCATTTACCCGGTTGGTGTTCTCGGCGTCTTCAGCAGCCTTGCGCAAACAATACATTTTGTGAGCCAGAGTGCTGCTGGAGGAGGGCATCGCCATCGTGACGAGACCGACATCGGCTTTGTTCCATGATTGCTGGTAGTTGTTAATATTGTTAAGCCGCACACCTTCCCACTCGGGGCGGCCATACTTCTTGTTGTCCCTGTCCTTCTCAATGTATCCTATCCGGTCAAGGATAGTCTCCGTGTCTTCTCGGAGCTCGTACTCAGCCTCTACGAGGGTGGCATCACCCTGGATAGTCAAGGAAGTAGTATCCTTACCCTTGGATCCGGAGCGGGCCAAGGCTTTCCGCTGCTTCAGCTCATCCAACCGCTTGGCCTCTTGCGCCATCTTTATCTTATGCAGTTCCTGCAACTCGCGCCAGTGCTCCGGGAAGTTAGGAGGCTTGGTGGTGCCACTAACACCGGCTCCGGGAGCCTGTTCGTCCGCAGGGGCAAACTTGATGCTGGTCTGGACCAGTTTGGAGTTCCGGGTAACGGGACCGCTACCCGAGGTCTTGACCTGTTTGGGCTTGTTGAGTGGCCAGTTGTTATTCTTCGGTGGGTGTTGCTGCTGCGCTGGTTGCCCGACCTGCTTAGAACCCGGTAGTGGGTACTCAGAAGACTAGTGGGTCCGCTGCTGAGATGGTGGCTGCCGCGGCTTCTCGGGCTGCTGCTGCCCACCATGCCGCTTCTCGGGTGGTTGCTGCCCAGTCTGCCCTGCACCTCGTTTAGGTTGCACCCTGGGCGGCAGCTGCTGCGAAGCCGGCGTTGCTACTGGAGGTGTTGGCTGCTTCTTGGAGGTTGGCTCGGGAGCCTGCTGCTGCGGTGTGGGTGTTGCTGTGGGCTGCTTCTCAACAGAAGGTTCTGGAGTTGGTTGCTGAGGTACAGAGGGAGGTGCTTGAACTGGTGGTGGTGTTGGCTGTCGAGCACTCGGCTCTGATGCTGCCGGAGTTGACTGCTGCGGCTCAGAGATGGGCTCGGGAGTGGACTACCGCGTCTTGGTGGGCCGCTCCATGGCTGGCTGCTCGTCGTTGGGATCCGGCTCCTCGAGAACCCGATCAGTCTCCACCTCGGTGCCGGTGTTCTCGGCACCAAGGTCTTGTTCTTCCTTGTGGGGAGAGGGCGCCTTGGCCCTCTCCTCTGGGTGATCTTCCCCATCATCGGCGGTAAGGTCCACGACGTCCTCGGGTGGATCGTTGGTGGCGTCCGCACCCAGTGGATCGCTGAGAAGAGAAGAAAGAAGAAAAAAGGAGATGAGAACAGAGAAGAAGAAGAGAAAAGGCAGAGAAGACAGTAAGAAACAAATGCAAAGGGCAGCTCGGAAGGACTTACGCGTCCACGACGGTGCGTTTCTTGCACCCGGTGGTCTTCTTCTTGCCGGCAACCTTCTTGGGTTTCTTGGCGGGGGCTCCAGGGCTCCGCTGCCCGGCCTTCTCTTTATTCCGGTGGGGGCGGCCATTGAGACGGGTTGCACGTCTATGGGCTCCTCCCCCTCCAACACATCATCTGCGACCAGAAAAGAACAAGTACTATAGTGAGAAAGAAAAAAGAGCAAGGCATGAAGCAGACTACACACGGGCGAACTTGGTCACCTTCATCGTCCTCAGACCAGTCCCGACTAGAGGTGGAAACTCGGGACTTGCCATCCTGACCAGCGAGTGGGATACAGAGCGTATCCTGGACGTCAAACGCCTTGGCGTCGTCCTCGGTCCGATTTGCCTCCTAGTTTTGTTCCCGGATTGACTTGTCTTCCCTTTTCTGGCGGCGGATAACCTAAGGATGCAAATGCAAAGAATAAGGAATAAGCGATATTCGAGGATACCGGGTAGAAGCTCTACTCGGTCTAGCATGCAAACATAAAGCATATAAAGCTAAGTCCTAGCAAGGGAAGCGGGTAGAGATTCTACTTAGAGCAGTATGCGAGCACAAAGCATAATGAGCTAAGTGCTAGCACAGAAGTTCTACTCGGTCTAGCATGCAAACATAAAGCATACAAAGCTAAATACTGGAACGTCAATCAGATGGAGGCTCTACTCTGAATAGCATGCAATAAAGCATAGTAAGCTAAGTTCTAACAGAGGATCCCTATCCGGTATTAAGTGCGAACATAAAGCACATTGGTCTAAGTCCAAAGAAAAGACTACAAGATACCTCCTACTCGGTATGAACTAAAGAAGCAAAAGAGGAAATCGATTAAGTATGTGAAGAAGCGTACTTACTTGGGGCTGGGCTTGTTGCGGCTATACGGCACGAAGCCGTAGAATCAAGTTTTCGAGAGCGTAGCCTGGAGGATGGACTTGGCCCAGATTGCCACCTCCGCCTTGGTGAGCTCGAAGGTGCTCGTCCGGGTGCAGTCACGAGCTCCACCCAAGTAGCACATCTTGTGTGCTCGCTCCTGAAGCGGGAGAACTCGGCGCTCCACCCAGCAGGCGATCAGATCGTCCTTCCGGAGTCCTTGATCGACCAACTCCTGCAGGCGGTCATCTACCAGGTTGATGTCGTTGATCGTCTTCTTGGGGTTGTAGCCCCAGTTCCGCATCTCGGTGGGGGGCATGTTCTGGAACTCGGGCATCTTGATCAAGTCCAATGGCTTCTCGCCTGGCGCTGCAGTTGGATTCTTGACGTACAAGAATCCCCTCTGCCACTTCCGGCAGGTATCCAGTCCGAGTACCCGCGGGTGGCTACCCATTGACGTCTGAAGCATCATCGTTGCACCCGTTTGAGTCATAAACCAAGGTATGTGGAGAAGCTCCCTTTTAAGCCTCTCCCTCCTAGGAGGGGAAGAAGAGGAAGAAGAAGAAGAGGAGGAGTAAAAAGAGAGAGGTAACTGTATCTCCCCCTAAGCATGTTGCTCATATTACAGCTTTTTCTGATGAGTCTTAACTGGATGATTTTCCTATGCCTGATATTTATGAAAGTGATCATGATTGGGAGAAACACACTACTTTTGATATTGAAAATTTGTTTGGTACCAATTCTGAAAATGATGATAATAATTGTTGTACTATTAGAACAATCCATGTTCCTCCCAATGATGATATAGAAAGCTCTAAACTTGTGGATGATGTGTTTGAAAATCCCTTTGCTATTGGTGATTATATGATTGATACATCTCCTCCTAGTAAAAATGACGATATGTTTACAAATGAACGCATTTTGGAAGACAACTATTTTATTGCTTGTGATGATACTATGCCTCCAATAGATTATGATTGCAATGATGAATATGATATTTTTAGTCCATCTACTATTGAGGAGAAAATTAATTATGATTTCAATATGCCTCCAGTCTTTGATAATTATTATAAAGAAAGTTATAACATAGGCTATAATTATAATCATCCTCATGAAAATTATCATAGTTATGGTGGGATTACCCAAAAACATCTCTTTAATATGCAACTTGTCTATCATGTTCGGGTTCTTTATGATAATCCTACTCCCGTCGTTATTAATAAGAATGACTATGCTTATGTGGAGAGTAATAATTCTTTTATGCATGTGGCTCATGATAAGAATGTTTCATGTGATAGTTATAGTATTAATTTTATTCATGATGCTACTGAAAGTTATTATGAGAGAGGGAAACATGATTTTATGCATCTCAACAATATTAAGTTTCCTCTCTTTTTGTTTAAAATTTTGAAGTTGCACTTATTTTGCTTTCCTATGCTTGTTGCTTTGTGTTTTCATGACTTGTTTTTCTGCAAGATTATTTTTCATAGGAAGTGGGTTAGACTCAAATGTGTTTTATGTTTTCTTCTTAATCCTCTCTTATTGTGCTTCAAATCTTATTCTTATGTGACCATCTTTTAAAAATCATTGTGCCTAGCTGAAAGGCGTTAAAGAAAAGCGCTACCGGGAGACAACCCGTTTTATTTCTCTGTTTTCAACCCGTTTTCTTTCATTTTCTTTGGTGTGCTTTGCACCGGGGTGTTGTATATTTCCTTAGCAACCCCTCTGGATCTTTTCTTTTGTGTTTTTATTGAGCCAAGTAATGCCTCTAGTGGAAAGTTGAGGCTATATTTCGGATTTCTGCGCAGGAAACAAATTTCTGCTGTCCACTGTTAATTCCGTTAAAACTCACAGAAAATTCAAAATGACCTGAGCTTTTCTGTTCTTAATCCTGAGTCAACTTTTATTAGAAAACCACTTTTTGATTTGAGCAACATAAGATTTTTGAAAAAATCGATCTTTACCTGTTATTCTGTTTTGACAGATTTCTGACATTTCTCGCATTTAAATCTTAATCTCTTTCTTTTGGTGTTTTTTTGAGAAAAAGAGTTTTGAAAGAAGTTGTGACAATAGCTAATGTGTTTTTGAGTGTTAGACTTGTGTTTAAACTGAACCATCTGAATTTATTATTTCAAATGCACTAACGTTGCTAATGAAGACTGTGAGAATTTTGATGTGAAGGAAGTTTTTAAGGGTCAATAGAAGAGGATGATATGATGTGATCAAGAAGAGTGAAGCATCTAATCTTGGGGATTCCCAAGGCATCCCCTTCTTCATCAATAATTTATCAGGTCACTTCTAGTGAAACTATATTTTTATTCGGTCACATCTTATGTGCTTTACTTGGAGCATCTTTTATTTTTGCTTTCAGTTTGTTTAGTTTTGATTGCTGTAGTTCATGGTTGGATCTTATCATACTTGTGTGGGAGAGAGACACGCTCTGTTTTCATTGCTTAGAACACTCTAGTTTTCATTCTTATTGTTCTGTGAGTGTTCACTTTTTGCTAGTACTGCGTTTAGCCTCTGTTTTCATGCATCTCTTATCAGAGATGTTAGTTTTAGTAGTGTTATGTGAGTACTCTCATGTTTGCTTTCTGTAGCATTTGGATTTTTTTTTGTTAAAGCATGTTTTGTATGGTGCTTGGTTGGGAATAGAAATGCTTATGTGGTAGTTGGTATAGTGGAAAAATTTGCATGGTCTTGTAGATCACTAAACTGCTTCACTTGAATCACTGTTGTTGTTTTCAGATATTAATTTGCTTAATGGATAAACGGGAAGGACCAGTAAATATAAACTTTTAATGACTGGTCTAAGAAACTTGAAGTTGTGCCACACTTAACAATGGTATATGATTGCTACAAGCGATAAATTTCTGATCGGCCTTTTGTTACGCGCTACGGTCGGGGTAGCTAACAGTGACTTGTCACTGTCACGGACCCTCTTGGAGTGATTTGCATTGTGCCTTGTAAGATGATTTTCTTGCTGCAATCTTTTAACTTGTGAGTCTATGTTGCGGTTCCTGGCACTTCCACCATCCATATTTGCTAGCCTCTTCGGTACTGTGCATTGCCCTTTCTCACATTGAGACTTGGTGCAAACTCCGCCAGTGCATCCAAATCCCGTGGGAGGACTTTGTTCTCCTACGCATAAGCCCATATATTCTTCCTCAAAACAGCCACCATACCTACCTATCATGGAATTTCCATAGCCATTCCGAGATATATTGCTGCACAACATCCACCTCCATTATGTTACTTGACGATGACCTTCATGGTTATTTATGCATACTGCTACACTGGCAGGAGCATGCAGTTGGATACATCAGAGATATTCCATTATGAGTTATGAGTATTAAAAGTGTGACGATTCATTGTAATATAGGATGTTGCCCCTACTGGTAAGGATATATAAAATAAAAAATTGAAAAAGCCCAAAAAGAAAAAAAGGGCCAAAGAGAGAATAAAGAGAGAGGGGGCGCATCACTATCCTTTATACCACACTTGTGCTTCATGGTTAGCACCAATATTTCATTTTGGCGAGAGTTTTCATATTATCATTCATTCATAACTATGTGGGGAACTTTACATTATAGAACTTGGCTTGTATATTCCAATGATGAGCCTCCTCAAATGAGCTCTAGGTCTTCGTGATCAAGCAAGTTGGATGCAACCCAACTAGTTCCATTGGAGAGCTTTCATACACTTATAGCTCGATGTGCATACGTTGTGTGGCAATCCCTACTCCTTCCATAGCTTCGGTTGTAAGACTTTCTCTTGTCTAATGACCACTTCCAGCTTTGTGAGCCTTTCTTCCATTAACCTTCCAAACCCCCCATAATGTTCTCTTTGCCATAACATCCTGGTGCCAGGGACCAACGCAGAACACTTGCTTGTTTTTAGTGCGCAAATAGTTTAAGATTCAAGCATTGCATCGTGTGGAAAGCTTGACTTGATCCTAACAGGGGTTGTGAAGATTGTTTGACGTGCATGATATTGTTGTTCTTGAAAGCTTAAATCATATCTAATAAACTTTGCACGGTTGATAGTATATTAACACTGATTCATTAAAAGTTACTTCTTTCTTCTTTGTTTATGCATTACTTGTTGATATCAAATATAGATCACAGCTTTAGTTCATTTGATCCTAGTTTACATGCTCTACATTACATATTATGATCAAGATTGTGTGGTAGCATGTCACCTCAGAAATTATTTTGTTTTATTGTTTACCTACTCGAGGACGAGTAGGAACAAAGCTTGGGGATGCTTGATACGTCATAAACGTATCCCTAATTTCTGATGTACCATGTTGATATTATGCCAATTGCTATATGTTTTCCGTATGTTTTCCTACGTTTTCTTATGTTTTCCGAGACTAACCTATTAACAAGATACCACAGAGCCAGTTCCCTGTCTTCTGCTGTTTTTAGTTTCTAAAAAGTTGTTCTGGAAATATTATCCAAATTGGAAAATTTGAAAGCCAGAAGTTTTAAAAGTCCTGGAAGCTTCCAGAAGTCCCGAAGAGCCCCGGAGGGGGGGCCATAGGGTGGCCACACCATGGGGTGGCGCGGCCCCCCGGCCGTGCCACCTAGGGGTGTGGGCCCCCTGGCCACCTTCCAGCATCGCCCTTTCGCCCATATATACTCCCTGATGCATAAACCCTAGAGGAATCGACGTTTTCCACAAAATACATCTGTAGCTCCGTCGCCGCCATCGACAAGTTTCTGGGGACAGATATCTGTTCTGGCACCCTGCTGGGACGGGGAAGTACCCCCGGAGGCCATCTCCATCGACTCCACCGCCATCTCCACCGTCGTTGCTGTCTCCTATGATGAGGAGGGAGTAGTTCTCCCCCGAGGCTGAGGGCTCTACCGGTAGCTATGTGTTTCATCTCTCTCTCCCATGGTGTGATCGTGAGCTTTGTAATCTAGTTGAATTCATAGATATTATTCTTCATCTATTATGCTACTCAAGTGGTTTTTGTTATGAGATCTCCGTAAACACTTTGATCACGGTGTAAAGGTGACAGTGTGTGCGTCATGTGGTTTAGCATTATATTTATATTTTGTGTTGGATAACCCTATGAAATTGTGGTGTTTGCGTGGAACCATCTGGGTCCCATGGTGATAGCATGGGGGTTACTTGGTTGGGAAAGTGCTTACTCTGAGGGGCGCTGTTACAGCCCTACGCAACGATTGGTGTTTGTTATTCGACCGGAGAGTGGTTCGGAGTAGCATAGTGAAGAAATGATATTTATGCATTCAATTATGCTTTCATTGTTGAGAGTGTCCACTAGTGAAAGTAGGAGCCCTAGGCCTTATTTCCAAGCATTGAAACACCTTTTCCGCCTGTTCTGCTACATGTTTGCTTGCTGCCATTTTTATTTCAGATTGATGTTATCACTTATTATCATCCATATTACTTGCATTTTACTCTCTCGTCGCCGAACTAGTGCACCTATATACCTGACAAATTTATTGGGTGTGTTGGGGACACAAGAGACTTCTTGTATCTTGATTGCAGGGTTGCTTGAGAGGGATATCTTTGACCTCTACCTCTCTGAGTTCAATAAACCTTGGGTAATCGACTTAAGGGAAACTTGCTGCTGTTCGACAAACCTATGCACTTGGAGGCCCAACACTGTCTACAAGAATAGAAGCGTGCGTAGACATCAGACTTCTGGATGCTTCCGGGACTTCTAAGACTTCAGGCTTTCGAATCGTCCAATTCCGAGAATATTTCTAGAACAACTTTTCTGAAACTAAAAAAGCAGAAAACAGGAACTGGCTCTGTGGCGTCTTGTTAATAGGTTAGTCCGGACGATCGATAAAAATGGCATGAAGTGTAAGAAAAACATGTGGGAAACAACATAAAAACAACATGGAACATCAGAAATTAAGGATACATTTATGACGTATTAGGCTACCAAACAGTTCTTTCTAATGTTCTCAACTTTGTGGTTCCATCTTTACCAATCCTATTTTTCTAATGTGTTTTTCTTTCTGCATATAGCATACGGAGATAAAGAAAAAAGCTGGTGAAAGCGAAGATTTGTTAGATAACGCCGAGTGGAGCAAAAGGTGAAAGTATACCTTGAGGCTTTGTTAAGGTACACAAAGTCTTTATTACCACGACATGGCCTACATGCTTATTTTCCAATGCTATGTTTGACATCTCCTTCACTACCATTCAACGCTCGGGCCAACGCTTACACCGGCTGGCGAACCTACTTGGTTGTCGTGACCCTGAGTACTGCTCACCGTCGCAGTCTAGGTCGAAGTCACCTTCTGACCCTGCGGTTGATCCGGACGATGAGTTTGAGGATGAGACTACCTCCACGGCTGGTGATGTGGTATGACCTTAACCATGTAGTACTTTTTTTGCCCATATTGTGTGCAGTTCTTTTTTATTTGACCTGAACCATATACTTCTACTTGTTTCGAAGGCGAGATTTCCGGATGACATGACATTGCAGGAGGCTAAGAAACAGTCTGCTTAAATGCTGAGGAAGAAGACCAGAATTCACCGGTTCACACCAGATGACTGGGTCAACAAAGGAAAGGAGCAACATGTTGAGGAGGAACGACCATGGAGGTTAGCTACGATTAGGAGGATGAGGATTACCGATGATGACGGTGAGGACAATGAGGAAGAAGAGCAGCCGCCACCGTTGAGGAGGCAGAAGATTCCTACGAAGAGGGGTCGTGCACGAAAGTAGAAGCCGTGTCGAACATGTCATGAATTTGTTCTAGTGGACTTATTATATTTGAAATTGAAGTGACGTCGCACCTCTACCTATCTTGTTATATTTGAACTTGTTCTAGTGTAGTTGTACCTTCCTTGTTATGTTTTAACTAGTACCTCCTGCACATGTCATGAATCTGGTTGAGAATTTTAAATGTGGTTTATTTTTTAAAATCTTGTTGATACATGTGAAGTTTTTAAAATCTCGTTTTCTGTCAAATACAACACATGTAGCGTCTAGCAGCTAGGAGTGAAGCTTGTGCGGCGCCGTAGCCTAGTCTACATGTACAAAAAAAAGCTTCCCGAGAGCAGACACGAGCATGCACGCTCGAAAAACGAGGCTCTACAAAATGACTTATCGTTTTTCGAGCGTGTGTGCTCGTGTCTGCTCTCGGGTGCTCTCGGGTGTTGTCTGAGAGCTAAATATTTGATGAAAAAACCTTCTGTAACATCCCAAATTTTTGCTACATTAGGGTGTGTGGTGTTGTGTTCATGTCATACATGCATGAAAACAAGAGTTTAAACCATGTTTGAAACAATTTAAATTGTGTTTTTAAATGGTTTGAGAAAACTCTCACAAATAGTACTTATTTTGGTTTCCACAATGTTGTACTGAAAAATATTTCATTTTCATCAAAGCTACATGTGGTGAGTTTGCAATTTTTACAAGGTTTCCAAAACATATTTTGGTTAATTTTTCTGAGATCATTTAGGTCCCCAAACTTTCAATTCCCTCTCTCTTTTAAAACCTCAGAAGGACTTCTTTGTAAATTTCAGAAACTTCAGGGGTGTTTCGCAATTCCCTTTTCTTTTTTCCTTTCTTCTAGCTCTGGCCAGAAGGACGAGGACGATGGTGAGGTGGCCGCTGCCACCTCCTGCTTCCAGTTGCGAGGGGATGAGGACCCCCTGGAGACGTCCGGATCGTGCATACCCCGCAGAACCGCCTCCTCGCGTGCCCTTCTCTCTCTGCTCCTCTCTGCCGGAACCCAAACCCTAACCTGCCACGACCGCCGCTCGCCGTCGTCTCTCCGGCAGTCCCCGTGACCCGTTGAGCTTGCGAGGAGTATCTCCGTCGCCCTAATAGCCACCTCGAGTCCACAGAGAAGCCGCAGTGCCACGGGCATCCTGAATTTCATCATCTTCCCCGAAGCCGGCCGCCGCGCAATTCTCCACGCCGGCGACTATTCCGGCCTTCCCTCACCTCACCGTCAACGCCATCGTGCTCCACTCGCCACGGTGAGCCTCCCGATGGCCTCAGTTTATCCCCTCCCCCTCTGTAACTTCCACCCGACGAGCTCCGCCGGCCGCCGCCGCGCGGATGGACGCCGGCTAGCCTCCGGCCACCCAACTCCAGAGGCGTCGCCACCTTATTGCTCCCCGTGAGCCCCTCTAGCTCGTGGTACAACTTATTTCGCCTATAGCGCTCGAAATCGTTGGATTTCGTTTCCATCTGTGAAGATCAGAGCAAGGTGATGTCATGCCTGTGTCATGCTGACATCATAATTCTTGTTTTCTTATTTCCCGAAAATGATTAATAATTACAGGAAATGGTTAAATTTTGTAAATTCAATAAGTATTGTTTTATAACTCAGAAAAATATAAGAGAAGTATGGTTTTGTTTAGAAAAATGTAATCTACCCAAATATATCATTTTCACACATGTTTGAGAAAGTCCAAAAATGGCCTTTATTTAATGTTGTTTAATCATTTTAAAATGGAGAAAATAAGTTTTTGTTCACCAAAATTAGAAAATTAAAAGTTATATACCAAATTGCTCAAAATGACAAATGCAATCTAGTTATGATGTTTTCAAACCCATTTGAGCAACTAAAATTATACTCACTTTCATAATCACCCGAATTGCCCTCCGCGGTCTATTTCGGGCTAATTTTAGTAAAAATGCATAACTGACATAAGGACCATAGCAACCCAACGAACATGTTTAGGGCTTTATTTCAGTGCATTAACTTGCTCATGCATACATATTGTGCATTGCACCGATGCCATGTTTTGATTGTTGTTCTTCTTTTCGGTGTTTGTTCCCCCTCGGTAGAACGTGACTCCGAAGTGAAGGGCACAATCCAATGATGAATACTTGATCCTAACCGACAAGTCAAGCACTTATTCCTGAAGTCTTTATCTGGTTTTCTTATAACCAAGGCAAGCATAACCTCTTATCTGCTCATATATGGTTTTCGAAGTGTTTTGGATCTCGTATATTGCATGCGGTTCAAAGTATTTATGGTCTTAGATAGAGTCCTCCTATACTTGATGCATCGCCTAAAATATCCTGATCCACTGCTCCTAGCAGCTATAGGTTTGATTGTGCGCGCCTCGTTAAAGCCTGTGAGTCTTGCTTAGCCATGCCTAGTTGTGGTCTGATCCATCCGGTTGATGAATCTGGTCAATACGTGAATCTACTTTGTCAGGTTGTTGTGATTTAAATTATCTTTGATAACTTGACTAAATAACGGCATGGATGTGAGGCCACAATGGGTTGTGGCGTTTAGTCCTATTCATGCCCCTAGGAGCGAGTTCTCGCCTTCGAAGCCAAGACTGAGCGTGCAACCACATGAGCGAGCCAATGAACCTCGCCTGACTAACTAACTTGTTTAGCCACATCCATGAGTCACGTAGTTTGATCTTTCCATCTGCGTGTGAGTCAGAAAACGATTTGGAGAAAACTTAGGGCGTGACCGAGACAAGTGATGGACGTACACGGATCTTGATCCCGACTCACAGAACAGGTGCCGTCAGGAGGTGGCCAACTCCCTGTTAACAGGGTGGCCCTGTTTGGGTTGACTCATGGATAGGGTTACGCAAGGTAAAGGTCGGAGCCAACCACCCTCTGCCGCGCTCCCAAGGAGCGTACATGTGGCGTTAAGAGTCGGATGGTACGTGTGGGTAAAGTGTACCCCCTGCAGGGATGAATCTCCTCGAGAATCCGTGTCCACGGTTACGGACGACTTGGCAACGGATTCTGTGATCATAGATAACTTCAACGGAATGACTAAAACTTGTCAACCATGATTGAAGGGTGCCTCCTCGGAGATGCCGAGAGGGGTGATCCTTGTAGCATGAGATAGTGTGGGGATGAGAAGGACTTGGTGGAATACAAGAAGATGGTGATTACAGTAGTTGAGTAGCTTTCTCAACTGTTTTGAAAACACTCTCCGAGACGTGCTATTCTTCCTCGATTTGGAAAACAAAGATTGCTTTACGAAAAACAACCTTCATAAAACCTTTCTGAAGATAGCAGATATATAATAGGTTAAATAAGTCTTGTTGAGTACCTCCCGTACTCATGTTTGCTTCAACTTGGTTCAGGTGGAGTTCCTCAGTTCAGTGGTGTTTCGACGTGGACATCGACGAGTAGTTTGGGGTTCCCAGGTAGCAGCCTGGAATCTATGGGCTGGGACGTCGCCTTATGTTGCGGCCTCTTAGGCCTTTTTGGTTCTTGTTGATTAGCAACATAATTTGCCTTTCGTTGTCTGTAATGTTGGCTCGTGTGACCTCTGCTTGTAAGCTATACTCTAGTAATACCTGTTTAATAAAGCTTCATGTCTAGAGTGTTGCTTTGATCGGTTGTTGGTTTCGAGCTCATTGTTATACAGTTTTGGCTATGCCTGCATAGTTGTCGCAGTCGAGGGGTTGTGGAGCCGATGATCCATGTCCGAGCCCGCCTGTAGATGTGATCGGCCTGGGGCGAGGTAACCCCAGTAACCCTCGATTGTTGTTGCACTTTCTGGACACATAGCATCTCTGTATAGCTTTGGTCCCGTTTCCTTCAGTTTCATTCGATTCGTGGACACTTTGATATGCATAGTTGGTTATGACTAGCATGGATACAAGGAGTAGTAGACTGGGGATCCGGACTACGTGCCGATGAATCCAGTCTGCCTGCCGTTGTTTGTTGCGGCCGGGGCTGGTAACCCTGAAGCCCTTGTGAGTCCATGGCTAGGAGCACATAACAGTATGTATATCTCTGGGTCCGGGGTCGTGACAGGTCATGGTATCAGAGCAGGACTGCCTATAGGAAAACCTTACTGCTTGGTCGATGTTGAGTCTAGAGTTTGTGAAAACTGTTTTGAAACTTCAAATGATTGTGAAAACCTTCTTAGGATTCTTTTTACTCCTTATCTGGTATCGCTCTAACTCTGGGTCACCTTATCTGTTTTGTTTTGAAAAGGTTTTGCTATCTCTTCTAGTCATTCAAAACCTAGGTGCCTTCTTTGGCAATGACGTTCTTTTACCCAAGTTGACCTGGTGTTAAAGTTTCTAGAGTCGTGTGTGTTTCATGTTCCGTTATCTCATAACTGGGAGATTTCCTTTCCATCACAATCTCTCAAAGTTGTGTGGGTACCACATACTCCTGTTCTAAAGTCTCAAAATCCCGAACCCCGAGATTTCCTTTTCATCTCGAATGTATTTGTTATCCCCTGCTCAAGTTCCTCCGGAGTTATGTTTTAAAGATACCTCGTAATTGCTATTCGTAGTGTTCCTTAAGACACTAAGATAGTAGTTACTCCTTTCTTTGGGTTTCTAACCCTCGGACTTGAATCGAAGGTCCCGGAATGTGCTGAATTGCAGTGGGTTGGATCGTGTGGTTTCATAACCATGTGATGCTCACGCTATCAATACAGGATGCTGACCTTTAACCCAAGTTCTGTTTCTTTGAGTCCTGAGGAATCTGTTTTACCTCAGGGTGGTTAGGAAATTCCAACTCTCATAGCCGTAGGCTTTCCTTTGGAACAAAAAAGGGATCACAACAAGAGTGTTCTTTATGATTCCCATATCCTTGTTCTTGACTCTACTATACCTCTCGTCTTAGCATGGGTTATACAAATGAGTATGACTTTGTGCATCCAACGTGACCTCAGGATTTTCCAAGAGCACGTTCATCCTTGCTTGCTTCCAAACCTCATCTACTGTTTGGAATACAAGTTGCATATGTGTGTTGGATTCTTCCAATGCATTTGCTCCTGTTTTCTGTCAAAACATTCCACCTTGGGATGTCAGGAGAAACAAACTCCAGTACCTCGTTCATTTCTAGGACCAGGTCAAAGTTTTGTAATCCACAAATTAGAGAAGTTTCATAAGCTTATGTTCTGTTCCACCTTCGAGTATCACACTCTTTCCTATCAAGAGGCTGTGTTGAGTTTCATGGCCATATTGATGAAGTGGTGCTCCTACACGTTTTCACTCACCCTTCCTCCAAGCCTGAAATGCTCGAGAAGGTTGGGTGTGTACCGATGTGTGCATAAGATATTCTTAGCAATTTCTATTGCTTTGAAAAATCTCAGAAACATCTGTATCCTTCTTAGCACTATTGGTCACCCGATCCCTACTTAAAGTTGATTGTGTTACCAAATCCGTTCATTTCGGTTCACATTCTTGGTCGGATAGTTAGGTTCATGCCGAAGCTCTCAAGACCATGTCAGTTGCTTTGAAAAGCAAGATTCCTTCCAAACTCCGAGATATACCGGTGAGTTGTGATATTCTTGTTGTCTTTCTAGAAGTATCACCAGGTGGTTACCTGACCGTGGTGTCTAAACAAGGGGTAGTTTGAACCATTCCTTTCTCCAATAAACTACGCTAGACATCCTGGACTAGTTGGTTGAGCTTAAACAATAACTTGGAGAGTTGAAAGACAATGGCTCTGCCTAACTTGATCCTCTGTTAAGGGATGTCTAGTTTCCTTTGTGTTGAAGCATGATAGTATATCCTTAGTGGACATGCTATCATCCCACCTTGATTGATTTGGGCTATCCTCAGATCAAGTCCAGGTTCAAGGACTGTCTTGATGGTGTTTTCACTCATGGTGTTTGGCCCAAGTACACCTTCATGTCCTCCAGTCTGACCAATACATTGCCTCGTTCATGTATCATATGAACCCCTCTTCTTGGAGTGTTATGATAAGGTGTTGTCGAGCCCATCGATGACATTCCTATTTTCCCCAAGTTGCAAGAGGTTCATGTTGAACACTGGGCACTAATGTTGGAAACTTTCGAGAACCATCTTTGTTTCATTACGAAGATTGTGTTCTGGATGTTCGAAGTGGCTTACTCCGGTCCATGTGCTTATGGTGAAAGCTGCCGTCATGGATTCGAGTAAAGTTTTCTTGTTCCCTCGGGAATAATCCCCAGTCGGTCATTCATGTGTGGAGTATTCTTGAGATGGTTGGTTTTTACCTCCATTCACTTAAAGAAGTTTGCATCCACGCTAAGCCACTGACTGGTTTTCCTTGAGAGAAGAAGTTCAAGATCTTGGTGATCTTTGTTATCATCTTCCCAACAAGGGCTCTGATGTGTTTTGTTGCAAGTAATCCATGTAGGTGCAACCACCTTCCACAAGTTGCTAATACATGAGTTCTGCAATCTCGCTCATCTTCTTGAGTGTGGAATCGTAGTCCATATCTTGAGAATCTAGCATATGTATCTCAATTGTACCCGGTACAATTCTGTTGATCAGACATATTGAGTTGAGCTATCAACCCACTAGCCAGAGCTGAATCTCAAGCTGCAACGATGGTTGGTGTTTCCTCAAGGGTATTGAATTAGGTATTTTCAAAATCCGGCATGGTTGATGTTGTGGTTGACACAATTAGCCCGAAGGCCTAATGTCATATCTCTTTGAATCCGTAAGAACAACCACTCTCCCTGAGAATTCTTGTCTGGCTTATTCTAACAAGTTTCCTCCCCATTCTTCCAACCCGGAGTTTTACATTTACTTGATGACCTATAGAAGGCTTGTCGTGACCCTGCTGTCGGTATCTAGAACATCCAACAGAACCTGGAAGTTGATTCTTCCAATTTCTCTTTGTCGATCCTCCAAACCTTTGTTTCAGTGGAAACAAGTTCATCAGGAGAACATCTCTTGGTGTTTCGTAACCGCCGTTGATCAGATCCCTTTTTGAAGTTGTTAGTACCTAAAGTTCTGTTCATCTCACACATTGTGTGAATTTGTCAGTCACTTCAGCCCATGGGGTCTTAACCATGTGGTAAACGTATTGCTACGTCAAATCCACATTAGGAAAGAGATTCCCTATTTCCTCCGGTGCTTCAATCACCGTTGGTTACCCATCCTTATGGTGTGACCAAGAGTTCAGCCTTCCTTATGGTGTTCCACCTTATCTTGGTTACTCATCCTCCGATGTGAAGTAAAATCATAACCTTTAACAAAGATCTCGACAAACTTTGACGGAATGAAAGTTCCTTCATCTTCCATGTCCATTCCGAAGAGTGAACATGATTCCTTATCAAACCTTTATCTTTAATGCATGATTCCAGCGTGTTTCATGTTCTTCCCCGTCCATGGGTATTACTTTGTGGTATCCAAGACCATCCTCTCCATCTTGGTTTTCTGTTTGAAGAAACCTCGATGTCATAAGTTGTCCAACCTTTATTTTCCAAAAGGATTTAAAGTCTTGTGCAAAGCTCATATTCTAAATCCTTTCAGGAACCATCGTCCATAAACTTGAAACCTTCTCCTACTCCCTCCGTTATCTTGATGTGTTTCATGCTTGTTAACTCAACAGTTCTTTACGAACATTCCTCTCATGAGTTAACCATGAGATACTCGATCTTCGTGAAGATCAGTTCCTAAGAAGTTTCCCTGTACCTAAGGTGTAGCCGCTGGAGATCTTCGCAAGTGCTACGGGAAGAGAACCGTAAGGTTCGAGAAGATCATTCAAACCGGTGTTCCTTCTTTCTTCCTCCTTCGGGAATCTCGGGACGAGATTCTTGTAAGGGGGGTAGATTTGTAACATCCCAAATTTTTGCTACATTAGGGTGTGTGGTGTTGTGTTCATGTCATACATGCATGAAAACAAGAGTTTAAACCATGTTTGAAACAATTTAAATTGTGTTTTTAAATGGTTTGAGAAAACTCTCACAAATAGTACTTATTTTGGTTTCCACAATGTTGTACTGAAAAATATTTCATTTTCATCAAAGCTACATGTGGTGAGTTTGCAATTTTTACAAGGTTTCCAAAACATATTTTGGTTAATTTTTCTGAGATCATTTAGGTCCCCAAACTATCAATTCCCTCTCTCTTTTAAAACCTCAGAAGGACTTCTTTGTAAATTTCAGAAACTTCAGGGGTGTTTCGCAATTCCCTTTTCTTTTTCCTTTCTTCTAGCTCTGGCCAGAAGGACGAGGACGATGGTGAGGTGGCCGCTGCCACCTCCTGCTTCCAGTTGCGAGGGTATGAGGACCCCCTGGAGACGTCCGGATCGTGCACACCCCGCAGAACCGCCTCCTCGCGTGCCCTTCTCTCTCTGCTCCTCTCTGCCGGAACCCAAACCCTAACCTGCCACGGCCGCCGCTCGCTGTCGTCTCTCCGGCATTCCCCGTGACCCGTTGAGCTTGCGAGAAGTATCTCTGTCGCCCTAATAGCCACCTCGAGTCCACAGAGAAGCCGCAGTGCCACGGCCACGGGCATCCCGGATTTCATCATCTTCCCCGAAGCCGGCCGCCACGCAATTCTCCACGCCGGCGACTATTCCGGCCTTCCCTCACCTCACCGTCAACGCCATCGTGCTCCACTCGCCACGGTGAGCCTCCCGATGGCCTCAGTTTATCCCCTCCCCTTCTGTAACTTCCACCCGACGAGCTCCGCCGGCCGCCGCCGCGCGGATGGACGCTGGCGAGCCTCCGGCCACCCAACTCCAGAGGCGCCGCCACCTTATTGCTCCCCGTGAGCCCCTCTAGCTCGTGGTACAACTTATTTCGCGTATAGCGCTCGAAATCGTTGGATTTCGTTTCCATCTGTGAAGATCAGAGCAAGGTGATGTCATGCCTGTGTCATGCTGTCGCACCCTGGCTTCTAAGGGATACTCATCGTAAGAACTGGATAGCAGGTGCTTGGATTATGGGGCATAACTGCTCCCACGTCCCAGCTTCCTGGTAGGCCTGCGCTTATGCGCGACAACACAAGCCCTGCTATTCCACCGTCGATGTAAACTATCCACTAGAAGTCATAGGCACTACTGTCGACGTACTTCATATCAATCACGCACTGTACGTCAACGGCTTTGAACGAATGATGATCACAACATATCTCTAAGACACAAAAGATTGAAATAAGGTTGCAACTGGCCTTCACTAAGGCAGAAATAGCAAATACAATCATCCAGAGGACACATGTCCCAACATAGCATTCATTACATCAGCGGAAGCAATCAAAGGTGTCTGAGTACAGACAAATCCAACAGGCTTAAGAAGCCGGAGAAAATAAAGAAGACGAAGCCCATCCACGTAGGTCCTGGATCCAGCCCTGGTCCAGCTAACTACTCGTCTGCAGTCTCGTCAAACTCCACGAAGTAGCCATCCTGGTGGTCATCGTAGCCGTAGTCGTAGTCTGCGTAAACCACAGCCCCAACGGGGTCAGTACATCCAAGTACTGGCAAGCAAGACTCACAGTTCACCAAAGTATAGCCCCTCAACACCAGCACAGATGACTTGGTTCAACGGAAAGAAGGGGATATATATAATGATGCAACTGGCTGCGCTAACCAACTACAGAGATTCTATCATATCCAACTATCAGAAAGGGGATAAGATCGGGGGGGTTGTAACCAACTGAAAGATAACATCAAACAAACCCATCCTGGATCTCGCCCCTTATCCAAAGAAGCAATCCGAGGATAACTCACACAGTTGTATTAAGGATGGATCAAATTATTGTGTCATCAACCTATTACTAGTCAAGTTATTAATCATGGGGTGTAACATGTTTGATCATTATGTTTAAGTTGTCCTGAGTACTTGTTAGCCAGTACTTTCACCAAGTAGTCCATAACCGCGGAAAACACGGCTTCTCGAGAAGATTATCCCTGCAGGGTTGCACCAATTTGGCCGTACACGTATGAATAACCCGCCAGATGGGATGCCTCCCACCAAGCGGGGCACTCAACACAACTCAACTCTTCTCCGCATCAAGCCCAAAGCACCTTGGGCGCACGGCTAATCAAGCCCCGAAGAAAAGGGACCCTCATAGCACTCTAAGACCGTGTCCCCCTATATGCCGACTACAAAAGTTCCACCCTGCGCTGGGCTCGCATAAACATGCATGCGGCAAATAGAAAGCACGAACTAAATGAGATGATTTGGACGAGATGCGAATCGAATCAAATTGAGGGTGGCGCCCATACTCGCTTCCCACATGCGGGTAGTGCGCTCATCATGGATCAGTAGACAAGACACTTTTCCTATTAGGGTCGACACTAGCAGGCCTCAAAACCACACAGGGCCTCCTGCCGGTGCCTTATCATCAACATATTATTAACAGTAATAACATTGCATGATTGATTGATTGATTAAACATCGAGCCCCCCAGAACATAATGAAATATAGTAACTGAAAGTAACGGGTAACAGACTCGAGCAAAACAACCTAAGCATGCTAGTAAGACACGGGCTCAATCAATGGGGTTGTAGGAGGGGTGATGAGACAATATCAGGGTCAAAGGATTCATGTGATAGGTTCGTAACAGAAACATCTACCACTAAGGCTAGCAAGATATAGACAACGAAAAGTATCGGTAACCAGGGTTGAAAGGAACACAATGGTTCATGTGAGTGATAACTTGCCTGCAAACTCAACAGCTGGGTACTGAGCTAGATCCTCAGAAGGGGTGCTGTAAAGGTCGTCTGCCTCAACGTCGTCGTCTATTCGAGAAGAAGCAAACAAACACAACAGGAATGTAAACAATCATTGCCATGGCATTGTGCACAATCAATATGATGCATGCCAAATTAATAGTGCAGCAAAATAAATTGACTAACAAGATAGCACAAATTAAATGGACCCATATGCAAGGGTTGCATATGGAAAAGGATCCATTGAAATAAGTGGAACAAATGATCTACAATTATTTATTATGTGATAGTTGTTATCATGATGCATGCATGATGATGATGACAAGATAACAACAGATAACAATAAATAACAATGATAGATGCAAAGGAAAAGGAACAAAACAAGTTTAGAAATTATTTGTTAAGTTTGGAAAATTTTGGTTACTTAAACATGCCACACAAACAATTATTGTTTTCACCAATTTAAAGTGTGCAAAACAATTAGCAAAATTTATATTTGAAAAGAACATCAAATTTTAGTTGAATTACATGTTTCACATTTTGAAATTGGACTTTGGATTATTTAGTTATGAATTAAACAATATTAAACAAGTTTTAATTGAATTTAAAACAAGCTTAAATATTATTTGAATTTTATTTGTTCAAACCATAAATTCAAATTCACATTTGAGAAGTACATACTTTGGTGGTTTGAAAACATATTTTGCATGTTCAAAATATTTTATATTAAGCAAGTTATGATTTTTATCAAATTTAATTGAATTAAACAAGTATTAAATTATTTAGGAAATTTAAATTATTCAAACAATGAAACAAATTTTTTATTTGAATAGAACAGTCAAAAAGGTGTGAAAAACATATTTTATTTGACTTATTTGGAAATAGTATGAATTACTTATGAATTATTGCAAATTGCATTTGAATTATTCAAATTTGAATTTTAAATGTATTTTGAAAACTCAAAACAGAACACAAATAAGTTATTTGGAAAGATTATAAAATTTTGAACAGAAAACATATATAACTTTTAATTATCAGAATTATAGATTAAAAGTTATTGATTTTTGAAGTTAGGTGTTTATTCTGCCAATTAAAAGAATTAGAAAACAAAACAGAAAATGTTTTTGTTCTTTTGTTACAGCCACGGGGTCTAACCCCAGTCGCTGAACCGTGGGACCGTGGCCAACGTGGCGAAAACGCGCACGCGTGGCAACCAGGCCCGCTGACGGGTGGGCCACCGCGCGGGGGAGAAATTCTCCAAAAAGATTTGCGGCCGCGGGGGATCGATCCCGCGAGCTCGCGATGCAAACGAGCGCACTGAACCACTGCGATGTGGCGCGTCTGTTGTCAGTAACGGGGGCGCAGACAAGGTAAAGCGTGAAACGTTTAACTGAAACTCGAAACTGCGCGCGTTATCTGAACCTATCTGACGGATACTTGGTCGCCGTCGACGATCTGACGCCGGTGATGTGCCCGTGGTCGCTGCTAGGATGCAGATGTGCTCTGGACGCGGGCGTGCTTGCGTGCAAGACATAGAGGGAGGGAGGAGAGGCACGACGAGCTCACCGGCGGCTGTCGTCGTCGCAGAGATTCGTGGCAGCGCGGCGGCCGTCGACGATGGCGTGGATGGCGGCGGTGTTCTACGTCGTCCACGGACCAGCGGCGGTGTCCAACAGAGAGGTGGAGAGGTGGCGGTTTCGTTTCGGTGGCTACGGGTGGTGGAGGAGGTTCAGGTGGGCGGCGCCATGTCGATGTTCAGGGGCTCGCCGGCGGTGAGGAGTTTCAGAGAGGGAAAAACGGCGGCAGAGAGGGAAAATGGCGGCGCGGCGCGGGGAGCGAGGAACCCTAGAAGCTAGGGCACCTGCCGGGGGCTAGGGGCTGGTTATAAAGGCGAGGAGAGCGAGGTGGCGGCCGCCGGAGTCGCGCGGGGGGTGCGGTGGCGCTCGGGATGGCCTGCCGTACTTCAGAAAGAAGCTCCCGCACGAATCGCGAAGCGGTAAGCTGCTTAGGCGGGCTGGGCCTTGCGCGCGCGTTAGATAGAGTGGGCTGGGTAGGTTAGCTGTCGCGCGCGCAGCTGGTTTTTCTCCTTTATTCTTTTTTCTGTTTTTTTTTGCTGAAACAGTTTTTGGAAGAAAATGATAAGGTTTTGGACTTTAAAATTTTTGAGAAAATTCATGGGACCATGTTAGCTCAAAAGCTAACAGTTGGCAAAAGGATTTTTGAAAATTCAAACCTTTACATTGCTGTTTGGATTTGAATCCAAAATAATGAAATTTTCAATATTGATTAATATTAGAAAACAAAGTATTTTCAATAGGGTTTCCCCTAGGGTTTAAAATGATTTAAAGGATACAAATGTGTGGTGAACTTTAAGGTTTCAAAAGGTACTGGTTTTGAGACTTGGTTTGAATTTGAAAAATGATTTAGAAATATTTGATTGGATTAATGGTTTGATTAAACCAACAATTTAATAAGTGAAAAACAAGGAATAAAATGGTTGTTTTTATTTGTTATTTTTATTCCAAAAGTTGTAACAGAGCAAGTATGAAACATCCCTTAGAATGTTTGATTTCTTGTTTTAATTCAAGCAATGCATCATGTCATCATTTCATTGCATTTGTTTTATTATTGTTTGCATTGTTACTATTTGTTTTGCATCTGTTTTATCTTGTTTTCATAATTCAAACTCAAACAAATTCAAATGGTTAATTTCATACTTGCTCTGATACCATTTGTCGCACCCTGGCTTCTAAGGGATACTCATCGTACGAACTGGATAGCAGGTGCTTGGATTATGGGGCATAACTGCTCCCACGTCCCAGCTTCACAACATGAAAACACTTGGGATGATTTGAAAATTGGGATAGATCATGTTTGAATTAAATTCATTTAATTCTTGCTTAAACTTGTTAAATTCATAAATAATTTATTTGAAATCCTTTTGCAACAAGTGAAACATGTAATCCAACTAAAATCTTGTTTTCTTTTCAAATATAAACTTTGTTATCTATTTTGAACAATTTAACATGATGAAAACAAAAAAATGCTTGTGTGACACCTTTAAGTAACCAAAATTTCCTAACTTAATAACTGAAATTCCAAACTTGGTAAACCTTATTTCTATTTGTTCTATTGTTGTTATTTTGCTGTTTTCCTCATCCATGCATCATGCTAATTCACCTACACAAGTTGGTTAGTTATAAAACAATTAATTCAACCATAATTCATGGGCTTTTCAGGTGCAACTCAAATTGCATGTGGGTCCATTTAATCATGTTGTTATCTTGTCAACTAGTTTATTTCTATGCATCAATTAAATTGACATGCATCATCCCATTGTTTGTGCACTATGCCATGTTATTGATTGTTTATCTTTCTGCATTGTTTGTCTGCTTCTTCTCGGATAAACGACGACGTTGAGACCGACGATACTTACGACACCCCTTCTAAGGATCTAGCTCAGTACCAGGCTACTGGGTTTTGCAGGCAAGTTATCACTCACATGAACCATCGTGTTCCTTTCAACATTGATTACCGATACTTTCCGTTGTTATTTTCTGCTAGCCTTAGTAGTAGTTGTTTCTGTTACGAACCCATCACATGAATCCCTTAACCCTGATATTGCCTCACCTCCACTCCTATCACCCTTTGGTTGAGCCAGTGTCTGACTAGCATGCTTAGGTTGTTTTGCTCGAGTCTGTTACCCGTTACTTTCTGTTACTACTTCATTATGTTCTGGGGGCTCGATGTTTAATCAATCAATCATGCTAATGTTATTGTTAATAATAATTTGATGATAAGGCACCGACAGGAGGCCCTTTGTGGTTTTGAGGCCTGCTAGTGTCGACCCTAATAGGAAAAGGGTCTTGTCTACTGATCCATGATGAGCGCACTAACCGCATGTGGGAAGCGAGTATGGGCGCCCCCCTCAATTTGACTCGATTCGCATCTCGTCCAAATCGCCTCATTTAGTTCGGGTTTTCCATTTGCTGCATGCATGATCTTGCGAGCCCTTGGTACCCGGGTGGAACTTTCGTAGTCGGCATATAGGGGGACACGGTCTTAGAGTGCTATGAGGGTCCCTTTTCTTCTGGGCTCGATTAGCCGTGCGCCCAAGGTGCTTTGGGCTTGATGCGAAGAATGGTTGGTTGTGTAGAGTACCCCGCTTGGTGGAAGTGCATTTCCATCTGGCGGGTTATTCTTGCGTGTACGGCCAAATTGGTGCAACCCTGCAGGGATAATCTTCTCGAGAAGCCGTGTTTTCCGCGGTTATGGATTACTTGGTGAAAGTACTGGCTAACAAGTACTCAGGACAACTTAAACATAATGATCAAACATGTTACACTCAATGATTAATAACTTGACTAGTAATAGGTTGATGACACAATAACTTGATTCACCTTTAATACAACTGTGTGAGTTATCCTCGGATTGCTTCTTTGGATAAGGGGCGAGATCCAGGATGGGTTTGTTTGAAGTTATCTTTCAGTTGGTTACAATCCTCGATCTTATCTCCTTTCTGTTAGCCGGAAGTGGTAGAATCTCTGTAGTTGGTTAGCGCAGCCAGTTGCAGCATCTTTTATATCCCCTCTATTCCGTTGAACCCAAGGCATCTGTGCTTGGTGTTGACGGGTTACACTTTGGTGAACTGTGAGTCTTGCTTGCCAGTACGTTTATGTACTGACCCCTTTGGGGCTGTGGTTTCCGCAGACCTACGTTTCCGAGGATCTACATGGTGGCTACTACGTGGAGTATGACGAGACTGCTGACGAGTAGATAGCGGACCCGGGCAGGATCCGAGACTTCGTGGATGGGCTCCGTCTGTTTGTTTCCGGCCTCTTAGGCCTATTTGGTTCTTGTCTGTACTCAGATATGTTGAATGCTTCCGCTGTGATGTAATGATGTATTGTTGGGACATGTGTCCTCTGAATGATTGTATTTGCTATCTCTGCTCTAATGAGAGCTATTTGCAACTTATTTCATTCTTTTATATCCTTTTTCGTCCGTTGAACCCAAGGCATCTGTGCTTGGTGTTGACGGGTTACACTTTGGTGAACTGTGAGTCTTGCTTGCCAGTACGTTTATGTACTGACCCCTTTGGGGCTGTGGTTTCCGCAGACCTACGTTTCCGAGGATCTACATGGTGGCAACTACGTGGAGTATGACGAGACTGCTGACGAGTAGATAGCGGACCCGGGCAGGATCCGAGACTTCGTGGATGGGCTCCGTCTGTTTGTTTCCGGCCTCTTAGGCCTATTTGGTTCTTGTCTGTACTCAGACCTGTTGAATGCTTCCGCTGTATGGTAATGATGTATTGTTGGGACATGTGTCCTCTGAATGATTGTATTTGCTATCTCTGCTCTAATGAGAGCTATTTGCACTTATTTCAATCTTTTGTGTCGTAGAGATCTGTTGTGATATCAGTTGTTCAACGCCGTTGACGTACCATGTGTGTATGGTTTGAAGTACGTCGACGGAAGTGCCTTTGATCTCTAGTGGATAGTTTACATCGATGATGGAATAGCAGGGCTTGTGTTGTCGCGCATAAGCGCAGGCCTACCAGGAAGCTGGGACGTGGGAGCAGTTATGCCCCATAATCCAAGCATCTGCTATCCAGTTCGGCCCGATGAGTATCCCCTAGAAATCAGGGTGCGACAAATGGTATCAGAGCCTGTCTGCCTGTAGGATCCCTTTTTACTGGTCGCAGTTGAGTCTAGAAACTATTTTGTAGCTATATAGGAAAAATGAAACGTGAGAGTAGGAATTCTGTTCTTTTTCTTCTTTTCCCCACCCTCCCTCCCCTTTTCTGGTAAGGAAGTGCAACGTTGTTTTTCCCTTCTCATCTAAACTTTCAAGTTAGGATTTCACGTATTCTGGTTTCTCTAGGATGGTTATATCTACTAGACCATAGGAATGGAGGTGGTTGTGACATGATTTATCATGTTGCCTACTCACGATTGAGAACGGAGGCATGTAAGCCCCGGAAGCAAATCCTCTATTCCTTAAGCAGTAGATATTGATCCTTTAGAAGCCCGGATGGGTTTTCCGTAGTACCTCAGGAGTTTTGTTCTCGTTTTCCCGGTGTTGCTTCGTTATCCTGTTCTTCTCAACATCCTTTTCGTCCGTTGAAATCTTGTTGTTGTTTTCCAGTTCAGTTCTTCTACCGGCGTCTAATCAAAACTTCCTAAATATCAAGTCTATCTGGCCAGAAAGGTTGTTGTTGTTGTTGTTGATTCTAGGCTATGAGAGCTGGCATTCCTATCACCTGGGGTTGTTTCGAGGAAGCATTTCTGAATCACCACATTCCAGATAGTCTAATATCCAAATGAGTCAAATTCTATCCAGCTATACACCCTCAATACAAAACCTCTCCCTTTACTTGAAAATGTACCGGTGGTTTCCAAATTCCCTGATATCTTTCCAGAAGAGTTGCCAGGAATTCCTATTGTTTTGAACTTCCAGTTAAACTATCCAATGTGCACGATGTGTTTCACGTGTCACAGCTCAAGAAGATCTTCCCAAGAAGTATCCGAACCTTTTCTTTTCTCAGTAGGAATCTCGGGGCGCGATTCCTTCAAGGGGGGGCGTTTTGTAACATCCCAAGTCTGAAAAATAGCCTTTAGAATGTTTGCTCTCTGTTATTTTATGTTTTGCATCATGGCATCATGTTGATTGCAATTGTTTTGTTTGTTTTCCATTTGCTTTTCTCTGTTTTCATTTGTTTTCCAACTGTTTTCATTTGTTTTCCTTTGTTTTCTATTTGAATTTCAAACCAAAATTCAAACCCTTTGTTTCATCCTTGTGATGTTACAATTTCCAAAATGTTATTTCAAATAAAAACAACCAAATTGTTTTCTTTTTATTCCAGAAAGCTCACTTGTTAAGTTAATGGTTTTAATCAATCAATTGTTTCCAAATCACATTCAAAAATTCAATACATTGTATAAACAACACCCAATTGGAAAATTATGAAAATTACCAAAACAATCTAATCTTTTGTTTCCAATTATTTCCATGTTTGATCAACTAATATGGTGCTTTTGTTTCGAATAAATAAATTCCCAAATTGCTTTCAAACTCAAACCCAAATTCAAACAGCACCCAAAGTTTCCAATTCATGAAAACTACCAAACCATTCCACTAAGTTAACCCAAGTTAATAATAGGGTTACCCTATTAAATTTGATGTTTTCCAATAATTAATCAATTAAGTTGCAAATTATTTAAATTCCAACCAATTGACAAAACAGCAAATAGTTTGAATTTTTTCAAAAAAACTTAAGTTGTCAAGGGTAGATATTGGACTAACAAATGCACCTGAAATTTCCCAAAAATTTTAGCAACTCATAACCCCATCCTTTTCTTCCATTTGGTTCTATGCAAAAAAAAAAGAACAAATAATTAAAACAACAAAGGAGAGGGGCATGGCCCAGCCTTTTCTTTTCCTTCCCCAAAGCCCATTTTTCCTTGGCCCAGTACCCCTTCAACCTGTCGCTGCCTTCTTCCTCGCGTGATGTCACCCTGCTGTACGACAGCAGCAAGGCCGTGCGATCCCTTCTCCCCCTCCTCGATGCGTGCCGTACAGAGCTCCTCTGCTCCTTAAAACGCCAAGCTGCCCCTCTGCCACCCTAACCCTAGTCCCTAACCCTCCATCGCCGCCACCCTCTCTACCTCAACCTCTCTCTCTCTGAATTCTCTCTGCCAACCCCCCTGCACTTCTCTGAACCTGAAGATCGACGTGGTGGCCGTGGAGTGACAAGCTCGCCGTCGCCGCCCTAGACACCATCGGCGCCCGTCGTGCCCGGGAATGGAAACGCCCGAGTCCACTCTTCCTCCTCCACCCTTCGGTTTGCGCCGGAGAGGTCCGATGCCCCGCCGCCGTGCTCATCTCGTCGCCGGCCACCTCCCTGTACCTCCGTCCGCTTCCCCTGTTCCGCGATCAGCCAAGGTGAGGCCGTCCCCCTCGATCCTCCTCCCTCTCTCCTCCATCCCCGGCCACCGAGCACCGCACCCCACACCCGCGAGTCCACACGCCCCGGCGCCCCCTCCGGCGAGCGGCAGAGAGCCTCCAGCGCCTCTGCCAGCGATCGATTCCTTCCAGGTTCAGTTAGCGCAGGAAAAATTCAGTTACAGAAAAAAATAACCGCGAGCAACAACACATACCCCCCTAGCCCCCCTTCTCTGTCACAAGTTCAGCTCCACCCCACTGGTCCTGTGCCTTGCGAGCGCAGCAGAGGGGTGGGTTCGAATCCCACCCCCCGCGGATTAAACCCAGTTTTTATTTTTTATCTTTCACAACTCCAGTAAACAGCTAATTGCAACCCAGTCCCTGCCAGTTCTTCTAGGTCCCTGTAAAATTAATTCTAAGTCCCTAGTTAATAACAATTGGCAGATTACACCTTAAATTTGGAAATTGCATAAATAAATCATCCTAACTCCAAATTCAACATTTTTAATATGTTTTATGTACCAAATTAAATACTCTATCCAAATATAAAATTTGTTTACTGTTTTGAATATTTTAAATTGGTGCAATATTTGAAAACTTGTCAAATTCACTTAAACTTGCAAACTTCATAACTTGGGCATAAAAATTCCAAATTCAACAAACTAAATATGTTTTCCAATCAACTTTTCATGTACTTTCCAAATATAAATTTTGTTTGCTGTTTTGAATAATTTAAATTGCTGAAAACAACTGTTTCTTGTTTAATGCATTTAAAATTGCCAAAATAATAACTTGCTCATTTTAAATCCAATTTCCACAAATAAAATATGTTTTCCATGCAAAATTAAACCACCTTTCCAATTATAAAATTTGTTTCATGTTTTGAATAATTAAACTTGGTTAAATAATTTAAACCTTATTTATTTCATTTAAAATTGCTAAATTCCTAACTTGATCAAATTAAATTCTTTTGGGACATATAAAATATGTTTTCCAACCATAAAAGTATAAACTTTTGAAATATGAATTTGGTTTAATGTTTTGAACAAATAAAAAATTCAAATAAGTTCATGTTTGAATTAAATTCATTTAATTCTTGCTTAAACTTGTTAAATTCATAAATAATTTATTTGAAATCCTTTTGCAACAAGTGAAACATGTAATCCAACTAAAATATTGTTTTCTTTTCAAATATAAACTTTGTTATCTATTTTGAACAATTTAACATGATGAAAACAACAAATGCTTGTGTGACACCTTTAAGTAACCAAAATTTCCTAACTTAATAACTGAAATTCCAAACTTGGTAAACCTTATTTCTATTTGTTCTATTGTTGTTATTTTGCTGTTTTCCTCATCCATGCATCATGCTAATTCACCTACACAAGTTGGTTAGTTATAAAACAATTAATTCAACCATAATTCATGGGCTTTTCAGGTGCAACTAAAATTGCATGTGGGTCCATTTAATCATGTTGTTATCTTGTCAACTAGTTTATTTCTATGCATCAATTAAATTGACATGAATCATCCCATTGTTTGTGCACTATGCCATGTTATTGATTGTTTATCTTTCTGCATTGTTTGTCTGCTTCTTCTCGGATAAACGACGACGTTGAGACCGACGATACTTACGACACCCCTTCTAAGGATCTAGCTCAGTACCAGGCTACTGGGTTTTGCAGGCAAGTTATCACTCACATGAACCATCGTGTTCCTTTCAACATTGATTACCGATACTTTCCGTTGTTCTTTTCTGCTAGCCTTAGTAGTAGTTGTTTCTGTTACGAACCCATCACATGAATCCCTTAACCCTGATATTGCCTCACCTCCACTCCTATCACCCTTTGGTTGAGCCAGTGTCTTACTAGCATGCTTAGGTTGTTTTGCTCGAGTCTGTTACCTGTTACTTTCTGTTACTACTTCATTATGTTCTGGGGGCTCGATGTTTAATCAGTCAATCATGCTAATGTTATTGTTAATAATAATTTGATGATAAGGCACCGGCAGGAGGCCCTTTGTGGTTTTGAGGCCTGCTAGTGTCGACCCTAATAGGAAAAGGGTCTTGTCTACTGATCCATGATGAGCGCACTAACCGCATGTGGGAAGCGAGTATGGGCGCCCCCCTCAATTTGACTCGATTCGCATCTCGTCCAAATCGCCTCATTTAGTTCGGGTTTTCCATTTGCTGCATGCATGATCTTGCGAGCCCTTGGTACCCGGGTGGAACTTTCGTAGTCGGCATATAGGGGGACACGGTCTTAGAGTGCTATGAGGGTCCCTTTTCTTCGGGGCTCGATTAGCCGTGCGCCCAAGGTTCTTTGGGCTTGATGCGAAGAAGAGTCGAGTTGTGTTGAGTGCCCCGCTTGGTGGAAGGGCCTTTCCATCTGGCGGGTTATTCATGCGTGTACGGCCAAATTAGTGCAACCCTGCAGGGATAATCTTCTCGAGAAGCCGTGTTTTCCGCGGTTATGGATTACTTGGTGAAAGTACTGGCTAACAAGTACTCAGGACAACTTAAACATAATGATCAAACATGTTACACCCAATGATTAATAACTTGACTAGTAATAGGTTGATGACTCAATAACTTGATTCACCTTTAATACAACTGTGTGAGTTATCCTCGGATTGCTTCTTTGGATAAAGGGGCGAGATCCAGGATGGGTTTGTTTGAAGTTATCTTTCAGTTGGTTACAATCCTCGATCTTATCTCCTTTCTGTTAGCCGGAAGTGGTAGAATCTCTGTAGTTGGTTAGCGCAGCCATTTGCAGCATCTTTTATATCCCTTTTCGTCCGTTGAACCCAAGGCATCTGTGCTTGGTGTTGACGGGTTACACTTTGGTGAACTGTGAGTCTTGCTTGCCAGTACATTTATGTACTGAACCCTTTGGGGCTGTGGTTTCCGCAGACCTACGTTTCCGAGGATCTACATGGTGGCAACTACGTGGAGTATGACGAGACTGCTGACGAGTAGATAGCGGACCCGGGCAGGATCCGAGACTTCGTGGATGGGCTCCGTCTGTTTGTTTCCGGCCACTTAGGCCTATTTGGTTCTTGTCTGTACTCAGACCTGTTGAATGCTTCCGCTGTATGGTAATGATGTATTGTTGGGACATGTGTCCTCTGAATGATTGTATTTGCTATCTCTGCTCTAATGAGAGCTATAGAGTGCTATGAGGGTCCCTTTTCTTCGGGGCTCGATTAGCCGTGCGCCCAAGGTGCTTTGGGCTTGATGCGAAGAAGGGTTGGATTGTGTAGAGTAACTATCAGAAAGGGGATAAGATCGGGGGGGTTGTAACCAACTGAAAGATAACATCAAACAAACCCATCCTGGATCTCGCCCCTTATCCAAAGAAGCAATCCGAGGATAACTCACACAGTTGTATTAAGGATGGATCAAATTATTGTGTCATCAACCTATTACTAGTCAAGTTATTAATCATGGGGTGTAACATGTTTGATCATTATGTTTAAGTTGTCCTGAGTACTTGTTAGCCAGTACTTTCACCAAGTAGTCCATAACCGCGGAAAACACGGCTTCTCGAGAAGATTATCCCTGCAGGGTTGCACCAATTTGGCCGTACACGTATGAATAACCCGCCAGATGGGATGCCTCCCACCAAGCGGGGCACTCAACACAACTCAACTCTTCTCCGTATCAAGCCCAAAGCACCTTGGGCGCACGGCTAATCAAGCCCCGAAGAAAAGGGACCCTCATAGCACTCTAAGACCGTGTCCCCCTATATGCCGACTACAAAAGTTCCACCCTGCGCTGGGCTCGCAAAAACATGCATGCGGCAAATAGAAAGCACGAACTAAATGAGATGATTTGGACGAGATGCGAATCGAATCAAATTGAGGGGGGCGCCCATACTCGCTTCCCAAATGCGGGTAGTGCGCTCATCATGGATCAGTAGACAAGACCCTTTTCCTATTAGGGTCGACACTAGCAGGCCTCAAAACCACACAGGGCCTCCTGCCGGTGCCTTATCATCAAATTATTATTAACAGTAATAACATTGCATGATTGATTGATTGATTAAACATCGAGCCCCCCAGAACATAATGAAATATAGTAACTGAAAGTAACGGGTAACAGACTCGAGCAAAACAACCTAAGCATGCTAGTAAGACACGGGCTCAATCAATGGGGTTGTAGGAGGGGTGATGAGGCAATATCAGGGTTAAAGGATTCATGTGATAGGTTCGTAACAGAAACATCTACCACTAAGGCTAGCAAGATATAGACAACGGAAAGTATCGGTAACCAGGGTTGAAAGGAACACAATGGTTCATGTGAGTGATAACTTGCCTGCAAACTCAACAGCTGGGTACTGAGCTAGATCCTCAGAAGGGGTGCTGTAAAGGTCGTCTGCCTCAACATCGTCGTCTATTCGAGAAGAAGCAAACAAACACAACAGGAATGTAAACAATCATTGCCATGGCATTGTGCACAATCAATATGATGCATGACAAATTTATAGTGCAGCAAAATAAATTGACTAACAAGATAGCACAAATTAAATGGACCCATATGCAAGGGTTGCATATGGAAAAGGATCCATTGAAATAAGTGGAACAAATGATCTACAATTATTTATTATGTGATAGTTGTTATCATGATGCATGCATGATGATGATGACAAGATAACAACAGATAACAATAAATAACAATGATAGATGCAAAGGAAAAGGAACAAAACAAGTTTAGAAATTATTTGTTAAGTTTGGAAAATTTTGGTTACTTAAACATGCCACACAAACAATTATTGTTTTCACCAATTTAAAGTGTGCAAAACAATTAGAAAAATTTATATTTGAAAAGAACATCAAATTTTAGTTGAATTACATGTTTCACATTTTGAAATTGGACTTTGGATTATTTAGTTATGAATTAAACAAGTTTTAATTGAATTTAAAACAAGCTTAAATATTATTTGAATTTTATTTGTTCAAACCATAAATTCAAATTCACATTTGAGAAGTTCATACTTTGGTGGTTTGAAAACATATTTTGCATGTTCAAAATATTTTATATTAAGCAAGTTATGATTTTTATCAAATTTAATTGAATTAAACAAGTATTAAATTATTTAGGCAATTTAAATTATTCAAACAATGAAACAAATTTTTTATTTGAATAGAACAGTCAAAAAGGTGTGAAAAACATATTTTATTTAACTTATTTGGAAATAGTATGAATTACTTATGAATTATTGCAAATTGCATTTGAATTATTCAAATTTGAATTTTAAATGTATTTTGAAAACTCAAAACAGAACACAAATAAGTTATTTGGAAAGATTATAAAATTTTGAACAGAAAACATATATAACTTTTAATTATCAGAATTATAGATTAAAAGTTATTGATTTTTGAAGTTAGGTGTTTATTCTGCCAATTAAAAGAATTAGAAAACAAAACAGAAAATGTTTTTGTTCTTTTGTTACAGCCACGGGGTCTAACCCCAGTCGCTGAACCGTGGGACCGTGGCCAACGTGGCAAAAACGCGCACGCGTGGCAACCAGGCCCCCTGACGGGTGGGCCACCGCGCGGGGGAGAAATTCTCCAAAAAGATTTGCGGCCGCGGGGGATCGATCCCGCGAGCTCGCTATGCAAACGAGCGCACTGAACCACTGCGCTGTGGCGCGTCTGTTGTCAGTAACGGGGGCGCAGACAAGGTAAAGCGTGAAACGTTTAACTGAAACTCGAAACTGCGCGCGTTATCTGAACCTATCTGACGGATACTTGGTCGCCGTCGACGATCTGACGCCGGTGATGTGCCCGTGGTCGCTGCTAGGATGCAGATGTGCTCTGGACGCGGGCGTGCTTGCGTGCAAGACATAGAGGGAGGGAGGAGAGGCACGACGAGCTCACCGGCGGCTGTCGTCGTCGCAGAGATTCGTGGCAGCGCGGCGGCCGTCGACGATGGCGTGGATGGCGGCGGTGTTCTACGTCGTTCACGGACCAGCGGCGGTGTCCAACAGAGAGGTGGAGAGGTGGCGGTTTCATTTCGGTGGCTACGGGTGGTGGAGGAGGTTCAGGTGGGCGGCGCCATGTCGATGTTCAGGGGCTCGCCGGCGGTGAGAAGTTTCAGAGAGGGAAAAACGGCGCGGCGCGGGGAGCGAGGAACCCTAGAAGCTAGGGCACCTGCCGGGGGCTAGGGGCTGGTTATAAAGGCGAGGAGAGCGAGGTGGCGGCCGCCGGAGTCGCGCGGGGGGTGCGGTGGCGCTCGGGATGGCCTGCCGTACTTCAGAAAGAAGCTCCCGCACGAATCGCGAAGCGGTAAGCTGCTTAGGCGGGCTGGGCCTTGCGCGCGCGTTAGATAGAGTGGGCTGGGTAGGTTAGCTGTCGCGCGCGCAGCTGGTTTTTCTCCTTTATTCTGTTTTCTTTTTTTTTTGCTGAAACAGTTTTTGGAAGAAAATGATAAGGTTTTGGACTTTAAATTTTTTGAGAAATTTCATGGGACCATGTTAGCTCAAAAGCTAACAGTTGGCAAAAGGATTTCCGAAAATTCAAACCTTTACATTGCTGTTTGGATTTGAATCCAAAATAATGAAATTTTCAATATTGATTAATATTAGAAAACAAAGTATTTTCAATAGGGTTTCCCCTAGGGTTTAAAAGAGGAGAGCAGCTCTACCTGGCGTTGACTCGTCTGGCGACGTACACCACAGACTTCGTTGGAGACGAGCGCTTTGCACGTTTCACTCAGACACTTGGTTTTCCTCTGCCAGATGCTGGAGGTTACGAGCCGATCAGAGGCCCACTTCTCGACCTCGGAGCTGGTTACACAGGGATTCCCTGCTATGGAGCACAGGGACACGACGCTTTCTACTTCACCACACCGAGAGTTGCTCTCAGAGCAGTTCCTATCTACAGGGATCGTCGTGATACCTACTTCCGTGGGGTTCCTCCTCACCGTATCTCTCGTCGTACTACTCACCGCCGTCCTGCGTGATGAGCATGGGAGTACCGGTGTATCCATTCCTAGCTATGTTTAGTTATCCTTTGGCATTCGAACCATGTATTGGTCTGTTAGATATTCTGATGTATTTGAACATGTGATGATGTACATGTTGGTTATCTATTCATGCGTCAGAATAATCTATCTTTCGGTTACCGAGTCTATCCTTTTCTGTTGTTGTGCTAAAATGAATTTCTGTTCAGGATGCCTCCAACCAGGAACAACCCGCCTCCGCCACCACCAATGGGGGAACTGTTAGCTCAGATGACCCAAGTGGTGACACAGATGGCCCAGATCCAGGCTAACCAGCACCACAACCAGAATGCTCCGCGAGTCAGCATTAAGGAGTTTCTGAGCATGGGGCCGAGAGCTTTCGTGGCAACACGTGAGCCTCTGGATGCTGATGACTGGATCAGGGAGATCAACAGGGCTCTAGAGATAGCTCATGTTGCTGAGGAAGATAAGGTCAAGTATGCCACCTACCTACTGAAGGGTCAGGCAGCTACTTGGTGGGAGAACTACCAGACCATGAGAGCTGGCTTTCCTATCACCTGGGGATGTTTCAAGGATGCCTTCCTGAAGCACCACATCCCAGATGGTCTCATGGAAAGGATGCGTGAGGAATTCTGCTCTCTCAGACAGGGCAAGCTGGACGTCCTCGGCTACCAGAACGAGTTCAATCGTCTCGCTCGGTACGCTGGTGACGAAGTGTCCACTGAAGCCAAAAAGATGGCAAGGTTCCGCCGAGGTTTTAACCCGGAACTGAAGTACGCTCTCACCAACATCAAGTGCAAGGACTTCGTGGAGCTCGTGAACACCGCGCTCAATGAGGAGAATGGGCGCAAGGCGTTCGAAGAGTCGCGCAAGCACTCGCGTGAGGGTGGATCCTCCTCCAACATGACCACCCCTCTGAAGAAGCGCCGCATCTGGGTGCCAAATGGTGCTATCACTCGGGCTCCAAATGCCCAAGCTTCTCCAGGCTTTGGTCCCAGCCCACCCAACCCATCTCAGATGCAGGGTCAGAGGATTCCAATGGGGCAGCCAAGGCCAGGTCCTCCTCGTGTCGTCACTTGCTTCAAGTGCAAGGAGACTGGGCACTACGCTGATAAGTGCACTCAGAAGCAGCTACCCCTACCTCCTCGCCCCAACAACAACCAGGCAATGGTTCGTGCTCCCCCGGCTAAAGCCTTCAACTCCAACAACAGGCCTGTCGGGAGGAACGCGAGGGTGAACCATATCAAGGCCGACAAAGCTGAGGAAGCTGCTGACGTCGTTCTCGGTATATTACCCGTAAACTCTATTCCAGCTAAAGTGTTGTTTGATACTGGAGCATCGCATTCGTTTGTGTCAAAGATCTTTGCTACAACGTACAATTTAGCTCTGGTTCCGCTAAGCAATCAAATCTATGTGCACTCTCCGGGAACTAAAATGATTACTTCCAAGATAAGCATGGACAATCAGATCCTAATTGGAGGTCGCATATTCCTTGCTTCACTCATGTTACTGGGAAATTCTGACATTGATGTCATTCTGGGTATGGATTGGTTGAAGACCCACAAAGCTAAAATTGACTGTGCTCAAAAGTCAATAACTCTCTCCCACACTTCAGGCCAGATAGTCTATTCTCCATATGGATCAAGTTCTGTTCAGCTGTTCAACCTCGATGCCAAACCCCTTCCTGCAATTGAAAATGTTCCGGTGGTTTGTGAATTCCCTGACGTCTTTCCAGAAGAGTTGCCAGGGATGCCCCCGGACAGAGCAGTTGAGTTCGTGATCGAGCTTGAGCCAGGTACTGCTCCAATCTCTAAGCATCCATATAAGATAGCTCCTCCTGAACTGAAATTGTTGAAGGAGCAAATCGATATGTACATGGAGAAAGGTTACATTCAGCCTAGTTCCTCCGCTTGGGGTTGCCCAACTCTGTTTGTTGCCAAGAAGGATCAAACAAAAAGACTCGTGGTTGACTATCGTCCTCTCAACGAGAAAACTATCAAGAACAAGTATCCAATTCCTCGTATCGATGATCTTTTTGATCAACTTGCTGGAGCCTCAATATTCTCAAAGTTGGACTTGAGGATGGGTTACCATCAGATAAAGATCAGAAAGGAAGATATTCCTAAGACAGCTTTCACCACTCGTTACGGTCTATATGAATACACCGTCATGTCCTTTGGTCTCACCAATGCACCGGCAACGTTCTCAAGACTCATCAATTCTGTCTTCCATGAATACCTCGACAAGTTCGTTGTGGTATATCTCGATGACATTCTAGTCTATTCCAAATCCGAGGAAGAGCATGGAGAACACCTTCGGCTCACTCTCATGAAACTTCGCGAGCATCGTCTGTATGCCAAGTTTTCCAAATGTGAGTTCTGGATTCCAGAAGTTGCATATCTTGGTCATATCATCTCTGCCAAAGGCATTGCCATTGATCCTGAAAAGGTTAAGGCAATTGTTGATTGGAAACCCCCTAAGACGGTGAAGCAAGTCAGAAGTTTTCTTGGCTTGGCTAGCTATTGCCGTCGTTTCGTCCAAAACTTTTCCAAGATTGCCAAACCTCTCACTGATCTCACAAAGAAGGACAAAAAGTTCGTTTGGACTACACAATGTGATGAGAGTTTCAACCTCCTGAAGACTAAACTCACTTCCACCCCAGTTCTGGTTGGCCCAGATACTACCAAACCTTTCCAGATATTCTGTGATGCATCTCTCCAAGGCCTAGGAGCAGTTCTTATGCAAGAACGTCAAGTTGTGGCTTATGCTTCACGTCAGTTGAACCCACATGAGCAAAACTATCCCACTCATGATCTTGAACTTGCAGCAGTTGTGTTTGCCCTCAAGAAATGGAGACAATACTTGTTGGGTAACAAAACTGAAATCTTTTCCGATCATAAGAGTCTGAAATACATCTTCACTCAGCCAGATCTGAACCTCAGGCAAAGGAGATGGATTGAGAAGATTAAAGACTTTGATCTCACCATTTCTTACACTCCAGGCAAGGCTAATGTTATGGCCGATGCTCTCAGTCGCAAATCCTATTGCAATAATCTCATGATCATGGAAAGCCAACCTCCACTTCATGAAGAATTCCAGAAGCTGAACCTTGGTCTTGTCCCAGAAGGATACCTTGCTAGCTTGACAGCCAGTCCAACTCTCGAGGACAAGATTCGTTCTGAACAACTTCGTGATAATGAAATCAAGAAGATGGTAGAGCACATCAAGGAAGGCAATGATAAATTCAAGTCCTTCTCAATTGATGACAAGGGAACTGTGTTCTTCGAAGGACGCATTGCAATTCCTCAGATTCAAAGTCTCAAGGATATCATTCTCAAGGAGGCTCATGAAACTCCTCTATCCATTCACCCTGGAAGTACAAAGATGTACCAGGATCTCAAGACTCTGTATTGGTGGCCTGGCATGAAACGTGAAATTGCTCAATACGTTTCTGAATGCGATGTTTGTCAACGTGTTAAGGCAGTCCATCAGAAAACAGCCGGTCTACTACAACCTCTGAAAATTCCTGAGTGGAAGTGGGACATGATTGAAATGGACTTCGTTACTGGGTTTCCAAAGTCCAAGAAGGGCAACGATGCAATCTTCGTTGTTATTGATCGTCTCACTAAGGTTGCTCACTTCTATGCTGTAAAGGAAACTATCTCAGCTAGCCAGTTAGCAGAGCTCTACACAGCAAGGATTGTTCCTCTTCATGGTGTTCCATTGGAAATAAGCTCAGACCGTGGAAGTATCTTCACTTCTCATTTCTGGAAAAGCTTTCAAGAAGCATTGGGCACCAAACTTCTGTTCAGCACAGCTTATCACCCTCAGTCTCAGGGGCAAGTCGAAAGAGTCAATCAGATTCTCGAGGATATGCTCAGAGCATGTGGTCTCTCCTTTGGCATGAAATGGGAGGATTGCCTTCCATATGCTGAATTCTCCTACAACAACAGCTACCAGGCAAGCCTAGGCATGGCACCATTTGAGGCACTGTATGGTCGTAGATGCAGGAGTCCAATCAATTGGTCTGGAGCTGGTGAACTTTCACTCTTGGGCCCTGACATTGTTAAGGAAGCCGAGGAGAAAGTTCGTATCATTCGTGACAATCTCAGGATTGCTCAGTCTCGTCAGAAGAGCTATTATGATAGCAAGCACAGGGATATGATCTATGCACCTGGTGATAAGGCATATCTCCGTGTAACTCCACTCAGAGGCACTCATCGTTTTGGTGTGAAAGGAAAGCTTGCACCAAGATACATTGGTCCTTTCAACATCCTCTCAAGACGTGCAGAGAATGCTTATCGTCTTGAACTTCCAGAAAAACTATCCAAGGTGCACGATGTGTTCCACGTGTCACAGCTCAAGAAGTGTTTCAAAGATCCAGATCGTGCAGTTGATCATGATTCCATTGAACTGCAAGATGATCTATCTTATGAGGAGCACCCTATTCGTATTCTCGATGAGACCGAGCGTAAGACTCGCAACAAGAGCACCAAGTTCTTGAAAGTGCAATGGTCGCATCATTCCGATAAAGAGGCAACGTGGGAGACCGAAGAGGATCTTCGCAAGAAGTATCCGGACCTTTTCACATCTCAGTAAGGAATCTCGGGGCGCGATTCCTTCAAGGGGGGGCGTTTTGTAACATCCCAAGTATGAAACATCCCTTAGAATGTTTGATTTCTTGTTTTAATTCAAGCAATGCATCATGTCATCATTTCATTGCATTTGTTTTATTATTGTTTGCATTGTTACTATTTGTTTTGCATCTGTTTTATCTTGTTTTCATAATTCAAACTCAAACAAATTCAAATGGTTAATTTCATACTTGCTCTGTTACAACTTTTGGAATAAAAATAACAAATAAAAACAACCATTTTATTCCTTGTTTTTCACTTATTAAATTGTTGGTTTAATCAAACCATTAATCCAATCAAATATTTCTAAATCATTTTTCAAATTCAAACCAAGTCTCAAAACCAGTACCTTTTGAAACCTTAAAGTTCACCACACATTTGTATCCTTTAAATCATTTTAAACCCTAGGAGAAACCCTATTGAAAATACTTTGTTTTCTAATATTAATCAATATTGAAAATTTCATTATTTTGGATTCAAATCCAAACAGCAATGTAAAGGTTTGAATTTTCAAAAATCCTTTTGCCAACTGTTAGCTTTTGAGCTAACATGGTCCCATGAATTTTCTCAAAATTTTTAAAGTCCAAAACCTTATCATTTTCTTCCAAAAACTGTTTCAGCAAAAAAAAAAAAACAGAAAAAAGAATAAAGGAGAAAAACCAGTTGCGCGCGCGACAGCTAACCTACCCAGCCCACTCTATCTAACGCGCGCGCAAGGCCCAGCCCGCCTAAGCAGCTTACCGCTTCGCGATTCGTGCGGGAGCTTCGTTCTGAAGTACGGCAGGCCATCCCGAGCGCCACCGCACCCCCCGCGCGACTCCGGCGGCCGCCACCTCGCTCTCCTCGCCTTTATAACCAGCCCCTAGCCCCCGGCAGGTGCCCTAGCTTCTAGGGTTCCTCGCTCCCCGCGCCGCGCCGCCATTTTCCCTCTCTGCCGCTGTTTTTCCCTCTCTGAAACTCCTCACCGCCGGCGAGCCCCTGAACATCGACATGGCGCCGCCCACCTGAACCTCCTCCACCACCCGTAGCCACCGAAACGAAACCGCCACCTCTCCACCTCTCTGTTGGACACCGCCGCTGGTCCGTGGACGACGTAGAACACCGCCGCCATCCACGCCATCGTCGACGGCCGCCGCGCTGCCACGAATCTCTGCGACGACGACAGCCGCCGGTGAGCTCGTCGTGCCTCTCCTCCCTCCCTCTATGTCTTGCACGCAAGCACGCCCGCGTCCAGAGCACATCTGCATCCTAGCAGCGACCACGGGCACATCACCGGCGTCAGATCGTCGACGGCGACCAAGTATCCGTCAGATAGGTTCAGATAACGCGCGCAGTTTCGAGTTTCAGTTAAACGTTTCACGCTTTACCTTGTCTGCGCCCCCGTTACTGACAACAGACGCGCCACAGCGCAGTGGTTCAGTGCGCTCGTTTGCATCGCGAGCTCGCGGGATCGATCCCCCGCGGCCGCAAATCTTTTTGGAGAATTTCTCCCCCGCGCGGTGGCCCACCCGTCAGCGGGCCTGGTTGCCACGCGTGCGCGTTTTCGCCACGTTGGCCACGGTCCCACGGTTCAGCGACTGGGGTTAGACCCCGTGGCTGTAACAAAAGAACAAAAACATTTTCTGTTTTGTTTTCTAATTCTTTTAATTGGCAGAATAAACACCTAACTTCAAAAATCAATAACTTTTAATCTATAATTCTGATAATTAAAAGTTATATATGTTTTCTGTTCAAAATTTTATAATCTTTCCAAATAACTTATTTGTGTTCTGTTTTGAGTTTTCAAAATACATTTAAAATTCAAATTTGAATAATTCAAATGCAATTTGCAATAATTCATAAGTAATTCATACTATTTCCAAATAAGTCAAATAAAATATGTTTTTCACACCTTTTTGACTGTTCTATTCAAATAAAAAATTTGTTTCATTGTTTGAATAATTTAAATTGCCTAAATAATTTAATACTTGTTTAATTCAATTAAATTTGATAAAAATCATAACTTGCTTAATATAAAATATTTTGAACATGCAAAATATGTTTTCAAACCACCAAAGTATGAACTTCTCAAATGTGAATTTGAATTTATGGTTTGAACAAATAAAATTCAAATAATATTTAAGCTTGTTTTAAATTCAATTAAAACTTGTTTACTATTGTTTAATTCATAACTAAATAATCCAAAGTCCAATTTCAAAATGTGAAACATGTAATTCAACTAAAATTTGATGTTCTTTTCAAATATAAATTTTGCTAATTGTTTTGCACACTTTAAATTGGTGAAAACAATAATTGTTTGTGTGGCATGTTTAAGTAACCAAAATTTTCCAAACTTAACAAATAATTTCTAAACTTGTTTTGTTCCTTTTCCTTTGCATATATCATTGTTATTTATTGTTATCTGTTGTTATCTTGTCATCATCATCATGCATGCATCATGATAACAACTATCACATAATAAATAATTGTAGATCATTTGTTCCACTTATTTCAATGGATCCTTTTCCATATGCAACCCTTGCATATGGGTCCATTTAATTTGTGCTATCTTGTTAGTCAATTTATTTTGCTGCACTATTAATTTGTCATGCATCATATTGATTGTGCACAATGCCATGTCAATGATTGTTTACATTCCTGTTGTGTTTGTTTGCTTCTTCTCGAATAGACGACGACGTTGAGGCAGACGACCTTTACAGCACCCCTTCTGAGGATCTAGCTCAGTACCCAGCTGTTGAGTTTGCAGGCAAGTTATCACTCACATGAACCATTGTGTTCCTTTCAACCCTGGTTACCGATACTTTCCGTTGTCTATATCTTGCTAGCCTTAGTGGTAGATGTTTCTGTTACGAACCTATCACATGAATCCTTTAACCCTGATATTGCCTCATCACCCCTCCTACAACCCCATTGATTGAGCCCGTGTCTTACTAGCATGCTTAGGTTGTTTTGCTCGAGTCTGTTACCCGTTACTTTCAGTTACTATATTTCATTATGTTCTGGGGGGCTCGATGTTTAATCAATCAATCAATCATGCAATGTTATTACTGTTAATAATAATTTGATGATAAGGCACCCGCAGGAGGCCCTGTGTGGTTTTGAGGCCTGCTAGTGTCGACCCTAATAGGAAAAGGGTCTTGTCTACTGATCCATGATGAGCGCACTACCCGCATGTGGGAAGCGAGTATGGGCGCCCCCCTCAATTTGATTCGATTCGCATCTCGTCCAAATCATCTCATTTAGTTCGTGCTTTCTATTTGCCGCATGCATGTTTTTGCGAGCCCAGCGCAGGGTGGAACTTTTGTAGTCGGCATATAGGGGGACACGGTCTTAGAGTGCTATGAGGGTCCCTTTTCTTCGGGGCTTGATTAGCCGTGCGCCCAAGGTGCTTTGGGCTTGATGCGGAGAAGAGTTGAGTTGTGTTGAGTGCCCCGCTTGGTGGGAGGCATCCCATCTGGCGGGTTATTCATACGTGTACGGCCAAATTGGTGCAACCCTGCAGGGATAATCTTCTCGAGAAGCCGTGTTTTCCGCGGTTATGGACTACTTGGTGAAAGTACTGGCTAACAAGTACTCAGGACAACTTAAACATAATGATCAAACATGTTACACCCCATGATTAATAACTTGACTAGTAATAGGTTGATGACACAATAATTTGATCCATCCTTAATACAACTGTGTGAGTTATCCTCGGATTGCTTCTTTGGATAAGGGGCGAGATCTAGGATGGGTTTGTTTGATGTTATCTTTCAGTTGGTTACAACCCCCCCGATCTTATCCCCTTTCTGATAGTTGGATATGATAGAATCTCTGTAGTTGGTTTGCGCAGCCAGTTGCATCATTATATATATCCCCTTCTTTCCGTTGAACCAAGTCATCTGTGCTGGTGTTGACGGGCTATACTTTGGTGAACTGTGAGTCTTGCTTGCCAGTACTTGGATGTACTGACCCCGTTGGGGCTGTGGTTTACGCAGACTACGACTACGGCTACGATGACCACCAGGATGGCTACTTCGTGGAGTTTGACGAGACTGCAGACGAGTAGTTAGCTGGACCAGGGCTGGATCCAGGACCTACGTGGATGGGCTTCGTCTTCTTTATTTTCTCCGGCTTCTTAAGCCTGTTGGATTTGTCTGTACTCAGACACCTTTGATTGCTTCCGCTGATGTAATGAATGCTATGTTGGGACATGTGTCCTCTGGATGATTGTATTTGCTATTTCTGCCTTAGTGAAGGCCAGTTGCAACCTTATTTCAATCTTTTGTGTCTTAGAGATATGTTGTGATCATCATTCGTTCAAAGCCGTTGACGTACAGTGCGTGATTGATATGAAGTACGTCGACGGAAGTGCCTTTGATCTCTAGTGGATAGTTTACATCGACGGTGGAATAGCAGGGCTTGTGTTGTCGCGCATAAGCGCAGGCCTACCAGGAAGCTGGGACGTGGGAGCAGTTATGCCCCATAATCCAAGCATCTGCTATCCAGTTCGGCCCGATGAGTATCCCCTAGAAATCAGGGTGCGACAAATGGTATCAGAGCCTGTCTGCCTGTAGGATCCCTTTTTACTGGTCGCAGTTGAGTCTAGAAACTATTTTGTAGCTATATAGGAAAAATGAAACGTGAGAGTAGGAATTCTGTTCTTTTTCTTCTTTTCCCCACCCTCCCTCCCCTTTTCTGGTAAGGAAGTGCAACGTTGTTTTTCCCTTCTCATCTAAACTTTCAAGTTAGGATTTCACGTATTCTGGTTTCTCTAGGATGGTTATATCTACTAGACCATAGGAATGGAGGTGGTTGTGACATGATTTATCATGTTGCCTACTCACGATTGAGAACGGAGGCATGTAAGCCCCGGAAGCAAATCCTCTATTCCTTAAGCAGTAGATATTGATCCTTTAGAAGCCCGGATGGGTTTTTCGTAGTACCTCAGGAGTTTTGTTCTCGTTTTCCCGGTGTTGCTTCGTTATCCTGTTCTTCTCAACATCCTTTTCGTCCGTTGAAATCTTGTTGTTGTTTTCCAGTTCAGTTCTTCTACCGGCGTCTAATCAAAACTTCCCAAATATCAAGTCTATCTGGCCAGAAAGGTTGTTGTTGTTGTTGTTGATTCCAGGCTATGAGAGCTGGCATTCCTATCACCTGGGGTTGTTTTGAGGAAGCATTTCTGAATCACCACATTCCAGATAGTCTAATCTCCAAATGAGTCAAATTCTATCCAGCTATACACCCTCAATACAAAACCTCTCCCTTTACTTGAAAATGTACCGGTGGTTTCCAAATTCCCTGATATCTTTCCAGAAGAGTTGCCAGGAATTCCTATTGTTTTGAACTTCCAGTTAAACTATCCAATGTGCACGATGTGTTTCACGTGTCACAGCTCAAGAAGATCTTCCCAAGAAGTATCCGAACCTTTTCTTTTCTCAGTAGGAATCTCGGGGCGCGATTCCTTCAAGGGGGGGCGTTTTGTAACATCCCAAGTCTGAAAAATAGCCTTTAGAATGTTTGCTCTCTGTTATTTTATGTTTTGCATCATGGCATCATGTTGATTGCAATTGTTTTGTTTGTTTTCCATTTGTTTTTCTCTGTTTTCATTTGTTTTCCAACTGTTTTCATTTGTTTTCCTTTGTTTTCTATTTGAATTTCAAACCAAAATTCAAACCCTTTGTTTCATCCTTGTGATGTTACAATTTCCAAAATTTTATTTCAAATAAAAACAACCAAATTGTTTTCTTTTTATTCCAGAAAGCTCACTTGTTAAGTTAATGGTTTTAATCAATCAATTGTTTCCAAATCACATTCAAAAATTCAATACATTGTATAAACAACACCCAATTGGAAAATTATGAAAATTACCAAAACAATCTAATCTTTTGTTTCCAATTATTTCCATGTTTGATCAACTAATATGGTGCTTTTGTTTCGAATAAATAAATTCCCAAATTGCTTTCAAACTCAAACCCAAATTCAAACAGCACCCAAAGTTTCCAATTCATGAAAACTACCAAACCATTCCACTAAGTTAACCCAAGTTAATAATAGGGTTACCCTATTAAATTTGATGTTTTCCAATAATTAATCAATTAAGTTGCAAATTATTTAAATTCCAACCAATTGACAAAACAGCAAATAGTTTGAATTTTTTCAAAAAAACTTAAGTTGTCAAGGGTAGATATTGGACTAACAAATGCACCTGAAATTTCCCAAAATTTTTAGCAACTCATAACCCCATCCTTTTCTTCCATTTGGTTCTATGCAAAAAAATAAATAAATAAGAACAAATAATTAAAACAACAAAGGAGAGGGGCATGGCCCAGCCTTTTCTTTTCCTTCCCCAAAGCCCATTTTTCCTTGGCCCAGTACCCCTTCAACCTGTCGCTGTCTTCTTCCTCGCGTGATGTCACCCTGCTGTACGACAGCAGCAAGGCCGTGCGATCCCTTCTCCCCCTCCTCGATGCGTGCCGTACAGAGCTCCTCTGCTCCTTAAAACGCCAAGCCGCCCCTCTGCCACCCTAACCCTAGTCCCTAACCCTCCATCGCCGCCACCCTCTCTACCTCAACCTCTCTCTCTCTGAATTCTCTCTGCCAACCCCCCCTGCACTTCTCTGAACCTGAAGATCGACGTGGTGGCCGTGGAGTGACAAGCTCGCCGTCGCCGCCCTAGACACCATCGGCGCCCGCCGTGCCCTGGAATGGAAACGCCCGAGTCCACTCTTCCTCCTCCACCCTTCGGTTTGCGCCGGAGAGGTCCGATGCCCCGCCGCCGTGCTCATCTCGTCGCCGGCCACCTCCCTGTACCTCCGTCCGCCTCCCCTGTTCCGCGATCAGCCAAGGTGAGGCCGTCCCCCTCGATCCTCCTCCCTCTCTCCTCCATCCCCAGCCACCGAGCACCACACCCCACACCCGCGAGCCCACACGCCCCGGCGCCCCCTCCGGCGAGCGGCAGAGAGCCTCCAGCGCCTCTGCCAGCAATCGATTCCTTCCAGGTTCAGTTAGCGCAGGAAAAATTCAGTTACAGAAAAAAATAACCGCGAGCAACAACACATACCCCCCTAGCCCCCCTTCTCTGTCACAAGTTCAGCTCCACCCCACTGGTCCTGTGCCTTGCGAGCGCAGCAGAGGGGGTGGGTTCGAATCCCACCCCCCGCGGATTAAACCCAGTTTTTATTTTTTATCTTTCACAACTCCAGTAAATAGCTAATTGCAACCCAGTCCCTGCCAGTTCTTCTAGGTCCCTGTAAAATTAATTCTAAGTCCCTAGTTAATAACAATTGGCAGATTACACCTTAAATTTGGAAATTGCATAAATAAATCATCCTAACTCCAAATTCAACATTTTTAATATGTTTTCTGTACCAAATTAAATACTCTATCCAAATATAAAATTTGTTTACTGTTTTGAATATTTTAAATTGGTGCAATATTTGAAAACTTGTCAAATTCACTTAAACTTGCAAAATTCATAACTTGGGCATAAAAATTCCAAATTCAACAAACTAAATATGTTTTCCAATCAACTTTTCATGTACTTTCCAAATATAAATTTTGTTTGCTGTTTTGAATAATTTAAATTGCTGAAAACAACTGTTTCTTGTTTAATGCATTTAAAATTGCCAAAATAATAACTTGCTCATTTTAAATCCAATTTCCACAAATAAAATATGTTTTCCATGCAAAATTAAACCACCTTTCCAATTATAAAATTTGTTTCATGTTTTGAATAATTAAAATTGGTTAAATAATTTAAACCTTATTTATTTCATTTAAAATTGCTAAATTCCTAACTTGATCAAATTAAATTCTTTTGGGACATATAAAATATGTTTTCCAACCATAAAAGTATAAACTTTTGAAATATGAATTTGGTTTAATGTTTTGAACAAATAAAAAATTCAAATAAGTTCATGTTTGAATTAAATTCATTTAATTCTTGCTTAAACTTGTTAAATTCATAAATAATTTATTTGAAATCCTTTTGCAACAAGTGAAACATGTAATCCAACTAAATTCTTGTTTTCTTTTCAAATATAAACTTTATTATCTATTTTGAACAATTTAACATGATGAAAACAACAAATGCTTGTGTGACACCTTTAAGTAACCAAAATTTCCTAACTTAATAACTGAAATTCCAAACTTGGTAAACCTTATTTCTATTTGTTCTATTGTTGTTATTTTGCTGTTTTCCTCATCCATGCATCATGCTAATTCACCTACACAAGTTGGTTAGTTATAAAACAATTAATTCAACCATAATTCATGGGCTTTTCAGGTGCAACTCAAATTGCATGTGGGTCCATTTAATCATGTTGTTATCTTGTCAACTAGTTTATTTCTATGCATCAATTAAATTGACATGCATCATCCCATTGTTTGTGCACTATGCCATGTTATTGATTGTTTATCTTTCTGCATTGTTTGTCTGCTTCTTCTCGGATAAACGACGACGTTGAGACCGACGATACTTACGACACCCCTTCTAAGGATCTAGCTCAGTACCAGGCTACTGGGTTTTGCAGGCAAGTTATCACTCACATGAACCATCGTGTTCCTTTCAACATTGATTACCGATACTTTCCGTTGGTCTTTTCTGCTAGCCTTAGTAGTTGTTGTTTCTATTACGAACCCATCACATGAATCCCTTAACCCTGATATTGCCTCACCTCCACTCCTATCACCCTTTGGTTGAGCCAGTGTCTTACTAGCATGCTTAGGTTGTTTTGCTCGAGTCTGTTACCCGTTACTTTCTGTTACTACTTCATTATGTTCTGGGGGCTCGATGTTTAATCAATCAATCATGCTAATGTTATTGTTAATAATAATTTGATGATAAGGCACCGGCAGGAGGCCCTTTGTGGTTTTGAGGCCTGCTAGTGTCGACCCTAATAGGAAAAGGGTCTTGTCTACTGATCCATGATGAGCGCACTAACCGCATGTGGGAAGCGAGTATGGGCGCCCCCCTCAATTTGACTCGATTCGCATCTCGTCCAAATCGCCTCATTTAGTTCGGGTTTTCCATTTGCTGCATGCATGATCTTGCGAGCCCTTGGTACCCGGGTGGAACTTTCGTAGTCGGCATATAGGGGGACACGGTCTTAGAGTGCTATGAGGGTCCCTTTTCTTCGGGGCTCGATTAGCCGTGCGCCCAAGGTTCTTTGGGCTTGATGCGAAGAAGAGTCGAGTTGTGTTGAGTGCCCCGCTTGGTGGAAGGGCCTTTCCATCTGGCGGGTTATTCATGCGTGTACGGCCAAATTGGTGCAACCCTGCAGGGATAATCTTCTCGAGAAGCCGTGTTTTCCGCGGTTATGGATTACTTGGTGAAAGTACTGGCTAACAAGTACTCAGGACAACTTAAACATAATGATCAAACATGTTACACCCAATGATTAATAACTTGACTAGTAATAGGTTGATGACTCAATAACTTGATTCACCTTTAATACAACTGTGTGAGTTATCCTCGGATTGCTTCTTTGGATAAAGGGGCGAGATCCAGGATGGGTTTGTTTGAAGTTATCTTTCAGTTGGTTACAATCCTCGATCTTATCTCCTTTCTGTTAGCCGGAAGTGGTAGAATCTCTGTAGTTGGTTAGCGCAGCCAGTTGCAGCATCTTTTATATCCCTTTTCGTCCGTTGAACCCAAGGCATCTGTGCTTGGTGTTGACGGGTTACACTTTGGTGAACTGTGAGTCTTGCTTGCCAGTACGTTTATGTACTGACCCCTTTGGGGCTGTGGTTTCCGCAGACCTACGTTTCCGAGGATCTACATGGTGGCAACTACGTGGAGTATGACGAGACTGCTGACGAGTAGATAGCGGACCCGGGCAGGATCCGAGACTTCGTGGATGGGCTCCGTCTGTTTGTTTCCGGCCTCTTAGGCCTATTTGGTTCTTGTCTGTACTCAGACCTGTTGAATGCTTCCGCTGTATGGTAATGATGTATTGTTGGGACATGTGTCCTCTGAATGATTGTATTTGCTATCTCTGCTCTAATGAGAGCTATTTGCACTTATTTCAATCTTTTATGTCGTAGAGATCTGTTGTGATATCAGTTGTTCAACGCCGTTGACGTACCATGTGTGTATGGTTTGAAGTACGTCGACGGAAGTGCCTTTGATCTCTAGTGGATAGTTTACATCGACGATGGAATAGCAGGGCTTGTGTTGTCGCGCATAAGCGCAGGCCTACCAGGAAGCTGGGACGTGGGAGCAGTTATGCCCCATAATCCAAGCATCTGCTATCCAGTTCGGCCCGATGAGTATCCCCTAGAAATCAGGGTGCGACAAATGGTATCAGAGCCAGGTTTCGATCCTGGGACCTGTGGGTTATGGGCCCACCACGCTTCCGCCATCCACACCATCGTCGATGGCCGCCGCGCTGCCACGAATCTCTGCGACGACGACAGCCGCCGGTGAGCTCGTCGTGCCTCTCCTCCCTCCCTCTATGTCTTGCACGCAAGCACGCCCGCGTCCAGAGCACATCTGCATCCTAGCAGCGACCACGGGCACATCACCGGCGTCAGATCGTCGACGGCGACCAAGTATCCGTCAGATAGGTTCAGATAACGCGCGCAGTTTCGAGTTTCAGTTAAACGTTTCACGCTTTACCTTGTCTGCGCCCCCGTTACTGACAACAGACGCGCCACAGCGCAGTGGTTCAGTGCGCTCGTTTGCATCGCGAGCTCGCGGGATCGATCCCCGCGGTCGCAAATCTTTTTGGAGAATTTCTCCCCCGCGCGGTGGCCCACCCGTCAGCGGGCCTGGTTGCCACGCGTGCGCGTTTTCGCCACGTTGGCCACGGTCCCACGGTTCAGCGACTGGGGTTAGACCCCGTGGCTGTAACAAAAGAACAAAAACATTTTCTGTTTTGTTTTCTAATTCTTTTAATTGGCAGAATAAACACCTAACTTCAAAAATCAATAACTTTTAATCTATAATTCTGATAATTAAAAGTTATATATGTTTTCTGTTCAAAATTTTATAATCTTTCCAAATAACTTATTTGTGTTCTGTTTTGAGTTTTCAAAATACATTTAAAATTCAAATTTGAATAATTCAAATGCAATTTGCAATAATTCATAAGTAATTCATACTATTTCCAAATAAGTCAAATAAAATATGTTTTTCACACCTTTTTTACTGTTCTATTCAAATAAAAAATTTGTTTCATTGTTTGAATAATTTAAATTGCCTAAATAATTTAATACTTGTTTAATTCAATTAAATTTGATAAAAATCATAACTTGCTTAATATAAAATATTTTGAACATGCAAAATATGTTTTCAAACCACCAAAGTATGAACTTCTCAAATGTGAATTTGAATTTATGGTTTGAACAAATAAAATTCAAATAATATTTAAGCTTGTTTTAAATTCAATTAAAACTTGTTTAATATTGTTTAATTCATAACTAAATAATCCAAAGTCCAATTTCAAAATGTGAAACATGTAATTCAACTAAAATTTGATGTTCTTTTCAAATATAAATTTTGCTAATTGTTTTGCACACTTTAAATTGGTGAAAACAATAATTGTTTGTGTGGCATGTTTAAGTAACCAAAATTTTCCAAACTTAACAAATAATTTCTAAACTTGTTTTGTTCCTTTTCCTTTGCATCTATCATTGTTATTTATTGTTATCTGTTGTTATCTTGTCATCATCATCATGCATGCATCATGATAACAACTATCACATAATAAATAATTGTAGATCATTTGTTCCACTTATTTCAATGGATCCTTTTCCATATGCAACCCTTGCATATGGGTCCATTTAATTTGTGCTATCTTGTTAGTCAATTTATTTTGCTGCACTATTAATTTGTCATGCATCATATTGATTGTGCACAATGCCATGTCAATGATTGTTTACATTCCTGTTGTGTTTGTTTGCTTCTTCTCGAATAGACGACGACGTTGAGGCAGACGACCTTTACAGCACCCCTTCTGAGGATCTAGCTCAGTACCCAGCTGTTGAGTTTGCAGGCAAGTTATCACTCACATGAACCATTGTGTTCCTTTCAACCCTGGTTACCGATACTTTTCGTTGTCTATATCTTGCTAGCCTTAGTGGTAGATGTTTCTGTTACGAACCTATCACATGAATCCTTTAACCCTGATATTGCCTCATCACCCCTCCTACAACCCCATTGATTGAGCCCGTGTCTTACTAGCATGCTTAGGTTGTTTTGCTCGAGTCTGTTACCCGTTACTTTCAGTTACTATATTTCATTATGTTCTGGGGGGCTCGATGTTTAATCAATCAATCAATCATGCAATGTTATTACTGTTAATAATAATTTGATGATAAGGCACCGGCAGGAGGCCCTGTGTGGTTTTGAGGCCTGCTAGTGTCGACCCTAATAGGAAAAGGGTCTTGTCTACTGATCCATGATGAGCGCACTACCCGCATGTGGGAAGCGAGTATGGGCGCCCCCCTCAATTTGATTCGATTCGCATCTCGTCCAAATCATCTCATTTAGTTCGTGCTTTCTATTTGCCGCATGCATGTTTTTGCGAGCCCAGCGCAGGGTGGAACTTTTGTAGTCGGCATATAGGGGGACACGGTCTTAGAGTGCTATGAGGGTCCCTTTTCTTCGGGGCTTGATTAGCCGTGCGCCCAAGGTGCTTTGGGCTTGATGCGGAGAAGAGTTGAGTTGTGTTGAGTGCCCCGCTTGGTGGGAGGCATCCCATCTGGCGGGTTATTCATACGTGTACGGCCAAATTGGTGCAACCCTGCAGGGATAATCTTCTCGAGAAGCCGTGTTTTCCGCGGTTATGGACTACTTGGTGAAAGTACTGGCTAACAAGTACTCAGGACAACTTAAACATAATGATCAAACATGTTACACCCCATGATTAATAACTTGACTAGTAATAGGTTGATGACACAATAATTTGATCCATCCTTAATACAACTGTGTGAGTTATCCTCGGATTGCTTCTTTGGATAAGGGGCGAGATCCAGGATGGCTTTGTTTGATGTTATCTTTCAGTTGGTTACAACCCCCCCGATCTTATCCCCTTTCTGATAGTTGGATATGATAGAATCTCTGTAGTTGGTTAGCGCAGCCAGTTGCATCATTATATATATCCCCTTATTTCCGTTGAACCAAGTCATCTGTGCTGGTGTTGACGGGCTATACTTTGGTGAACTGTGAGTCTTGCTTGCCAGTACTTGGATGTACTGACCCCGTTGGGGCTGTGGTTTACGCAGACTACGACTACGGCTACGATGACCACCAGGATGGCTACTTCGTGGAGTTTGACGAGACTACAGACGAGTAGTTAGCTGGACCAGGGCTGGATCCAGGACCTACGTGGATGGGCTTCGTCTTCTTTATTTTCTCCGGCTTCTTAAGCCTGTTGGATTTGTCTGTACTCAGACACCTTTGATTGCTTCCGCTGATGTAATGAATGCTATGTTGGGACATGTGTCCTCTGGATGATTGTATTTGCTATTTCTGCCTTAGTGAAGGCCAGTTGCAACCTTATTTCAATCTTTTGTGTCTTAGAGATATGTTGTGATCATCATTCGTTCAAAGCCGTTGGCGTACAGTGCGTGATTGATATGAAGTACGTCGACAGTAGTGCCTATGACTTCTAGTGGATAGTTTACATCGACGGTGGAATAGCAGGGCTTGTGTTGTCGCGCATAAGCGCAGGCCTACCAGGAAGCTGGGACGTGGGAGCAGTTATGCCCCATAATCCAAGCACCTGCTATCCAGTTCGTACGATGAGCATCCCTTAGAAGCCAGGGTGCGACAAATGGTATCAGAGCAACAACACATACCCCCCTAGCCCCCCTTCTCTGTCACAAGTTCAGCTCCACCCCACTGGTCCTGTGCCTTGCGAGCGCAGCAGAGGGGGTGGGTTCGAATCCCACCCCCCGCGGATTAAACCCAGTTTTTATTTTTTATCTTTCACAACTCCAGTAAACAGCTAATTGCAACCCAGTCCCTGCCAGTTCTTCTAGGTCCCTGTAAAATTAATTCTAAGTCCCTAGTTAATAACAATTGGCAGATTACACCTTAAATTTGGAAATTGCATAAATAAATCATCCTAACTCCAAATTCAACATTTTTAATATGTTTTATGTACCAAATTAAATACTCTATCCAAATATAAAATTTGTTTACTGTTTTGAATATTTTAAATTGGTGCAATATTTGAAAACTTGTCAAATTCACTTAAACTTGCAAAATTCATAACTTGGGCATAAAAATTCCAAATTCAACAAACTAAATATGTTTTCCAATCAACTTTTCATGTACTTTCCAAATATAAATTTTGTTTGCTGTTTTGAATAATTTAAATTGCTGAAAACAACTGTTTCTTGTTTAATGCATTTAAAATTGCCAAAATAATAACTTGCTCATTTTAAATCCAATTTCCACAAATAAAATATGTTTTCCATGCAAAATTAAACCACCTTTCCAATTATAAAATTTGTTTCATCTTTTGAATAATTAAACTTGGTTAAATAATTTAAACCTTATTTATTTCATTTAAAATTGCTAAATTCCTAACTTGATCAAATTAAATTCTTTTGGGACATATAAAATATGTTTTCCAACCATAAAAGTATAAACTTTTGAAATATGAATTTGGTTTAATGTTTTGAACAAATAAAAAATTCAAATAAGTTCATGTTTGAATTAAATTCATTTAATTCTTGCTTAAACTTGTTAAATTCATAAATAATTTATTTGAAATCCTTTTGCAACAAGTGAAACATGTAATCCAACTAAAATCTTGTTTTCTTTTCAAATATAAACTTTGTTATCTATTTTGAACAATTTAACATGATGAAAACAACAAATGCTTGTGTGACACCTTTAAGTAACCAAAATTTCCTAACTTAATAACTGAAATTCCAAACTTGGTAAACCTTATTTCTATTTGTTCTATTGTTGTTATTTTGCTGTTTTCCTCATCCATGCATCATGATAATTCACCTACACAAGTTGGTTAGTTATAAAACAATTAATTCAACCATAATTCATGGGCTTTTCAGGTGCAACTCAAATTGCATGTGGGTCCATTTAATCATGTTGTTATCTTGTCAACTAGTTTATTTCTATGCATCAATTAAATTGACATGCATCATCCCATTGTTTGTGCACTATGCCATGTTATTGATTGTTTATCTTTCTGCATTGTTTGTCTGCTTCTTCTCGGATAAACGACGACGTTGAGACCGACGATACTTACGACACCCCTTCTAAGGATCTAGCTCAGTACCAGGCTACTGGGTTTTGCAGGCAAGTTATCACTCACATGAACCATCGTGTTCCTTTCAACATTGATTACCGATACTTTCCGTTGTTCTTTTCTGCTAGCCTTAGTAGTTGTTGTTTCTGTTACGAACCCATCACATGAATCCCTTAACCCTGATATTGCCTCACCTCCACTCCTATCACCCTTTGGTTGAGCCAGTGTCTTACTAGCATGCTTAGGTTGTTTTGCTCGAGTCTGTTACCCGTTACTTTCTGTTACTACTTCATTATGTTCTGGGGGCTCGATGTTTAATCAATCAATCATGCTAATGTTATTGTTAATAATAATTTGATGATAAGGCACCGGCAGGAGGCCCTTTGTGGTTTTGAGGCCTGCTAGTGTCGACCCTAATAGGAAAAGGGTCTTGTCTACTGATCCATGATGAGTGCACTAACCGCATGTGGGAAGCGAGTATGGGCGCCCCCCAAAATTTGACTCGATTCGCATCTCATCCAAATCGCCTCATTTAGTTCAGGTTTTTCATTTGCTGCATGCATGATCTTGCGAGCCCTTGGTACCCGGGTGGAACTTTCGTAGTCGGCATATAGGGGGACATGGTCTTAGAGTGCTATGAGGGTCCCTTTTCTTCGGGGCTCGATTAGCCGTTCGCCCAAGGTTCTTTGGGCTTGATGCGAAGAAGAGTCGAGTTGTGTTGAGTGCCCCGCTTGGTGGAAGGGCCTTTCCATCTGGCGGGTTATTCATGCGTGTACGGCCAAATTGGTGCAACCCTGCAGGGATAATCTTATCGAGAAGCCGTGTTTTCCGCGGTTATGGATTACTTGGTGAAAGTACTGGCTAACAAGTACTCAGGACAACTTAAACATAATGATCAAACATGTTACACCCAATGATTAATAACTTGACTAGTAATAGGTTGATGACTCAATAACTTGATTCACCTTTAATACAACTGTGTGAGTTATCCTCGGATTGCTTCTTTGGATAAAGGGGCGAGATCCAGGATGGGTTTGTTTGAAGTTATCTTTCAGTTGGTTACAATCCTCGATCTTATCTCCTTTCTGTTAGCCGAAAGTGGTAGAATCTCTGTAGTTGGTTAGCGCAGCCAGTTGCAGCATATTTTATATCCCTTTTCGTCCGTTGAACCCAAGGCATCTGTGCTTGGTGTTGACGGGTTACACTTTGGTGAACTGTGAGTCTTGCTTGCCAGTACGTTTATGTACTGACCCCTTTGGGGCTGTGGTTTCCGCAGACCTACGTTTCCGAGGATCTACATGGTGGCAACTACGTGGAGTATGACGAGACTGCTGACGAGTAGATAGCGGACCCGGGCAGGATCCGAGACTTCGTGGATGGGCTCCGTCTGTTTGTTTCCGGCCTCTTAGGCCTATTTGGTTCTTGTCTGTACTCATACCTGTTGAATGCTTCCGCTGTATGGTAATGATGTATTGTTGGGACATGTGTCCTCTGAATGATTGTATTTGCTATCTCTGCTCTAATGAGAGCTATTTGCACTTATTTCAATCTTTTGTGTCGTAGAGATCTGTTGTGATATCAGTTGTTCAACGCCGTTGACGTACCATGTGTGTATGGTTTGAAGTACGTCGACGGAAGTGCCTTTGATCTCTAGTGGATAGTTTACATCGACGATGGAATAGCAGGGCTTGTGTTGTCGCGCATAAGCGTAGGCCTACCAGGAAGCTGGGACGTGGGAGCAGTTATGCCCCATAATCCAAGCATCTGCTATCCAGTTCGGCCCGATGAGTATCCCCTAGAAATCAGGGTGCGACAAATGGTATCAGAGCCTGTCTGCCTGTAGGATCCCTTTTTACTGGTCGCAGTTGAGTCTAGAAACTATTTTGTAGCTATATAGGAAAAATGAAACGTGAGAGTAGGAATTCTGTTCTTTTTCTTCTTTTCCCCACCCTCCCTCCCCTTTTCTGGTAAGGAAGTGCAACGTTGTTTTTCCCTTCTCATCTAAACTTTCAAGTTAGGATTTCACATATTCTGGTTTCTCTAGGATGGTTATATCTACTAGACCATAGGAATGGAGGTGGTTGTGACATGATTTATCATGTTGCCTACTCACGATTGAGAACGGAGGCATGTAAGCCCCGGAAGCAAATCCTCTATTCCTTAAGTAGTAGATATTGATCCTTTAGAAGCCCGGATGGGTTTTCCGTAGTACCTCAGGAGTTTTGTTCTCGTTTTCCCGGTGTTGCTTCGTTATCCTGTTCTTCTCAACATCCTTTTCGTCCGTTGAAATCTTGTTGTTGTTTTCCAGTTCAGTTCTTCTACCGGCGTCTAATCAAAACTTCCCAAATATCAAGTCTATCTAGCCAGAAAGGTTGTTGTTGTTGTTGTTGATTCCAGGCTATGAGAGCTGGCATTCCTATCACCTGGGGTTGTTTCGAGGAAGCATTTCTGAATCACCACATTCCAGATAGTCTAATCTCCAAATGAGTCAAATTCTATCCAGCTATACACCCTCAATACAAAACCTCTCCCTTTACTTGAAAATGTACCGGTGGTTTCCAAATTCCCTGATATCTTTCCAGAAGAGTTGCCAGGAATTCCTATTGTTTTGAACTTCCAGTTAAACTATCCAATGTGCACGATGTGTTTCACGTGTCACAGCTCAAGAAGATCTTCCCAAGAAGTATCCGAACCTTTTCTTTTCTCAGTAGGAATCTCGGGGCGCGATTCCTTCAAGGGGGGCGTTTTGTAACATCCCAAGTCTGAAAAATAGCCTTTAGAATGTTTGCTCTCTGTTATTTTATGTTTTGCATCATGGCATCATGTTGATTGCAATTGTTTTGTTTGTTTTCCAATTGTTTTTCTCTGTTTTCATTTGTTTTCCAACTGTTTTCATTTGTTTTCCTTTGTTTTCTATTTGAATTTCAAACCAAAATTCAAACCCTTTGTTTCATCCTTGTGATGTTACAATTTCCAAAATGTTATTTCAAATAAAAACAACCAAATTGTTTTCTTTTTATTCCAGAAAGCTCACTTGTTAAGTTAATGGTTTTAATCAATCAATTGTTTCCAAATCACATTCAAAAATTCAATACATTGTATAAACAACACCCAATTGGAAAATTATGAAAATTACCAAAACAATCTAATCTTTTGTTTCCAATTATTTCCATGTTTGATCAACTAATATGGTGCTTTTGTTTTGAATAAATAAATTCCCAAATTGCTTTCAAACTCAAACCCAAATTCAAACAGCACCCAAAGTTTCCAATTCATGAAAACTACCAAACCATTTGTCGCACCCTGGCTTCTAAGGGATACTCATCGTACGAACTGGATAGCAGGTGCTTGGATTATGGGGCATAACTGCTCCCACGTCCCAGCTTCCTGGTAGGCCTGCGCTTATGCGCGACAACACAAGCCCTGCTATTCCACCGTCGATGTAAACTATCCACTAGAAGTCATAGGCACTACTGTCGACGTACTTCATATCAATCATGCACTATACGTCAACGGCTTTGAACGAATGATGATCACAACATATCTCTAAGACACAAAAGATTGAAATAAGGTTGCAACTGGCCTTCACTAAGGCAGAAATAGCAAATACAATCATCCGGAGGACACATGTCCCAACATAGCATTCATTACATCAGCGGAAGCAATCAAAGGTGTCTGAGTACAGACAAATCCAACAGGCTTACGAAGCCGGAGAAAATAAAGAAGACGAAGCCCATCCACGTAGGTCCTGGATCCAGCCCTGGTCCAGCTAACTACTCGTCTGCAGTCTCGTCAAACTCCACGAAGTAGCCATCCTGGTGGTCATCGTAGCCGTAGTCGTAGTCTGCGTAAACCACAGCCCCAACGGGGTCAGTACATCCAAGTACTGGCAAGCAAGACTCACAGTTCACCAAAGTATAGCCCGTCAACACCAGCACAGATGACTTGGTTCAACGGAAAGAAGGGGATATATATAATGATGCAACTGGCTGCGCTAACCAACTACAGAGATTCTATCATATCCAACTATCAGAAAGGGGATAAGATCGGGGGGGGGGGGGTTGTAACCAACTGAAAGATAACATCAAACAAACCCATCCTGGATCTCGCCCCTTATCCAAAGAAGCAATCCGAGGATAACTCACACAGTTGTATTAAGGATGGATCAAATTATTGTGTCATCAACCTATTACTAGTCAAGTTATTAATCATGGGGTGTAACATGTTTGATCATTATGTTTAAGTTGTCCTGAGTACTTGTTAGCCAGTACTTTCACCAAGTAGTCCATAACCGCGGAAAACACGGCTTCTCGAGAAGATTATCCCTGCAGGGTTGCACCAATTTGGCCGTACACGTATGAATAACCCGCCAGATGGGATGCCTCCCACCAAGCGGGGCACTCAACACAACTCAACTCTTCTCCGCATCAAGCCCAAAGCACCTTGGGCGCACGGCTAATCAAGCCCCGAAGAAAAGGGACCCTCATAGCACTCTAAGACCGTGTCCCCCTATATGCCGACTACAAAAGTTCCACCCTGCGCTGGGCTCGCAAAAACATGCATGCGGCAAATAGAAAGCACGAACTAAATGAGATGATTTGGACGAGATGCGAATCGAATCAAATTGAGGGGGGCGCCCATACTCGCTTCCCACATGCGGGTAGTGCGCTCATCATGGGTTGTAGGAGGGGTGATGAGGCAATATCAGGGTTAAAGGATTCATGTGATAGGTTCGTAACAGAAACATCTACCACTAAGGCTAGCAAGATATAGACAACGGAAAGTATCGGTAACCAGGGTTGAAAGGAACACAATGGTTCATGTGAGTGATAACTTGCCTGCAAACTCAACAGCTGGGTACTGAGCTAGATCCTCAGAAGGGGTGCTGTAAAGGTCGTCTGCCTCAACGTCGTCGTCTATTCGAGAAGAAGCAAACAAACACAACAGGAATGTAAACAATCATTGCCATGGCATTGTGCACAATCAATATGATGCATGACAAATTAATAGTGCAGCAAAATAAATTGACTAACAAGATAGCACAAATTAAATGGACCCATATGCAAGGGTTGCATATGGAAAAGGATCCATTGAAATAAGTGGAACAAATGATCTACAATTATTTATTATGTGATAGTTGTTATCATGATGCATGCATGATGATGATGACAAGATAACAACAGATAACAATAAATAACAATGATAGATGCAAAGGAAAAGGAACAAAACAAGTTTAGAAATTATTTGTTAAGTTTGGAAAATTTTGGTTACTTAAACATGCCACACAAACAATTATTGTTTTCACCAATTTAAAGTGTGCAAAACAATTAGCAAAATTTATATTTGAAAAGAACATCAAATTTTAGTTGAATTACATGTTTCACATTTTGAAATTGGACTTTGGATTATTTAGTTATGAATTAAACAATATTAAACAAGTTTTAATTGAATTTAAAACAAGCTTAAATATTATTTGAATTTTATTTGTTCAAACCATAAATTCAAATTCACATTTGAGAAGTTCATACTTTGGTGGTTTGAAAACATATTTTGCATGTTCAAAATATTTTATATTAAGCAAGTTATGATTTTTATCAAATTTAATTGAATTAAACAAGTATTAAATTATTTAGGCAATTTAAATTATTCAAACAATGAAACAAATTTTTTATTTGAATAGAACAGTCAAAAAGGTGTGAAAAACATATTTTATTTGACTTATTTGGAAATAGTATAAATTACTTATGAATTATTCAAATTTGAATTTTAAATGTATTTTGAAAACTCAAAACAGAACACAAATAAGTTATTTGGAAAGATTATAAAATTTTGAACAGAAAACATATATAACTTTTAATTATCAGAATTATAGATTAAAAGTTATTGATTTTTGAAGTTAGGTGTTTATTCTGCCAATTAAAAGAATTAGAAAACAAAACAGAAAATGTTTTTGTTCTTTTGTTACAGCCACGGGGTCTAACCCCAGTCGCTGAACCGTGGGACCGTGGCGAAAACGCGCACGCGTGGCAACCAGGCCCGCTGACGGGTGGGCCACCGCGCGGGGGAGAAATTCTCCAAAAAGATTTGCGGCCGCGGGGGATCGATCCCGCGAGCTCGCGATGCAAACGAGCGCACTGAACCACTGCGCTGTGGCGCGTCTGTTGTCAGTAACGGGGGCGCAGACAAGGTAAAGCGTGAAACGTTTAACTGAAACTCGAAACTGCGCGCGTTATCTGAACCTATCTGACGGATACTTGGTCGCCGTCGACGATCTGACGCCGGTGATGTGCCCGTGGTCGCTGCTAGGATGCAGATGTGCTCTGGACGCGGGCGTGCTTGCGTGCAAGACATAGAGGGAGGGAGGAGAGGCACGACGAGCTCACCGGCGGCTGTCGTCGTTGCAGAGATTCGTGGCAGCGCGGCGGCCGTCGACGATGGCGTGGATGGCGGCGGTGTTCTACGTCGTCCACGGACCAGCGGCGGTGTCCAACAGAGAGGTGGAGAGGTGGCGGTTTCGTTTCGGTGGCTACGGGTGGTGGAGGAGGTTCAGGTGGGCGGCGCCATGTCGATGTTCAGGGGCTCGCCGGCGGTGAGGAGTTTCAGAGAGGGAAAAACGGCGGCAGAGAGGGAAAATGGCGGCGCGGCGCGGGGAGCGAGGAACCCTAGAAGCTAGGGCACCTGCCGGGGGCTAGGGGCTGGTTATAAAGGCGAGGAGAGCGAGGTGGCGGCCGCCGGAGTCACGCGGGGGGTGCGGTGGCGCTCGGGATGGCCTGCCGTACTTCAGAAAGAAGCTCCCGCACGAATCGCGAAGCGGTAAGCTGCTTAGGCGGGCTGGGCCTTGCGCGCGCGTTTTCGCCACGTTGGCCACGGTCCCACGGTTCAGCGACTGGGGTTAGACCCCGTGGCCACTCAATTATTCATCCCATGTTTGTGCACTATGCCATGATATTGATTGTTTATCTTTCTGCATTGTTTGTTTGCTTTTTCCCGGATAAACGACGACGTTGAGACCGACGATACTTACGACACCCCTTCTAAGGAGTTAGCTCAGTACCAGGCTACTGGGTTTTGCAGGCAAGTTATCACTCACATGAACCACTGTGTTCCTTTCAACATTGGTTACCGATACTTTCCGTTGTTCTTTTCTGCTAGCCTTAGTAGTAGTTGTTCTGTTACGAACCTATCACATGAATCCCTTAAAACCTGATATTGCCTCATCTCCCTTCCCACAACCCATTGTCTGAGCCAGTGTCTTACTAGCATGCTTAGGTTGTTTTGCTCGAGTCTGTTACCCGTTACTTTCTGTTACTATTTCTATTATGTTCTGGGGGCTCGATGTCCAATCAATCAATCATGCTAATGTTACTATTAATAATAAATTTGATGATAAGGCACCGGCAGGAGGCCCATGAGAGGTTTTGAAGCCTGCTAGTGTCGACCCTAATAGGAAAAGGGTCTTTTCTACTGATCCATGTTGTCTGCGCCCCCGTTACTGACAACAGACGCGCCACAGCGCAGTGGTTCAGTGCGCTCGTTTGCATCGCGAGCTCGCGGGATCGATCCCCCGCGGCCGCAAATCTTTTTGGAGAATTTCTCCCCCGCGCGGTGGCCCACCCGTCAGCGGGCCTGGTTGCCACGCGTGCGCGTTTTCGCCACGTTGGCCACGGTCCCACGGTTCAGCGACTGGGGTTAGACCCCGTGGCTGTAACAAAAGAACAAAAACATTTTCTGTTTTGTTTTCTAATTCTTTTAATTGGCAGAATAAACACCTAACTTCAAAAATCAATAACTTTTAATCTATAATTCTGATAATTAAAAGTTATATATGTTTTCTGTTCAAAATTTTATAATCTTTCCAAATAACTTATTTGTGTTCTGTTTTGAGTTTTCAAAATACATTTAAAATTCAAATTTGAATAATTCAAATGCAATTTGCAATAATTCATAAGTAATTCATACTATTTCCAAATAAGTCAAATAAAATATGTTTTTCACACCTTTTTGACTGTTCTATTCAAATAAAAAATTTGTTTCATTGTTTGAATAATTTAAATTGCCTAAATAATTTAATACTTGTTTAATTCAATTAAATTTGATAAAAATCATAACTTGCTTAATATAAAATATTTTGAACATGCAAAATATGTTTTCAAACCACCAAAGTATGAACTTCTCAAATGTGAATTTGAATTTATGGTTTGAACAAATAAAATTCAAATAATATTTAAGCTTGTTTTAAATTCAATTAAAACTTGTTTAATATTGTTTAATTCATAACTAAATAATCCAAAGTCCAATTTCAAAATGTGAAACATGTAATTCAACTAAAATTTGATGTTCTTTTCAAATATAAATTTTGCTAATTGTTTTGCACACTTTAAATTGGTGAAAAAAATAATTGTTTGTGTGGCATGTTTAAGTAACCAAAATTTTCCAAACTTAACAAATAATTTCTAAACTTGTTTTGTTCCTTTTCCTTTGCATCTATCATTGTTATTTATTGTTATCTGTTGTTATCTTGTCATCATCATCATGCATGCTCGAGAAGCCGTGTTTTCCGCGGTTATGGATTACTTGGTGAAAGTACTGGCTAACAAGTACTCAGGACAACTTAAACTAATGATTCACTATTTCACACCCCATGATTAACAATTTGACTAGTAATAGGATTATTGTCACAATAACTTGATTCATCTTAATCCAACTGTGTGAGTTATCCTCGGATTGCTTCTTTGGATAAGGGGCGAGATCCAGGATGGGTTTGTTTGCAGTTATCTTTCAGTTGGTTACAACCCTCGATCTTATCCCCTTTCTAATAGTTGGATATGATAGAATCTCTGTAGTTGGTTAGCGCAGCCAGTTGCAGCATCTTATATATATCCCTTTCTTTCCGTTGAACCCAAGTCATCTATGCTTGTGTTGACGGGTTATACTTTGGTGAACTGTGATACCATTTGTTGCACCCTGGCTTCTAAGGGATACTCATCGTACGAACTGGATAGCAGGTGCTTGGATTATGGGGCATAACTGCTCCCACGTCCCAGCTTCCTGGTAGGCCTGCGCTTATGCGCGACAACACAAGCCCTGCTATTCCACCGTCGATGTAAACTATCCACTAGAAGTCATAGGCACTACTGTCGACGTACTTCATATCAATCACGCACTGTACGTCAACAGCTTGGAACGAATGATGATGACAACATATCTCTAAGACACAAAAGATTGAAATAAGGTTGCAACTGGCCTTCACTAAGGCAGAAATAGCAAATACAATCATCCAGAGGACACATGTCCCAACATAGCATTCATTACATCAGCGGAAGCAATCAAAGGTGTCTGGGTACAGACAAATCCAACAGGCTTAAGAAGCCGGAGAAAATAAAGAAGACGAAGCCCATCCACGTAGGTCCTGGATCCAGCCCTGGTCCAGCTAACTACTCGTCTGCAGTCTCGTCAAACTCCACGAAGTAGCCATCCTGGTGGTCATCGTAGCCGTAGTCGTAGTCTGCGTAAACCACAGCCCCAACGGGGTCAGTACATCCAAGTACTGGCAAGCAAGACTCACAGTTCACCAAAGTATAACCCGTCAACACAAGCATAGATGACTTGGGTTCAACGGAAAGAAAGGGATATATATAAGATGCTGCAACTGGCTGCGCTAACCAACTACAGAGATTCTATCATATCCAACTATTAGAAAGGGGATAAGATCGAGGGTTGTAACCAACTGAAAGATAACTGCAAACAAACCCATCCTGGATCTCGCCCCTTATCCAAAGAAGCAATCCGAGGATAACTCACACAGTTGGATTAAGATGAATCAAGTTATTGTGACAATAATCCTATTACTAGTCAAATTGTTAATCATGGGGTGTGAAATAGTGAATCATTAGTTTAAGTTGTCCTGAGTACTTGTTAGCCAGTACTTTCACCAAGTAATCCATAACCGCGGAAAACACGGCTTCTCGAGAAGATTATCCCTGCAGGGTTGCACCAATTTGGCCGTACACGTATGAATAACCCGCCAGATGGGATGCCTCCCACCAAGCGGGGCACTCAACACAATTCAACTCTTCTCCGCATCTATCCCAAAGCACCTTGGGCGCACGGCTAATCGAGCCCAGAAGAAAATGGACCCTCATAGCACTCTAAGAACGTGTCCCCCTATATGCCGACTACAAAAGTTCCACCCTGCGCTGGGCTCGCAAAAACATGCATGCGGCAAATAGAAAGCACGAACTAAATGAGATGATTTGGACGAGATGCGAATCGAATCAAATTGAGGGGGTGCGCCCACACTCGCTTCCCACATGCGGGTAGTGCGCTCATCATGGATCAGTAGACAAGACCCTTTTCCTATTAGGGTCGACACTAGCAGGCCTCAAAACCACACAGGGCCTCCTGCCGGTGCCTTATCATCAAATTATTATTAACAGTAATAACGTTAGCATGATTGATTGATTGATTAAACATCGAGCCCCTAGAAAATAATAAAGATATAGTAACTGAAAGTAACGGGTAACAGACTCGAGCAAAACAACCTAAGCATGCTAGTAGGACACTGGCTCAATCAATGGGTTGTAGGAGGGGTGATGAGGCAATATCATGGGTTAAAGGACTCATGTGATAGGTTCGTAACAGAAACATCTACCACTAAGGCTAGCAAGATATAGACAACGGAAAGTATCGGTAACCAGGGTTGAAAGGAACATGATGGTTCATGTGAGTGATAACTTGCCTGCAAACTGAACAGCCGGGTACTGAGCTAGATCCTCAGAATGGGTGCTGTAAAGGTCGTCTGCCTCAACGTCGTCGTCTATTCGAGAAGAAGAAAACAAACAAAACAGGAATGTAAACAATAATTGCCATGGCATTGTGCACAATCAAGATGATGCATGACAAGTTAATAGTTGCATCAAAATAGCTAGCTAACATGATAGCACAAATTAAATGGACCCATATGCAAGGGTTGCATATGGAAAGGATCCATTGGAATAAGTGGAACAAATGATTTACAATTATTTATTAGGTGATAGTTGTTATCATGATGCATTCATGATGATGATGAAAAAATAACAACAGATAACAATAAATAATAATGATAATGCACAGGAAAAGGAAATAAAACAAGTTTAGAAAATAAATAAATCATCCTAACTCCAAATTCAACATTTTTAATATGTTTTCTGTACCAAATTAAATACTCTATCCAAATATAAATTTTGTTTGCTGTTTTGAATAATTTAAATTGCTGAAAACAACTGTTTCTTGTTTAATGCATTTAAAATTGCCAAAATAATAACTTGCTCATTTTAAATCCAATTTCCACAAATAAAATATGTTTTCCATGCAAAATTAAACCACCTTTCCAATTATAAAATTTGTTTCATGTTTTGAATAATTAAACTTGGTTAAATAATTTAAACCTTATTTATTTCATTTAAAATTGCTAAATTCCTAACTTGATCAAATTAAATTCTTTTGGGACATATAAAATATGTTTTCCAACCATAAAAGTATAAACTTTTGAAATATGAATTTGGTTTAATGTTTTGAACAAATAAAAAATTCAAATAAGTTCATGTTTGAATTAAATTCATTTAATTCTTGCTTAAACTTGTTAAATTCATAAATAATTTATTTGAAATCCTTTTGCAACAAGTGAAACATGTAATCCAACTAAAATCTTGTTTTATTTTCAAATATAAACTTTGTTATCTATTTTGAACAATTTAACATGATGAAAACAACAAATGCTTGTGTGACACCTTTAAGTAACCAAAATTTCCTAACTTAATAACTGAAATTCCAAACTTGGTAAACCTTATTTCTATTTGTTCTATTGTTGTTATTTTGCTGTTTTCCTCATCCATGCATCATGCTAATTCACCTACACAAGTTGGTTAGTTATAAAACAATTAATTCAACCATAATTCATGGGCTTTTCAGGTGCAACTCAAATTGCATGTGGGTCCATTTAATCATGTTGTTATCTTGTCAACTAGTTTATTTCTATGCATCAATTAAATTGACATGCATCATCCCATTGTTTGTGCACTATGCCATGTTATTGGTTGTTTATCTTTCTGCATTGTTTGTCTGCTTCTTCTCGGATAAACGACGACGTTGAGACCGACGATACTTACGACACCCCTTCTAAGGATCTAGCTCAGTACCAGGCTACTGGGTTTTGCAGGCAAGTTATCACTCACATGAACCATCGTGTTCCTTTCAACATTGATTACCGATACTTTCCGTTGTTCTTTTCTGCTAGCCTTAGTAGTAGTTGTTTCTGTTACGAACCCATCACATGAATCCCTTAACCCTGATATTGCCTCACCTCCACTCCTATCACCCTTTGGTTGAGCCAGTGTCTTACTAGCATGCTTAGGTTGTTTTGCTCGAGTCTGTTACCCGTTACTTTCTGTTACTACTTCATTATGTTCTGGGGGCTCGATGTTTAATCAATCAATCATGCTAATGTTATTGTTAATAATAATTTGATGATAAGGCACCGGCAGAAGGCCCTTTGTGGTTTTGAGGCCTGCTAGTGTCGACCCTAATAGGAAAAGGGTCTTGTCTACTGATCCATGATGAGCGCACTAACCGCATGTGGGAAGCGAGTATGGGCGCCCCCCTCAATTTGACTCGATTCGCATCTCGTCCAAATCGCCTCATTTAGTTCGGGTTTTCCATTTGCTGCATGCATGATCTTGCGAGCCCTTGGTACCCGGGTGGAACTTTCGTAGTCGGCATATAGGGGGACACGGTCTTAGAGTGCTATGAGGGTCCCTTTTCTTCGGGGCTCGATTAGCCGTGCGCCCAAGGTTCTTTGGGCTTGATGCGAAGAAGAGTCGAGTTGTGTTGAGTGCCCCGCTTGGTGGAAGGGCCTTTCCATCTGGCGGGTTATTCATGCGTGTACGGCCAAATTGGTGCAACCCTGCAGGGATAATCTTCTCGAGAAGCCGTGTTTTCCGCGGTTATGGATTACTTGGTGAAAGTACTGGCTAACAAGTACTCAGGACAACTTAAACATAATGATCAAACATGTTACACCCAATGATAATCCTATTACTAGTCAAATTGTTAATCATGGGGTGTGAAATAGTGAATCATTAGTTTAAGTTGTCCTGAGTACTTGTTAGCCAGTACTTTCACCAAGTAATCCATAACCGCGGAAAACACGGCTTCTCGAGAAGATTATCCCTGCAGGGTTGCACCAATTTGGCCGTACACGTATGAATAACCCGCCAGATGGGATGCCTCCCACCAAGCGGGGCACTCAACACAATTCAACTCTTCTCCGCATCAAGCCCAAATCATCTCATTTAGTTCGTGCTTTCTATTTGCCGCATGCATGTTTTTGCGAGCCCAGCGCAGGGTGGAACTTTTGTAGTCGGCATATAGGGGGACACGTTCTTAGAGTGCTATGAGGGTCCATTTTCTTCTGGGCTCGATTAGCCGTGCGCCCAAGGTGCTTTGGGCTTGATGCGGAGAAGAGTTGAATTGTGTTGAGTGCCCCGCTTGGTGGGAGGCATCCCATCTGGCGGGTTATTCATACGTGTACGGCCAAATTGGTGCAACCCTGCAGGGATAATCTTCTCGAGAAGCCGTGTTTTCCGCGGTTATGGATTACTTGGTGAAAGTACTGGCTAACAAGTACTCAGGACAACTTAAACTAATGATTCACTATTTCACACCCCATGATTAACAATTTGACTAGTAATAGGATTATTGTCACAATAACTTGATTCATCTTAATCCAACTGTGTGAGTTATCCTCGGATTGCTTCTTTGGATAAGGGGCGAGATCCAGGATGGGTTTGTTTGCAGTTATCTTTCAGTTGGTTACAACCCTCGATCTTATCCCCTTTCTAATAGTTGGATATGATAGAATCTCTGTAGTTGGTTAGCGCAGCCAGTTGCAGCATCTTATATATATCCCTTTCTTTCCGTTGAACCCAAGTCATCTATGCTTGTGTTGACGGGTTATACTTTGGTGAACTGTGAGTCTTGCTTGCCAGTACTTGGATGTACTGACCCCGTTGGGGCTGTGGTTTACGCAGACTACGACTACGGCTACGATGACCACCAGGATGGCTACTTCGTGGAGTTTGACGAGACTGCAGACGAGTAGTTAGCTGGACCAGGGCTGGATCCAAGACCTACGTGGATGGGCTTCGTCTTCTTTATTTTCTCCGGCTTCTTAAGCCTGTTGGATTTGTCTGTACCCAGACACCTTTGATTGCTTCCGCTGATGTAATGAATGCTATGTTGGGACATGTGTCCTCTGGATGATTGTATTTGCTATCTCTGCCTTAGTGAAGGCCATTTGCAACCTTATTTCAATTTTTTGTGTCTTAGAGATATGTTGTGATCATCATTCGTTCCAAGCTGTTGACGTACAGTGCGTGATTGATATGAAGTACGTCGACAGTAGTGCCTATGACTTCTAGTGGATAGTTTACATCGATGGTGGAATAGCAGGGCTTGTGTTGTCGCGCATAAGCGCAGGCCTACCAGGAAGCTGGGACGTGGGAGCAGTTATGCCCCATAATCCAAGCACCTGCTATCCAGTTCGTACGATGAGTATCACCTACACAAGTTGGTTAGTTATAAAACAATTAATTCAACCATAATTCATGGGCTTTTCAGGTGCAACTCAAATTGCATGTGGGTCCATTTAATCATGTTGTTATCTTGTCAACTAGTTTATTTCTATGCATCAATTAAATTGACATGCATCATCCCATTGTTTGTGCACTATGCCATGTTATTGATTGTTTATCTTTCTGCATTGTTTGTCTGCTTCTTCCCGGATAAACGACGACGTTGAGACCGACGATACTTACGACACCCCTTCTAAGGATCTAGCTCAGTACCAGGCTACTGGGTTTTGCAGGCAAGTTATCACTCACATGAACCATCGTGTTCCTTTCAACATTGATTACCGATACTTTCCGTTGTTCTTTTCTGCTAGCCTTAGTAGTAGTTGTTTCTGTTACGAACCCATCACATGAATCCCTTAACCCTGATATTGCCTCACCTCCACTCCTATCACCCTTTGGTTGAGCCAGTGTCTGACTAGCATGCTTAGGTTGTTTTGCTCGAGTCTGTTACCCGTTACTTTCTGTTACTACTTCATTATGTTCTGGGGGCTCGATGTTTAATCAATCAATCATGCTAATGTTATTGTTAATAATAATTTGATGATAAGGCACCGGCAGGAGGCCCTTTGTGGTTTTGAGGCCTGCTAGTGTCGACCCTAATAGGAAAAGGGTCTTGTCTACTGATCCATGATGAGCGCACTAACCGCATGTGGGAAGCGAGTATGGGCGCCCCCCTCAATTTGACTCGATTCGCATCTCGTCCAAATCGCCTCATTTAGTTCGGGTTTTCCATTTGCTGCATGCATGATCTTGCGAGCCCTTGGTACCCGGGTGGAACTTTCGTAGTCGGCATATAGGGGGACACGGTCTTAGAGTGCTATGAGGGTCCCTTTTCTTCGGGGCTCGATTAGCCGTGCGCCCAAGGTTCTTTGGGCTTGATGCGAAGAAGAGTCGAGTTGTGTTGAGTGCCCCGCTTGGTGGAAGGGCCTTTCCATCTGGCGGGTTATTCATGCGTGTACGGCCAAATTGGTGCAACCCTGCAGGGATAATCTTCTCGAGAAGCCGTGTTTTCCGCGGTTATGGATTACTTGGTGAAAGTACTGGCTAACAAGTACTCAGGACAACTTAAACATAATGATCAAACATGTTACACCCAATGATAATCCTATTACTAGTCAAATTGTTAATCATGGGGTGTGAAATAGTGAATCATTAGTTTAAGTTGTCCTGAGTACTTGTTAGCCAGTACTTTCACCAAGTAATCCATAACCGCGGAAAACACGGCTTCTCGAGAAGATTATCCCTGCAGGGTTGCACCAATTTGGCCGTACACGTATGAATAACCCGCCAGATGGGATGCCTCCCACCAAGCGGGGCACTCAACACAATTCAACTCTTCTCCGCATCAAGCCCAAATCATCTCATTTAGTTCGTGCTTTCTATTTGCCGCATGCATGTTTTTGCGAGCCCAGCGCAGGGTGGAACTTTTGTAGTCGGCATATAGGGGGACACGTTCTTAGAGTGCTATGAGGGTCCATTTTCTTCTGGGCTCGATTAGCCGTGCGCCCAAGGTGCTTTGGGCTTGATGCGGAGAAGAGTTGAATTGTGTTGAGTGCCCCGCTTGGTGGGAGGCATCCCATCTGGCGGGTTATTCATACGTGTACGGCCAAATTGGTGCAACCCTGCAGGGATAATCTTCTCGAGAAGCCGTGTTTTCCGCGGTTATGGATTACTTGGTGAAAGTACTGGCTAACAAGTACTCAGGACAACTTAAACTAATGATTCACTATTTCACACCCCATGATTAACAATTTGACTAGTAATAGGATTATTGTCACAATAACTTGATTCATCTTAATCCAACTGTGTGAGTTATCCTCGGATTGCTTCTTTGGATAAGGGGCGAGATCCAGGATGGGTTTGTTTGCAGTTATCTTTCAGTTGGTTACAACCCTCGATCTTATCCCCTTTCTAATAGTTGGATATGATAGAATCTCTGTAGTTGGTTAGCGCAGCCAGTTGCAGCATCTTATATATATCCCTTTCTTTCCGTTGAACCCAAGTCATCTATGCTTGTGTTGACGGGTTATACTTTGGTGAACTGTGAGTCTTGCTTGCCAGTACTTGGATGTACTGACCCCGTTGGGGCTGTGGTTTATGCAGACTACGACTACGGCTACGATGACCACCAGGATGGCTACTTCGTGGAGTTTGACGAGACTGCATACGAGTAGTTAGCTGGACCAGGGCTGGATCCAAGACCTACGTGGATGGGCTTCGTCTTCTTTATTTTCTCCGGCTTCTTAAGCCTGTTGGATTTGTCTATACCCAGACACCTTTGATTGCTTCCGCTGATGTAATGAATGCTATGTTGGGACATGTGTCCTCTGGATGATTGTATTTGCTATCTCTGCCTTAGTGAAGGCCATTTGCAACCTTATTTCAATTTTTTGTGTCTTAGAGATATGTTGTGATCATCATTCGTTCCAAGCTGTTGACGTACAGTGCGTGATTGATATGAAGTACGTCGACAGTAGTGCCTATGACTTCTAGTGGATAGTTTACATCGATGGTGGAATAGCAGGGCTTGTGTTGTCGCGCATAAGCGCAGGCCTACCAGGAAGCTGGGACGTGGGAGCAGTTATGCCCCATAATCCAAGCACCTGCTATCCAGTTCGTACGATGAGTATCACCTACACAAGTTGGTTAGTTATAAAACAATTAATTCAACCATAATTCATGGGCTTTTCAGGTGCAACTCAAATTGCATGTGGGTCCATTTAATCATGTTGTTATCTTGTCAACTAGTTTATTTCTATGCATCAATTAAATTGACATGCATCATCCCATTGTTTGTGCACTATGCCATGTTATTGATTGTTTATCTTTCTGCATTGTTTGTCTGCTTCTTCCCGGATAAACGACGACGTTGAGACCGACGATACTTACGACACCCCTTCTAAGGATCTAGCTCAGTACCAGGCTACTGGGTTTTGCAGGCAAGTTATCACTCACATGAACCATCGTGTTCCTTTCAACATTGATTACCGATACTTTCCGTTGTTCTTTTCTGCTAGCCTTAGTAGTAGTTGTTTCTGTTAGGAACCCATCACATGAATCCCTTAACCCTGATATTGCCTCACCTCCACTCCTATCACCCTTTGGTTGAGCCAGTGTCTGACTAGCATGCTTAGGTTGTTTTGCTCGAGTCTGTTACCCGTTACTTTCTGTTACTACTTCATTATGTTCTGGGGGCTCGATGTTTAATCAATCAATCATGCTAATGTTATTGTTAATAATAATTTGATGATAAGGCACCGGCAGGAGGCCCTTTGTGGTTTTGAGGCCTGCTAGTGTCGACCCTAATAGGAAAAGGGTCTTGTCTACTGATCCATGATGAGCGCACTAACCGCATGTGGGAAGCGAGTATGGGCGCCCCCCTCAATTTGACTCGATTCGCATCTCGTCCAAATCGCCTCATTTAGTTCGGGTTTTCCATTTGCTGCATGCATGATCTTGCGAGCCCTTGGTACCCGGGTGGAACTTTCGTAGTCGGCATATAGGGGGACACGGTCTTAGAGTGCTATGAGGGTCCCTTTTCTTCGGGGCTCGATTAGCCGTGCGCCCAAGGTTCTTTGGGCTTGATGCGAAGAAGAGTCGAGTTGTGTTGAGTGCCCCGCTTGGTGGAAGGGCCTTTCCATCTGGCGGGTTATTCATGCGTGTACGGCCAAATTGGTAGAATTAAATTTTTCTAGGTTGCCGTTGACGTATAATAATTTCCTGGTGAAAGGCCCTTCCACCAAGCGGGGCACTCAACACAACTCGACTCTTCTTCGCATCAAGCCCAAAGAACCTTGGGCGCACGGCTAATCGAGCCCCGAAGAAAAGGGACCCTCATAGCACTCTAAGACCGTGTCCCCCTATATGCCGACTACGAAAGTTCCACCCGGGTACCAAGGGCTCGCAAGATCATGCATGCAGCAAATGGAAAACCCGAACTAAATGAGGCGATTTGGACGAGATGCGAATCGAGTCAAATTGAGGGGGGCGCCCATACTCGCTTCCCACATGCGGTTAGTGCGCTCATCATGGATCAGTAGACAAGACCCTTTTCCTATTAGGGTCGACACTAGCAGGCCTCAAAACCACAAAGGGCCTCCTGCCGGTGCCTTATCATCAAATTATTATTAACAATAACATTAGCATGATTGATTGATTAAACATCGAGCCCCCAGAACATAATGAAGTAGTAACAGAAAGTAACGGGTAACAGATCCTGGCTTCTAAGGGATACTCATCGTACGAACTGGATAGCAGGTGCTTGTGTTGTCGCGCATAAGCGCAGGCCTACCAGGAAGCTGGGACGTGGGAGCAGTTATGCCCCATAATCCAAGCACCTGCTATCCAGTTCGTACGATGAGTATCCCTTAGAAGCCAGGGTGCGACAAATGGTATCAGAGCAAGTATGAAATTAACCATTTGAATTTGTTTGAGTTTGAATTATGAAAACAAGATAAAACAGATGCAAAACAAATAGTAACAATGCAAACAATAATAAAACAAATGCAATGAAATGATGACATGATGCATTGCTTGAATTAAAACAAGAAATCAAACATTCTAAGGGATGTTTCATACTTGGGATGTTACAAAACGCCCCCCCTTGAAGGAATCGCGCCCCGAGATTCCTTACTGAGATGTGAAAAGGTCCGGATACTTCTTGCGAAGATCCTCTTCGGTCTCCCACGTTGCCTCTTTATCGGAATGATGCGACCATTGCACTTTCAAGAACTTGGTGCTCTTGTTGCGAGTCTTATGCTCGGTCTCATCGAGAATACGAATAGGGTGCTCCTCATAAGATAGATCATCTTGCAGTTCAATGGAATCATGATCAACTGCATGATCTGGATCTTTGAAACACTTCTTGAGCTGTGACACGTGGAACACATCGTGCACCTTGGATAGTTTTTCTGGAAGTTCAAGACGATAAGCATTCTCTGCACGTCTTGAGAGGATGTTGAAAGGACCAATGTATCTTGGTGCAAGCTTTCCTTTCACACCAAAACGATGAGTGCCTCTGAGTGGAGTTACACGGAGATATGCCTTATCACCAGGTGCATAGATCATATCCCTGTGCTTGCTATCATAATAGCTCTTCTGACGAGACTGAGCAATCCTGAGATTGTCACGAATGATACGAACTTTCTCCTCGGCTTCCTTAACAATGTCAGGGCCCAAGAGTGAACGTTCACCAGCTCCAGACCAATTGATTGGACTCCTGCATCTGCGACCATACAGTGCCTCAAATGGTGCCATGCCTAGGCTTGCCTGGTAGCTGTTGTTGTAGGAGAATTCAGCATATGGAAGGCAATCCTCCCATTTCATGCCAAAGGAGAGACCACATGCTCTGAGCATATCCTCGAGAATCTGATTGACTCTTTCGACTTGCCCCTGAGACTGAGGGTGATAAGCTGTGCTGAACAGAAGTTTGGTGCCCAATGCTTCTTGAAAGCTTTTCCAGAAATGAGAAGTGAAGATACTTCCACGGTCTGAGCTTATTTCCAATGGAACACCATGAAGAGGAACAATCCTTGCTGTGTAGAGCTCTGCTAACTGGCTAGCTGAGATAGTTTCCTTTACAGCATAGAAGTGAGCAACCTTAGTGAGACGATCAATAACAACGAAGATTGCATCGTTGCCCTTCTTGGACTTTGGAAACCCAGTAACGAAGTCCATTTCAATCATGTCCCACTTCCACTCAGGAATTTTCAGAGGTTGTAGTAGACCGGCTGTTTTCTGATGGACTGCCTTAACACGTTGACAAACGTCGCATTCAGAAACGTATTGAGCAATTTCACGTTTCATGCCAGGCCACCAATACAGAGTCTTGAGATCCTGGTACATCTTTGTACTTCCAGGGTGAATGGATAGAGGAGTTTCATGAGCCTCCTTGAGAATGATATCCTTGAGACTTTGAATCTGAGGAACTGCAATGCGTCCTTCGAAGAACACAGTTCCCTTGTCATCAATTGAGAAGGACTTGAATTTATCATTGCCTTCCTTGATGTGCTCTACCATCTTCTTGATTTCATTATCACGAAGTTGTTCAGAACGAATCTTGTCCTCGAGAGTTGGACTGGCTGTCAAGCTAGCAAGGTATCCTTCTGGGACAAGACCAAGGTTCAGCTTCTGGAATTCTTCATGAAGTGGAGGTTGGCTTTCCATGATCATGAGATTATTGCAATAGGATTTGCGACTGAGAGCATCGGCCATAACATTAGCCTTGCCTGGAGTGTAAGAAATGGTGAGATCAAAGTCTTTAATCTTCTCAATCCATCTCCTTTGCCTGAGGTTCAGATCTGGCTGAGTGAAGATGTATTTCAGACTCTTATGATCGGAAAAGATTTCAGTTTTGTTACCCAACAAGTATTGTCTCCATTTCTTGAGGGCAAACACAACTGCTGCAAGTTCAAGATCATGAGTGGGATAGTTTTGCTCATGTGGGTTCAACTGACGTGAAGCATAAGCCACAACTTGACGTTCTTGCATAAGAACTGCTCCTAGGCCTTGGAGAGATGCATCACAGAATATCTGGAAAGGTTTGGTAGTATCTGGGCCAACCAGAACTGGGGTGGAAGTGAGTTTAGTCTTCAGGAGGTTGAAACTCTCATCACATTGTGTAGTCCAAACGAACTTTTTGTCCTTCTTTGTGAGATCAGTGAGAGGTTTGGCAATCTTGGAAAAGTTTTGGACGAAACGACGGCAATAGCTAGCCAAGCCAAGAAAACTTCTGACTTGCTTCACCGTCTTAGGGGGTTTCCAATCAACAATTGCCTTAACCTTTTCAGGATCAATGGCAATGCCTTTGGCAGAGATGATATGACCAAGATATGCAACTTCTGGAATCCAGAACTCACATTTGGAAAACTTGGCATACAGACGATGCTCGCGAAGTTTCATGAGAGTGAGCCGAAGGTGTTCTCCATGCTCTTCCTCGGATTTGGAATAGACTAGAATGTCATCGAGATATACCACAACGAACTTGTCGAGGTATTCATGGAAGACAGAATTCATGAGTCTTGAGAACGTTGCCGGTGCATTGGTGAGACCAAAGGACATGACGGTGTATTCATATAGACCGTAACGAGTGGTGAAAGCTGTCTTAGGAATATCTTCCTTTCTGATCTTTATCTGATGGTAACCCATCCTCAAGTCCAACTTTGAGAATATTGAGGCTCCAGCAAGTTGATCAAAAAGATCATCGATACGAGGAATTGGATACTTGTTCTTGATAGTTTTCTCGTTGAGAGGACGATAGTCAACCACGAGTCTTTTTGTTTGATCCTTCTTGGCAACAAACAGAGTTGGGCAACCCCAAGCGGAGGAACTAGGCTGAATGTAACCTTTCTCCATGTACATATCGATTTGCTCCTTCAACAATTTCAGTTCAGGAGGAGCTATCTTATATGGATGCTTAGAGATTGGAGCAGTACCTGGCTCAAGCTCGATCACGAACTCAACTGCTCTGTCCGGGGGAATCCCTGGCAACTCTTCTGGAAAGACGTCAGGGAATTCACAAACCACCGGAACATTTTCAATTGCAGGAAGGGGTTTGGAATCGAGGTTGAACAGCTGAACAGAACTTGATCCATATGGAGAATAGACTATCTGGCCTGAAGTGTGGGAGAGAGTTATTGACTTTTGAGCACAGTCAATTTTAGCTTTGTGGGTCTTCAACCAATCCATACCCAGAATGACATCAATGTCAGAATTTCCCAGTAACATGAGTGAAGCAAGGAATATGCGACCTCCAATTAGGATCTGATTGTCCATGCTTATCTTGGAAGTAATCATTTTAGTTCCCGGAGAGTGCACATAGATTTGATTGCTTAGCGGAACCAGAGCTAAATTGTACGTTGTAGCAAAGATCTTTGACACAAACGAATGCGATGCTCCAGTATCAAACAACACTTTAGCTGGAATAGAGTTTACGGGTAATATACCGAGAACGACGTCAGCAGCTTCCTCAGCTTTGTCGGCCTTGATATGGTTCACCCTCGCGTTCCTCCCGACAGGCCTGTTGTTGGAGTTGAAGGCTTTAGCCGGGGGAGCACGAACCATTGCCTGGTTGTTGTTGGGGCGAGGAGGTAGGGGTAGCTGCTTCTGAGTGCACTTATCAGCGTAGTGCCCAGTCTCTTTGCACTTGAAGCAAGTGACGACACGAGGAGGACCTGGCCTTGGCTGCCCCATTGGAATCCTCTGACCCTGCATCTGAGATGGGTTGGGTGGGCGGGGACCAAAGCCTGGAGAAGCTTGGGCATTTGGAGCCCGAGTGACAGCACCATTTGGCACCCAGATGCGGCGCTTCTGCGGAGGGGTGGTCATGTTGGAGGAGGAACCACCCTCACGCGAGTGCTTGCGCGACTCTTCGAACGCCTTGCGCCCATTCTCCTCATTGAGCGCGGTGTTCACGAGCTCCACGAAGTCCTTGCACTTGATGTTGGTGAGAGCGTACTTCAGTTCTGGGTTAAAACCTCGGCGGAACCTTGCCATCTTTTTGGCTTCAGTGGACACTTCGTCACCAGCGTACCGAGCGAGACGATTGAACTCGTTCTGGTAGCCGAGGACGTCCAGCTTGCCCTGTCTGAGAGAGCAGAATTCCTCACGCATCCTTTCCATGAGACCATCTGGGATGTGGTGCTTCAGGAAGGCATCCTTGAAACATCCCCAGGTGATAGGAAAGCCAGCTCTCATGGTCTGGTAGTTCTCCCACCAAGTAGCTGCCTGACCCTTCAGTAGGTAGGTGGCATACTTGACCTTATCTTCCTCAGCAACATGAGCTATCTCCAGAGCCCTGTTGATCTCCCTGATCCAGTCATCAGCATCCAGAGGCTCACGTGTTGCCACGAAAGCTCTCGGCCCCATGCTCAGAAACTCCTTAATGCTGACTCGCGGAGCATTCTGGTTGTGGTGCTGGTTAGCCTGGATCTGGGCCATTTGTGTCACCACTTGGGTCATCTGAGCTAACAGTTCCCCCATTGGTGGTGGCGGAGGCGGGTTGTTCCTGGTTGGAGGCATCCTGAACAGAAATTCATTTTAGCACAACAACAGAAAAGGATAGACTTGGTAACCGAAAGATAGATTATTCCGACGCATGAATAGATAAACAACAGGTACATCATCACATGTTCAAATACATCAGAATATCTAACAGACCAATACATGGTTCGAATGCCAAAGGATAACTAAACATAGCTAGGAATGGATACACCGGTACTCCCATGCTCATCACGCAGGACGGCGGTGAGTAGTACGACGAGAGATACGGTGAGGAGGAACCCCACGGAAGTAGGTATCACGACGATCCCTGTAGATAGGAACTGCTCTGAGAGCAACTCTCGGTGTGGTGAAGTAGAAAGCGTCGTGTCCCTGTGCTCCATAGCGGGGAATCCCTGTGTAACCAGCTCCGAGGTCGAGAAGTGGGCCTCTGATCGGCTCGTAACCTCCAGCATCTGGCAGAGGAAAACCAAGTGTCTGAGTGAAACGTGCAAAGCGCTCGTCTCCAACGAAGTCTGTGGTGTACGTCGCCAGACGAGTCAACGCCAGGTAGAGCTGCTCCCTGACTGAGGCTAACTCCTGAGAAAGTGTGGAAGCAACTGCGTCACTGTACCTCACGAACTGAGCAGTGGTGTGCAGCCTGGAGCTATCAGACTCGTAGGTATCCAGGTTGCTGTGGAGGGTGAAATGAACTCCCGCTGCCGTGATGTAACCACGGGGGATGTGACGATAGATGGAATCATCAAACCCCCAGTAGTCAGCACGGAGAACGGTGAGACTCACGTACGCTGCCTGCTGCACGGCCATATCCACTGTGGAACCTACTGCCTCGTAGCGGTGGGCAATGCTCCTGCCATCATCCGACAGAATGTAGACGATAGCCCGGTAGCAAGTCTGGTCAAACTCTCGCTGCTGCTCGTAGACCTGGTACTCTGGTGCCCAACGGAACCCCAGATAGGTAACCATGTCTCTCAGCATCTCCGGATAACCGGCGGTGCTCTCACAGCGAGTCATCCGAACCACCTGCGGGTAGAACCTGAGATCCATCTGCAGACGATTTGGGAGGGTTTTGATTAGACTCCGGTAGATGAAAAAGGATGTGGAAAATAACAACAAGGTTCAACGGACGATAAGGATGTTGAAAAGAACATGATATTGAAGCAACATTGGGAAAACGAGACCAAAAGTCCTGAGGTACTACAGAGAACCCAAAACACGTGAAATCCTAACTTGAAAGTTTTAGGTGAGAACAGAAAACAACGTTGCACTTCCTTACCAGAAAAGGGTGGGTGGGTGGGGAAAGAAGAAAAATGGCAGAATTCCTACTCTCACGTTTCATTTTTCCTGTATAGCTACAAAATAGTTTCTAGACTCAACTGCGACTAGTAAAAAGGGATCCTACAGGCAGACAGGCTCTGATACCATTTGTCGCACCCTGGCTTCTAAGGGATACTCATCGTACGAACTGGATAGCAGGTGCTTGTGTTGTCGCGCATAAACGCAGGCCTACCAGGAAGCTGGGACGTGGGAGCAGTTATGCCCCATAATCCAAGCACCTGCTATCCAGTTCGTACAATGAGTATCCCTTAGAAGCCAGGGTGCGACAAATGGTATCAGAGCAAGTATGAAATTAACCATTTGAATTTGTTTGAGTTTGAATTATGAAAACAAGATAAAACAGATGCAAAACAAATAGTAACAATGCAAACAATAATAAAACAAATGCAATGAAATGATGACATGATGCATTGCTTGAATTAAAACAAGAAATCAAACATTCTAAGGGATGTTTCATACTTGGGATGTTACACATGCTGACGTCATAATTCTTGTTTTCTTATTTCCCGAAAATGATTAATAATTACAGGAAATGGTTAAATTTTGTAAATTCAATAAGTATTGTTTTATAACTCGGAATATAAGAGAAGTATGGTTTTGTTTAGAAAAATGTAATCTACCCAAATATATCATTTTCACACATGTTTGAGAAAGTCCAAAAATGGCCTTTATTTAATGTTGTTTAATCATTTTAAAATGGAGAAAATAAGTTTTTATTCACCAAAATTAGAAAATTAAAAGTTATATACCAAATTGCTCAAAATGACAAATGCAATATAGTTATGATGTTTTCAAACCCATTTGAGCAACTAAAATTATACTCACTTTCATAATCACCCGAATTGCCCTCCGCGGTCTATTTCGGGCTAATTTTAGTAAAAATGCATAACTGACATAAGGACCATAGCAACCCAACGAACATGTTTAGGGCTTTATTTCAGTGCATTAACTTGCTCATGCATACATATTGTGCATTGCACCGATGCCATGTTTTGATTGTTGTTCTTCTTTTCGGTGTTTGTTCCCCCTCGGTAGAACGTGACTCCGAAGTGAAGGGCACAATCCAATGATGAATACTTGATCTTAACCGACAAGTCAAGCACTTATTCCTGAAGACTTTATCTGGTTTTCTTATAACCAAGGCAAGCATAACCTCTTATCTGCTCATATATGGTTTTCGAAGTGTTTTGGATCTCGTATATTGCATGCGGTTCAAAGTATTTATGGTCTTAGATAGAGTTCTCCTATACTTGATGCATCGCCTAAAATATCCTGATCCACTGCTCCTAGCAGCTATAGGTTTGATTGTGCGCGCCTCGTTAAAGCCTGCGAGTCTTGCTTAGCCATGCCTAGTTGTGGTCTGATCCATCCGGTTGATGAATCTGGTCAATACGTGAATCTACTTTGTCAGGTTGTTGTGATTTAAATTATCTTTGATAACTTGACTAAATAACGGCATGGATGTGAGGCCACAATGGGTTGTGGCGTTTAGTCCTATTCATGCCCCTAGGAGCGAGTTCTCGCCTTCGAAGCCAAGACTGAGCGTGCAACCACACGAGCGAGCCAATGAACCTCGCCTGACTAACTAACTTGTTTAGCCACATCCATGAGTCACGTAGTTTGATCTTTCCATCTGCGTGTGAGTCAGAAAACGATTTGGAGAAAACTTAGGGCGTGACCGGGACAAGTGATGGACGTACACGAATCTTGATCCCGACTCACAGAACAGGTGCCGTCAGGAGGTGGCCAACTCCCTGTTGACGGGGTGGCCCTGTTTGGGTTGACTCATGGATAGGGTTACGCAAGGTAAAGGTCGGAGCCAACCACCCTCTGCCGCGCTCCCAAGGAGCGTACATGTGGCGTTAAGAGTCGGATGGTACGTGTGGGTAAAGTGTACCCCCTGCAGGGATGAATCTCCTCGAGAATCCGTGTCCACGGTTACGAACGACTTGGCAACGGATTCTGTGATCATAGATAACTTCAACGGAATGACTAAAACTTGTCAACCATGATTGAAGGGTGCCTCCTCGGAGATGCCGAGAGCGGTGATCCTTGTAGCATGAGATAGTGTGGGGATGAGAAGGACTTGGTGGAATACAAGAAGATGGTGATTACAGTAGTTGAGTAGCTTTCTCATCTGTTTTGAAAACACTCTCCGAGACGTGCTATTCTTCCTCGATTTGGAAAACAAAGATTGCTTTACACAAAACAACCTTCATAAAACCTTTCTGAAGATAGCAGATATATAATAGGTTAAATAAGTCTTGTTGAGTACCTCCCGTACTCATGTTTGCTTCAACTTGGTTCAGGCGGAGTTCCTCAGTTCAGTGGTGTTTCGACGTGGACATCGACGAGTAGTTTGGGGTTCCCAGGTAGCAGCCTGGAATCTATGGGCTGGGACGTCGCCTTATGTTGCGGCCTCTTAGGCCTTTTTGGTTCTTGTTGATTAGCAACATAATTTGCCTTTCGTTGTCTGATGTAATGTTGGGTCGTGTGACCTCTTCTTGTAAGCTATACTCTAGTAATACCTGTTTAATAAAGCTTCATGTCTAGAGTGTTGTTTTGATCGGTTGTTGGTTTCGAGCTCATTGTTATACAGTTTTGGCTATGCCTGCATAGTTGTCGCAGTCGAGGGGTTGTGGAGCCGATGATCCATGTCCGAGCCCGCCTGTCGATGTGATCGGCCTGGGGCGAGGTAACCCCAGTAACCCTCGATTGTTGTTGCACTTTCTGGACACATAGCATCTCTGTATAGCTTTGGTCCCGTTTCCTTCAGTTTCATTCGATTCGTGGACACTTTGATATGCATAGTTGGTTATGACTAGCATGGATACAAGGAGTAGTAGACTGGGGATCCGGACTACATGCCGATGAATCCAGTCTGCCTGCCGTTGTTTGTTGCGACCGGGGCTGGTTACCCTGAAGCCTTTGTGAGTCCATGGCTAGGAGCACATAACAGTATGTATATCTCTGGGTCCGGGGTCGTGACACCTTCAAATTTGGGGATTTGAGAGGAGAGGGACGGGAGCCGCCGGGAGAGCTACTTCTCTTCTTCCAAAACCGACAAGTGTCACATAGGGCTGGGGAAGAGAGGGCGACACGTGACTTGCAGGTTTTGATGTGTAGCACCTAGTAGCTGGGCGCTACACATCCACGACTCGGGCCCACCCGTCAAGCGCCGCGCATGTAGGAGGCTGGCCATGCAGGCGCCACGCAGGAAGGGGTGTAGCGCCTGAGCACAAGGCGGTACACAGTAAAGTGTAGTGCCTCGTTGTTGGGCGCTACCCAATGTGGTTATTTTTTGAAAAAAAAATCACCCAACATTCATTCTGTGAAATTGTTTCGATTTGTGATTATTGTTGTCCATTTTGCCCGTTTCAGCCGTTCAAGCCCATACCAGCTAGGAGTTATAGGTTTTCAGGACTTGTCTTCTGTGTCGGAGTCGTACTTATTGCTGGCTTGGAGCCGTTCTTGTTGGCCTGCGTATGTGTCGATGTACGCGGTTAGGATTCATGTTGTTTGTATATGTACATTTGTGTTTGTGGTGCTGACTAGACACGAGCCACGCCATCCTACTAATTTATGTTGGTCATTTTTTATATGCTTTTACGGAGTATGATACAAATCGAGTATTTGACGTTCGGCGGGAAACTGTCTCATGACTTTCATATGGTGTGGGAAATTGGAGTCTTCTTCTGTACCGCGTGAGATTTGCTTTTCGTCTTTCTTACGGGCGACCGATGTGGACTGGAGTAGGGTGGTTTGCGTATTTTTTGTCAAAAATGGCCCTTTTCGCGGACTAACGTCAAATCTGGCCCCTTCTGAGAAGTAATTCCAAATCTGACCCCTCGGGTCGGCGCCAAGAGACATGGAGCCGAACTTATGCATTTTGGCGTCATCTTTTTTTGCGCCGAACCGTGTTCCAATCAAATTAAAAAAATCGGGAGGTCGGCTCCAAGCTACTTGGAGCCGACCTGAACAAGTTCGGCTCCAGGTAGGATGGAGCCGACCTCAAGGGTCAGATTTGAAAATACTTCCATGAAGGGGTCAGATTTGGCGTTAGTCCGCGAAAAGGGCCAGATTTGACAAAAAAAACGTGGTTTGCCTCTGCTGACTTCATTACCCATGTTCGCGGATTGCAGGTTTGTACCATAGCTTCTGCCGATGCTTCCACTGAATAGGAATTTCATGTCGGTTGGCTCGTTGTAGTCGTACAGGTCGTACAGTTGTTCGTCTCGGTAGTTGAACTGGTCGGCCTAACGTGACGTGCAGCCGCGCTTCTCCTCGCTACTATCCTTTATTATGTGTGTCCAAGAGGTGAGAGCAAATGAGAAGGTCTTGGGCCAAACCAATAACAAGGAGACCTAATTCCTTGGAATTATTATATCTTTACCTAATAATAAAGTGAGGAAGCCTTCTTCCGGTCCGTCATGCTTTTTACCAAATTGTCCTCCCACAAAATCACATAATACAGCAAAATTGCCCCGTACCGCTTCGGTCTTTTATTTGGCTTTGGCTTTTCGTCCCCATCCTCCCCATCTTCCAGCGAACATGAATTCAGATATCGCCGCTGCAACCCAGCGTTGATTACTCGCCGCCGACCGGCCCCCTTATCGCCCATTTTTTTCCGGTCCGACTCCATCCCGTCGTACGACACCCCCGCGTCATCCAGATCCCGGCGCCGCTCCCAGTTCCCGGCCCACTGCTCCTCGGTGGTTTCCAGAGGCTGGGCACGGTAAGACACGTTGGCCCTGCTCAAGATCTGGTCGGACATGGATGCCCTCGGAAATCACCTTGAAATTCGTCCTGCCCCGCTCCTCCGTCGCACCGAGGAGAAGCTGATTCAGACCTCTGCCGGTCGCCGCGTAGAAAGGAGTGGAGGAGAGCACGGTGCGCGGATTCCCCTCCTGGTGGCAGTTCATTTTTGGCGGACTTCCGAGGAATAAGACACGCTTGTGGTTGCACCTTTTATTTGGCTGAATCCCCAGCGCGCTGCCCCTTGCCGTAGTCTGCTCACTGGTGGAGGAATCCGCTCGCCAGCGCGCTCCGGCCCAGCACGTCTGTGGTCGCCGGTGAGCTCTGCCACGATCCGTTCCTCGCCGTCCCGCTATGGGTCAGCACGTTCCTGGTCGCCGGCAATCTCCGCCCCGGTCCGTCCCCTGTTTCCTGGTCCCATTGTTGATTCTTATGCCTCTGGTATGCAGCACACCTCAAGGTCATGGCGATATTGTTCTACGTGTGGCTTGATGTTATTTTATGGTGATCCAAATTCATATTCGTATATACTGATAAAGCCTGAACTTCAGACGTAGTGGAGCCGGAGGCGCAACGATAGGTCAGGAGTACGGTACGAGTTGTTACCGAGTCGGAGTTGGTTTACCTGTTACCGACCTAGTTAGGTCAGGACCGCCTTTATATAACTCTTGTAAGCCGCCGCACGGGATAAGCCACATATTGTAAATCCCGGCGCGATTGTAACCTCACCCCGAAATAGTGAAGTATTGCTGGCTGGCGCCCGTGGTTTTTTCTCTTCCTTGTTGGAAGGGTTTTCCACATTAAAATCTCGTGTCCCCGTTGATTCGATCTTGTTTAACTTCATCGTTGTTTTGCTATTGCGTGTAACACTTGAGATGTATTACTACTTGGTCTGGATGGGATATCCATCGATTCCATTAGTGAGTGCAGAGTACAGACTACTTGGTTCCGAAGATCATTGATTCCAAGAGTATGCGATAGGAGTACAGCCGTACGGTCTATAGAATTTCTATTTAGTTTGCAGTACCTTATCCGATCTAAACGGGGAACTTTTTTACGGTATACTATTTTACTGTTGGTGACAAGTAGTAATATATTGTGTATTTTGCTCCACAATTTCAGCTCTATATCCGGTTTCATTCACGTCCAAGTCCAAATGCTATGATCCACCATGCCTTAATCATACGGATGTACTGGCTCTCCCTCGTATCACATCAGATTGAGCTATGTGCTTACCAAGTCATTTGATTGAGTTATAAAGATGTGCTTTTGTCACAGGTATTGAGCCAGGCATGGAAGCAGAGGTCTTGCATTTCATTCCTGGAGTGTAAGAACTATAAAAAATGATCTAAGGGCAACTGATTTCATATTGCCATCTTTCTGTATGTATAAGTTAAATGCTTCCATACTGTAACAGTTTTTGGGACCAAAGGGAGAATATAATTAATTTTTGCACTCGCTTCTCTACTCATATATTTGTCTTACATTTGTACATTGTTGGGCAATGTTACAGTGATATGACAGTGTTAACCTAGAATACAAAAAAATTCTATGTAGCATTGACCTCTCTTTTATGTTATTAAACATGTTATAATACGAACCATCGTATATCTGTCCTGAAACAAGCATTAGCATGTCCAATAAACGAGTTTTGTTTTGTTCTTTTATTAGGTGAGTGCGCGATATTTTCTCTTCCGTTGCAACGCACGGGCCTTTTTACTAGTTTAAATTTAAATAGGCTAGGCGATATTTGGATGCATCTGAGTAAAATCTCCCACGCTCCTCTCTCTCACCCACGCTCCTCCCGCCGCCGGCCACCCCTCCCCACCGCCGCTGGCCACTCCGGCCACGGCGGCCACACTTCTCGGCTCCTCCACCCTCCATCGCGCGCCCGCCATGGCCCCCTCTTCCCCACTCCCATCTCCGACACCCTCCTTGCCCTCCGACGACGACCACCCTCGCGGCCGCGAGGACCGCTGGCGCGGGGGCCGGGAGAGCGACTCGGGAGCTTCGCGCGCTCGTACCGGGATGCGCTAGCCGGCTCATCCTCGGGCGGTGGCAGTGACTCGGTTGGGGCGGACGCGGACATGGCGCCCTCCCGACGCGAGCTGCGTTCGGAGGTCACCCGTGAACCCCTGTACGGTGTCTCCTTTGACGACCTCGACAATTCCGACGACCCCATCGAGGAAGACGGCGCCACCCCCACCGCGTAGGATGACTCCAACCAAGCTCCTTGAGAGCAACCAAAGCGGAAACGGGCGCGAGGTCGCCGGGCGGTGAAGAAGTGGCAGGCGAAGGTGGCGCGGGCTGAGCGCGTCGCCGGCGCCGGGGGACGCCTACAAGAGCCTCTATCTCCTGTGCACCAAGCCGGGGCACATGGAGAAGGACCGCACCACCGGACCCGTATGCATCCGGTCCGGCGAGGGTGGTCACATGTCCAGGTCATGCCCGGAGCCACGCCCTCTGCACTTCGCCAGACCCTGGCGATGAGCCTGCCAGCAAACGCTCCGTGAGCGAATCTACGCGCTCCTCGCCGGGTGCTCAACCGAGGGTGGGCACCGCGGCTCTGGCCGCTGGCCGCCATGTCGTTGTGAGCGCTGCCATGGTTGGTCGTGCCCCGCGCGGTGCCCAGGCGGTGTCCCCTGTAGCTCGCGCGGTTAAGGCGCCCTTGAACTTGGGCGGTTCGCGACAAGGAGGAAGGGCACACGCCACGACCGCACCTCCGGCTCGCTCGGTTACCATGCCACCGTCGCGCAAGGCGACCGCCCCGACGCCCCGCCCCGGCTCCTTCATGGGTGATGCCCGACGCAGCCACGCCCCGCCTCCTCGCTCACGTCAGGGGACTGCTGAAAGATCATCGTCCGTTTTAGTAATTATATGACAACATATCTATTTGATCTAATGTTTGTTTGATATATGAAAATGCCCAGGTAAATCAAGTTCACTAACTCTTTGGGCCAAGTGTTTGGTTTAAATGAAAAGTGCTAGGAGAAAGAAACCAAGGGAGTAGTTTATGCACACGAGCAGAGGCTCCGGTGAATCCACCGGAGGCTCCGCCCAGGCTCCGGTGCGGATCCGGTGCAGGATCTGCCCAAACCTCCCTCTGGAGCATACGAGCGAAGGCCAGGGCGGAACATCCGGTGGAGCTCCGGTGGGGCGAAACCTCCGCCACTTCCACCGGAGCCTCCGCAATTTCCAAATCTGGGCCTGTGCACGGGTGGCATCCGGTGCGCCTCCGGTGGAGGCTCCGCCAAATCCTTGCTCTGTTGGGTAAGAGCGGAGGCTCCACCAGAGCCTTCGGTGGAGATCCGGTGGCCCCCAACTGGCCCCTGTGCAAATAGCATCCGGTGCGCCTCCGGTGGGGGCTCCGCCAAAAACAATTTCTGTTGCATACGAGCGGAGGGTCCACCGGAGCCTCCGGTGCAGCTCCGGTGGGCGGAGCCTCCGCTATATCCACCGGAGCCTCCGCCCCTTGGCCCTACAAAGATGAACAGGTGCGCTGCGCTGCAGCACAATTAATAGAAGCCCAACGGAGCCTCCGGTGCTCCTGGACTGCAACGACCATTTAATGAAGGGGTATAAAGACCCCTTCCCCTTCCTCATAAATGCCAAGCTTTTCCCCACTCTCTCTCCTAGCCATTAATGAAAGCTTCATCCACCTAGATCTCCCACTCCGTCCACCCAATCACTCTCATACTTGGTGGAGAGCTAGAGGAGACCTAGATCCACACTTTCACCAAAGGAATTTCAAATCCATCCACCACAACCTAGTAGATCTAGAATCCTACATGAGGCCTAGAAACCTTAGTAGATCTTGTGCTTGTAGCTTACACATCAAGAAGCTACGGATTGCTTGAGAGGCTCCATCCATCTTGTCGAGTGACCTCGAGCCCTTGTAAAGGTTTGGTCAACGCCTTCAAGTCGACCTCATAGTGGAAACGAGAATCTCTCTCACCGGAGAAGCTCAAGGAGAACAAGGTGTGCACAACCGTGCTATTGAGGAGTGCCTAGGTGGCTCCCCACCTCTCCAACGTAGACGTACTTCTCTTTGAGAAGGAACTACGGGAATCATATCCTTGTCTCCTTGTTTACACTTGTTGTTTATCTTGTTACCTTACGCTTTACTCCCGTTGCGCATATTATCTTGTACACATAGGTTGCTCACCTAGATGCACATCTAGAGAACCCTATCTTATCTTGCCTAGCCCCACTAAAAGGAAAAGAAGAAAAATTGGTAGTCAACCTATTCACCCCCCCTCTAGTTGACCATAGTGCACTTTCAATTGGTATCAGAGCCTCGACTCTTGCTAAGGGCTTAACCGCCCAAGAGTACAATGGTCGATGAAAATGCCCCTGGTAGTTCTAGTGCGGAAATATCCAAAATGGCCAACACTATATCTAACCTACAAGATACGGTTGGAATTCTCCAAACTGAATTATCTAAGGTTAGCTCTAGTGTTGGTTCGGAGGTTTCTAGCATAAAGAAAATGATGGAGGCACTGATGGGGAAAACCAAGGAGTCCGCGGAACCACCTCCCACCACCAACGATGTTAGCTCGGACGAAGAATCCATTCCGGATATCGACGAGATGGAATCTAACATCGCTTTAGCTAAGGCGAAAGCCAAAGCGAAAGCCGATAAAAAGGCTAAGAGTGGTGGGAGCTTCGAGGGCTCCAAGTCTCAATCGGCTAACGGTTCGGGGTCTAACTCTAAAGTTCCACCACCTCCCAATTATGATTCTATCCACCCTATTGCCACAATGCCACACATGGTTAATGTTGGAGTTCCTCCCATGCTTAACACTAACGAGTTCTCTTCTTGGAAGTTCGATATGGAGTCTCACATTTCAGGATCTTGCACCGTTTTGTGGAGAAGCATTCTCCATGGATTCCACCATCATGATCCGAGCAACTTGACTCCAAGAGAGGATGTGGAATTTCAACTCAACAAGACCGCTCTTGTGACTATCCAAAAGGCTATCCCAAGAGAACATCTTGAACACATCCGCGGTATCAAGACCGCCAAGGAAGCTTGGGATAAACTTGACTCCTTGTTCCATGGCAATGCAAGCATTCAATCATCCAAATATGATGTTGCTCTTGACAAGTCCGAGAACTTTGTTATGCTTGAAGATGAAAGTCCCGAGAAGCTATATAGAAGAGTGGTCACCCTTGGCAATCAATTAAGGGACTTTGGAAAAGATGAAATCTTCGATGAGTGGATCAAGAGGAAATTTGTCAAGGCCATACCTCCTTTTGAGAAGAATCTCTCCACTAGCATTCGAACAAGATCCGACTACAACTCCCTCAACTCCATTGGTGTCCTTAGTGAGTTCATAGCCATATCCTTATCTCACAAGAGCGTGGATGATGCTCTTGCTCACTCAAGAGGACATGGAAAGTCTCCTAACCTCGCCTTGAAGTCTAAGGCAATGGCCAAGATAGAAGAAGTGGATGATGATGATGATGATGATGAGGACTATGAAGACACATACAAGGCTGCTCATAAGTGTATCGCTCTTGCTATGCAATGTTATTGGAAGAGATGGGAGGCTCATAAGGCCGGTGCTCCTAGACCCTCAAGGAACAAGATATTTAGGAAGAAAGGGGAGCAGCCAAGGACATGCTACAATTGTGGAAGTGCAAGTCACTTCGTCAAAGAGTGTCCATTTGAGCCAAGAGAAGAGAATGAAGGGAAGCTTATTCGCAAGGACAAGAACAAAGCTCCACACAACAAGAACCTCGCTAGAAGAGTCCCAAGGGCTCTATATGTTCAAGAAGGCCCCACATTAGAAACATACTACTCCGGAGATGAAGGAGAAGATGAAGTCGTAGGTGTTGCCCACGTCGCCATAGCTATGACTTCCTCTTCATCGGTCTCTCTATTTGAATCCCCCAATGAAAAGGCATCGATCCGACCTACATGTCTCATGGCAAAAGCCACCGCGGTAATATCTTCCACCTCCAAGTATATTATCACTAGCTCTCCCTCGTTATTGGATTGTGTTGAAAACATTGTTGATGATGAGGAGGCTAAGAATCTAGGCTCTTGGTTATCTAGTCTTGAAGGTGAAACTAAAGAAAAGGTAAAAGCTCTCTTAAGGCAACTTGATGGTGCTAACTCTGTCATGGACGAGAAGGAGGAGATCATCATGACCTTGGAGAGCCATGGTGGTAGCCATGAGAACCATGACGATGAACTAGTTAAAGCTCTCGAAAAATAAAGATCCATGAGAGCATCTCTCGAAGAGAGACTATCTAGTCTACAAGATACCTATGCTATTAGTGTTTCCAAGCTTAGGAAAGATAATGAAAAATCTCTTGCCAAGCTTAGGAAAGATAACGAAAAATCTCTTGCTTTACTTAAAGTCTTTGAAGAAGAGGAGTTGAATCTTGGAGTAGCTCATGAAGTACTAGTTGAGAATCATGAAAAAACTAAAAAAGGAGTTCATGTCTCTTAAAGAAATTCATGACAAACTCACCAAGTCTCGGAACAACCTCCTAGCTCAACAATCTAATAAACAAGTGATATCTTCCTCTAATAGCATTGCTATCATGCCTACCCCTTGCACTACGACTAACATTGTAGGGAAATAGAGAATTATCAATGATGCCATAAGCTCTCAAGGAGCCAAGAAAGGAAAAGAAGGACTTGGTTTCGTTTCCAAGTCAAAGAAGAAATCCAAGAGTGTCACATCTCCCTCTCAAAATGGTGTCTTTGTGAAAGAGGGAGAAGTGACCAAAGAGAAGGAGACCAACTCCATTGTGGGTGGTGATACCTCTAGGGGGAGCATCACTCACAATGACTTTGCCGGAAAATATAACCTGTCTTATGTTCTTATGAAATCTAGAGATGGACATGTTTATGCTAAATATGTTGGTACCTCTTATGGTGATGATTATAATTGGACTATTTGGGTTCCCAAGACCCTTGTTACTAACAAAAGAGGACCCATTTAAGGATGGGTACCTAAATCAAGAAATTGATCTCTTGTAGGGAAATGCTTCCGGGTCAAATAGATGGACAGTGGATAGTGGTGCATCCCAACATATGACCGGAAGCCATGACGTAATTAGTAATATTGAACCTCCTTTACCTCATCTCAATTGCGTTACTATTGGTGACAAGTCCGAGCTTAAGGTATTGGGACGAGGCAAGGTAGCTATCTCAAATGATTTATCAATTGAGAATGTTCTCCTTGTTGAGTCCCTTGGCTATAACTTGATGTCCGTTCTTCAACTTGCGAATTGTGGCTTTACCTCGTTCTTTAATAAAGAGAGTGTGATTGTCACTTGGGAGACTTCTCTTAAAGTAGCCTTTGTTGGGTTTGTCGAGAACGACATGTATGTAGTGGACTTCTCTAAAGAAGACACGTGTGCCGCGACATGTCTAATGGCTAAAGTTGATGTGGGGTGGCTTTGGCATCGCCGGCTATCCCACACCAATATGAGAATGTTACATGACCTCCAAAGTGGCAATCATGTTCTAAGACTAACCAAAGCTAAGTTTGCTAAAGATCGTGTGTGTAGCTCTTGTACCTTTGGGAAGCAACATGGAGAACAACAACCAACCAAGACAACTATCTCCACCACAAGAATTCTCGAGCTCATTCACTTAGATCTCTTTGGTCCACTATCTTATGATAGCCTCGGAGGAAAGAAGTATTGCTTGGTGATTGTGGATGACTATTAAAGATATTGTTGGGTGTATTTCTTCAAGAGGAAAAGTGAAACTCAAAAGAGAGTCATCTAGTTCATCACTCTAGTGGAGCGCCAACACAATGCTACCATATTGGCCATTCGGAGTGATAATGGCTCGGAGTTCAAGAACTACACCGTTGAGGGTTTTCTTAGTGAAGAAGGCATTGATCATCAATATTCCACTCCCTATACCCCTCAACAAAATGGTGTTGCAGAGAGAAAGAACCGGACTTTGATGGATGCGGCTAGAACTATGATTGCGGAGTTCTCTTCTCCCTATAACTTTTGGGCCGAAGCCGTCTCCACCGCATGTCATGCTACCAACCGGTTATATCTTCGCAAGATTTTGAACAAGACTCCCTATGAGATTCTCACGGGCAAGAAACCGGATGTATCTTATTTCAAGGTCTTCGGTTGCAAGTGCTTCATTCGCAAGAAAGGTAAACGGTTGTCAAAATTTGAGACCAAATCTTATGAGGGTATCTTTGTTGGCTATGCCACAAACGCTCACGCCTATAGAGTCTACAACAAGTCCACCGGACAAGTTGAAGAAGATATAGACGTGGTGTTTGATGAGGATAACGGCTCCCAAGGGGGCGTATAGATCATGGTGTTGTAGGAGATGCAATTCCTCCCATCGTCATAAGAAGAATGGGGATTGGTGAAATAATCCCCATTGAGGGTTACCGGATGACGGAGGGAGAAGGACTATGCCCCACTCAAGTGGATCCATTGACTACACCCATTGATGATCAAGCTACCCAACAAGATGCACCAAGCCCTCAAGCTAACAATCAAGGCCAAGCTAATGAACAAGGCCAAGCAACTCATCTAAATCATGATCAAGATTCCATCATTGTTGAGAGTGCTCAACCTAGTGGTGATCCATCACCCATTATTGATCAAGAACAAAATCAAGACGGTCATATCTCCGATGAAGAAGCTGATTCTCAATCCATATCCAAGGAATCTTTGGAGGAGATGCTAGCACGAAGAGCAAATAGAAGGCTAGAAAATCTTGAACGAGCGGGTCACACGGAGGACAAGATTCTTGGGCAAGTTCGTGGGAGAGTGGTTACTAGAAGGCAATTGGCGGATTTTAGCAAGGCTCATGCCTTTGTCTCTTTTATTGAGCCCAAGAAGGTCTATGAAGCTCTCGAAGATCAAGATTGGCTTGAAGCCATGCATTATGAACTCAATAACTTCGAGCGCAACAAAGTGTGGAAACTAGTACCAAGACCCAAGGATTGCAAAAATGTCATTGGCACCAAATGGGTTTTCAAGAACAAACAAGACAAAGCTGGTATTGTCATTCGCAACAAGGCAAGATTGGTGGCCCAAGGTTTTTCTCAGGTCGAAGGTATCGATTTCGGTGAAACCTTTGCCCCCGTAGCTCGTATTGAATCTATTCGCATCTTACTAGCTTATGAATCTCATCATAATTTAAAGTTGTAACAAATGGATGTTAAGAGTGCTTTCCTCAATGGTCCCATTAATGAGTTAGTATATGTCAAGCAACCTCCGGGTTTCGAGGATCCCAACCACCCCGATCATGTCTATAAACTTGATAAGGCGCTCTATGGACTTAAACAAGCTCCACGTGCGTGGTACGAGCACCTTAAAGAGTTTCTAGTGGATCGCGGGTTTAATGTTGGTTTAATCGATCCCAACCTCTTTACCAAGACGGTTGGAGGTGACTTGTTCATATGCCAACTCTATGTGGATGACATCATTTTTGGGTCTACTAACACTTTGTTCAATGAGGAGTTTTGCAAGATTATGACCGATAGGTTTGAAATGTCTATGATGGGAGAGTTGGAATTCTTCCTTGGCTTTGAAGTGAATCAATATCATGAAGGAAGTTTCATCAAACAAGCCAAATACACTCAAGACATGCTCAAGAGATTTAATATGAATGATGCCAAACCTATGAAGACTCCTATGTCCACGACCACCGACTTGAAACCCGACCCCAACGGTAAAAAGGTAGATCAAAAGGTATACCGCTCCATGATTGGCTCTTTGCTCTACTTTTGTGCATCTAGACCGGATATCATGTATAGCGTAGGTAAATGTGCAAGGTTTCAAGCCTCTCCGAGGCAAAGTCATTTGGAAGCTGTGAAACGAATCTTTCGATATTTAGTTCATACTCCAAACTTCGGTCTTTGGTACCCCAAGGGTTCAAGTTTTCAGCTCATTGGATATTCGGATGCGGATTATGCGGGAGAGAAGACGGATAGGAAGTCCACGTCCGGGGGTTGCCAATTCCTTGGCAGCTCCTTGGTATGTTGGTCTTCAAAGAAGCAGAATTGCATTGCTCTCTCCACCACCGAGACCGAGTATATCTCCGCGGCAAGTTGTTGTGCCCAATTGCTATGGATGAGGCAAACCTTGAAGGATTATGGTATTCATTTTTGACAAGGTGCCTCTTCTTTGTGATAATGAGAGTGCTATCAAGATCGCCTACAACCCGGTCCTTCACTCCAAGACGAAGCACATTGAGATCCGGCATCATTTCATTCGGGATCATGTTGAGAAAGGTGATATTGATCTCTCATATGTTCCCACCAAGGATCAACTTGCCAATATCTCCACGAAGGCCCTTGATGAACCAAGATTTCGAGCTTTGAGGAATGAACTAAATGTCATCGATTCTTCCAACTTCACTTGAAACCTTGCATATCTACCCTCATTATACATGCTATTAGGTTTAGATGTAGGCATGGACATAGGGGGAGCGCTACTCAACTCATGAGTATGCACTCCTCTTATTATGCGAAAATCAATTCATCATTGCATATCTAGTCAATTGTGACTTATTGTGCTTAATTGTGAGTAGTAATTTTGGACCCAAGATATATCTTTGCGGTGCCAAGTTACACACTCAAACATGGTGGCTTCGGCCACCGACCTTTGGTATGTTTTGGATCTTTCACGCGTATCATATCTTCTTCTTGACAACTCGTACGGGTTCGGTTTTCTACCTTTTATGCTTCTTGCGAACCCCTCCGAGTAATGTCTCTCGTATATCAGTGACTATTTTCCAACCCAAGCCCCCCTTTTTGCTCAAAACAATATTTCCATCGTAATGCTCTTGTTTTTCCAATCTTGATGTGCGAAAACTTGGCTGGGCGGAGGCTCCGCTGCCCCTGTCCACCGGAACGCCACCAGAGGCTCCGCTAGCACACATTTGCTAAGCGGGCCGAAATTTGGCCTGTTTTTGTGGACCAGGGGCGGAGGCTCCGGTGAAACCACCGGAGGCTCCGCCCGTGGCGGTTTTTCGGGATAAGATCTAGGGCGAGCGGGGGAAAGTGAGATCCAATCTCATTCCCCCCCACTCGCCCTCCTTCTTCCTCCTCTCAACCGCCGCCGCCCCCAAGCCATCCGCCACCCGATTTGGGTGCTCCACCGCCGGGAGACCTCCTCCTTGCCTTGGGCCACCCCGGGATCTTCCTTCTCTGTCGGACCCCGGACCCCGAGATATACAAACTGTCATGTGCTCCTAGCAGTGGACCCACAAGGGCTTCAGGGTTACCAGCCCTGGCCGCAACAAACAACGGCAGGCAGACCGGATTCATCGGCACGTAGTCCGGATCCCCGGTCTACTACTCCTTGTGTCCATGCTAGTCATAACCAGATATGTATACCCAAGCATCCACGAGTCGGATGAAACTGAAGGAACGGGACCAGAGTTATACAGAGATGCTATGTGTCCAGAAAGTGCAACAACAATCGAGGGTTACTGGGGTTACCTCGCCCCAGGCCGGATATCTCCGGCAGGCGGGCTCGGTCATGGATCATCGGCTCCACAACCCCTCGACTGCGACAACTATGCAGGCATAGCCAAAACTGTATAACAACGGGCTCGAGACCAACAATCGATCAAAGCAGTACTCTAGACATGAAAGTTGTATTAAACAAGGCATACTAGAGTAGCTTACACACAGAGGTTACAAGACCAACATAGGTCCGGCAACCCAACATTACAACAAGCAGCGAAAGCAAATATGTTGCTATACAACAAGAGCGAAAGGACTAAGAGTCCGAAACATAAGCAACGTAGCCAAACCCATACTACAGATACCAAGCTGCTGCCTGGGAACTCCTAACTACTCGTCGACGTCGAGGTAGAACCCCTCTTCAGCTGCATCACCGAAGTCTGAAACAAAACAACAACGAGGCAAGGTTGAGTACAAAAGGTACTCAGCAAGACTTGGCTTTTAAGGTTCTTTGCATAAAGCCAACTTTGTTTTCCGAAGTTGAGGAAGAAAAGCACGTGTAATAGAGCATTTATAAACAGAGGAGGAATCTACTCAACTACTGAGATCATTATGTTCTTTAGTCCACCAAGTACTTTCTCAACCCCAGACTACCTTATGCTACAAGAATCACCCCTCTCGACGTAGTCGAGGAGGCATCCTTCATTCATTGCCAGCAAGTTTTAGTCATTCCGTTAGAGTTGTCTATGATCACAGAATCCGTTGCCAAGTCGTCCATAACCGTGGACACGGCTTTCCGAAAGATTTATCCCTGCAGGGGGTACACTTTACCCACACGTATCAACCGACTCTTAACGCCACGCGGTAACGCTCCTCTCTAAGAGCGCGGCAGAGTGTGGTCGACCACGGCCTTTACCTTGCTTAGCCCTATCCATGAGTCAACCCAAACAGGGCCACCCCGTCAACAGGGAGTTGGCCACCTCCTGACGGCACCTGTTCTGTGAGTCGGGACAAGATCCGTGTACGTCCATCACTGGTCCCGGTCACGTCCTAGTTTTCTCCAAAACGTTTTATGACACACCCACAAATGGAAACTTCAATCTATGTGACCCATGGAAGTGACTAAACAAGTTAGTTAGCCGAGCGGGGTTCATTGGCCCGCGCGTGGTTGTACGTTCATTCTTGGCTTCGAAGGCGAGAACTCGCACCTAGGGGCATGAACGAGACAAACACCACAACCCACAGTGGCCTCAACATCCATGCCATGTTAATCATGTTAATCAATCATAACAAAGCATAAACACCTTTCATACTAGGTTCACGCATTATCGGCATTTCATCAACCGGATGAAGCAGATCATAAGACTAAGCATGTCTAAGCATTGAACACACAAGGCTCTACGTTACTCAAACAAACCTAGTCATACTAGGAGGGTAAACAGGTATGAAGGTGACATGTGAGGGGAGGGGTCATGCAGTGGATAGGTTACTCTAACAGACTCAAAACCAAGTTGAATCGGATGCATGAGTAAGAGGTTGAAAGACTCAAAACATGGGTGAAGCCATGAGGTTGTGCTTGCCTTGCTCGTCGACAGTAGAGCTCGGGTTGTTGTAGAACGCCGGGTCGACCTCCGGATCTCGGTCTACCGATAACGAACAATACCGGAAAGAAGGCAAACAATCAATACTTGACGACGGTGCAATGCACAATATGTATGCATGATTAAAACAATGCAATTGAAATGAAGCTTAAAAGATGGAGCAGGAATCTAGGGTTTCGCGCCGTGAACGACGAACACCGGAGGAGGGGGAAAAACCCTAAACTGAAGATGTGACCAAGCTAACATGCTCAAATGACTTTGTAAACCTCATAGTTGGATTGCATTTGTTTCCCTGATCAAAATGGCATATTACACTTAATTTTCTATTTTTATTGAATAAAAACTTTATTTTCAATATTTAATTGAATTAAAAGTTAAGTACAAAAGTGACCTCATTTTAAACTTAGTTGAATATGTATGAAAATGACATGGATAAATAGCTCTCATTTTTCTGAGCACATACATATTTTTTTCATAATTTTTGGAGCTATAAATTACAAGTTATTTAATTTCCAAAACCATTTTATTTTCTGTTTTCTAATTAACAGATGGGCCCACGGTTCAGTTCAAAAGAGGACAAAAGATGCCACTTGGCACGCCACGTAGGCAGGTGACGTCATGGTGACGTCACCGTGACCTCACGGTGGTGGCCGGCAGTGGCCGGAACTGCTCGCCGGCGGCGATGCAGGCGGCCCCCGGAAGCGTGCGTAAGCGCGTTTGGTTCGTCTCGACGAGGCGGACGTGAAGGTGGCGGCGCCACCCCTAATAGGTCACCGGCGACGAGGGAAAAACGGCGAGCGGCGGCGGGAGGTTTCGGGTTCCGGCGAGCTCGGTGCCTCCGACCGAATTGGAGGAAACGGAGGGGGTAGGGAGATGGGTGGGCTCACCAGGAGCACGAGGAGAAGCTCGGAGGGGCCGGGGGTGGTCGGGGTTGGCGGCGCGGTGGAGCTCTCCGGCGACCGGCCGCGGAGAAGAAGGGTTCGATCCCGCGCGATTAGTCCATCCCGGCGCGATTCCTGTGCGGACAAGGGGCAGTGTGGGACGGCGGTTCTAATGGAGGGCTCGGAAGGGTGGGGGAGGGAGCAGAACGGCGGCAATGGAGGTTCGACGGCGGCGGCCGGTTTCGGCGGAAGAGAGACAGAGGAGGGAAGAGAGACAGCGGGTGGGGGGGTTTCTCTGCGAGGGCTCGATGCGGACGTCTCTTTGGAGGCGTTCGGGGCCTCCACGTCGACAGCGGGGAAGCAGGAGGTGGCGCGCGAGGCGGCGGCTGCCCTCCTGTCACCGGACAGGAGGAAGACGACAGGGTTTTCAAGAAAACCCCCTGGGAGAAAAATGGAATTGCAAAGGAGTCCCTGGGATTTTTAAAACAGAACCCAAAACAGAAATTTGAGGGCCTTTTTGTGAACCAAAAATTACACAAAAATAGTCGTTGGAAAGCTCTTTAAATTTGCTACCTTTCTAGCATAAAGTTGGTTCTATTTGAGAAACTTGGTAGAACAATTTTATTTGGAACAAGTTTAAGTGACTTTCTGAAAACTCTCCGATTAAAGTTTAAAAGCGAAAATTTTGGTTCAAATTTCATGCATGCATGCCATGTACACAACACCTCTCTTTATTACACAAAAGTAGGGATGTTACAAGTCTACCCCCCTTACAAGAATCTCGTCCCGAGATTCCTAGGTTTTAGAAAAGAAATCGGGGTACTTAGATCGCAAACGATCTTCTCGTTCCCAGGTTGCTTCGTTCTCAGAATGATGCGACCACTGAACTTTGAGGAACTTGATAGTTTGACTACGAGTTCTTCGTTCGGCCTCATCGAGGATACGGACAGGAACCTCCTTGTAAGAGAGATCATCCTTGAGCTTGATGGTTTCGTGGTCCACACCACGAACAGGATCTTTGAAACAACGTTTGAGTTGTGAGACATGGAATACATCATGGACATCCGGAAATCCTGGAGGCAACTGCAGTTGATATGAAACTTGACCTCGTTTTCCAATGATAGGGAAAGGACCGATATAACGAGGAGCCAGTTTGCCTTTGATTCCGAACCGTTTTCCACCTTTCAGAGGTGTGACTCGAAGATAAGCTTTCTCGCCAATCTCATAATGAACATCTTGGTGATGACGATCATAATAGCTTTTCTGGCGAGACTGAGCTGTTTTCAGTCGTTCACGAATAACACGAACGATTTCTTCCGCTTCCTTGATTACATCCGGACTAAAGAACGATCTTTCACCGGTTTCAGACCAATTCAGCGGAGTTCGGCATTTGCGGCCGTAAAGAACTTCGAAAGGAGCCTTGCCCAAGCTAGATTGATAACTGTTGTTGTAAGTGAACTCGGCAAATGGAAGAAACTTCTCCCAATCCTTACCAAACGATATAACACAAGCTCGGAGCATGTCCTCAAGAATCTGATTAACTCTCTCGGTTTGACCACCGGTTTGTGGATGGAAAGCAGTGCTGAAGGATAGACGGGTTCCCATAGCTTGCTGGAAACTTGCCCAGAATTTTGAGGTGAACAGACTTCCACGATCAGAGATGATCCTCTTTGGAACACCGTGAAGGCTGACTATTCTGGATACATACAGATCCGCCAGCTGGATAGCGGTGATATCTTCTCGGATAGGAAGGAAGTGAGCAACCTTGGACAAGCGGTCAACCACCACCCAGATAGCATTATGGCCTTTCTTTGTCTTGGGAAGACCGGTGATGAAGTCCATACCCACTTCATCCCACTTCCATTCAGGAATAGGTAGGGGTTGAAGAACACCGGCTGGTCTTTGATGTTCTGCTTTCACACGACGACATACGTCGCATTCAGCAACATACTGAGCGATCTCCCGCTTCATACGGGACCACCAGAATCTTTGACGTAGATCCTGATACATTTTGGTGCTACCAGGATGAATAGAAAGAGGTGTATCATGAGCCTCTTGGAGAATTAGCTTTCTCAGATTCCGTATCTTCGGCACTACCAGACGGTTGCCAAAATATACGACACCTTGATCATCGGTGGAGAAACATTTAGCTGCACCACTAGCAATGTTCTTCTTGATGTTGGCGATTCCCAGATCCCGCTTTTGAGCTTTCTTGATCTGGTCCTCAAGGGAAGGTTTTACCTCCAGGTTGGCCAAATAACCAGAAGAAACAATTTCCAGGTTGAGTTTGGAGAACTCCTCATGAAGAGGAGGTTGGGCCTGTTGTATCATCAGATTGTTACAATAAGACTTCCGGCTTAGCGCGTCAGCAACGACATTTGCTTTGCCGGGTTGATAATTGAGACCCAAGTCAAAGTCCTTGATTACCTCCAACCATCTTCTCTGTCTGAGATTCAGATCCGGTTGGGTGAACAGATATTTCAGACTCTGGTGATCTGAGTATAACTCACATCGATTGCCAGGAAGATAATGACGCCATTGCTTGAGAGCATGGACCACGGCTGCTAGCTCAAGATCATGGGTTGGGTAGTTGTGCTCATGTGGTTTCAGTTGACGAGAACCATAAGCCACTACATGACCTTCTTGCATTAACACACAACCGAGTCCTTGTTGAGAGGCATCACAGAAGATGACAAAGTCCTTGCTCGTATCAGGAAGAACAAGCACAGGAGCGGTAGTCAGTTTGGTTTTCAGAGTTTGGAAACTTTCCTCTGCTTTTTCTGACCACTCGAACTTTTTGCTTTTCTTAAGAAGTTCAGTCATAGGTTTTACAATTTTGGAGAAGTTCTCGATGAAACGACGGTAATACCCTGCCAGACCGAGAAAACTCCGAACATCCTTGACTGACTTAGGTGTTTCCCAGTCCAGAATAGTTTGGATCTTGTCTGGAATAACGGCAACACCTTCGGCAGACACCACGTGTCCGAGATAGATGAGTTCTTTCAACCAGAACTCACACTTGGAAAACTTGGCATAAAGCTTGTGCTCACGGAGTTTGGATAACACCAAACGCAGGTGTTCAGAATGATCATCTTCGGTTTTGGAATAAACCAGGATGTCGTCGATGTAGACCACGACGAACTTATCAAGATACTCCATGAATACCGAGTTCATAAGCCTCATGAAGGTAGCTGGAGCATTAGTAAGACCAAAAGACATGACGGTGTACTCGTAAAGACCATAACGAGTAGTGAACGCCGTTTTAGGGATGTCCTCCTTTCTGATCTTTATTTGATGGTATCCTGATCGCAGGTCCATCTTGGAAAAGACAGTTGCACCAGCTAATTGATCAAAGAGGTCATTAATTCTTGGAAGAGGGTACTTGTTTTTGATGGTCACTGCATTCAGCGGCCGATAATCAACAACCAAACGTGGAACGTTGGTATCCCGCTTCTTGACAAAGATGGTGGGACAACCCCAAGAAGATGTGCTAGGTTGGATGAAACCCTTTTCTTCTAACTCCTCAATTTGGCGTTTCAATTCAACCAACTCCTCTGGGGCCATACGGTAAGGTCTTTTTGACATAGGAGCGGTACCAGGGACTAACTCAATGACAAACTCCACACTTCGATCAGGTGGCATGCCAGGTAACTCTTCAGGAAACACATCAGGGAAATCACTGACTACAGGTAACTCATGAATTTCAGGAGGGTAATCACCTTGCATGAAGTACAGCTGCAGTTCAGGAGAAAGTCGTGTGCGTGCTGAAGGAGGAATGGTGAACTCAGACCAATAGTCGATGATGGCACCGGAAGGATGTTTCAAGGTGAGGCATTTTGTTGCACAATCCAAAACAGCTCCATATTTGGCAAGCCAATCCATGCCCAGTATGACATCGAGGTCAGTAGATTTTAGGGCAATGAAGGTTGCAGGGAATTGTAAGGATCCCACCTCAACCATGAGCTCTGGCGTAACCATGGTGGTTTGCCAGTTGCAACCAGGGGAATTTACCATTAACGGTTTTTGCAACTTTTCGAAAAGTATCCCATGCGTTTTAGCAAACCCTTCTGACATGAATGTATGCGATGCTCCAGAATCAAATAAGGCTAAAGCCGAAATTGAGTTGACACGAATCGTACCCAGTAAGACGCTTGGATCATCCTGAGCATCCTCGGCAGTCACATAGTTCAGACGACCACGTCCAGCACCAGCAGGCTTTGCCATTTTCTTAGGAGGAGGAGGAGGTGCACGTCCAGCATGATTCTGAGGGCACTCCCTCGAGAAGTGACCAGGCTGGCCACAGCGATAGCACACATTGCTGGGAGGAGCGGCAACTGGAGGACGAGAACCTTGTCCACCACCGTAGGTTGACGTAGCAGGTGGGGCAGGTGGACGAGGAGCATATCCAGATGGCCTTGGCTGGAACGGAGCCCTGGGAACAGCGCTGTATGGAATGAACACACGGCGCTTCCTCTTCTGACCAGAGGGTGAAGCACGGGAATCTCCAGCACTCTTCTTGATAGCAGTATCCATCTCCTTTTTGCCACGTTCAAGAGTGATGGCCTGGTTGTAAAGTTCCTGGAAGCTCTGGAACTTGAAGGGCAGCATCTCATAACGAACAGTTGGGTTCAGGCCCTTACGGAACAGATCCTGCTTGTCCTCGTCATTAGTGACATCACGAGGAGCATAGCGAGCCAGACGAGTGAACACACGACCGTAGGCCTCAATACCCATACTGCCCTGAGTAAGATCAAGGAACTCCTTTCTTTTACCGTCCATGACTGCCTTCGGAATATAAGCCTCACGGAAAGCAGTACGGAACTCTGCCCAAGTGACCTCATGATCGGGCGCCTGCAACGCCAGAAAGCCTTCCCACCAAGCCCCAGCAGCACCTTCAAGCTTATAGGTGGCGAAGTTCACACGGTCACGTTCCTGGACACGGAGAGCAACGAACTTGCGCTCCATTGTGCGAAGCCAGTCATCGGCATCGAGAGGCTCAGTGGAGTCAGCAAAGTAAGGTGGCTGAGCCTTGAGGAAGTCCACGAGAGTAACGCCAGCAGCACGGCGTTCAGTGTTCTGGGCCACACGCTCCAGAAGTTGTTCGTTCCTCAGACGATTGTTCTCAATGCTTTGCAGCACCTGCGCCATTGTGGGTGGCGGCGGAGGTGTTGGCTCAGGGGGAGGGTTGTTACGGCCACGAGTACCACCCGACATCCTGAGTAAAAGGAAGAGGAATCATGAATAACACATCCATAGAAAAAGGATTCAATGGATCGACATGTAATAATTCCAACGGAACAACAAGATACATGCCACAATGTAGTGGAACAGAATGAATGAACATGAAGTGTATCATTTCATCAACATGGAGACAACATAGTACAACATTTATTGAAACCAGTCGAAGTACAAACCATACATAGTGGCGGTACAAGCTCACAAGCTTAAGTACATACAACACTGAAAGAAAGTACGGTAGATACACATCACCGAAGTTCTGCTCCTATACATTATTTTTCTACAACTTCGGGTTTCGAGTACATGAAAGCAAACATTACTCTAGCTGCAACCGACAACGGTCTCAGTATCCTCCGAAGTCGAAAGGAAGTGGAACCGGAGCACCAGGGTAGCGACGAACAGACTCGTCCTGCGGTCCGTGGAGAGACTGTGGTACACCATGCACCATGCTAGGCCTCCTGAGGCGTCCACGAGGGGGAACATCACCTCCAACATCTGGAGATGCAACCGAGGAAGGCACAAGTACAGCTGGAAGCTCTATCTCAGAGGCCTGAACAATACCACTCTCAACGAATGGCCTCACTCTGGCTGTCACAGTCCTGAGACTAGCTGCAAGGGTGTTAACTAGTGCACTAAGCTCACGCTCGCGACGAGCATAAGCAGCAAGGAGATCAGCGGTGCACCTAAGTGTAAGATCTTCCTCCTGGGAGGGATCAGCAAAGGTGTGGGTATAACACCCCTCAAGAGTAGCATCAGAACCAGGGCAGTAACGGAAGGAGCTATGCTCGTGATCTGGATAGTGGTAACGAAGCTCATTAAGACAATGCCGTGCAGCATCCTGCACAGCCATCTCAATGGTGAAACCAATACCCTCAGCATAGTGCTCAGCAGGGAAGATGGTGCCATCTAGCTGTGGAAGACGGACACCACACAAGTACTGGGTCTGGTGGAAGTCACGGTACTCCTCATACACGGTGTACACAGGATACCAAGGGGCTCCTATGTTTGCACAGGCTGAGGCTAGGAGATGAGGAAAACCTGGAACTCCAAGGCATAGTGTATGTCGAACAACCTGACCAGAAGGCATCTGAAACAAAGACATTTTCAAAATGTCAAAAGACATGAAGAAATGACTTGAATTTGGAACTATAACAACCTGAGACAAAGTACTCAGAAGAAAAACACCCAACGGTTTTACTCCTAACTTTCGAGACAACAACGAGGAAACAACACACAAAAACAAATGAGATACGGTGACTCAGAGTTAGAGCGATACCAGGTAAGGAGCAAAAAGAATCCTAAGAGGGTTTTCACAACTCATTTTGTCTTTTCAACATAGTTTTCACAAGTTCTAGACTCAACATCGACCAACGGTAAGGTTTTCCTACAGGCAGTCCTGCTCTGATACCAAGACCTGTCGGACCCCGGACCCCGAGATATACAAACTGTCATGTGCTCCTAGCAGTGGACCCACAAGGGCTTCAGGGTTACCAGCCCTGGCCGCAACAAACAACGGCAGGCAGACCGGATTCATCGGCACGTAGTCCGGATCCCCGGTCTACTACTCCTTGTGTCCATGCTAGTCATAACCAGATATGTATACCCAAGCATCCACGAGTCGGATGAAACTGAAGGAACGGGACCAGAGTTATACAGAGATGCTATGTGTCCAGAAAGTGCAACAACAATCGAGGGTTACTGGGGTTACCTCGCCCCAGGCCGGATATCTCCGGCAGGCGGGCTCGGTCATGGATCATCGGCTCCACAACCCCTCGACTGCGACAACTATGCAGGCATAGCCAAAACTGTATAACAACGGGCTCGAGACCAACAATCGATCAAAGCAGTACTCTAGACATGAAAGTTGTATTAAACAAGGCATACTAGAGTAGCTTACACACAGAGGTTACAAGACCAACATAGGTCCGGCAACCCAACATTACAACAAGCAGCGAAAGCAAATATGTTGCTATACAACAAGAGCGAAAGGACTAAGAGTCCGAAACATAAGCAACGTAGCCAAACCCATACTACAGATACCAAGCTGCTGCCTGGGAACTCCTAACTACTCGTCGACGTCGAGGTAGAACCCCTCTTCAGCTGCATCACCGAAGTCTGAAACAAAACAACAACGAGGCAAGGTTGAGTACAAAAGGTACTCAGCAAGACTTGGCTTTTAAGGTTCTTTGCATAAAGCCAACTTTGTTTTCCGAAGTTGAGGAAGAAAAGCACGTGTAATAGAGCATTTATAAACAGAGGAGGAATCTACTCAACTACTGAGATCATTATGTTCTTTAGTCCACCAAGTACTTTCTCAACCCCAGACTACCTTATGCTACAAGAATCACCCCTCTCGACGTAGTCGAGGAGGCATCCTTCATTCATTGCCAGCAAGTTTTAGTCATTCCGTTAGAGTTGTCTATGATCACAGAATCCGTTGCCAAGTCGTCCATAACCGTGGACACGGCTTTCCGAAAGATTTATCCCTGCAGGGGGTACACTTTACCCACACGTATCAACCGACTCTTAACGCCACGCGGTAACGCTCCTCTCTAAGAGCGCGGCAGAGTGTGGTCGACCACGGCCTTTACCTTGCTTAGCCCTATCCATGAGTCAACCCAAACAGGGCCACCCCGTCAACAGGGAGTTGGCCACCTCCTGACGGCACCTGTTCTGTGAGTCGGGACAAGATCCGTGTACGTCCATCACTGGTCCCGGTCACGTCCTAGTTTTCTCCAAAACGTTTTATGACACACCCGCAAATGGAAACTTCAATCTATGTGACCCATGGAAGTGACTAAACAAGTTAGTTAGCCGAGCGGGGTTCATTGGCCCGCGCGTGGTTGTACGTTCAGTCTTGGCTTCGAAGGCGAGAACTCGCACCTAGAGGCATGAACGAGACAAACACCACAACCCACAGTGGCCTCAACATCCATGCCATGTTAATCATGTTAATCAATCATAACAAAGCATAAACACCTTTCATACTAGGTTCACGCATTATCGGCATTTCATCAACCGGATGAAGCAGATCATAAGACTAAGCATGTCTAAGCATTGAACACACAAGGCTCTACGTTACTCAAACAAACCTAGTCATACTAGGAGGGTAAACAGGTATGAAGGTGACATGTGAGGGGAGGGGTCATGCAGTGGATAGGTTACTCTAACAGACTCAAAACCAAGTTGAATCGGATGCATGAGTAAGAGGTTGAAAGACTCAAAACATGGGTGAAGCCATGAGGTTGTGCTTGCCTTGCTCGTTGACAGTAGAGCTCGGGTTGTCGTAGAACGCCGGGTCGACCTCCGGATCTCGGTCTACCGATAACGAACAATACCGGAAAGAAGGCAAACAATCAATACTTGACGACGGTGCAATGCACAATATGTATGCATGATTAAAACAATGCAATTGAAATGAAGCTTAAAAGATGGAGCAGGAATCTAGGGTTTCGCGCCGTGAACGACGAACACCGGAGGAGGGGGAAAAACCCTAAACTGAAGATGTGACCAAGCTAACATGCTCAAATGACTTTGTAAACCTCATAGTTGGATTGCATTTGTTTCCCTGATCAAAATGGCATATTACACTTAATTTTCTATTTTTATTGAATAAAAACTTTATTTTCAATATTTAATTGAATTAAAAGTTAAGTACAAAAGTGACCTCATTTTAAACTTAGTTGAATATGTATGAAAATGACATGGATAAATAGCTCTCATTTTTCTGAGCACATACATATTTTTTTCATAATTTTTGGAGCTATAAATTACAAGTTATTTAATTTCCAAAACCATTTTATTTTCTGTTTTCTAATTAACAGATGGGCCCACGGTTCAGTTCAAAAGAGGACAAAAGATGCCACTTGGCACGCCACGTAGGCAGGTGACGTCATGGTGACGTCACCGTGACCTCACGGTGGTGGCCGGCAGTGGCCGGAACTGCTCGCCGGCGGCGATGCAGGCGGCCCCCGGAAGCGTGCGTAAGCGCGTTTGGTTCGTCTCGACGAGGCGGACGTGAAGGTGGCGGCGCCACCCCTAATAGGTCACCGGCGACGAGGGAAAAACGGCGAGCGGCGGCGGGAGGTTTCGGGTTCCGGCGAGCTCGGTGCCTCCGACCGAATTGGAGGAAACGGAGGGGGTAGGGAGATGGGTGGGCTCACCAGGAGCACGAGGAGAAGCTCGGAGGGGCCGGGGGTGGTCGGGGTTGGCGGCGCGGTGGAGCTCTCCGGCGACCGGCCGCGGAGAAGAAGGGTTCGATCCCGCGCGATTAGTCCATCCCGGCGCGATTCCTGTGCGGACAAGGGGCAGTGTGGGACGGCGGTTCTAATGGAGGGCTCGGAAGGGTGGGGGAGGGAGCAGAACGGCGGCAATGGAGGTTCGACGGCGGCGGCCGGTTTCGGCGGAAGAGAGACAGAGGAGGGAAGAGAGACAGCGGGTGGGGGGGTTTCTCTGCGAGGGCTCGATGCGGACGTCTCTTTGGAGGCGTTCGGGGCCTCCACGTCGACAGCGGGGAAGCAGGAGGTGGCGCGCGAGGCGGCGGCTGCCCTCCTGTCACCGGACAGGAGGAAGACGACAGGGTTTTCAAGAAAACCCCCTGGGAGAAAAATGGAATTGCAAAGGAGTCCCTGGGATTTTTAAAACAGAACCCAAAACAGAAATTTGAGGGCCTTTTTGTGAACCAAAAATTACACAAAAATAGTCGTTGGAAAGCTCTTTAAATTTGCTACCTTTCTAGCATAAAGTTGGTTCTATTTGAGAAACTTGGTAGAACAATTTTATTTGGAACAAGTTTAAGTGACTTTCTGAAAACTCTCCGATTAAAGTTTAAAAGCGAAAATTTTGGTTCAAATTTCATGCATGCATGCCATGTACACAACACCTCTCTTTATTACACAAAAGTAGGGATGTTACAAGTCTACCCCCCTTACAAGAATCTCGTCCCGAGATTCCTAGGTTTTAGAAAAGAAATCGGGGTACTTAGATCGCAAACGATCTTCTCGTTCCCAGGTTGCTTCGTTCTCAGAATGATGCGACCACTGAACTTTGAGGAACTTGATAGTTTGACTACGAGTTCTTCGTTCGGCCTCATCGAGGATACGGACAGGAACCTCCTTGTAAGAGAGATCATCCTTGAGCTTGATGGTTTCGTGGTCCACACCACGAACAGGATCTTTGAAACAACGTTTGAGTTGTGAGACATGGAATACATCATGGACATCCGGAAATCCTGGAGGCAACTGCAGTTGATATGAAACTTGACCTCGTTTTCCAATGATAGGGAAAGGACCGATATAACGAGGAGCCAGTTTTCCTTTTCACCATGGATGATGCGGGTATGTGCTCTCTCTCTCTCATCTAGTTGATGGATGGGACGCATAGGAGTTCATGTTCTTGCTCTCTAGATATGTGGATTTGGAGTTTTAGGAGTAGAAGTTCTCAAGTACAAACCCTAGCAACCTAGATAATGCGTGTTAGGCTTGAATCGTTACGGTTGTAGGGAAGATTCGTTTTCCCTAACCCTAGTTATTCAACCCTAACACCAAGTGTATCTTGGTTTCTTGGATTTGTGCGTATTTTATCAACTTGAGCATTACCTTTTCTTCATGCTCTCCTCGCTATTTCTTTCTTAGATGCTTCCGGTTCCAGAGGAAAGGGGGTTCGTTACAAGACTACGGGTCGCCGCAAGACCCCTCAAGTTGATGAGATCGAAGAGGAACTTGACAGCTCTCAACCCAAGCGCAAGAGGTTCCCGGCTACCGAGAAAAAACTGTCCAAGAAGAACACTGCAAAGACTGCCTCCAAGATGTCCGAGGCGGTATTTCTGAAGGAACGGCGTGAAAACCCCTATGTGATTGCACGTGAGCGCTTTATGCCACTATTCTGGGGTAAGGATCCCTGCTTCCACACTGTTTTCCAAGGGCAAATATATCATGAGATCTTGACGAGGAAGCCAAAGGACAACGTTGCCCCTCAACATGCCATCAACTTTGGGCATATGGAAAGGAACTCTCATTACTTTGGGGAGGCTCTTGGACTCATTGAGAGGTTTGGGATTGGTCCCATTATTAGTATCCAACAAGACTACGATGAAGACCTTGTCTGTCAGTTCTTGGCCACCGTTCATATCTCCAATGAGACCGAGTGCAATCTCACATGGATGACACAGGGGAGACTGCTTGACATCAAGTGGTCTGATGTTGGCACTATTCTTGGAGGGTACCCCGACTTTGGACCTTTTGCTGATAGTGAGGAGTTTGCCAATGGATGGTTCCGGGTTCATGTTATCAACACTGCATCCCTTCCCAAAGATCAACTCATCCCACTCCTGCTGTTCGCAAGCACAAGGCCAAGCCTCGCATCATTGTTGATGAGGAAGAAGAAGAAGAGGCCGATCCATCTTGATGGGGGGACGATAACCCGGTATGCCAAATTCCAAGGAGTAACCCGGCCCAAAGGATGCTGTACAGGATCCGGCTAAGGATAAGGAAATTAGTGAAGGCCCCAGCTTGTAGGCCCAGTAACCCGGGTTGTGGGTTATGGTAAAGAAAAGTTAGGGTTTGTGCGCCGTGTCCGGGTAGGATCCAGGGTGCGCCTTGGAGAATAAGCCAGGGGGTACGGGTGCTTTATAAACCGACCCCCAGGTCTAGTTTAGGCAGAGATCTAAGAACCCTAGCAACATCGTGTGATATCGAGCATCAAGTGTAATCACAGAGTTGAGTTATTATATCAAGATCGGAGACTCGGCGACTTTGGTTGCCGGCTACCAGATCGAATTGCACCATGTTTTGCTCTGAGCTAAACCCTCTCCCAAATACCTGTGTCGTCTTGCCCCAAGATCAGTTACCCCCCGGTAACATCTGCCGTGATTATCCCACGACAGTTGGCGCCCACCGTGGGGCCTGCGTCCAAAGGTGTTTACATCACGGGAGAAGCTCGGAAGGGCATGGAGAATCTTGTCATCGGCGAAATCTACATCGACCACGAAGGAGAAAAGGTGGTGGACGATTCCGGCTGGGGGCCGGAGTCGGATCACCTCGAAACCGGATCCGTCGTGACAATCGGCCGGATCAGCGTCTTCATCGGTATGGTATGTGCTTCCAATTCGGTCCCTGACAACGTTGGATCTGATTCTATGCCAGGAAAAGCCACGTCTATCCGATCAGATGATGAAGAATCGACTGGAACGACATATCCGGCAGAGGAACCCATAGCGGAGTGGGAACAGCCAGAGGAGCCGGCATGGACCCCACGCGACCGGGCCCAAGGAGAAGATGATACCGGGTCTATCCTGGATCTACTGGAAAACCGGTATGAGGAGAACGGTGAGGAAGAACAGCCTGAATTTACACCGGACATCGTACGCCGAGTTGCAGTCTATGCGGCCCCCGCGGCCAACCAAGGAAACACAACCGCGGCATCAGTCGGGGCGGCTCAGGCAGTGGCTCAGCAACAGGGCGCGGTTAACGGAGACCCGCTCTTGACCCGGGTTGATGGAGACTCGGCGTCAGTAACCAGCAGGGCAGCGGATGAGGAGTTGCATGCAAACACGTTCGGATTCTTAGAAAACCGGACACCAGGGGCGGGTCCTTCGAACCCGCGCCACCCGGCCCTATTCGATAACAATCTGATTCTAGACCCCACGGTTCTCGCAACGGTTATCACTCCGGAAAACGCAGCGGAACGCGTCAGGGATCTGGATGTGGCTCGCCGTGCGCTGGAACAGCAAAGAAGGCAGGTAGAGGCAGAAAGGCAAGGGATGGCCACGCGGCGGCGTGAGCTAGATGCATTGGAAACTCGGCTCCGAGAGGAAACGTCCAGAAAACATCAAAGGCACCACACCAGATTACCAGCAATGGGCGGGGTTATCAATCCGGCTAATTTATTTGTTACACCTCAGGACCAGCCAATACCAGTGGTGAACCAGGGAACCGCACCCCAACAGGTGACAGCAGCGACACATCCGGCGAATGAACGGACCGGGTTACCCCCACCACAAACTAGAGTCACAACCGGCAACGATCTACTGCCGCCGCCACCATCACGATTCCACACACCAGCCGGCCACTACAACAATCCTATGGACAACGTATATGCAGCGACACTCGCGTTGAATCAAATCCCTGTGGGAGAGTCGCCCCATGCAGAGAAGACTCGGCAAGCCATCGAGCTGTTGCACACTGCGGTGGCACAGCAAGCCAATTACCCGGATCACAGAAGCGGTATGCACGGGACGCCATACGTCAGTCAGCAGCAAGGGAATATCCAAACAAGTTCAGCGCGGCGGAGGGAAGAGCAGCAGCAAATGCCGCCTCCTCCCCGCGCTCAGGCAGCATCAGCAGCACAGGCCGTCGTGGACAGTTCTAGGGCTCGGAGGGCCGCGGCCGGGTCTGCAGCGCATGGACCTCCCGCAGCACCGCGCCCAGCCGCGCCCCCCGCGGCATCACACGTTTCTAGAGCAAGGCCGGCTTCAACCGTTCTTGCGGGACCCAAGTGTCTCTCGGACCATATTAGAGCTGAACCTTACCCGGAAAAATTCAAAGAGCCAGGGAAAGTAGTGAATTATGAGCCAACCATGGATCCCGAAACATGGCTAAGCAGTTACGAGATGGCAATGTCAATTCGCAACGCGTCCGAGAACCTCCAAGCCAAGTTCATGTATCTGATGATGTCGGAAGGAGCAGCAAAATTGTGGTTCACCAATCTACCAGAGGGATCAATCAAGTCTTGGGAGGAATTGAAGACCGCGTTTGTCAAACACTTTCACGGGACCTGCAGGAAATTATTCACTATTGATGATCTAGAGCGATGCGTCCAGAAGAAGGGAGAATCGGCGCGCAGTTGGGTGCGCCGAGTTATGGAGATACTTCACTCATCCACGGATATCCAGCCCAAGGATGCACTACAGGCCATGGCAAAAACATGCAAGCATATACCTTTAGTGCAAAAGTTAACTCGCATGAAGTCCAGTCGAAATGCGTCGGAAGTCACAATGGGAGAATTGATGGATGCGTGCAACAAACACGCTGCGACAGATACTACAGAAGAAGAAGCTGATGACAAGAAGGCAAAAGCAAACACAAGCAGGAATGGAAGAACCGGCAACGGATCAGCATCAGGTAACAATGGAAATAGCCAGAACAAGCGCCCTTTCGAAGGAGGTTCCGAGTTTGTCGCCAACACAGAAGCCGGGTCTTCGAGGCCAAGAGCAGAAGGAAATTTCAACGGAGGTAACCACAATGGAGGAAATTATCAAGGTCCACCGAGGCCGGGTAACAATTGGGACATATTCCGGATGGCATGTCCGAAGCACAGCAAGAATGGCAGGCCAGCTAACCACTCCCTAGAACAGTGCACCGATTTACAAAGATGGAAAAATGAGGAAGTGCACAGAGCGGGCAACGGCCCACCCCCAGCTGGTAACCCGGCGGCTGGAAATCAAAGTAATAACCAAGGGGGGCAGGAGGTTTCCAGGCTAACCCCAAACAATTGGGTCAATATCATGTGCATACCACCGGAGGCTCTAACAAGGACAAAAAGATACTGAAGCAAGCGGTCAACTCAGTTTCGTTAGCCGTCCCGAGATACTTGAGATGGTCAGAACAGGAGGTAACATGGAGCAGAAGGGATCACCCGGAAAGAGTGGAACACCCAGGAGTCTTGGCACTAGTAGTCGCACCGCAAGTCAATGGGTACGAACTGAAAAAGGTTTTAATGGATGGTGGAAGCAGCATCAATATATTGTATTGGGAAACCTTCCTACGCATGGGTCTCAAGGAATCTCAGCTGCAAAAAAGCTCAACAGTTTTTCATGGGATAGTGCCGGGTCATTCAGCATGCCCCGAAGGAAAAATCGCATTGGAAGTAGCCTTTGGAGAGTCAAAGGATAACTATCGAATCGAGTGGCTTACCTTTGAGGTAGTGAAATTGTGCATCCCTTATCACGCGCTATTTGGAAGGCCGGCTTACGCCAAATTCATGGCTAGGCCGTGTTACGTATATCTACAGTTAAAAATCCCGGGTCCCAAGAAGACCATTACCATACATGGAAATCGAGACATAGCTGCTGAATGCGACGAAGGAGATGCAGCAATGGCCGAGCAGGCCTGTAGAAAAGAAGAACTCAAGCATTACCGGTCTCAAGCAGACCCGGAGGATAGAGCCACATCAAAAAGGCCGAGTACTGAAGGTGAAAGAACAAAGTCCAAGGTAGCGCAAGATGCTAAAATGGTGGCATTAATCGAGGATGATTCCCCCAAGCAATCCGCCGTAAAAGAAGAAGCTACACGGCCGCTCACAACCAGCCAAGTCATGGGAACACCCCACCCGAGTTGGCTAGCAAACCCGGTACTCATCAGGAAAAGGTCGAACATATGGAGAATGTGCATTGGTCAAGCCAGACCGGGACCAGTGCTTATGAAGAACTAAATAATGTAACGGGTAGCAGGTTTCAGACGCGCTCTTTTCCTACCCAGGGTACCTAAGGGGACTGGAAGGTTTTTAATGAGGCGGCCTGCTGATCCAAAATTTCTAGTATCAATAAAGAGATGGTTATCAAGTCCTATATCATTACATCCTGATTACAAGTAAGTAGTATCCATGCGACATCAGTAATTCAGTATCATTAAAAGCATCAAGTGCATGTAGGTCCTGGGGGTTGGTTGCTCAAGTAACCAACCACTAACCCGAAAGACCCGGCCTTGATGCCTATAAGTTATAAGGGCCGATTATTCGCAAACGAGTACGGCTGCAATCTTATAGCTGGACAAAGGAGCCAAATTTTCTTGACTTTTCTTACTTAAGCTCGATGTGACTCGCACTAAAGTGGCATGATTCGTTCGCTTACGATTACAATCAGCCATGAAGCCCAATGGGACTTGCCCGACACTGTTCTCGTATGGATGTAACAACATGGTATCCACGCGAAAGCCGGCTTACAGTACAAGATAGTCAAAAGGGTCATCTAAACCACAAGTTTATGCAGAGTACAAGGCCAAAAGCCGGAAACTCAACAATTATCAAGCATAACTTCAGTATTCACACGGAATGGCTTTAGGCTTGCGACTCGGTAAAAAATAGTTTGTTCTCTGAGAAAGGCCACACCCCCATGACTCGGACTTTGGGTCATGGGGACTGGGGGACTTCGAAACAGAAACAAACTACTTGGCTATCGCAGTTCGAAAAACCTCACCATCCGAGTCTTGGGGACTTAAAGAAAAAGTTCACGTATCAAAGCCCCTGGTACTCGGAAAACCGAGTCTTCCGAAGGGAGCCAAAAATAGAGAATTGGGTATCGAGAAAAAGTTCAAAGCATAGGCAAGCAATACGGTTATCAAAAGACCAGAAAAGCCGCAAAGTACATCACGGGCTAAAAAGTACGTTACAAGGTACGACATCAGTATCAGGGGTGCACAGGCGAACCATCAAAAGCATAACAGTGTGATTACAAAGCATTACAAGGTATTATGATAATACGGCCCTATTCGGCCTCCTGAGTACGGCCTTCCGGGTCTGAGTCCTGGGTTTGCTGCTTAGCCTTCCTGGCACCCTTACCCGGACTCATTGCATCAGGGCGGACTGGTGGAGGGACGGCTGGTGTAGAGGCAGACGGGCCCGATTTTAACTCGGCCTCCCTCTTCGCAGTCGCTTCCCTCTTCCTGGCCGAGCTAGAAACCCACTTCTCCAAGATATCAAAAGGAGGGGGCGCATCCTCCGTAATAACTTTGCCATCAGCGTCATATGCACTCATAATCGTATTTAGATCCAAGCTATCGGCCAAGGCGGTAGCTGAGGGGCGCACTGCGGCTTGTATGGCTTTGAAATCCTTGGGCGTAAATTTGGAACCGTCAGCCTTGAATTCGGGAAACCCGGATGTTACCTTTGCCGGGTCAAGCTTTGGAAAGAAAGCCTTGGCCAGAGTAAAAGCCCGGGTCATTCCAATTCGGCATGATGAACGTTTCCAGATCTCAATCCACCCAGGCACAGTAGAACAGGCTTGAACGAGATTCTCTTCACCCGGATATACTTCCGTAGGCCACTTCACAGCATCCAATATGAATTTTGTGCCGGCAAAGAAAGTCCGGAGTACAGTCTTGAGGGTTTTAGCCTTGGTGATGGCATTTTCCTCTGGGGCCGCAAGGTTGGCACCTGCAGTCGTAACAAAAGAAAGAGCGTATCAGTAATCCCGAGTCTGTTATAATAAATTAAAGACATGAAGCCAATCAGCAGCAGAAAACTTACTGAGCAAGATCTGATAAGTATCGGAAACCTGGTCCGATAGTTTCTTCAGTTCGGTCTGAGCGGCATTGCACTTCTTCTTGTATTTGGACACATCCTTCTTCAAGGTTTTCATGTCATCCTCAAGGATTTCCCTTCGTTTCATCTCGGCAAGAAGAAGTTGCTCGGTCCTCAGTAAAGTTTCATCAGACCGGGTTATCTGTGCCTGTAAGTAGCAAGGAATGCAAGTGTTAGTTGGATTGTATGGAAAGCCGAATGTGGTGTAAAGTACCAAGCATCACTTTTGCAAGTCATACTTGGGACTTGGGGACTAGGTATGCAATATGAGATACAAAGTGTCCTTACCTGATGCTCTGCAGCCATGCGCTCCAAGATCTGGCTCTCTGAAGCCTTCATAGTAAGGAGACTGTTCATCAACTGATCAAAAGTATCTTTACTCGTATCAGAAGACCCGGGGCCTTGGAAATTCCGGGAAGGAGCTTTCTTCTTAGTAGGAGGCGGAACCCGGGTCATCCGTGTGTCGGAGTCCGACGCTCCTTCTTCTTCACCCAAGACGGTGGTTTTGTTCTTCTTGCTTGCATGGGAAGCGATTGGATACTCGGCTCCTTGCGTGTCCGGGTTTGGCGGCGACGCTTGTTTTTCAGCGCTGGACGCGGCTGTAGTCTTATCAGCCGGGCTCCCCTTACCCGGGTCCTCGGTCTCCGCTTCCTCTTGATCGCTGACAACGACCGTGGCCCTATAAGGTGTTGTCAGTCAGTAGTTAAATACGCAGTCAAGAAAGGGTGACGAAATATGGTGGAACATCAGGAAAGGGATCTTACCCGGTATTCACCGCAAAGTCACAAGGAAATCCGTCGCTGGACTCGGGAGAAGCTGGAAATTATCAAGTTAGATATCATATAGGAATGGTTTAAAGAGAATGTCTTGACCCAGACAAGGTAGGGTAATTACCAGCCCGCCGTGGGGGGGTCGATGTAATACCCGGGTTAAGGGCTTCATCACCCGGGTGGTTTCGAGTTGACCTACGCTTAGGCACGGGCGACTCCTTCAAGAGCGGCCAGTGGGATAATGTCAAGTTAGCTCAAGTATATCATTAAAGTAATGTGAGTTGAATGCGAGAGGAAGATATGAAACCTTGGAGGTGGCCTCTTGGGTCTTTCTTTTGGATCCGACCTTGATTGTCGGATCCAGTTCTTCCTCGTCGCTGGCAGATTCCACCTTGCCATCGGAGTTTTCTTCATCGTCATCTTCTTGTTCTGGATATCATCAAAGTTATGGTTAGAAAGGAAGGGTCTATGGTGAGTTCAAGGGAACCAAATAAAATTCGGAGAGTACCTTCTTCCGAGTTAACCGTATCTTGCTCCTCTGGACTTTCGGAGCTAGGGGAGGCATTAGTTTTCCAAAAATCATCATCAGCCTGAAAAGTGTTGACGTAAGGGTTATTAACCGCGTTGAGTGGAAAGAGTAAAAGTAAAGGCATCAAAGTCGGATTTTTACCTTGGGGGCTGGATTCTCAAGTGTGAAGGGCTCTAACACGGATATGTTCCGGATCACCTCGAGCTTTTCTGTCAAAAAACCCTTGATGGTTTTATGAGTGTCGCCAGCCGCGAAGATATTATCGGAGTACCGGAGCGGGTCTGAAGGTTCCCCTGAATATTCGCACATCAACTTTGTGCGGATGGAGTTGGGCTGAATCCTGAAGTCGACCCAGGTCTTCACCAGGTTGAGCCCGATGAGGCCTTGGGCTGTGAGAGTGGCGATTTTGGCTAGTAGGGGTTGAATGGCCTTCCTGTCCGAGTCAGGGGCGAAGGCACTAAACTTATCAGAAATGTCGAGAAGACCCTCCGAGTAACCCGGCAGTTTCTTTTGGCCGGGTGGGGAAGAGTCTTGGCAGTAGAAGTATGAGAGCTGCCAGTGCTTGACATGGGAATTGAGGGTGAGGGGTGGCATCAGAGAGTTCTTGCGGCGCTGGATAGAAACCCCGCCGCAAGCGAGAAGCGCCCCGTCACCGCTTTCGCGGCACGGTTTGCATTGAAAGAGCTCAATAAAAAGAGCTAGACTTGGTGGAGTGCACAAGTAGGATTCGGAAAGAACAATAAAGTGGGAAATGTTTAGAACGGAATTGGGTCCGATGTCAAAGATGCGAAGGCCGTAGTGACTAAGGACATCACGGAAAAAAGGGTGACCCGGCGGTCGAAAACCCCGGGTCACATGTTCCACGAAACATATTACCTCATCTTTTGTTGGGGTAGGCCGGGTCTCCTTACCCGGCACCCTCCACTGGATATCTTCTTGAGGAGGAAGAACTCCCAGCTCCACCAGCTCCTCTAGCTTGGCCTTTGTGACCGTAGACCGCGCCCAGTTGGCGGATATGGAGTTGGTGGTTTTAGCCTTGGTTGGAGTCTTCCCCTGCTTCTTGGGAGCCATGTGGTCGATCTGCAAAGTACAAGATAAAAGGATAAGAGAATTAAGACACGGGAATTGCGAGCCGGCCAAGTATAGGCCGGGTAATATTGAGACATGAAAGACTGTGAGTAGTCCGGGTGTTAGCTCGCAGAATAAAATTCGAAATTATCCGGGTGTCAAGTATTATGGCGAAAGTTATGGGATCTAAATGTTGAAGAAGCTTTTGAGGGCGATGGGTGACTGTGCAGGCATTTAACGCGAACGAAAGGAACTAAAAAAGGGGAAGTCTGGCCGGGTGATTGAGGCCAGGGCGGAAATTTTGAGTGGATCGAGCCCCGATTGGGGGTCTTATCTTCAGATTCCTGGCAAAATTAATGCTTGCGGGCGGTAGGAGAGTGGATTGAAATCCATAGTTCACCTATTTGACGAGTTGGAGAGAATGCTAGCAACCTAATTCGGCGTAGCCAAGGAATCATGGGCGGGTCGATTTGGATCTAATCTAAGATGAAATCCAAAAATTGCAAGGGAAAATTAATGGGCGCAAAAGGCTTACCGGAGGAGATCTGAGTGAAACCTTGCGGAGGCAAATGGCGCAGCCCTGGTGTCCCTTCGCGGTTCTTGATGGGCCGGATGGAGATTCGCCGGCGGGTCTCGGCGGCGGTGCAGGGCGAGCGGTGGCGGACCGCAGCCTCCGTCCGATGGGCTCCGGTGATGCACGCGAGATTTCCGTGGTGGCGCTCAGCGGGAGTGAGCTCTGAGGGAGAGAGGAAGCAGAGTGGGGGGAAATGAGCCGTTAGGGTTTAGGTTACCCCCCAGGGAGCTTATTTATAGGGTGAGTGGATAAGCCCGGTTTACTGAGTGGGAGCCGGGAGTTACGGAAATAAACGGCTGTTAATTTGAGTTTTGGCGAGATATGCGCCAAATATTGTGCAAGGCATCTGGGTAAAAGGAAGAAGGAAATTAACCCCGCGATTTCAGGGTCGATTATCGGGTGCGAAATTTTGACATTTTGGGATTTTATCTAGGAAAGTAAGTTGGGTAATTGGGAAAGAGCCGGATTACTATATGGCCACCATGGAGTAAGGCCTAGCTGAATATCAAAACATCTTAACCCGGTCTCTATATGTCCGTACGTTTAATATCTTTGCAGGGAATAGCAAGCGCTTCAAGGAGGATCCATGAAGCCCAGGCTATTCTGGGGACTACTGATGGGGGGACGATAACCCGGTATGCCAAATTCCAAGGAGTAACCCGGCCCAAAGGACGCTGTACAGGATCCGGCTAAGGATAAGGAAATTAGTGAAGGCCCCAGCTTGTAGGCCCAGTAACCCGGGTTGTGGGTTATGGTAAAGGAAAGTTAGGGTTTGTGCGCCGTGTCCTGGTAGGATCCAGGGTGCGCCTTGGAGAATAAGCCAGGGGGTACGGGTGCTTTATAAACCGACCCCCAGGTCTAGTTTAGGCAGAGATCTAAGAACCCTAGCAACATCGTGTGATATCGAGCATCAAGTGTAATCCCAGAGTTGAGTTATTATATCAAGATCGGAGACTCGGCGACTTTGGTTGCCGGCTACCAGATCGAATTCCACCATGTTTTCCTCTGAGCTAAACCCTCTCCCAAATACCTGTGTCGTCTTGCCCCAAGATCAGTTACCCCCGGTAACATCTGCCGTGATTATCCCACGACACATCTCACCCTCCTCCTTCTAGAAATGCTTTCAAATGGATGTCAAGGGCCCTCAAGAAGGTGTTCTGTTTGAACAAGAAGATCGAGAAACATCAATGGGAAGCTCATTATGATAAGGAGCTCAAGAACCGCAACAAAGCTCAGGCCGCTCGTCAGCGTCTTCGTGATGATGGTGACTCCGTGGACTCCCCGATTCTTCCTAGCTTCACGGACTGGGACAAGTGGCAAGCAAAGGACTCCAAGGGCAAGTTGATTGAGTGGTCCGAGGAAGAAGGATAAGAAGCTACTAGCTCTCACCGCCGCGCCCCCTCTCCGGACACGGAAGTCTCCTCCGAGTAATCTTCGGGGCGTTAGCATTGTTTTCTCCCTCTTTTGGTATCTTGATGCCAAAGGGGGGGATATATATATTAGGAGCGGGTATTTGCATGGGGTCTCCCCCAAGATTCTTCGATTTGCATCCTTCCTTTGCTTGAGGGAGTTTGGCTTTTCATTTGGTCATTTGGAACTTCGGTTTGTTTACATTATTCCTACGTGTCGTGAACCTCGTTTTATTATGCTTGTGTGAACCTCGTATCATATTATTATGTGTTGCGTGCTCTATCATTGTCATATTGCTCTTGTATATCATGCCTAGATGCTCTCAACATGAAGGGAGCATACCTTTAGGGGGAGCTCCGTTCATGTTGTGTTTTCTATCATTGTTGACGAGGAAGAAGAAGAGGCCGGTCCATCTCACCCTCCTCCTTCTAGAAATACTTTCAAATGGATGGCAAGGGCCCTCAAGAAGGTGTTCCGTTTGAAAAAGAAGATCGAGCAACATCAATGGGAAGCTCATTATGATAAGGAGCTCAAGAACCGCAACAAAGCTCAGGACGCTCGTCAGCGTCTTCGTGATGATGGTGACTCCGTGGACTCCCCGGTTCTTCCTAGCATCACGGACTGGGACAAGTGGCAAGCAAAGGACTCCAAGGAAAAGTTGATTGAGTGGTCCGAGGAAGAAGGAGAAGGAGCTACTAGCTCTCACCGCCGCGCCCCCTCTCCGGACATGGAAGTCTCCTCCGAGTAATCTTCGGGGCGTTAGCATCGTTTTCTCCCTCTTTTGGTATCTTGATGCCAAAGGGGGAGAGATATATATTAGGAGCGGGTATTTGCATGGGGACTCCCTCAAGCTTCTTCGATTTGCATCCTTCCTTTGCTTGAGGGAGTTTTGCTTTTCATTTGGTCATTTGGAACTTCGGTTTGTTTACATTATTCCTACGTGTCATGAACCTCGTTTTATAATGCTTGTGTGAACCTCGTATCATATTATTATGTGTTGTGTGCTCTATCATTGTCATATTGCTCTTGTATATCATGCCTAGATGCTCTCAACATGAAGGGAGCATACCTTTAGGGGGATCTCCGTTCATGTTGTGTTTTCTATCATGCAAATAGGGATGTTGTCATCAATTACCAAAAAGGGGGAGAATGAAAGATCATCGTCCGTTTTGGTAATTATATGACAACATATCTATTTGATCTAATGTTTGTTTGATATATGAAAATGCCCAGGTTAATCAAGTTCACTAACTTTTTGGGCCGAGTGTTTGGTTTAAATGAAAAGTGCTAGGAGAAAGAAACCAAGGGAGCAGTTTATGCACAGGAGCGGAGGCTCCGGTGAATCCACCGGAAGCTCCGCCCAGGCTTCGGTGCGGATCCGGTGCAGGCTCCGCCCAAACTTCCCTCTGGAGCATACGAGCGAAGGCCAGGGCGGAACATCCGGTGGATCTCCGGTGGGGCGGAACCTCCGCCACTTCCATCGGAGCCTCCGCCATTTCCAAATCTGGGCCTGTGCACGGGTGGCATCCGGTGCGCCTCCGGTGGAGGCTCCGCCAAATCCTTGCTCTGTTGGGTAAGAGCGGAGGCTCCACCGGAGCCTCCGGTGGAGATCCGGTGGCCCCCAACTGGCCCCTGTGCAAATAGCATCCGGTGCGCCTCCGGTGGGGGCTCCGCCAAAAACATTTTCTGTTGCATACGAGCGGAGAGTCCACCGGAGCCTCCGGTGCAGCTCCGGTGGGCGGAGCCTCCGCTATATCCACTGGAGCCTCCGCCCCTTGGCCCTACAAAGATGAACAGGTGCACTGCGCTGCAGCACAATTAATAGAAGCCCACCGCAGCCTCCGGTGAAACCACCGGAGCCTCCGGTGCTCCTGGACTGCAACGACCATTTAATGAAGGGGTATAAATACCCATTCCCCTTCCTCATAAATGCTAAGCTTTTCCCCGCTCTCTCTCCTAGCCATTAATGAAAGCTTCATCCACCTAGATCTCCCACTCCGTCCACCCAATCACTCTCATACTTGGTGGAGAGCTAGAGGAGACCTAGATCCACACTTTCACCAAAGGAATTTCAAATCCATCCACCACAACCTAGTAGATCTAGAATCCTACTTGAGGCCTAGAAACCTTAGTAGATCTTGTGCTTGTAGCTTACACATCAAGAAGCTACGGATTGCTTGAGAGGCTCCATCCATCTTGTGGAGTGACCTCGATCCCTTGTAAAGGTTTGGTCAACGCTTTCAAGTTGACCTCATAGTGGAAACGAGAATCTCCCTCACCGGAGAAGCTCAAGGAGAACAAGGTGTGCACAACCATTCTATTGAGGAGTGTCTAGGTGGCTCCCCACCTCTCCAACGTAGACGTACTTCTCTTTGAGAAGGAACTACGGGAATCATATCCTTGTCTCCTTGTTTACACTTGTTGTTTATCTTGTTACCTTACGCTTTACTCCCGTTGCCCATATTATCTTGTACACATAGGTTGCTCACCTAGATGCACATCTAGAGAACCTTATCTTATCTTGCCTAGCCCCACTAAAAGGAAAAGAAAAGAAAAATTGGTAGTCAACCTATTCACCCCCCTCTAGTTGACCATAGTGCACTTTCAACTGCGCCGCTGGCTGGCGCTTGGGAGGCTCTGCCCGCGCGCAGAATGGGCCCGGCGCCTCGGCCTTCGCCGGGTTCACGTCCTGACGAGTGCACGGTGATCTCTCCACTGCCGATGTCTCGGCGCGAGGAGCGGGCAGGTGTGCCTTCCTTGGCGGGCACGACACGCCCCGTGGCACTCGGTGGCGAGCTTGCCCGGCGACCTGCTAGGGCGGCCTGCGTCTTCCCGCGCACGCCGGAGGTGGAGGATGCAGAATTCGCGCTCGAGAACGCCCTAGTGGCTATACCGGTGGGTGAGCGGCATGACATTGCGACGGAGGAGGTCGCAGAGATACTAACTGCCATCTACGACCTGCCGAGCGAGGTGTTCTCGGTCCATCGCCACTGGGAACACGGCTTCCTCATCTACTTCTTCACCGGCGAAAACCGAAGGACGATGCTACGAATACATCCAGTCACCCTTCTTCCGCCTCCTCGTCAAGTCGTGGTCACGTCCTTCGGGTGCTTCGGCTGGCACGCTCGAAGTGCATGTGAACCTGGAGATTGAAGGGGTGCCGGCGAACTCCTGGAGCATGGCGGCGGCCGAGACCATCTTGGCTCCCAACTCGTGGGTGGAGCGTATTGATCCGCTCACTCGAACCCGCGACGACATGAACATCTTCCGTCGCTCCGCGTGGTGCCTCGACCCGGCCTTGATCCCACGCGAGGTGGACTTCCACGTCGTTGAACCGGAAGGGCCACCGCCGGCGCAGGTCTTGGCGTCTCCCTGCGACTCGATCACGCCACCGTAGGTCCCTACCCTGTTGTACCCTCTTGTCGTCCATATTACACACTTCACCGACTACCGACGCCCTGCGCCCGGCGGCGATGGAGGCGGTGGTAACGGTCCGACGCCGAGATGGCCGCTTTCGCGGCAATACAGGTACGAGCCAAGGGTGCCGGATTTGATGCCGAGCGGTGGCCATGGCGCGTCGAGCTCGGGAAGCGATGGTGCGGGTGCAGGAGGGCCATCCTCCTCCAACGGACGCTGGAGTGGGTCCAGGACGCGCCACGGTGGACCAGTCAACGATGGGGGTGGGAGAACGCGGCCTTCTGGCGCGGTGGTGGGCCCTCCTCTCGCCTCGTCGCATTCTGCCTGGCATAGGAGACAGGGTCATGGTCGTGGTCAAAAGGGAAAAGGGGGCAGGGCTCGGGCCCACTAGCCTGCCCGCCCGGTCACTGACATCGACGCGCAGGGCGCGGAAACGGGGAGGATTTTGAACTCTCCTGCCCAGTGCGTGCCAAATGGCAGTTTGGGCGTGACTCTCGTGGCGGGTCCCTCCCACGTACCTGACGCGGACGGGGTTGGCTCTGCGCGATCCCAGGAGATGCCAGTTGGGGTTATGAAGGCTGCTGCGGCGGGTCGCACCCATGCATGCTCCTAGGAGATGTCCGTTGTCGGAATCCTTCCGACCCCTGCGTGCAAGTCACGCACGGTGGCTAGACTGGTGGTTGGCATGGGCCCTGTCGGGCCCCCAACGGATATTTGCTCCCTCTCCCCTTTCTCTGGCCACCGGCCAATGATGGGCCTTGAGGTTTCGGAGCGGGCCGGTTCCGGCCTCTTCTGCCTGGATGCGTTTCGGGCCGCTGCTCTGGATGCGCCTAGAAGACCCATGGATGGGGGTGGGGTGGAGGTTTCGACCCTGGCTGTCGTGACGCAGGACCCCACTTCGCCCGCCATTCGTCCAACGTTGGGGGATGACACCTGCACCCTCCCCTGTACCGCAGAGGTCTACTCGGATGGTGAAGAAGTGGATGAGGAGATCGAGATGGATCCTCCCCCGCTCTCCACTCCTTCTACCTCCACGATGAGGTTTGCCACCCTGCCGATTGTCTTCGCGCGGCCGAGGACGACACGTCCGTCGGCCACACCCGCCGCGCCACGTACCCGGGGTGGGTTCCTTGCAGCTGCCAAGATGAAACCTGGCGCCCTGGTGCAAGCCCCTTCCCTGCACCGCCAGCTGATGGCTTTGGACTTCCAGCCACGGCGAAGTTCGATGATTGCGAGCCAGCCAGGGGGGACGAACACGGAGATGTACGTTGTGCGGAACCTTATGAGGAAGATGGTCACAGAGGACGAGACACCTTCAGAGGCTACGTTGGAGGCCTACCATAGGATGTTCGAGTTACCACTCTCGGAGGAGATGATCGAGGTGGTTGCTGAGCTCTACCGTTGGTCCCTTCCGTCGCTTCGAGGATGTTCTCCTCCGTTGGTCGACACTTTTGGTGGTCACCTCGTCGAGGCTTGACCACATCGACCCCACCGCCCCGGGTGTTAAAGACATTCCCATGTCTTACGAACCCAAGGTGTTGGTGTGTAACGTGTGTGGTCTCAATAACCGCGCGCATCGTACGGGTGTTAGGAGTTTAGTTGGTACTACGGGTGCGTCTACTGTATGCTTGCAAGAGACTAAGCTTGTTGTTGTAACCCCCTCTATCGTTATGGAGACTCTAGGCGCGGATTTTGACGCTTATTGCTCCTTGCCTTCGATTGGTACAAGGGGTGGTATTATCGTCGCTTGGGTTAGCCGGTTGGTGCAGCTGGATAGCGCTCACATCGATGTCAATAGTGTTACGGCTAGGGTGTCCCCTCTTGATGGGGCGGCGGGCTGGTCGATCGCCTTCCTGGCAGAGCTGCATGCCCTACACGCCACCCGGCCGGGACCTTGGGCCCTTTGCGGAGACTTTAATATGATCTACCGCGATGAAGATAAAAAAAACGCTAACCTTAACAGATAGATGATGGGGCGCTTCAGGCGCTTCCTTAATGTGAGCGAGCTCAAGGAGATCTATCTCCATGGCCGACGCTCTACCTGATCGAACGAGCGGGAGACCTCCACTCTGGTCCGCCTGGATAGGGTGTTCGCCACGACAGATTGGGAGGAACTGCATAATAGCTATTCCCTACGATGTCTGGCGACGGTGGTGGCGAACCATTTCCCCCTCCTCCTTGACTTCACCACACAGGCGTTCGGACGGAAGCGCTTCTAGTTTGCGGCCTTCTGGTTGAAGCTGGACGACTTCCACAACATGGTCGATTCTGCTTGGGGGGAAGTGGACGGGGATCCGGATCCATTCCGTCGGTTAACGACCAAGATCAAGCGGACGGCTCGCAAGCTCATGAGTTGGAGCGACAAGTAGATCGGATGTATCAGGCTGCAGTTGATGATGGCACGAGAGGTGGTGCTTAGGCTGGACATCGCCATGGAATCCCGCCAGCTCTCCCCGATGAACGCCTACTCCGCACCCGCCTCAAGCAGACGTACCTTGGTTTGGCTTCACTGGAGAACACGATGGCCCGCCAGCGGGCCAAAGTTGCTTGGCTTCAGGAAGGGGATGCAAACACGACTTTTTTTCACTAGCACGCGTCACATCGCCGGCAGAAGAAGAACGTGATCCATAACATCCAGGTGGGTGACTCGATTATTTCCGACCACGCCGCTATGGTGAGGCCACCTTCGACCACTTCCAGGGCCTGCTCGGGATAGCACCCGATCGTGACTGCTCGCTCGACCTAGACTTTTTGGATGCGCACGCTGAGGTTCTCACCGAGCTGGAGGCGGCCTTCACGGAGGGATATGTTTGGGAGGTTGTCAAGCGACTCCCTCATGGGAAGGCGCCTGGTCCTGACGGATTCACGGTTGAGTTCCTTCAAGGATGTCGGGCGACAGTGAAAGGGGACTTCATGGCTGCTTTTGACAAGTTTTCCATGTTGTGTGGACGTGGATTCCAGGGCCTGAACCATGCTCTCCTTACCCTGCTGCCCAAGCGCCCTCATGCGGCTGCTCTTTGTGACTACCGCCCTATCAGTCTTATACACATCTTCGCCAAGATGGTGGCCAAGGTGTTGGCGGTTAGGCTGGCGCCCCAGGTGGGATCTTTGGTGGACAACAACCAATGCGTGTTCATCAAGAAGCGATGCATTCATGATAACTTCATGCTGGTCCAGCAGACCGCCAGACTGTTGAATAAGCTCAAAGAGCCATGGGTGATGCTAAAGCTAGATATAGTGAAGGCCTTCGATTCAGTCTCCTAGGGATTCCTTTTTAAGATCCTTCAGAAGCTGGGTTTCGGACCTAGATTTCGCGAGTTAATCGCGATCTTGCTGTCCACCGCTAGCACTAGGGTGTTGCTCAATAGCGAGCCAGCCCCCCCATCTGGCACAGGCCGGGTCTGAGACAGGGTGACCAGCTGTCGCCGATCCTGTTCGTACTAGTTATGAACATGATGAATAGGCTGTTCGCTAAGGCATTTGAGTTGGGTATTCTGCGGCGCCTAGAGCGCCGTGACCTGGTAACGTCTCTGTCGCTCTATGCTGACGACGTGATCCTCTTCTGCCACCCGGACGCTTTGGAGCTGCGCTCCACACGCGCGCTTCTTGAACTCTTCGGACGGGCATCAGGACTGCACACCAACTTTGCCAAATGCTCGGTCTCCCTGATCGCTTGCTCGGAGGTGGAAGACAACGCGGAGGCCGCGAACATGGGGTGCCAACTCGCTCCCTTCCCCGTACCTACCTCGGCATCCCCCTCTCACTACATCGTCTTCCGGGTGAGACACTTCAGCCATTAGTGAATAGGCTAGCTGACAAGCTACCTACCTGGAAGGCATCCATGATGCCTAAGGCGGATCGTCTGACGCTAGTCCGATCGGTGCTTCAGGCAATTCCGCTACACCAACTGGTTGTCTTGAGCCTCAACAAGAAGGTTCTCAAACAGGTGAACAAGATCCTGCGCGGATTTCTCTGGGCCGACAGGTTGGATGCCAACGGTGGACACTGTCACGTTAACTGGTCTAGGGTCTGTCGTCCACCCCGGTTGGGGGGCTTGGGTGTACCGGACCTAGCCCGCACCTCCATCAGCTTGCGGGTGCGATGGTTATGGAGGATGCGCACTGACCCTTCACGACCCTGGCGCGGGCTAGACATGCAGTAGCTCCCAAGAGGAGAAGGAGATCTTTGATGCCTCCACCTACATGGTTTTTGGTCATGGTGCCTCGGCATTGTTCTGGCTCGACATATGGCTTGACGGGAGGCCGATTAGAGACATAGCGCCGGACCTCTTCGCGCTTATCCCTAAACGCCGCCGGAAACACCGCACGGTTCAGCAAGCGCTTGCTGAGCGTGCCTGGATCACGGACATCATTGGCACCCTGAGCCCCCTCGCTCTATGGCAGTACGTCCAACTTTGGATGAGGCTGCGCGACTACCAGCTGTGATTGGAGCCGGACAAGCTCGTCTGGTGCTGGACCACGGATGGCCAGTACTCCGCCCGATCTTGCTACAATGCCCTCTTCCAGGGATTGTTGTCAGCAGGGACATGGAGGTTGAACTGGAAGACATGGGCCCCTCCGAGGGTGAAGTTCTTCATCTGGCTTGCCTGCCTGGGCAGATGTTGGACAGGTGAGCGGCCGGCGCGTCACGGGCTTCCCCGTCGACGCGATGCCCACTCCGCGACCAGTCAGAAGAGACTATGGCACATCTACTCACGGGATGCGCCTTCTCTCGGACAATCTGGCATGAGGTGCTTTCTTGGATCAGATCCACGACGACTCCTCCCGAGGGTGCTTTCTCAGAGTGTTGGACGAGGGCGCTTGGCGCCGTCCCTAGCGCACTACGCAAGGGTACTTCGTCGTTGATTATGCTGACAACGAGGTCGATATGGAAACACCGGAACGCGGCGGTCTTCGAAAATGCTCAACCATCTGCGGCCTCCCTGCTCGACACGATCAAGGCCGAGGCGCGGGACTGGGCGAACGCAGGAGCTCGGGGACTACGCCAGTTTCTCCCCTAGATATGTCTTGCTTGGGTTCAGTTGTACGATATGGGGTTGGCCCTCTTTTGGGTTTGTACATATTAGTGTCTCTTTCTATCAATGCATCGAAACACAAAGCTTTTGCGTTTTCGCGAAAAATATATTTGAATGGATAGATAGACGTGCCAAGTGCTGCTACTGTTTCCTTCCGTTACGGTTCAACTCGCCATTAACCATCAGTATCATGATGCAACGGGTCATATTTTTGTTCTTCGGAGTTTACCTGGGTTTCTTCCACGCCTTCTTGGAGACTCTTGAATCTCGACGACCTACTACAGATAGGTGAGTGCGTGTGCGTTCACGACGTGCCGCGTAGGCAACGGATAAGCTGAAAGACCCCGTTAAGTTATTCAGCCCAGGTTCAAAGACGATCTGAGCTTCCAAACATGAGAGCCGAAACACATGTCCAATTCATGATTGGCCACAAGTCCAAATCATGCTTTGGCCCACATCCATGGAAATACTGTGACGATTTAGAGTTTAAACCCCTAGAAAGATGGACTGCTCGACGTGGACTTGGTGACGATGAAATCGTCACATTTCTCGCCTTGGATTTTGATTTGTTCATACATACTCACACGCATATGTACAAACGCCACGGTTTCACGATAAACAAATCAGTCAAGCAGAACATGATACATGCAAAGTTGAATTTGTCGCAACCAACGTTTAGATGTCACAGAAAAGTTGGGATGATTTGTACTCTTTTCATGTATAACCACACAGCTGTTTGTTTTTTCACGTTTGTGGTACATTCATCCATACCATCCGTCTCATGAATGGGATAAATTTAGCCGAGTTACCTTCTTCCACGCCTCTCTTTTAGACGGAAGGCTCAAAATGAGCCCGGCTTTGAATTAACGAAGCCAACAACCGGCTAGCAGTACAAGAATTATAACACCACACTGGGTTACCAGCTACACATACAGACACAAAGTACAACTCAAAAGACTGCAAAAGATGCAGGGAAACAAGCAACACCAACTTAAGCTAATAAGGAGCTCGCTTGACCCGAAGATGTAGCCTTGTCTTCAGTTGCACGCGAGAGGCATCGACTCCGATCGAAAGCAACAAACCCCACTTGAATCCGCAGCACGCACGTAACAGGCAATACAGAGTCGTCGGCGGGGCTTCGAGCAACGCCTCCAGGGAGGGGAACGGCGCCAAGCGGCGGCGTCGTCGGCGGCACAAACCAATGTCATGCAAAGCTTTCGCCATGTCCCAGATCAGTGACCCATCGAGCACGAACGAACGACCAAGCGGGTACAAGAGACGTGATCCAACAGATCGGAAGAGAAAGGCATCACCATGACGCCCCCAAGAGGGTAGACGACGCGCATCGGCGTCGTCGTCATGGGCAGGGGAACCTGCGCAGCTTTCGTTGGTGCGCCTCTCCCGTAGAGAGCTGGCCACCGTCACGGGGACGCGGAGACGACCGAGGATTAGAGACCTCTCAACCTCCCAGCCAAAGGAGCGCGGAGGCCCGACCCCTACCGGGCACACCGGCGGCACGCACGTCATTCGCCAGCAACCGCAAACCACCAAAACCTAGATCTGGCCATCGACCCGACGGTGCCAAAATCCAGCTTACCTATGGCCGTAAGCCTCTAGCCATCGGACTCTCCGTCACGACGCGCGGCGGGGGACACGGCGCCACCACCGAGGTGTCTCTAGTCCACGGCGTCCGGGCCAGCCGACCCCTCAGATCGACCCATGGATCTGGCAGAGCCCGCACACCCGAGTGGGGCAGGGTTGCTGGCCGCAAGGAACACGGGCTGAGGAGCGTACCACGGGGAGGAGCGGAGCCCCGCGGCGGAGCCGGACAGAGAGACGAGGCAAGGTTGTCCATGGCGGAGGCGGGGGCGAGACATCGCGTGTAGGGGAGGCTGGGGCTAGGAAGGCCGGGGAGGCCCTACTCCCGCCGGCCGGCAAGGACAAGCGACCCGCACGTCCATCTTTTGACTAGCAGCACACGCCAGACAGACCACCAGATCGGACCACAACCTGGCCCTGCTCGGCCCAGATCGAAAAACCGCACGAACAACATCAGATCTGGCCAGAACTTCAACCTCCGGCAAGTCAACGGAACGCTGGCTGCCACAGGGAGGTGCAGCGAACCGGCCGCCCCAGCCCTTCCCGCCTGGGATCTTGGAGAGCCCTGCATCCGAGCAGTGGCGAGCTCCATGGGAGGTGGACGAACCGCATCGACACCAGATCTGGTGCTAGGCGAGAATGGACCGGGGAGACCCTCCTCCGCCGGCAACCAAGCTTCCGAGCCACCCAGGCACCACGAAGAGACGCGCACGGCGCCATCGGCGGCCATGGCTCCCTGCAGCATCCCGTGGACAACGGCACCAGTGACGCTGGGAGAACAAACCGCGAGGCAGACCCCGCCGCCGCCGTCGGCCGCGCAAGCTTCCCCGGCGGCGTCCTCCGGCAGCGGCGAGGAGGAGGGAGAGGGTAGGGAGCGCCGGCGGCTGCTAGGGTTAGGGCGCCGCTCGAGTCGCCCTCGCGAGGACGACGCGGGGGCCTGTCGTGCTTCCACGCCTCTTTTTTTTTTAGAAATGGGATAATCCCCAGCCTCTGCATCATGACGATGCACACAACTTTTATATTAAAATAAATAATTCTGTAACAAGTTTAGACGAAAACACTCCAAACACAACACATCTCAACGATCAAAGAGGGTGGCTACTAAACACAGCCATCGAAATTGCACTAGCTTTAATATGCTGCTCATTGCAACCGTCTAGTATGCAACCATCCACCCCTGCTGAAGATAGCCCGAACGACCGCCATCAGCCGATAGCATACTGCATCCAAACGTCCACGCTGATCTACGGGGAGGAGCATAGACCACATGTGTATCCAATGGGTGGCGCGATGAACAACCTGCATAAAATGAGACACATCCAAATTGTTAAAAATAACATCATTCCTGCAATTCCATATTGCCCAAAGAAAAGCACATACACCAATGCGTATACTAGCTTTAGTCGATTTATCCACCCCATTTAGCCATGTGCCAAACATATTAGCAACACTTAACGGTGGGGTAATGCTGAACGTAAAATGAATAAGCCTCCAGATTTTTCGAGCAAAATCACAAGAAATAAACAAATGTTCTACCGTTTCATCATGACCACAGAAAACACATTTTCTACACCCCATCCATCTACGTTTAGCAAGATTATCCTTAGTCAATAACTCTCTACGATAGAGGAACCACATAAAGATCTTAATCTTTAGTGGAACTTTAAGCTTCCACAGATATTTACGTAGGAACACAGTATTTCCATTCATGAGATCAGTATAGTATGATTTCACTGAAAAAACACCCGATGGTGTTAATTTCCAATAAAATGAGTCATGTTCATCATTCAAATTAACCGCCATTAATCTCTCTACCATACTCATCCATGTATTCCACGTTCCTCCTATGAGTGAGCGCCGGAATTGGATATTGGGATGCTCATGATCCAGAACATGTGCAACCGTTACATTTTTTGATCGCACAATACTATATAAAGATGGATATTGTAAAGAAAGCGGGGTGTCACCAAGCCAACCGTCCTCCCAGAACCTAATAGAATGACCATTGCCAAGTCTAAATGATACGCGTTTAAAGAATTCTGATTTGACCCCCATAATTCCTTTCCAAAAGGGGGAGTCCGTTGGTTTAGGTTCAATCTGAGACAAAGGTTTATCCCCAATATATTTGTTGTGCAGCAACTTATGCCACACCCCTTGCTCAGTTAACAGTTTAAAAAGCCATTTGCTCAAAAGACATTTGTTCTTAACATCAAGAACCTCTATCCCAAGACCCCCTTGGTCTTTAGGACGACAAATAATATTCCACTTGGTAAGGCGATATTTCTTTCTAGTTTGATCACTCTGCCAAAAGAAGCGAGATCTATAGAAGTCGAGTCTTTTCTTTACCCCAATAGGTATCTGAAAGAAAGACAATAAGAACATTGGAAGGCTAGAAAGCACTGAATTAATTAGGACTAGGCGATCTCCATATGAGAGCAATTTCCCTATCCATGAACTTAGCTTTTGTTCAAATCTATCCTCCACCGGCTTCCACTCCCTATTCAGTAATTTACGATAATGAATGGGAATCCCCAGATATTTAAAAGGCAGTCTCCCAAGCTCACACCCAAAGATGTGTTTGTAGTCATCCTGGCAATCCATGGCCTTACCTAAACAAAAGATCTCGCTCTTATGGAAATTAATCTTAAGTCCTGATAATTGTTCGAAAATTGAAAGGATAAGTTTCATGTTCACGGCCTTCTCTAGATCGTGTTCAAGAAACAAAATCGCCTCTCTTTTGAGATGCTCATGTAGTCTTTAGGTCGTCTTCACTCTCTTTGGATAATTAAACACGCTAGAACTAGAAGAAACAGAGTCGCTTCTTCTTATATCAATGAATCGCAGCGTTGACCGCTCTTCGGCAAAAAGAACTTGAAGAAGGAATGTCCTTAGAAACAGAAAGAGGAATATATACATCACCGAATATTGATTCAAAGACAACGGCCAGTCTCTAGTGAGTTTAGACTAGGGATGCAACGGGGCGCCTCAACCTGCCCTGCTCCATATTCAAATTTCGAGAGTTTAGTTCTAACAGAGTTGTGGTGGTTTATTTCTTCTTTGACAACTTTTAGCGTGTTAGTTCAATCCGTGTCACCATATCACTTTTACGGGCCTATGCGGGATGTCACACTGCACCCCTAGTTTACAGTCAGGACAACTTGTGTCTCGTGACACTGGTATGAAAATCGGTACATGGTCATTGCACCGTAGATGACGCCGTTTGGGTCATCCTTGGAATAATTGAATTTACCGTGGCCACCATTTTTATTTGCTCATTTTGAGATAAAATAGCGGTGGCCACCTTAATTTTGCACCCATATATAGCAAGTAGTCGTTGGGATGAAAATACTTTATAGTAAAAGAAATGCATTTTTGCAGGGTGTCAGTGGCACTCGAGGCACCCCACAACTCCACTGGACCAATACATGCTAAGATACAAATGCCGCATCAACAAGCACCATCCCACGATGCACATCATCATTTCGGCAAAGCTAACTACCCATGGACACTCACACGCTACATATTCCATCTCACGCACATGAGATGTGCGTAGCCTCTTCGCCCCCGACGTGCTGCATGGTCTTGTTGACCGATGACACGCACTGCGATGCCGAAGCTATTGCCGTTGCCTGAAGAGGGGGAGCTTGTAATGACGTCGTCGTAGCCCTCTTGCAGGTGGCCATGGTGAACGTGTGGTCGGCTAGCGGGACAACGGGAAGGTTGTCACAGTTGCAGATCTCGATCATGAAGCCGTCAGGGTCATGGAAGAAGATCTGGTCCACGTAGATGCCACCCTCCTCCACACACCGCTGGACATATGGGATCGCTAACTCCTTTAGACGCCGTTCCACCGCCACCATACTCTCGCACTGCAAAGTGCAAACACACAATTTCATCAAGCATCCAACTATAGATAATCAGTATCATTCTCAAATTCACATTGTGAATTGTGATGTGGGCCTCTAAGTGGGCATGCCCACTTACCCCACCTAACCACTTAAATTCAGCCGAGAAACTATAGCTATGAACAAATTGGTTACCAAAATTGAACTGTGCATAATTAAATGGGTTCCCACTTACATCCCACTTATAGGTCTAAGCAATCTGCATTCACAATGTTTGTGGGTGGTAACTTAGGCTCAGTTTGCTGTTGTTAAACTGATGTGTGCTGTATTTATTTTATAAGCTGTTGCGAAAAATAATCACGAAACAAGATAAAACCCTGTGAAATAAACACTAAACTAAATAAAAGCTAAGCTGGATTATCATTATCCACTGCAATGTCAAACGCGACTTTAGATCGCTCGGCCGCATATGGACCATGCATATACTAGAGAACAAATCCGTGCATCACACGTGAAAAGAAAAAAATCTAACCTGTCGTAGTCGGCTACCCAAAGAATTTTCATATTTCTAAAAATCACTACTCGTAGAAAACTAGGCCTCACACATCACACTTGATGTTGATTGATATAGTCATAGAGCTGATCTGTTACTCGCATTACGTAGAAGTTTAGCGCCGAGGGAGACGTCCCTCTCGTGACAGCCTTGCTCTTCGTGTGACTGTTTGAGGGGAAAAGTTTTGGAATGAGAAATTGGTGGAAAGCAACTCCGGCCGTCCTTTGTTGATGGTGCCCGTGTGATGGAGATGAGCTCACAGCTTTTTGTCAGCCACTAGCAACCAGAAGGACATGCATGCATGTGGGCATTCTAGAGAGTTCCACAAACCAGTTATTATTAACCTCATAAAATGGATGATGATTTAAGTCTCTGTCCGTCTAGTCTGAGCCATGAGTGTTGCAACATTTTGGAAGGCAGTACAGAAATTAATGGACGATGATTTAATTTTAGTACTACTTCTATCTGAAACCAATTTAAGGTGATATCGAGCCTATCATATATTGCCGTCATCCGAAGATAAATGATATCCTTTTCGAATTGCAGACGATGATCTCATGGCAATATCAATCATGTTGCAGAGCGGTACATTTTTGTGATAATAACCTATGTACCTGGAAAGAGATGTGGTTATCCTTGGGGTTGATCTCCGTCTTCCCGTGAAAACTCTTTGGGTCCTCCGATTGCAACAGGTGGATGCCAATCCCGTAGTTGAACAACCTAACTCGCCCGCAAATAAAAAACATCAGCCAATCGGTTTAATATTTCTGGCGTCGCTGGACAGTGAATTTCATTCATGAAAGCAGATGTTATCTGTAAGTTTAAGTTACCATGCCCCGTTGAAGTTGAAAGATCCGGGGCGGCGGATGGGGACGAAGCCCAGGACGTTCATGTAGAAGCCGAGCGACTCCTCGACCGACCTGCAGACGACGCTGATGTGGTTCAGAGACGCCAGCGGCAGCATTCCGCCGCTCGCCATCGACGACGCCGTCGTGTTCACCATCCTCACCGGCCGATCACTGAACTAGCACCTCAAATCCGATCGTCGTTGCTGGGCGACGAATCTAGGTGCGGTGCGACCGGCGCATTGTCCAGCATGCATGGGCATGCATGCGGATGCGTGAGGATGTGAGATCGTCTCTGTCCCGAATGTGGGATTTCTGCCCATGAGTTCTCTCTGCGTTTATTTATAGAGGAAATGCGAGGGTGTCGGTGAACCTGGGACAAACGAGAGAAAAAACAAGGGGTCCTAATTCTTCCCAACAAATTCAGACGCGGCACGAGACATACTTAATCTAAATTTAGGACGTGCCGGTTTTGGTCCTAACCTTAAAGAAAAAATTGACTCGATACCGAACTGTTCGAATCTTTGCCTCCACAATTTATCTCCATCGGCGTCATGTCCATGTCTTTTCTGAGGCAAATACGGCGGACATTAGACAGCCTGCACCAATTTCATTAAAAAGGCGATGAATTGAGATACAAACACAAAGCTACAAAAATAACACAATCACAAAATAAAGATATAAAACCCAGAAACAAGCAAATTCCTAGTCAACAACACATCCCAACAGCACGGGGACAAATTGAGCAAAAAAGAAGGGAGTGTTGTTGGATAGTGAAAAGGAATCCCATACTTGAGAGTATACAGAGGATTTACCTAAATTTCTATTAATTTCTATTTAACTCCGGAACATGAATACCCTTTCACGTAATCTATTATTTCAGGAACCTTTCCAAAAAGAATCAAATCCGAGGAAAATCAGATATCAAGTTTCATCGAAACAGGGATCACCACACCCTGGACGCACATGAGAGGAGGATAGGATGACACTTGTGATTTTCGTGCGTGCCAGCCATCGGAGGGATGTCTAGGTAGAATATGAGCCCTACGTAACACCATCATTGCTCATTGGCGATGGACTCCGTATTGGCCTAAACCTCATTATTAATGTTCCTTCTGGATTTTTTGCGGCAGAGAAGACATGATACGAAAGCAAAAAAAGAAACAAGAGTGTGGAGACACTAGAGGAGAAGATTGGACCGTGAAACACTGGGATCGCATCTAAACTCATCCACCACTCTATCAGCAATTCTAGTTCACCAATTGACATCAACTATCTCTAGTGAGAATTGCATTTGATCATATGAGATGCCCCCATGATTACTGTCATTCTATATCACACGGATTGATGGAGCGAGAACATTCTAGATCGATTGTATTTCTTCAAAATAATTTATCTACAACATTTGTTGACCGTAGTTTGGTTATAAGAAGGGCCTCAAATATGAGCGAGGACCTTGGTGATAATGATCAAGAGCTGGTAGGAGATCACATGTATCTTATATCACGTCATGTTATGGTTAAGCGTAACCGTAAGAATAGTGTTGGCTGCCATTCGAAGCCAAGAAGGAGTGCTAGGCTTAGAAAATTAAAAATGAAACAAATGATATGTAATAGTGATGTGTTTGGGGACCATGCTAAGCATGTTACTGTTAATGAATTTTTTAAAGATCACAATTTGGATTTTGTGGCTTTGCTAGAAGGGGATATCTTTTTTTTTCTGAAACCTAGAAGGGGATATCTTCGATTGCTACCCATTTTCTACAGTTCCTTGGGGGTGGTAGGGACTTCACGTGGTATTTCCTATCCCCACATGGATGTTCTGGAGGTATCCTAGTTGGTTTTAACAATCCAACCCTTTCTACACAACACGTTGTTGTGGAAGATTTTTGCCCCAAATTTCATGTTAAGACCAAAGAAGATGTTTTTATGGGCTCTTGTAGGGGTGTATGGGGCCGCTCAAGACTCTAAGAAACCCGAGTTCCTAGCTGAGCTAGTACGAATTTGTGATAATGAGCCACTACCTATGCTGGTTGGGGTGACTTCAATATTTTGAGGCGTCGTGAAGAAAACAATAACGAACTTTAATGTGTATTGTCCGTTTATTTTAAGTGCTATCATTGAAAGTCTTGATTTAAAAGAACTGAAACTATCATGACGTCAATACACTTGGCTAATAGGAGTGAAACACCAACATACGGGAGGTTGGATCGTTTTCTCCTGAATGTTGAATGGGAGCAGAAATACCCCCTGGTTACGGTGCATGCTCTGACCCGGACGGGGTCAGATCACACGCCACTAGTCTTGGACTCATGGAATCAGGCGCCCATTGGTCATAAGAGTCACTTTTCTTTTGAAAGTTTCTGGATGCACCGGGAAGGTTTCTATGAAATGATTCGTCAACAATGGATGTCGGTCCATAATGGGGGAACACCAGTGGAGTGTTGGCAAAATAAAATTTGCCACCTGCGCCAATTCTTATGTGGATGGGAAAAACCTTGAGTGGCGAATATAAAAATCTAAAATAAAAATTAACGTTGCTTATTGACCAACTAGATATAAAAGAAGAAACAACTCCTTTAAGTGTGTCCGAGCGGGCTGCTAAGAAGGAAGCAGATGAATTCTTGGCTAAGCTAAGGTGGGACGAAGAGTCAAAGCAGGCTCAGAGGGCCAAAGTAAAATAAATCTAGGAAGGTGGAAACAATACTAAATACTTTCACCTAATAGAAAATGGAAAGCATAGGAAAAATAGGATCTCCCGACTTGAATAGGATGACGCCATCATAGTGGGGGAGGCTAACCTTAAGGTATTCATTTCAGAATACTATAAGAAACTATTCGAAGCACCCACTCTCAATAATGTTTCTTTGATCGAGGAGATTAATGGTGATATGTCTCAGATTTCTATCGAGGAGAATACATTTTGACGACTCCTTTTACGAAGAAGAAGGTGTTAGAGGCTATTTCTCAAATGGAACATAATAAAGCCCCAAGACCAGAGTGGTTTCCTGTGGAGTTTTACCAACGTTTTTGGAGGTCATCAAAACTGATTTGATGGCAATGTTCTCTCAATTAAAAAATGGTGACTTACCTTTGTTCAAGCTAAATTTTGGCGTAGTCATGTTACTCCCAAAAAAAGAGGATGCAAGTCGAATTCAACAGTATAGGCCCAACTGTCTTTTAAATGTGAGCTTCAAGATATTTACTAAAGTTGGGACTAATTGGGTGTCATCTATTGTGAGTAGAGTTATCCGTCCAACCCAATTAGCCTTTATCTCATGTAGAAACATTTTGGAAGGGTTAGTGGTTCTTAATGATACAATTAATGAAATTAAGAGGAAGAGAATGGACGGTGTGCTTCTAAAAATCGATTTTGAGAAATCATATGACAAAGTTAACTGGTCATTTCTGTAACAAGTACTATGAATGAAGGATTTTTTCATCAAAGTGGTGTGAATTGGTAGCTCGATTTGGTCAGGGCGGAAGCGTATGGATAAGAGTGAATAGTGACATTGGTCATTACTTCCAAATTCTTAAAGGATTAAGGCAAGGTGATCCGTTATCACCAATTCTATTTAACCTTGTTGCAGACATGTTGGCCATAATTACTGCACACGCAAAACAGGACAGCCAAGTCGGAGGATTGATACCTCATCTTGTCGAGGTTGATTTATCGATCCTTAAATATGTCGATGATACTATTCTCTTTCTTCAGCATCATATGTAAAAGGCACTTAACATGAAACTTACATTAGCGACGTTTGAACAACTGTCAGGGTTGCAAATTAATTTTCATAAGAGTGATTTTTTTCTTTGGCAAGGCTAAAGAGATCCAAGATAATTACCGCCACCTTTTTGGATGCGAGGTGGGGACTCTACCTTTTAAATACCCGGGGTATACCAATCCACCATAGGAAAATACTCAACAAGGAGTGCAAACCTATGGAAATTATCTTATGAAGATCGCCTCGTGTTGATAAATTCCATGTTAACAAGTTTGCCAATGTTTCTTCTGTCCTTCTTTAAAATTCTTAAAGGGGTTAGGAAAATATTGGATTTTTATCGATCATGATTCTTTTGGCAAAGTGATAATAAGAAGAAAAAAATACCTCCTTACTAAATGGAACATTGTATGTCGCCCCAAAGACCAAGGTGGGCTAGAAAATAAGGCTCTTGGCATTAAGAATAAGTGCCTATTCAGTAATTAGTTGTTTAAAATCTTGCATGAGGAAGTTGTGTGGCAAGGTTTCATGAGGGTTAAGCACAATTTCTTCTGTTGTGGTTCATTTGATGTTAGTAATGGCCATGAGGTGAAATTTTGGGAGGATACGTAGTCAGGTGATAAGGCGTTATCACAAACATATCCCTCTTTGTATAGTATTGTTCTTTATAAAAAATGTTACGGTAGCAGGTCAGAAGACCAATCGTAGGTGATAGGAGAATGCATTGGCTTCATATGGTTGAGAGACTAATGTGTGTGTCTCTTTCTCATGAGCTAGATACTTTTAGATGGAGATTGGCAATTAATGAGCGTTTATAGTCAAGTTGTTTTATTCCGATATGCTCCATGGTAACACGATTTTTTTGTGAAAATACTTGTCGAATCTAAAATTTTCGTTGAAAATAAAAATATTTTTGTGGTTTATTAACCGCAAAGTTATTTTAACAAAAGGTAACCTTATTAAGAGAATATGGACAGGGTCTAAGAGATGTGTTTTTGCGAGACGAATGAGTCCGTTGCCCTCCTGTATATATCATGTCCCTTTGCGAGAGATACCTGTAGACTTACTCATTTCACTTTCAATATCTATCCACCAACTACAGTTGTCAATTGTTTGACAATCGGTTGAATGATATTGATAAGAAAACTAAAGCGTATATTCGTGTAGGCATGTCAGCTTATGTTTGGGGATATGGAACTGTCGTAATAATGTGGTTTTTGACAAAAAAGAAGTTGTTCATTTTTTGCAGGTTGTCAACAAGGCGCTATACTGGATTCACATGTGGTCTAATTTCCTCATGTCTGCCAAGCAATGAGGACTTATGGATACCGATGTGCTCGACTGATGGCGATGTTCGTGTTGTCTACAACAGAGGTGGGTAGCTTAATGCTAAGCGTTTAGATGCATAGAGTTGTCATTTTTTTTAGTGGCTAATCTTTGTGAACACCTTGAGTGATCCATAAGTTTTACAATGAATGATTATGATACTTTGTTAAAACTATTTAACAAAAAATGGTCGTGTCCATCAATTTGATGTGGAGGCTGGGGCATAAGTTCCCATTTCAAAAAAAAACATGATTAATATCATACTTATCTATCTAATGATGCTAGATCCTTATTTGTGAGGTGATTTAAACAGTGCAATTCTTTCGATATGGCTTCCTTTGATTATTTGTAGATGCACATTGTTACCCCATTCTAGATGCTTAATCAAAGTTGGTTGATGTTCATTAGATGGAGTGGATTGAGGGGTGTGCTTGGTGAAAGAGTAAAAGCCTTTGTGCATGTTGGTACTTTATCCAACCGCCTCCCAAGGGATAAAAAGGGATAGGAACTGCCTCATGTCAAGGACCAATGCACAAATCATTTCATCACAAGACTTAGCTCCATAGTGAGTACTTAATTTTCTGGTGTGGAATGGATGTAGGTGTCAACGTTGATCTACATCCCATGATCGCGTGATTATGGGTGTATGTGGCACCCATATGGATGTTTATTCAAATTTTAAAACTATAGCATTTGCGCATTTGTATTAATAATTGTTCCCATGGTATCGTTGTCGGCTAATGCATTGAAGCATGTGGAATATGATCGTTTAACGGTCAAACCAAGTGCATCTGCTAGGCTTGACATATCTCTCATAGATGATGATTCAGCGAATGCCACAGTTGATGGACAACTTTTATCACATCTTGTGGGGGAAGTGACCGAGGTGGGAGTGGATGACGAAGGGCTAGGATCTTTAATTGATGTCTATGCATCCGGCCGAAAATCCAAAACTGCCAAAGAATAGAGGAAAACATCACCGTGAAAATTCGCGAAATTGCTTAAAAATCCTATTGTTTCCCGATGAATGGCTTATTCACTAATAGCAGAGGTCTTGGTGACTTGGCTGGACATTTGAATATTGCTCATTATGTGCGGCATCATAATTTGGAGTTTGTGGCTATTTCCGAGTCAGGAAGGAGGCTCTTTCAAGCGAGTGTCCTGAATCGCCTTTCAGGGGGTTTGGACTTCACTTGGCATTCTATCCCTCCTCGTGGTAGGTCGGGTGGCATTTTACTAGGCGTTAAAACTGACCCCATAGATGTGTTAGCAAGGTCGGATGGTGATTTTTATATAAAATTACACCTCCGTAACCGAGCTGACAACTTCGTCTCGAGTATGGTTGCTGTGTATGGTGAAGCTCAAGAAGAATTTAAGGGGGCTTTTCTACGTGAACTGGTGAATTTGGCTAATAACAATCCACATCCAATTTTAATTGGTGGTGATTTTAACATGCTAAGGTTCCCACACGATAAGATCCGGGAACGGTTTGATGGTCATTGTCCTTTCTTGTTCAATGATGTCATTGACAGTTTGGATTTGAGAGAGTTTCATATGAACGGATGACAGTTCACTTGGGCTAATGGTCTTCTAGAGTCTACATACGAAAAACTAGACCGTGTACTGATGAGCACCGATTGGGAGGATAAATTCTCATTGGTAACAGTACGCGCTTTGGAGCGTATCAAAGCTTTTTTAGACCATGCACCCCTACTTTTATCTATCTGCACATCAAAGACACATGTACGACCACAATTCAAGTTCGAACTTGGTTGGTTGCTACGTGATGGTTTTGATGAGATGGTGAGAAAAATTTGGTGCAAACCAGTGGTGGACGAAAATCCAATCCGAAGATGGAATATTAAAATACGCAATGTGTGTAAATATATTCGGGGTTGGCCTAGACACACTACTGGGATGCTGAAAAAAGAAAAAGAGCGTCTGCGTTCCATTATTGATGAGTTAGATCGGCTCACTGAGACTAGGCTGCTATTTACGTGAGAAATTGAACTTGAAAGTCAGTCTAACGCAAAGGTAGCGCAAATGTTGCGAGAAGAAGAACTCAAATGGTACCAGAGATCTAAGGCTCAGTTCATTATTGAAGGTGATTCGAATACAAGGTATTTCCATAATGTCGCTAATGGGAGACACCGGAGAAAATGTATTCACTCTCTTCATCAGGATGAAGGTCTGATTGAGGGACAGATTAGCTCAAGGCCTATATTACAAAGTATTATAAAGGTCTGTTTGGGGCTCCGGAAGTAAGTAATATTAATATGGATGAATCCTGCACATATGATATTACCCAAGTCTCCAATGAGGAAAACGTTTTTCTGATTGCTCCCTTCACGGAAGAGGAGATTAAGAGGGCGGTGTTTCAAATGGAGCATAATAAGGCACCTGGCCCAGATGGATGTTCGGCGGAGTTTTACCAACACTTCTGGAAGGTCATTAAGGATGATCTCATAGAGATGTTTGGTTTCCTACACAATGGACATCTAGAGCTGATTCCCCTAATTTTAGGGAAATCGTTTTGTTACCTAAGGTTCTAGAGGCAGAAAGGGTACAACAGTATAGACCAATATGCCTCCTGAATGTTAGTTCCAAAATCTTTACGAAAGTTGCAACAATTAGGTTAAATTTGGTGGCGGATCATGTGGTAAAACCTACTCAGACAACTTTTATGCAAGGTAGGAATATCCTATACGGAGTCGTGATATTACACGAAACCGTACATGAGATGCACACGAAGAAACTTAATGAGGTGATTTTAAAGATAGACTTTGAGAAGGCCTATGATAAAGTGAACTGAGAGTTTCTCCAACAGACTCTAAGAATGAAAGGTTTCTCAGAAGAGTGGTGTGCTCTGGTTCATAGTTATGTGTCTGGAGGTAGTTTGGCTATTAAAGTCAATGACGATATTGGCCGCTACTTTCAGACAGAAAAGGCTTAAGACAAGGTGATCTGGTTTCGCCAATATTATTTAATATTATGGCAGATATGTTAGCGATCATGATTTAAAGAGCCAAAGAAATGTACAAATTGAGGGTACACATCTTGTTGATGGGGGAATGTCCATCCTTCAATATGCAGATGATACGATTATTTTTATGTAACATGATTCGGATAAAGCTATGAATCTGAAATTAATCCTTTCAGCATTTGAGCAATTATCTGGATTAAAAATCAACTTTCATAAAAGTGAATTGTTTTGTTTTGGCGAGACCCAAAATGTTGTAGCTCAGTATGCTGAGTTGTTCGGATGCGAGCAAGGACAATTTCCTATTAAGTATTTGGGGATACCAATACATTATAGGAGATTGAGTAATGCAGAATGGAGTCATGTCGAAGAACATCTGCAGAAAAGGCTAGCTAGTTGGAAAGGTAAATTGTTGTCCCTTGGTGGAAGATTGGTACTCATAAATTCAGTACTCTCTAATATGGTACTGTATATGATTTCTTTCTTTCAGTTGCCAAAAGGAGTCTTAAAAAAATTGGATTATTTCCGATCTAAATTCTTTTGGCAGGGGGACAGCGAGAAAAAGAAGTATCGAGTGGCCAGGTGGGATGTAGTGTCTCGACCAAAAGATCAAGGGGGTTTGGGTATTCATGATCTACAGGTCAAGAATTTAGCCCTCCTTGGTAAATGATCGTTCAAACTCCTTACCGAAGATGGCGTCTGGCAAACGCTCCTTAAACAAAAATACATCGGCCAAAAAGCAGTTTCACAGGTTACATGGAAACCGGGTGATTCACACTTTTGGGATGGACTAATGGCGACTAAGAATCACTTTTTCCGCTACGGTGTATTTGAGATTAAGGATGGATCACAGATACGGTTCTGGGAGGACATATTGTTGGGCAATACTATACTCCGAGAACAATATCTAGCCCTATATAATATAGCGCGATATAAGGATGATACACTGGCTACGTTTATGCAAACATCACCTCCTAATGTGACGTTTACATGAGATCTTATTGGTCCATGACTTTTGTCCTGGAATACACTGGTGAAAAGGGTGACTTCGATTAACCTGACACCAGGTAAAGATGAGTTTCGATGGAAGCTAACTAAGAACGGTGAGTTCTCGGTGGATTCCATGTATAGGGTTATGGTCCAAACTGATATACCAGTCGATATTTTTAAAAAAGTATGACTTATGAAGGTACCATTGAAGATTAAAAAATTTGCGTGGTATCTTCGTAAAGGGGTCATACTAACGAAGGATAATCTTGTCAAACTTAACTGGCATGGAAGCTCAAAGTGTGTATTATGTTCTTATGATAAGACGATTAAGCACTTATTCTTTGATTGCACACTTGCGCGTTATATATGGTCCGCTATCCAGATGGCTTGGAACCTTTATCAGCCCACATCCGCTGCGAATATTTTCGGTAACTGGTTAAATGAGGTGCATAAAAGGCTCAAAACTATTGTTAGGGTAGGAGCGCTAGCTGTTACATGGTCGCTCTGGCTATGTAGAAATGACAAGATTTTTAATGATAAAAATTGCTCTCGTATGCAGATTCTATTCCGATGCACAGTTACTCTCCGTTTGTGGTCCACATTACAGCGGGGGCAGTTTGAAGGCCTTTTTACGGAGGCGTGTGCACAGCTGGAGCACGTGGCAAGGGATATAGTTATCCCACATGGATGGCCGCTTGATTTACGAATAGCGGCTCCATAGCCTTCGACATTCTACGTCTCCATGAGTTGTCTTAGGCTTGTCGTTGTTTATTTTTTCCTTGTTGCTGGATTTCGTCTGTGTGCATTTTGTGATGCAGAGACCGGGTGTAATACTTACTTTTAAGTAATAAAAGTCCTTTATCAAAAAAAAATCCCATATATATGCTTCATATTTTGGGCCCGTACGAGAGAGATCAAATGAACCCATGAACCCTAGTTATTTTCCTTCATAAGAACATAGTTTTCTTCAATTTACTTCTATTTTATTTCTACAATTAATTATTGCAAGAAAATACATATACTTTCTTATTGTTATTTGTGCATCCTATTATGTTTCACTGCGGTTGTAACCGAAAAAAGTTTTGTTTTTTTACGGAACAAGGTATCTTGTAGATTTATTTAGATGTCTTGACGGAGTATATATTCACTACCTTCATGTCGTGTTTGAGATAAATCCCATGTCACCACTTATGGGAAAAAAGGTTCCAATGCCACAACACTCCACACTCTTTGAGTCCCAACACATCATATGTCTGCACTATGATCAAGACCACCATTTGTCAAAGGAAGATGGCACATTTTTCAATTATAATAATGCACTTTTTTTACGCTTGGTACATTTTCCAAACATTAAAATTTTATTCTTTAAACATCCAAATAGAACTCAACCATATTCAATTAGAATTTTAACACATATATAATTTAAATTTAGGTTCATTGTTTTTAAACATTCAAATAAAATTCAAAGTATTAAATGTTTAAGAAATCATCTTGAGCCATGAAGATCGCACAAATGCTCGACAAGATATTCACGAAATTTACCATGTGAATCATCTTTTTAGTAGGGAGATGTATCACTAGATTCTCGTGCAGCCTAAGTAGTGATGTGGTTGTCTCGCTGCAAGGTTTTTAACCCCCATTGTATTATATTCACGTGGTTGATTTGTCTACGAAGTGAAAGGTCAGAGCCACTACGGGAGGTGTAGAGATGGTCAATTGTGGGAGGGGGCATGGAGATTGTCAGCGGTGAGGGCCGAGGAGGGCGCATGTGCGTCGGTGTGTGTGGCTACAACATTGCCTCAACAACCGGTGTGAGACGTCTATGCAGGGTCATCGGGGCTCGCAAATGAACCGATGAGACCGCAGAGTGGATGTCCGTTAGGGGTGGCCACCGAGAATGTGTGGTAAAGAAGTGAGTGCGGGCCTATGGGAATTTTATCCAAACTCTTTTTTCAAACAGGGGTCGGTCTTGAAGGACCGAGAAGCATTAATTTAGTCGTTGGTGGAGTTAAAATTACATCATGGACTAGAAAAGATTAGAAAATTATAACCCAGACCATACAATTTGCACAAAAGACCCTACAACTAAGTTGGAGAATGCAATCGGGTCCAGCTCCTTCTCCAACGCAACGGAGCTTCGCAGCACAGCTAACTGCATCATTGGCGAGGATGTGACCACTCTAGAAAGTATGGTGGGAGCTCACTGTACTAGAGTAGAGGGGCCTCCTTATTGGCATGGCAGCTTGGAGGTTGAATGCCTGCAGTCGCCGGTCAGAACCGGATGAAGCCAAGGACGAAGGCAGGAGTGGTCACCCTTCGGCCATCTTGGGCGGTAGGAACAACTGTATTGCCACGGATACAATCCCTAGAGAAGCTTCTTAGCTCCCCTGCCACATATCTGCACTACGGCAGACCACGGGCACGAAACATTCCTTCTCCACACCACCTTGTGCAAAGGAAAAGAGCTTAATGCCGTGGTTTCCATCGATGAGCCCACCGGAGTGCCGCGACAAGATGCAGCTCCACCAGGCAGCACCAGATCCAGCCCAACGGATCTAGCGGCCACCTCCCGACATGAATTCGAACACACGCTGGCGGCCGAAACCTAAAAAAATTAGAGCTACTATGTATAGATCAGTCGCCGGCACCTCTCCTTAGCCATCTCCAGCCGGTATCGCCGTCAGGGAAGGCCTCACATCGCCCCGGGGCCCTAAAGTCGGCTCTCAAACTGGAGTGAGACGGGAGGTGTCAAATATATGCCAAATAGGGGTATATCCGGCATCGGCCAAAGGCCGGATTACCAGGGTGGCCCACAAGTAAGGGACAAAGTCCATTGGGCAACCCAGTAAGCTGACGCACAGGAAGCCAAATTCTAGAAGAACCCGGATCACGGCCCAGTACGTGGTCCGACGTGGAGAAAAAGTCGGATGTCTTACTTTCCAAGAATAGGAATACTTTCTGTTGTATTCTAGGTTTCCTTCCCGTAAGCCCTAGTCCGTCTATCTATATGAAGCCGTACGGGAGCTGTCGAAAGACAGAAGAAGGAATAGACAAGTTCTGATAGCTAGAAGCCAATTCGCCGGGAAGTTCATCCTCACCGAGTTAGCGAATCCCTACTCACATTGTACTTTGTATACTTCAGACTTCAGCCCTGATTTAGTGAGATTGTAGGAGTAGGAATGCCGCCTTAGTTGCGACATACCGAACATGGGTAAATTGTGTCTTCATTTCCACTCAAGGCTCTATTGGAAGGCTTTATGACACCCCCTGCCATGAACCTAACTAAGAACACTCGACAGTTGGCGCCCACTGTGGGGCCAGTGGCGTCAGAAGTCACGTTTCGAGCGGGAATACTCGGTGGAATCGGCAACACGATTACTGTCGGAAGCCTGGAATTCAATGGGAACGTCGGACGCTTCATCGATAATGGATCTTTTATGCCGGCACGGAATCACCTGGTAAGTGTTTGCGTCCTTCCTATTGGATCTACTAACATTTTCATAGGTTTAACGGCGGAAGCAATGGGTTCCGTGGTGGAAGCAAATTTATCCCACACTCCCTATGCCCAGTTGAAGACGGCTTTAACGCCGGATTTATCTCGAATCTGCCTTATTCATACGTTGAGGCAGACCAAGATTCATTAACCGCAATATCGCTAAAGCATGACTGGATTTGCTGCCTCTCAGGAGATGCCCGCATCTAGATTGAACTTTGTTGGCATGGTGCAATCAGAGTTTGCCAAAAACACGGATGGCGAAGATCCCATGGAAAAGGCAGAAAACACGAATCCCACCAAAAAGGTGGATGAGCCGGAACCCTGCCAAGCAGGCAACAAGCTCGGAAGCTGAATCTATTCTAGCAGCTCTTGAAGCAAAACTAGATTCGGAAACCGGATCTACATGCTTTAACTCAGATTCCGATGATGTTGAAGATGCTTTCAACAGAAAGATCAAATCCATGCAGGGGAGCTTTCACGAAGTACTCATGGCTAAACCGACGCCAAAGTCGGATGTCGAGGAAAAAGATCCCAAAACACCTCCGCCAGCTGATCAGGAGAATGGAGAAGAAGAAGATGGCGAGGAAAGTCTGCCCTATCCTGATGTTAAGGAATTGACGGAAGATGAACCTTAGAAAAAGCCTCCATCCTCCAAGAAGAAGAAAAAATCCGCCAAAAAGCTGTTTTCAAGGCCCAAAAGGAAAAGACGGATTAATTGGCTGATATAGCCAACCAAAACGTGGAAGTCGGAGGAGTCAAGAACGTAAAGATGGCAGAAAGAAAAAAGAAACAGATCGAAGTAGTCCATGTTCCCCAAATGTCAGAACAAGAAGAAATCGATCTAATTCAACCCCTGGTTGCAAGAAACAACCACCAGAAGTGCTGGAAGCCAGGAGACAAGATATAATGCGGCAGCAGCAACATCTTTTCTGGACTCGGGAAAATCTCCTCAAAACCTAGGTTGTCGTCAAACTGCAGCAGGAAGAAATAGAGGAATATGAGCGCCGGAATAGATCTTGAATTAAACCCATGAGGTTATCCGGAATTTCAAAGCCGGAAGAACGGCCAGCTAAACAGCGGTTTGAAAACCCGTATTGGCAGAGGCATGTTAATAGCACAAACGCTAAGGGAGAACACATTTATAAAAACTGCAGCCGAGAACTCAGAAGCCGCTTTTTCCATCCTCATTGACGACCATTACTCCAATGATGAAAAGCTTCAAGGAGTGTATGCTTTCTTAGGAAAAGTGTTACAACAGCAGCAGCGAGGACAAGCACGTTCAGGTAAGTTACACAATGATTCAGCTTTATGTAAAACTGCCATGTGTGCCACTGCAGCACCAGATCCAAGCGAACCTGGAGATTCATGAAGTTCAAAGGGAAAGAATAAAGGTTCCTAAAAGGACAAGAAAATCCCGGATAACAAGAATGCAGCGTTCAGGACAGGATCTCATCCGCTGAAGGAGAGAATAACCCAAAACCTCTCTTCGATAAGGATCGGGGGGACAAAAACTGGAAGGACGGAAAAACAATGCCGCCTCCGAGATACCAGGCCGATAAAACCGGAAGATACGGTCACCCTCACAGGAGTGAGAGATCCCGACGCCTCCAAGGAATAAGGAACGTGTAAGGAGCAGAACTCCACCTCATTCCAATGGGCGGGATGCTGGAAGATACAGGGACGAACCTAGACGAGCGTATTCATGCAATAATGGACCAGAGAGAAGTAGATCCCCCTCTGTTCATTCAGTTGGAAGGTATTCCGCATACGCCGATAAGGCGGAAAGAGATGATCTATATTTCAGTTCAAAGTGTTTCACTGATAGGATCCGGAACATCAATCTGCATGTTGGCTTTGCCAGAGTCGGGCCAAATTACCAAAAGTATACCAGAAGTACAAACCCGAATACATGGCTCTCAGATTACTACACTGACGTCCAGATTAACAAAGGGACATACCTGGAAGCCGTAAAATTCCTACCCCTGATGTTGCTGGATTGAGCTCGAGACTGGATTAATGGATTTCCATCAAGAACGGCGAATAGCTGGGAGGATATGACTAGAGTTTTTGCTCAACATTTCCGTGGCACGTACAAACGCCCCAAAAGTATTAACCAATTGAACCGTTGCGTCCAATATGAAGACGAGTCGTATGTTGACTTTATCTCAAGATGGACTGGAATGAAGAATAGCTACTCTAGAGTAAGTGATGTCCAAGCAATGCATGCTTTCATCAATGGCTTGAAACCCGGTCTTCATACTGTTCATGGTTGGTTCCAAAACGCACAAGGACCTAGGTTATATGCTAACAACCGTCAATAAGCATGCAGCGGCCGAAGACGATATTAGAGCAAGAGGCGGAAATATTGATGCACTGATACAAGCCAAAAAGGCGTCTCGCTCTGAAAATAAAACCACTCCAGAAGCACAGTCAAAGCCCAAAGAAGTAAATGTAGCCTTTGGAAAGGATAACACCAGTAGATGGAAAGGCAAAGGCGCAAAAAGCAGGGAACCTATCTCCTACTCTAAGGACGAGTGGGAAAAGATGAAAGGGGAACCTTGTATTCACCACACACAGTTTGAAAAGCCAATCCATACAAACCAGCAATGCCGGCTTAACAAGCACATGAAGAGCAGCGCTGGAGCCGGGAATAGAGGAAAGAATTTCAAAAGGAAATTCAACAAGCAAAAGCCAGAAGCTGAGAAGGAAAAAGTGAGTCTGATACTGATGATAAAATCCAGGAGCAGCAACGGAAAGGCGAACCTAAATTCCCGAGATTCGAAGGCGAATGCAATTTAACTATCCTTGCGACCCCCATCAGCTAAAAAAGTGAAGCGATCGTGGCGAGAAATCAATGTCATCGTTCCGCCAACTCCAAAGTACTCAAAGTTTTCAAGGACGCCAATTACTTGGGATCAGTCTTATCATCCCGGTAATATCCCGGAACCCGGCACACACACCTTGATAGTAAGCCCTATTGTGCAAAACACTAGGCTCAAAAGAGTGTTGATGGACGGAGGGTCAAGCATCAACATTATGTACCTGAGTACTGTGAAGAAATTGCATCTTTCACAAACCCAGCTCAAGCATAGCAATGTACGTTTTCACGACATTGTTCCTGGCAAACAAGCGCATTCCCTAGGAGAAAATTCTCTAGAAGTAACCTTCGGAAAGGTGGATCACTTCCGTCAAGAGATGATTTCATTTGAGGTAGTACCATTCGAAAGTGTTTATCACGCAATACTCGGACGTCCAGCTTTCGCCAAATTTATGGCTAGGTCGTGCTACATCTACAACAAGTTTACGATGCCAAGGCCAAGAGGTGGGTTAATCACCATTGAAGGAGATTTCAAGCTGGCAAACGAGCTAGAGCTGGGAAACGCGCTTTGCGCCGAGCGGGTCGTAGCAAAGAAAGAGATGAAAGAGCTGGATAAAGAGGTATCTCCAACAGAAATGCTGGCAGAAAAAGAAACCTGGAAGCTGGACGACGGCTTCAAAGCGTCCGAGAATACAAAACAGATCATCCTGTATCCCAAAAATACGTCGTGGTGGGAACAAGAATGACTGACAAATAGGAAAGCGAGCTCATCAAGTTCCTCCGTGAGAACGGGGATATTTTCCCCTGTGTCCTGCTGATATGCCAGGTGTACGCCGGGAACTTGTTGAGCACCAATTGAAGGTTATTCCAGGATCAAAACCCGTCAAGCAAGATCTCCGTCGTTTTGATGGAAAAAGTCAGAAGTCTATAGGAAAGGAAATTATCCGTCTTTTAGCAGCTGATTTTATCGGGGAAGTTATTCATACAGATTGGTCTGCAAATCCGGTATTCATCGTGAAGAAAGATACTACTGTTCTTAGGATTTTTATAGATTATAGCTTGAACAAATTGTGCCCAAAAGATAAGTTCGCCTTACCGCGAATCGATCAAATAATAGATGTCACTGCTGGCTCTGAGTTTTTATGCTTTTTGGACACTTATTCCAGGTATCATCAAATATGCATGAAAGAAGAATATCAAATAAAAACCTCTTTCATAACTCCCTATTAAACGTATTATTACATAACCATGTCTTTTTGGCCTGAAGAATGTTGGAGCCACATACCACCGGTGCATGCAAAGATGCTTGCATGATCAAATAGGCAAAAACGTCCATGTTTACGTGGATGACATTGCCGTCGTTTCCAAGGATAAGCATACGCTCCTTGAGGATCTACGAGAAACTTTTGATATTTTCGCACTTACAAAATTAAGTTAAATCCATTAAAGTGCGTATTCGGGGTTCCCTTAGGAAAACTTCTAGGTTTTATCGTTTCTCATAGAGGAATCGAAGTAAACCCGGAAAAGATCAGAGCAATCCTGAACATCAAAAGGCCTACGTGTCTGAAAGACGTTCAAAGATTGACGGGTTCCGCACCTGCCATAAGAAGGTTCATAAGCCGGCTAGGTGATAAAGCTCTGCCATTACATAAATTGTTGAAGAAATCCCATAAATTTGAATGGACAGAAGAAGCAGACAAGGCGCTAGCCCGACTAATGGAAACTTTTAAATAAAGCTTCAATTTTGGCATCCCAAAAGACGAAGACCCAATGTTACTGTATCCGACAGCAAGAAACAGAGTTATCAGTGCAATGATAATCGTGGAAAGGCGGAAAAAAGAACAAAGTATTCCAGATCAATATCAGGTATACTACATCGGTGAAGTATTCTCGAAATCAAAGCAAAGGTATCCACATTACCAAAAGCTGGCATATGGCTTATTTTTCGCATCTCAAAAACTCCGACATTATTTCCATGGGCATTCCGTAACAGTGGTAGGAAAAGCACCACTAGGGGTTATCATAAACAATGCAGATGCAACAGGCAGAGTAGCCAAATGGGGCATTGAGCTTGCTGCATTCGACATTAGGTATCAACCCTGGACGGCAATAAAATCCCAGGTGTTGGAAGATTTTATAGCTGATTGGACAGAAGTCATGGATAATACACCAATGTCGGAGTCGGAATATTGAATCATTCATTTGGACGGATTCAAAATGAAAGAAGGCGCCGGTGCAGGTGTGATGCTTAAATCTCCAAAAGGCGACAAAATGGAGTATGTGCTTCAAATTCACCTCAACGCCAGCAATAACATGGCAGAATATGAAGCACTACTTCACGGCTTGCATATTGCAAAGGAAATAGGCGTCAAACGCATACTATGCTATGAAGACTCGGATTTAGTACATCACCAGCTTAACCAGACATGGGATGCCAAAATCCCCATAATGGCGGAATATCGAAGAACTATCGACGAATTCGCCATTTTCTTCCTAGGGTTTGAGGTAAATCACGTCAAACGGGAAGAAATCTGAAACACAGATGTTTAAGCCCGGATGGGCTCGGAAAGGTTGAAAACATTACCGCCTGGTGTATCCGTCCAACATTTGTACGAACCATCGATAAAACGCGGTGACGTTGACTATCCCCTAGTATCCTAGTTAATTGAGGTTCTACTCGTAATCCCGGAATGAACGGTGCCATACCTGAATTTCTTAGTCAATCAGAAATTCCCGGATGGAGTAGATGAAGTCTTCCAAAGGCAGATAAAGCGCCGCTGCAAAGGATACATGGTAATTAATGGTTACATATATAAACGCAGTACAACCGGAATTTTCCAGCGTTGTGTTTCGCTCGAATAAGGATGGCGAATCCTGCAAGAAATTCATGCCGAAGATTGCGAACATCATGCTCAGTCAAAAAGCATAGTCAAGAAAGCATTCCGGGCAGGGTTTTTCTGGCTAACTGCTAAGGCACGCAGAGCACATAGTTAACACATGTTGCGGATGCCAGTATTACGCCAAGCAGACGAATATGCCGGCTAAATCACTCAAGACTATTCACATAACATGGTTGTTTGTGGTCTGGGGGCTAGATATGATGGGGCCATTCAAAACTGTAAAAGGCGGACTTACACATCTACTCGTTGCAGTAGATAAGTATACCAAGTGAGTGAAAGCTAAACCCATCAAAAAGTATGAAGGTATGACAGCCATAAATTTTATCATAGACATAGTCATGAGATACGGCGTTCCACATAGCATAATCATGGAGAACGGGACTAACTTCGTAATTGGAGAGCTGGCAAAATATTGCCGGCAAATAGGAATCCGCCTTGATCTAGCATACGTATGAATAGTTCAATCTTGCAAGGTATACGTTCAGGACTCGAATCTCCTCATAGAGCAGCTGGAACATGGGTAGAAGAATTGCCTTTCGTGCTTTGGAGCATACGCACAACGCCGAATAGACCAAGATGGCATGAAGTAGTAATTCCAACGAACATGATCCATGATAGCCCTAGAGTTCATGCATATGATGAGAGGATGCCGAAAACGCACGACAGGATGTCCTTGATCTTTCAGAAGAAGAATGATAACTTGTGTAGCAGAGATCCGTCATTTTTCAGCAAGGATTACGGCAATATCATAGCCAGAAAATCAAGCATTGTTCTTTTAAAGAAGATCCTAAGAAGAGTGCATGAAAGAAAACACAAGTTATCCCCAGTTTGGGAGGGACCTTTTGTCATTCGCAAAGTTATAAAAAACGGGTCATATTACTTTGTAGATATTTGGGAAGACGAAGATGACTCGAAAAATTCGAATCGCAAGAGGAAAAGAAGCATAGATGTAAAGCTAGGGGAGACAAACAGACCCTGGAGCATCAAGCAGTTACATTCTTTCTATACCTATTTTAATTCTAGGTAAACATTATTGAGATCATGAAATAAAGTTTGTTGGAAAAGCATGGAAATTATTTTTCTATCTTATTATCAAAGCATGTTCCGTCTTTTCTATTTCCCGATGATCTTTCAATCTGCCTCAATGTTAACTTGAATTTCGCCTGTGTGCTCAGAGTTAAAAAAAAACTAAATGCTTTTGGCCTGATAAGGCTCCCGAACACCAGATTGTGCCTGCGTGCCTGGAGTTCATACTTTTAGCTCCTTATTTTCTTAAGTATTATCAAATTGTTTGTTAGCTGGATCGCTGGAGTAGTAAGTTACAACGCCAAAGTATGACTCATGATTTCGAGTTTAGACTGATTGGTAACTAAACCCGGTTGCTCGGCGTGAAGATTTTCAAGCTTTTGGAATCACTCAAACACTACGAAAAACTAAAACATACAAACCAGATAACTTGAAAGAAAAGGAGGCAAATTTAATTTGGAAAGATAATTAAAACTGCAAAATCATAATTTGTTTACACAAAATCAGCATACATATGAATATTACATCATGAAAGTTAGTAATGCATTCTCTCGAATTTGAGCATCCGCATGACATGGACCTAAACAACGTCGACAAAGTCTTCGGTGTCATCGTCCTCGTCGATGTCGCTCAGATTTTCCGGAGTTGAAGGGGTCTCTTCTTCCGAGTAGAATGTGATGGCGGAAACCATCCGAGCAATTTTGGAGGCATGCCCTTTAGTGGAGTCAAAAATCTTCGCCCTTTGCGCCTCAGTATATCCCTGAGGAATGTCGGTGGCGACGCGCCAGGTCTTGGCGGTCGGGTAATGCATTTTCATGAGCCCTAGGGCCATGCGCACTCCACCATAGGCGGCAGATTTCATCCAGCTTTCGCGTTGGATGATGGCCTCCGCGAATGCATCCGACAGCTGCCCAATGTCAGAGTATTCGTCCTTCTTATCCGGAAGGCACTTGTTAACAAGCTTCCTTCCATATTTCTTCATCTCTTCGACGAAAACCCCGAAAGTTCGGATGCGGTCGATCCGAGAAGAAGAAGAATCGCCTTCTGCTGCGAAGTACAGAAAGGCAGATATACAAAAAAGTTCAAAAGAAAAAGTATGCTCTTTGAAAACCGAATGATAAAACTGGTAAAAGTTAAAAACTTACCAAGGATATGCTTATCAATCTCGGCGACCTCCTCAAGCCGGAGATGGAGAGCAGCTTTCAAGTCCTTGATAGTATTGTTGTTTTTCTCGGACTGGGCCTTAAGCCGAGATTCGGACAAAGGCAGCGGCTTTTGTCCAGTACCTTTTGAATCTTCCCATTGATCTTGTGAAGTTCCAAGTTTTCAGAGCGGAGATGGTGAGCATTGCCAGCATCCACAACTGCTTGCCTAGCTTCAACAACTAAGGCTGAAATGAAAGAAAGGCAAAAGTGTTAACGCGAAAGTATTTAAAAGAAAAATCTCACAAGATCAAAATCAAAACAAGGAATGTATAAGTGTACTTACAGTCATTCTCCTTGAACTGGTTTTGAAGCTCGCCAATTTTTGACTCTTTCTCTTCGGTGATAGCAAGGAGGGATTTCATCTCATTATTCTTCACCGTAAGTTTGTCGAGAACCTCCATATTGATGCTCTCGGCAGTTTTCTGAAAGCATACAAAGGAGATATTGGTTAAAACCAAAAGACGAACATGAAATCCTAAAAAGTATTAAAACGAAAAGAATACTTTCGTCTTCATACTTGGGGGCTGGAAGTATATCTAGCTCATCTTTTGCAGCCCAGAGAGCATCTCGGAGAACTCCTTGAAATATTCTGAAAAGGAGATCCCCATACGGTGAATTCCATCTTGGATGACCCGCCGAGGCAAGAAAGCGTAACTACTCTGGATGATTAAGCTGCCTTGTGGCCAAGGACGGATCAAGAGGGCTCGGACAAACTGATTTTTGGCCCATGTATGCATAAAGTCGTTCTCGTCGAAGCATGCTTATTGCTTTACCTTGAACTTCTGGTAAAAAGACGGAATATCCTCGTCAATCTTGACGAGAGAAGGCCCTCCTTCCTCATGTTGCGCCGCCCTTTCCCGTGCATACGGAGTGGGTGCATCGGGCTGACTGGTCTAGCTGTGGAGGTGGAAGTCGAATTCTTCCAAAGGAGATGAATGATCCCTTGCTCCACCCGTCATTAGCGTATCCGGGGCGGTGGCAGGGGAACACTTTGGGCCCCTACGAGAAGTCACCTTTTGCTTCTTCCGTCCTTTCCCCTTTAGTGGAGTGAGAGAAATATTGCAAAGGAAGGAATACGCGAATAAAAACCAGAGAGAAAGAAGTTTGTGTAAGGAAAGAGGAAAGTATGAAAAAACTAGGTCACGTGCAAGTTGCAACGAGAACGCCGTCAAGATCAGTAACTTCGGTGGGAGCCGCAATTTTCTTGCGTTCCGCCCACCGGCCGCTGCAAAGCGAGCTTTCAGCTCTGCCTCCTCATCCACGAAAACAAGTTGATCCTCTGTGCGAGTCTCAAGCTGCAAAAACACGAATAAGTTATTAGTATCCATTCGTAAAAGCAAAAGTATGAAAACCTTCCCAAAGGAAGAAAAGTAATGCTACCTTCGGAGGAGGGTTCTCTGAATGAAACATTTGGAGGCTTTCCATGTATTGATCACGGGTAGCCACCAAATGGTTGACGCATTTTCGGAAGTTTTTTTCGGACATTGCCGTCGAAGTCACCCGCATGGCGTCCTCCGGACCGGTATACTCACAGAGAAGGCGGCCGACGCGGAAGGAAAGAGGTTGGATCCGCCTTCCGAGCCAGCACAGGACAGTGTCCATGCCTGTGAGTGGCGGGGAAGAGACGACCAACTTGGCTATCTGACTTTTGATCCGAAGGAGATCTGGAGGAAGAACCTGGATAGCGTCTAGAGCCCAATTGTCCTTGGGGGTGGCGGCGGAATTGTCAAAAGATGGAATGCCCGTATCCTTTTCATGATACGGGACATCCGGATAATAAAAGAAGGAACCGTCCAAAAATTAACGGATTCCGATGTTTCGATTTTTGGAAACAATACTTCCCTGCCACGGCATAAGTTGAAGGATATGGCCCCACAAACTGGAGGAATACCATCAAAAGTATTCCGCTTCACATAGAAGCAATACTGGAAGAAGTCTAACCTAGGTTCTATTCCTAAGTATCCTTCAAATAAAGCCTGAAAGCCGGCTAAATATAGAATAATTTGAAGGAAGATTGTAGGGTTGAGCCTCGTAATGCTGGATGACTTGGATAAAAAAGGCGGAAGGTGGAAATCCCATACCTCGCATGACGTGAGAGGCAAGGATTACCCTTTCTCTGTCTTTCGGCTGGGGCTCTGCGTCTTCGCTCTCCAGCCGCCATTTTTCTTTCTGGAGGAACCCGTCCTTCTCGAGGCTTTTAAGAAGAGTCAATGCGGTATTGCATTGACTCCATTTTCTGGCTTCCCCTCCTTCATCTTCCTCGCCACCGCCGGCAGCGTTGCCTTCCTCGTCCTCGACGGTGCGATCAGTTTCACCGTCTCCCGATCTGGGGACGGGAGGAGGCAGAGTGGAAGAGGTTGGTGGAGGTGCAGATCCGGCAGCGAAACTAGGGTTTCCGCCCGCCGGAGTGCTTGTGGGGATATCTGGAGTTTCCATGGTGGTGCTCAGAGGAACCACCGGAGCGGATGACGAATAGGCCTCCGCCGTCGACACAGTAGCGGAGGCGTGCGTGGGAGGAGCCACGGGGTCCGCAGTGGGCACCGTGAGCAGGGGGTCGACAGCGACCTCGGGTGCGCGGGTTTGGCTTCCGGCGTCCATTTGCTGGTGGCGCGGCTGCAAGTTGGAGCTCAGGCCGCCGATGATGAGAACTCCGGCGAGGTTTCCCTTATCTCTTTCTCTCGAAAGTGGGAGCGCACGAGAGCTGGAGTGTTCTCGAGTGAATCGAACGAATGGGAAGAAGAAAAGCACGGAGGCACCGAGGAGCTATTTATATCCATTTTTACCTTTGAGATTATACCAACGTCTAAATTAGCCGTTGGATGATCGACGTGTGTCTCGCAGTAAATTCCGGGATACGGTAGGCCGGTGTAATGATGATTATCTCCTTGTTTCTCGCGCCAAATCTAGCAGAGATACGTTTTCAGCCTTTGACTGAAACCATACATTCGTGACGTAAGCATGATTTTCTCGCTCACGTCACAAGTTCCTTCTCCACGAAGATTCATGGAAGAAATGTTGGATTCCGAAAAACTGGGATTGGCATAAAATTTTGCTCGAGAAGAAGATTCAAGACTAAAGGCCGACTTTTCCGAAAGCGTGAAATCTAGGAAAAGACGACGAATGGAAGTCTTAATTCTCCTTGGGGGCTACTGTCAGATATATGCCAAATAGGGGTATACGGCATCGGCCAACGGCCGGATTACTAGGGTGGCCCACAGGTAATGGGACAAAGTCCACTGGACAGCCCAGTAAGCTGACACACAGGAAGCCGGATTCTAGAAGAACCCGGATCACGGCCTAGTACATGGTCCGACGTGGAGAAGAAGCCGGATGTCTTACTTTCTTTAATCTTCTAGGTTTCCTTCCTGTATGCCATAGTCCGGCTATCTATATATAAAACCGGACGGGAGCTGTCGAAAGGCAGAAGAAGATAGAAGAGAACATAATAGACAAGTTCTGATAGCTAGAAACCAATTCACCGAAAAGTTCATCCTCACCGAGTTAGCGAATCCCTACTCACATTGTACTTTATATAATTCCGGCTTCAACCCTGATTTGTTGAGATTGCAGTAGTAGAAATGTCGTCTTAGTTGCGACGTACCGAATCTGGGTAAATTGTGTCCTCGTTTCCACCCACGGCTCTATCAGCAGACATTATGATATCCACTTCCATGAACCTAACTAAGAACACTCGACACGCTTAGGAGTGAAGCTCGATTAGGAGCTCAGGCAGCCGGATTAGGAGCGAAGCTCGATTCCACCTTCTCTCCTCCTTTTCCGGGTGAGGTAGGCGCTACCCAGATCATCAAAATATCCGAAAGTGGGGTGAGGTGATATTTTCTAAGTTGCATGGGCTACCAAACGCGCGCTAAGCGTACGCCCCGGGAAATGCAGCACATAAGCAACATAAAGATGAACAGATAGGTGAATTAAACACACCAACTAGTAGAGACAGGAACACATCAGCTAGTGGAGACATGAGGTGCAGCGATGGACAATTGTGGGAGGGGCCACGGAGGTTGTCAGCAGTAAGGGACGAGGAGGGAGCCTGTGCCTCGGTGTGTGGCGCAACATCGCCTCAACAACCGGTGTGAGACGTCTATGCACGGTCATCAGGGAACGAGGAGAGGACGAGACGTGAACTTGCAAATGACCCGATAAGACCGCGGAGCGGATGTGCGTTGGGGGTTCCAATGAGAACATGGGGTGAAGTCTTTGAAGCGTCAATAGAGGCTACAATATGCGAGGACGGGAATTTCAACCAAATTCTTTGACGCGTCAATAGGGGCTAAAGCGTTAAGTCTTGGCGGTTGTGTGTGTGTGTGTGTGGGGGGGGGGGGGGGGGTGTGTGTTTGGGGTGGTTTAGCTTCTGGTAGACATTGTTTTCTAGCCTCCGGCCTTAACTGATCTAGTAGGCTAGATATGGTCCTGCTGTACATCGATTCATTCACCCATCCATGACCATCGCAAGGCGTACGTCCGCAGAATGCAGCATAAGCAACAGAAAGATGATTTAAACACATCAAGTAGTAGAGACAGGAGCACATGCATATTGAAGGCCTTGACTCTTCCCACCTTGATATTATTCGTACGTGCACCGAAAGTACTATGATTCCATCGGTCACTATACAGACGCCACGAGAATGAGCCGCCACTGCTCCACGCCTACCCACACGTACGTTTCGCTGCATCATTCCATCTCCGTAAAATCCTAGTACGATAACGCACGCTCACTGTAACGGTCTGCAGCGCGACCATACTCTGCTCCGTCCGATCGGTTGGCGCGGACAGAGGCTGGGTGGGACGACATGGAGACAGCCAGAGCCATGGTCGCGCGGCGCCGCATAGTCCATCCATCCATCTCACGCGCACGAGATGTGCGCCGCCGCCTCCTCTCCGGCGACGCGCGGCATCGCCTTGTTCGCCGACGGCACGCACTGGGCTGCCGCCGCCGCCGCCGCCGTCGCTGGAGGAGCGGCTTGCACCGGCACTGGCTGCTTGACGACGACGGCCCTCTTGCAGGAAGCAGCCATGGCGGCGAAGGCCGCGTGGTCGCCGAGCGGGATGACGGGGAGGTTGTCGCAGTTGCAGATCTCGATCATGAAGCCGTCGGGGTCGTGGAAGAAGATCTGGTCCACGTAGATGCCGCCCTCCTCCACGCACCGCTTGATGTACGGGATGCTCAGCTCCTTGAGCCGCCGCTCCACCGCCGCCATGCTCTCGCACTGCAAACACACAACACACCGTTAATCTCAGCTCGAACTCGCGACCATGGTGAAACTGTGATGTGACTCGGCATCCACCTCGTTCGTTCTTTCGTGCGCGGTGACCATGCATATGGATATGCCAGAACAACGTACCCCCGTGCATCACGCGGAAATAAGTAAAGTAAGGCACCGATGGATGCGTCAGAGACACGTCGCAGTGGGTCACCGGTGGGGAACGAGGTATCACGCACATGCATGATCGCACATAATGGCCACTGTAGCTAGCTGGCGACGTTACATCGCTACATGTGGGTTTAGATCCTACGTACGACACCGACCGGCCGGCGCCTTCACTCGGAGCAAGTACAATAAGATGACGTAAGCAGGCTGTAAGCATTTAAATAATATATCTTTGCTTATGTGGAGGAGAGAGATGAGGAGAGAGAAGCAAAGCGGGCTACTAGTTAGGGCATCTTTAACAGTTTGTTGGTTAACTTGTTGGTAAAATTAGACATGTCATCAACCAACAACACATCTTACAACCACTCCAATGGTTGTATGTAGTTTGACCAATAGGAGGTGAGAGAATGTGCAATACCTCTCTCTATTCTACCTTGGAGTTTGTGCAAGGGTTGTTGGTTAATCTACATACAACCTCACTCTCTCACCTCATTTATTTTATGCCACATCATCAAAAATCCTATGTGGCAGAATCTACCAACATATATCTTACAACTATTGGAGATGCCCTTAGTAGCCAGCTGCAGCACGTGCTCCTAGGCACTCTGTGAGATTGTAAAGTGGACCATATGTTGATAAAGTACTTCATGCATATAGCCAACTATTGTACAAATTGACTATAAGCTAACTATATGTGACGTGGCAATGGCATATAGCCAGCAGCCGGCTGTATTATTAACCATGCTCTCACGCGGCATGAGGCTTTTGGGAATCAAACCCGGCCAGCTCCTTGTCTGCTGACGGGATGACCTAACTAACTTTTGCTAGGGACAGCCAGTTGAGAAGAAGCATGCGGTGTGTGCGTAGGCGTTCCAGAGAGTTCCATTGAGCTAGCATCCTCATTTGAAAAAGGAGATGCTGCTGTTTAGTAGTGTTTCTCATCATATATAAGCTAGCAGTGTGCAGTTTTTGAACATAACAGAGAAGCAGAGGCTCTTGCAAAAGTTTGTATCTGAACCTCCAATTGCAGCAAATTTTTATGCCTAGTGAAAACTTCTATGCCTAGGCTAGATCCATGATGCTGTCAGTCTGATCTAATCCTATTTCCTATTTCTCCCAAGCCATGCATGCGCGAGTCTCAACAACGAGAAGGCTGACTGAAGTGGCCCACATGACATCTGTGGGGCCAACCGCGAAATCAACGCACGTCTGTCTAGTAGGCATGCCGTGGTACGCATATCCTTTCCACGACCACGAGCACAAGAGAAATGTTCTCTTGCTTGTGTTGCAGAGCCAACGTGCCCAACTGAATTACGGGTCCTAGCTAAGCTAGCTAGGGACAGGTTCACCAAGGAACCAAATTAAAACCCACTTTCACTCCATTGCTCCATGCCTATCCATCTTTGCTTGTCACCGTCGACAGCAACAGGGTGAATCCTGGTAAAATTGAGGCTTTTTTTTCCTACTGGCAGGGGAAATGTAAGAGATTTTGTTTGTCACAACTCTGAACAAGATTAACCAAGCAGACAAATAGTAGCTAGGGTGGCTGTTTTGGAAAGCAGCTAGCCGTGGAGTAGGCAGGAGCTATTCTGAAAGCAACCCTCGCCATGTGCAGACAGACAACGAAACAAGGTTGGGATTAACGTGAGGGACATAAACAGAGAAGCAGCTAACGGCGACGCGGAACCTAGCGTGCACGTACGAGACAAGTTGCTGATTTCCTGTCGCGGGAAGACAACCGTTCCCGTGTTTCGACCAAAGACGATGTATGGACCGCCGGCCGGCCGGCCGTGTGGTCGTTTTCAGTGATATCCATCACTGAGCAATATCAACCGTGTAATGAATCAACACATCAAAATTAGTTACCTGAAAAGAGATGTGGTTATCCTTTGGGTTGATCTCCGTCTTCTCCGGTAGGCTCGCGGGGTCCTCCGACTGCAGCAGGTGGATGCCGATCCCGTAGTTGAACAACCTTTCATTCGAAAACAGAAATCATCGTCAGAGCTGTGCGATCAATACTCACGATGCTGATACCATGTTCATATGTGCATGCTTGGTAGTAAGTTGATCTAACAAAACTGCGGGATTGAGAAGTGAGATAAGTTGGTCTGTTTTGATTACCATGCGCCGTCGAAGTTGAAAGACCCGGGGCGGCGGACGGGGATGAAGCCGAGGACGTTCATGTAGAAGTCGAGCGACTCCTCCACGGACCGGCACACGATGCTGATGTGGTTCAGCGACGCCAGCGGCAGCCCGCCGCTCACCATGGCCGCCGATGTGTTCACCATCCTCACTGACGATGAGCTTCTGGATTCAAGTGTGCCTCTGGCGAAGGATCCAAGCACAGATCGACCGACCGACTCGGCGAAGAAAGAAAAGGCAAACTCGAATAGCTCTACACACTTCACTGTCGTTAGGAATGGTTGCTGCTGTACTGATGAATGAATGATGGGGAGGTGAGGTGGAGCTTGTGCTCTCTTATATAGCTGCAGGGGAGTGGTACATCTTGCCACGTGGCTCCACGTCATCCTCACTAGACCGTTCGTACACGCCTCGTCCCCCCACGTTCGCAACATCTATCGTCTCTCTCGTCTCCTAGGGCTTGCGATTTGGAAGAAGTACTGTAGCTTTGGAAATTAGACACAGGTACGTGGCGCCAAAATATGGAAATCAGGCCGTTTTGGCTGCGCGCGCGCGCTACTCGGCGATCTCGCTACCATGTTAGTATCACGTACTCTCATGGCGTATGTTGTCTACTAGCTCCACATCCAGGCATTTCCAGAAAGCTAGCTAAGTTGGGCGGTTGGCAGAGAAAAGATCGATCACGACTTCGGACTTCGGCCGAATACAGCATGTCTGTGAACGAGCTCTACGCGTCCATCGGTCGTAAATACAAATTTCAGTTTACGTCCTTTTTACCAATTGAGCTCTCCTATCTGTTGCCGTCAAAAAATATTTTATTTCACGGTGAAGTCATAGCCGAAGAATGTCATGGATTCTCGAGGATTCTCGACTAGTAATGATGATTGTAACCTACGGCGGTTGGCACAGAAAGATCGATCACGACTTCGCCGAAATACAGCAGGACTACTGGAAACATGAACTTCGCCGTGTATCCGAAAGACTCGGCGAAGGCCTAAAAATACTCGGCGTAGGCTTTGCCGAGTGTCACACTCGGCACACACGACTCGGCGTTGTTCATCTCGGCAACCGAGAGTTCGCCGAGTGTCAAAACGCGAGTTGCTTGGCAACGTCTTTGCCGAGTCTTTACAGGGTACACTCGGCATAGTTTTCTGGAACAGGTCCGTTCCTTAGTCCCATAACGGAACGGTGCTCGCCTCTTTGCCGAGTGCAACACTCGGCAAAGAACCTGGGACCAGGCGCCCCCAGCGGCGCCACGTGTCCTCTACGCCGAGTGTCAGGACACTCGGCAAAGAGGCAGGCCCTGTACGCCGACGGCCGTCTTTGCCGAGTGCCACTTCGCCGAGCACACCAGCTCAGCCGAGTGGTCTGTACGCCGAGTGTCGCGGACACTCGGCAAGCCTCGACACTAGACGCCGAGCGTACTTGTTTGCCGAGTGTCGCTTCGCCGAGCGACCTCACACCACCGAGTGGGGTCTATGCCGAGTGCCGCGGCACTCGGCATAGGCCCATCCCTTGTACGCCGAGCCAGGGTTTGCCGAGTGTCGCACTCGGCAAAGAAGTTGCCCAGGCGACCAAATGGCACCTGGGAGCAGTCTTTGCCGAGTGTTTTTGTGGCCACTCGGCAAAGGCGTGCTCCCAGGTGCCATTTGGTCGCCTGGGCAACCTCTTTGCCGAGTGTAACACTCGGCATAGTGGCCATATGGGCCTTTTCCGAGTGCTACACTCGGCAAAGGCGCTGCAATTTTTCCTGAAACTATCTGCATTTGCTTCATTCCTGCAATCAAATCACAATTTATATATATTTCAGTACCAGAACACTCAAAACACCCATAATTGCACCAAATAGCAACAAATGCATAACATATTTGCACCCAAAATAGCTACAAATGCACCAAATAGCTCCACACAGATATATTACATGTCACAATTGTTTGAACATCATCCTAGAAGCATCATATAAGTAGTTCAAAAGTCGATAAGTCACAAATGTCTAAACATCATATAAGTAGCCACAAGAACGACGGGATCCTAAATGAACTATGCACGGAGGTCTATGGAGCCGACTGGTCTCCGTCAGCTCGATCTCCGTCCTGGTCCATGTTCTGGGTTCCCGATGATGAAGCATTTCCCTATAAACATCCATATTAGTCGACTAAGCTGGAAAATGAGTCAATTAACAAGCAGAAAGCCAACTTAACAAGTTGAGGTTGAACGGCGGTAGAGGAGGCAGAGGAGGAGCTGATAGATCCCGTGGAAGAGCGCTGACCATCTGCAAAGATCAAAAGAGATAGACCGGTGAGTTTACATGCATATAATGATGAATCGAACTAAAAGGGTGAAAAAATACCTGCATCATTGCCTGCATCCATGCATGCTGGCTACTCATCTGCGCCTCCATTCTCTGCACCTTCTCTTGTGACTCCATCGCAATCCTCTTGTTTTCATCAACTTCATCCTACGGGATGTTTAATGTCAACAATTGCGCAACACAAACAAGATATACGGGTGCTGAAGAATGATTGTACCAGCATAGCGGCGATGGCATCTAGTCCTGGCCGTGGGCGGCGCTCGATAGAGGGCGATGAGCTAACTGACCTCGCACGGATCTGGGAGAGTGTGGGTGTACCTGTGGTATCGAAGGCGCCATTGGCGAAGGCAAATCTGCCGTTCCTTCGGCCCTCTCCCGCAACCATAGCAACCTGTGGATCATAGGGGGCCGTGAAGGGGTCACAGTCAGGGCCGTGCTTCTCCTTCATCTTCTCGACGTACTTGTCCCACTTCTTGCCGGTTTGCGAGTTGATCCACTGCTGATCAGCCGGTACATCCGGTTTCAGCACCTTGGGGGTCCGGGTCCTACGGAAGGCCTGCATGCGAGTGATCTCATTGCCCTTCTCGGCCTACAATTGAAAGCAGAAGTATATTAGCACAAACCTATAAAGTTACAAAGAACATTGCATTGAAAAGGAAAAATATGAACGGTTATTTACCTCTCTCTGGACGATGCCGGTGAGGGTGAGGCCGCCCTGACGGTGTCCCTCGCCTAGCAGAAGACGCCGGGCCCGGCACGCGGCGTGTTCCGCCTTGTACCCGTCGCTCACCCACTTCGCGACCATCACCTTATAGCAAGGCAGCTTGTTGGCCAGCCACTGAGGCACCACCTGTTTGAAAAAATTAGAGCCACGTGAGACCACCCGGCGGCCATATACGAATAACTTAAAAGACTATGTCCTTACCTTTAAGTATTGGACCTCGGACATGTGAATCTGTCGGGCGTCCTTCTTGGACAACGTGGTGTTCAAGTATTTGGCGTAGAACTTAACCACGCACAGCACACGCGCCTCGTAGTGCATGTCACGGATAAGCTTCTTAGCCATCTTGATCAGCACAGCCGTGGCCCTACCCTCTTCCCCCTCGACGCAGGTGAAGTAGTCCTACAACCATTGCAGAAATTGAAGACATTAGCACGATATATATATATTTCACGAAAGATATTGCCCTAAAACCATTTAGCATTGGAAAATATACTAACCCAGAAATCTGAAATCACCCGAGTGCCTAAGTGGTCGTACACCCGGCCCCACTTGTCCTCCACATCGGGCACCTGCTCATAGTGCTTCCAGGAAGCAGCTGGCTCCTCCTTGCCATCCAGGGTGACCAAGCCTGGGAAATGCTTCTTGCAAAGAAGCCCAAGGATGCCGCTCATGGGCCGTGGTGGCCTGGGCCCCACATACGCCAAGGACCTGCACGTGCACAAAAGAAAAACAAGCTAGTTAGTTATGTTTTGATGAAAAATTAATATAGCAATAATGTAGCAACGATGATTAACAATCACTTACGTGTCTCCGTACGGTCTGACCAAGTGGTACCGGTGGGGGTATGGCGGCTCAGGTAGCCGCGTGGGCCCGCGCAGAAAAGGTTTCTTGTCCGCGGGCCACACTTTCCCTAGCTCGGGAGCGGGTGTGCGAACAAGTCCTCGTCCTCCTCGGACTCCGGGTCCGAGGGCTGCTGCTCCTCCTCCTCGTCCCGGTCAGACCCCTCCTCGGCGTCTGACCCCTCCAGCTCGTGCTCCTCCTCCTCCTCCTGCTCCTCATCCTCCTGCTCCTCCTTCTCGTCAGAAGAAGTAACCTCGGGCAAGGGGCTCTGTGAGCGAGGAGCCCGGTGCGAACCACGCCCCACTGAGCGACGGGTCGGGGCTCTCCGTGAGCTAGAGGTCTCCTCCGTGCCCGCGCCGGGCGTCGGAACCCGTCGTCGCCCTATCACTGTGCGCGCGCCATCCTCAGATCTGGCGTACAAACCCGTCACATGGGCCTTCTTGGGGGCGGTGCGCTTTACCCCCTTGGGGGCCTTGGAACCTGCCATGTTTCACCTGTTATGACACAAGAGGGAACCCGATTAGTACAGGTGATAACAAATGTTAAAAAGTTAAATAAACAAAGAGTGATTCATACAAAGCATATTATGTACATGCAAAAATAAATTAAAGCGCAATTAAAATATTAAAGTGTGACAATTTCACCTTTTCTGTACTTAAATATCTAAATATAAACTAGCAGAAGCGCTCATCGTAACCACGGGCTGCTTAAAATCCTGACATTTGTCATGTGCACGATTTTCTGCTGAAAATCTCCTCCCATGAGCTTGAAGAACCTGATCTTGTTCACGGCCATGTGCTCCCAGTAGTAGTGCTCTTGCCACTCCCTGCACCGATATTTTGATGACCAAAATAACAGCGCAGGGAGTGGCAAGAGCACTACTACTGGGAGCACATGGATGTGAACAAGATCAGGTTCTTCAAGCTCATATGGGAGAAGATTTTGAGCACAAAATCGTAAGTGCTTGGAGACTCTAAGCACCATGACAACTGTCAGGATTTTAAGCGCAAGTAATGTAATAGCAATAAGAAGTTCGAAATAGAAAATATTACAAGCTATAAGTTTCGAAGTGACACACAAATAGTGAAAACTAAATGCTAATTATACATTGACGGTTACATAGTTGGAACACAAATGGTTCAGAACCCATTGTCTACATCCTTGGGATCATAACTTGGACCGGGATCATCATCATCGTCGCTATCACGAGTGTACCACCACTCTTCCATGTAGTTCGATGGTGGACCGCTCGGCTCCTCAACATCGGGTATGTGGAGACGTTCAAGTAGTTCCACGTCCTTAGAGTTAAGAACAGCTGGATCGTCGTCTTGCTCACTCTCGGCGCCCATGCCATCATCACCGTCGTCTTCTACCATTTCGTCAATTGTGGGCAAGTCGATGCTGAACCGGCCGGTGAGCCCATCGTCGTCCTCTTGATAGAACTCTCCCTCATAGGTGATGGGGTTTATGCGCTGGTGGTAATCTTCATCGTTTGGAGGAGGTGGTCTATTACGCGGTGGCACCGTGATCACCACATCCCACCCCTGGAGACGTTTCATAGTTTTGCATGGGTAGGGGAGATAGAATACTTGGGTGGCATGTTGTGCAATGATGTATACATCATCTCCCCCATAGACAGATGCTCGTTCAATTTCGATCAATCCAATTTCAGGATTACGTCTCACTCTCGTTGGATCGAAACAATGGCATTTGAATACAACCGGGTTCTTCGTGCCGAAATGGAAATCGAGCTCATAAATTCCCTCGACGATGCGAAAGTAATCACCACCGGCATTCGTGAAGACCCCGAAATTATTTGTCTTCCGGTTCGGCCGTTTCTCATCGTAAGAACGGGTATGGAAGCGAAACCCATTCACATCGTAAGATGTGAATGTCTTGAGGGAGTAGGTGAAGCCGCGGGCAAGTTGCCTTAACTCGGGACTCATTTCCTTGTCGGTTAAAGCCTACAAGGTCAATAGGAGTGTTACTTAAAGCTAAGATCGGCGTAAAATATGTCCCACTAGAAACCATGTAAGATAGAGTGTTACTTTTGTGGCGAACCAACTAATGAAACCGCCGCCTCCTTTGCCACCCTTCTTAAAAATAGTCGTCTTCTCGTCGTAGGTAGGTTATCGGGAATGATGTTTCCAGGTTTCTTTCTCAAATAACCTAGGTGCGGAATGACAAAAATCGGAGTTAGACACAAACTATGGGAATGAAAGCTTGTGAAAAGAAGGTGTTGAGCACTTACTCAATGTAGGGCTTTACTTCCGCCGTGTTCTTCAAGACACACGAGAGAATAGCCGTCCATTGTTCATATGAGTCTACTTGCTCTTGCTTCGCGCCACTTGATCTGCCATCAAGCCCTGCAAGTATGCTAAGCTCGGGTGCATCCGCGGAGTTGGGGTCATTATTGTCCGAGAAACTGGATTATGACGAGTGGGAAGACTTTCATGATAGTACTTTGTCGTAAAGTTTGCCGCCTCCTCGTTGAGGATTGCCTCACATATGGATGCTTCGATGCGACATTTGTTCGTGCTTTTCTCTCTAAGTTTCTTCTGCTCTCTCTCGGTTGAAAACATCCAGCGGTACTGCACAGGGCCACCCAATCGTGCCTCTTCAGCGAGATGCAAGAGCAAGTGTTGCATCGGATTAAAGAAGTCGGGAGGAAAGATCGCCTCTAGGTCCACCAGTAAGCCGGCAACCTGTTCCTCCAACTTAGAAACCACAGCTCGGTCTAATTCCTTGGCACAAAGCTGGCGAAAGAAAAAACTCAACTTGGCTAGCACTAGCCAAATTTCCTCATCAACGTATCCTCGAATCATGACAGGCATGATCCGCTCAATCCATACGTGGTAGTCATGACTCTTGAGCCCTGTTATCCGAAGCCCTGCAAGATTCACTCCCCTCATTATATTAGCTGCGTACCCATCAGGGAAGAAGAGACAGTCCAAGATCCACTGGAGAACTTCCTTCCTTTGGGCCCTAGTCAGGCAGAAAGGGGTCGGTGGCTTCGTCCACGTTTTTTTGGTTTTGGTGGGAGGCTTCATGTTTAAATGTTCCCTGTCACATAGCTCCTCTTGATCGACTCTTGCCTTAACGTTATCCTTCGTCTTCTCAAGATCCATAAGTGTTGCCCAAAGGTCCTCGGCGATATTTTTTTCCGTGTGCATGACATCAATGTTATGTGGAAGAAGAAGATCCTGCATGTAAGGGAGCTTCCACAGGCATGAGATGTGAGTCCACTGGTGCCACTCTCCATATCCCAGAAAGCCAGTCCCCTCGGCATTGAGCTCCAGACTTTCTAGCTGAGCCTTCACGTCTACACCGGTCATCAAAGTTGGTCGTGGAGCATCGACAGCTACATCTTTCGTCCACTTCTTTTTATTTCGCCGGTATTTGTGACCAAGACGAAGGAACTGACGATGTTGGTCAAAGCATGAGTATTTTCCACCCTTTTTGATCCAAACGAAAGTCACAGCCTGGTAGCACACCGGACAAGGCCACTTCCCATGAGTGCACCAGCCGCAGAATATCGCGCGAGCCGGAAGGTCATGCAGGGAAGTGAAGTACCAAACATACATATTGAAGTGCTTCTTTTCTGCGGCGTCGTATGTCCGTACCCCGGTGTTCCAAGCAATGAGCAGATCATCTACCAGCGGCTCCATGAACACGGACATATTCTTCCCTGGATACTCAGGCCCTGGAATTATCAGCGACAGGAACATATTCTGCCGTTGCATGCACACGCCGGGGGGGGGAGGTTCATCGGGATAACAAACATCGGCCAACAGCTGTATGAGGCAGACGTCATACCATATGGGTTGAAACCATCGGTTGATAACGCAACGGCTACACTCCTGGGGTCACCCGCTTTCTTCTTATGTTTGCCAACGAAGTCCTTCCATGCTTCACCATCAGACGGATGTACCATCTTATGAGGACGGTACCTCTTCCCGTCTGACGGCCATCTCATTTGTTTCGCAGATTCCTCGGTCATAAAAAGCCTTTGGATCCGCGGTATGAATGGAAGATACCGAAGGATCTTTTTGGCGACCGTTAGCTGCGTCTTCTGACCATTACCGGAGTCCACCTCCAGAAACCTAGAGGCCCCGCATTTGACACAGTACTTTGTCTTCTCATGCTCTTTCCTGAACAACATGCAACTCTTCGGACAACAATCTATCTTTTCATACGGCATCTTAAGGGAACCGAGGATTTTTTTCGACTCGTACATGTTCTTTGGAAGAAGGTGTTCCGCCGGCAAGAGGGTGGCAATAACGGTCAGAAATGCATCAAAGGCGGCTATGCTTACATTGTGCTGGCTTTTGACCGCCATAAGCCGGCCGATGGCATCAAGTTGAGAAACTCGTGTATGCTCGTGCAATGGTTTTTGTGTCTTAAACAATGTGTCATAGAACTCTTTCGTGCTCTCCTCCGCATACTCGGGAGCATCTCCCTCACCGGTTGGATTTTCAGGTGCATGTGCAGTAGTGAAATCATCTAACATCCTGTCAAAACCGGTATCAAAATCGGTCGATGCATCCTCAGTGCTAGGTGCCACCTTCTTCTTCTTATTTCTCCGGCGTACGGGATCGGCAGACTCGCCATGGTACACCCAACGGTAATAGTTTGGCATAAACCCGTACTTCCCAAGGTGATCAGAAATGACTATCCTCGGTTTCTCTGTCATGTTACGACAACGACTACAGGGGCACCATACATCAGACGAATCGTCAACTCTAGCAAATGCAAAATCCAAGAACTGGTTGGTCTTTGTAACCCAATCCATTGTCATATCCTTCACACTCGGTCGGCCACTGTACATCCACTCGCGTTCCTCCATTTCCACGCTGATGAATGCTCAGACATATTAACATGTGTTTAAAATTTAACAAGTTTGTTTAAATTATCTACAACATACTGCAAGTTTTACGCTTTGAATGCAATCCTACATGCCTACTAGGTAAAGATATGTCCTAATCCCACCCGTGGATGTGTAGCTTGTGTTTGTTTTCCATGTCTACTCCTATCCGAGACAAATTTCGGCAGCACCTCCCCGCTGTTCTCCTAATACACGTCTCGACCACGGGGGTCGAGAGAATGTGTACTCGGAGAACAACAGAGAGGCGCCACCAAAATCTGTCTCGGATAGGAGTAGAACATGGAAAACAAACACAGCTACACATCCATGAGCTGTCCAAAAACGTGGACAATTCGAAACAGTCGCGGTTATAAAAATATAGATCTTTGTATATAAATATATACAAAGAGTTCTATTTTTATAACTACAACTCTTCCGAACGGGAGACGCCTAGGGTAACGCGACTAGTTTGGTGATCTACACAAGAAAATCTAAAGATCGACCGAGGGGCAGGTTTTTACCCCCTGAGCGTGGACGTGTGCCGATGAAGATGATCGCAGACGATCCCGGCCTGCGATGACCCTCCTCAGCAAACCCCCTCCCGCGGCGAATCTGCTCGCCTCAACCGCGATCCATGTCCTGCAAAAAGGAAAGACATAATGTTAGTAAACACGATATTCAGATTGAAACATGATTTTGAACTTCATCTAAAATAGAGATTGCTATTCTTTGAATTTGGTCCAAAAAAACCTCTCCGTGTACTCCAGAGGATTATACAGTTGCCCTATGAACAGAAGATGAAAACCATAGCATTATTGTGGTGTTGGTGGTCGGAGAGGAACAAGGAAAATCATAACCAGAAAAGGCTGGCTGATGGTGAGTTTCAATTCCTTGTCATCCGACACATAAATGAATGGGTCCAATTTTATAAGCCGAAACCTGCCCAAAAGGTGTGCACTGCCAGGCGGTGGTTACCACCACCAGAAAACTTTGTCAAGTTGAATACAGATGGTGCATTCTTTGAACAGTCTCATAGTGGTGGTTGGGGTGCCAATGCGCTAGATCTTCGGTTCGGTTACGGAAGGGAATAATACACAATAACAATACACGAGGAGACAACGTGGTGAACTTCCTAATATGATCCCGCAACTTTAGCCTCCTTAATTCCCGCTATGGGTACGTTTATTGGGAAACAAACAAATAAATTCCGTTCACTCGACTAATTCCTATGCATGCAAAATCGTCCTTTAAAGCAACAATCCCAGCAGTTTGCCGCGCAAGGACCAATTCCCTCTCATATGGCGGGCGGCGATCAAAACAATACTGTATGTAAGATCTCATGAATATCCAGCCTCCCTCCCGTTCCATACTCAAGTATCCCATGCCAAAAGAAACCAACTACCGCGTCTTCTGCACTCCCCCTTTTTGTTTGTCATTGTTTAAACATCTTTCATTAAGATAGAAGGGAGTCATCAAGATAATAAGACAGATAAGCCAATCAATTACTCGCTTGCTAGCAAGGGGTACTTAACAAAATACTGCAGAAGAATTTTCTCGACATTTACAACACACCAAAACATGCAAAATGAAACTAGTGCCCAAAAACATATACAACATGCATTTTAGAATGCAACATCACAGGCACGATATTTACACACCAAAAACAATCCTGCAATTGGAGTTGTAAGCAGGGCAGTGGAGGGGCACTATTCTGGATGCCATGTACAAACACCCACAAACTAAATAATCCAGTTGCTGCAATTTAGTAAAGCAGCTGGGCTGGGCTTCTTCTTCCAAATGGGTAATGGGTATTGGATTGCTGACCAAGTGCTAAAAAGTGCAATTGAGAGTTCAGGCCAGGACCTCTCTCGCCTGGGACAACTTTTCCTTGACATCAAGTATCAACTGGCTATGGAGTTTATTGACTACAAAGTTGAGTTTTGCCCTAGGCAATGTAACAAACCTGCTCAGCTGCGTTGGGTAAAGAAATGGACCAGAACAACCAATCTGTGTGGTTGTCAGGTTCCCAGTTCATAAAAGTGGTGCCAGACAGCAAACAATGCACTCTTCCTACTGTCTACAATAGATAAAACGATCAAGTATTGGAAGGTAACCCAGGCGATCAAGTATTTGACCCACCGGCTATCCCAGATATCTAAGAAGAAAACAGAATATGTTTAGAACACACAAATTGCATACTAAAACCTCAAAATTTACAGGAGGACTTCTGTTAAACAATGGTATCACAAACACTGTAATAAATTTGTCATGAATCCGAGCCGCAGACACGGACACAACGAATTACGTACATCTTTCTGCAAATCAAGGGAATTGAATGGACATTTCTCCCTTTACCTCTGGACTCAAAGTGTGAGTTAAATACAGGAACATAAGCTAGTGATGGAGATCCATCGGTGGAAGAGTTTTAACGAGGAAATTGTTGGCCGTATCATTAGCTTCAGATAAGATGACAACCGATGCTCTTAGTAAGTTCTAAGTGGTAGCGTAGTTCCAGAATATCACTTGCAGAAAAGTGTAGCTTGAACTAATCCAATGCACAATGGATAACTTGAATTAAGCCTAGCGCACAACAGCTGTAGGTTGAACCACTGTTAACTTCAGTAACCCTCTAGTGACTGCCTCATGCTGAACCGAAATAAAAAGCAGCTAGTGGAGTAAAAGAAAACTGCACTAAAATCAAATCCCAGTAACCATCTGTACAAGGCTATACCCATTCAATCGGAGTAAACAAAAATTTATATACTTTTTTGTACACGCAGGTTTGCTAGTTGCAAAGGGAAATCGTGCAGAGGTATACTAACCTGAAGGATGCGTCAACAGTGCAGAGGTTCTCCTGCGCGGTAGTAAGTTCTAAGCTACTCTTTACAAAATTAGCCTGACAAAGTCCCGGATAATTTTGCTCCAGGGAACCTAAACAAAAAGGTTCATAATCATGGGCTCATACTATCAATTAATTGTACTTATTTTTCTCTGCTAACATGATGTTCCCTGAAATCTGAAATCTGAAATCTGCACATTGACACTGAAATCTGAAATCCTAACAGCCCCTAACCCTAACAGCCCCTAACTCTAACACCCCCTAACCCTAACAGCTCAAATTAACAGTGAAAAAAAATTGCAAAAAAAAGAGCCAGAGGACGAACTCACCTCTGCTGCGCGCTGCTGTAGGGGATGGAGGGCCGGGAGGGGGTTGGAGCTGGCCGGGGGCGAGGGAGAAGCAGAGGGGGTGAGGGAGCTGGTCGGGGCGGTGGTGGCGGCGGCGTGCCCCTGCAGATCGAGGAGGGGGCGTTGCACTGTGGCTCGAGTGGGGGCGGCGGAGGGGAAGGCAGCCGGGCCGGAGAGGTAGCTGGTGGCCGGAGATCGAGCTAGGAGGGGGGTGGAGACGGAGGGGGAGGGGAAGGGAGAGTCCCGTGGGGAGGAGGTGGAGTGGAGCCGGAGGGAGAGGGAGAAGCCCAGGTGGGGAGGCGGCGCAGGTCGACGGTGGGCGGTGGCGGCTCGGATTGGGAAGAAGGGACACGCCGTCTCCGGAGAAGGGAAGAGGCGCAGGGACGAATCGAGATTGGGGGAGAAAAAGAGGGAAATTTTCCCTAAGTAACCAGTACTGCCCGCCTATTTTTTTGCCGAGTGCACAGCTTTGCCGAGTGCAAATAGTCGGGACACTCGGCATAGTCAGTGGATTTGATTGCCGGTGCGGTCTTTGCCGAGTGTCACTTGTCGGGACACTCGGCAGAGTACTGTACTGTGACTGCCGACATGGTCTTTGCCGAGTGTCATTTGTCGGGACACTCGGCAAAGTTAAAACTTTAATTCCTTTTATATTGGTCTTTGTTTAAGTATACAAATAATCACATAATAATTAATATTAATTCTTATACCAAGTTTAATTACTTTCACTATTGAATAGTCCGTTTACGCGTAGCTTGATGCTAGCACTTCCGTCTTTTTCTCCGGATCGGACCCGGAGCGTCGGGATCCCACCTAAACCAATGTTTTGCCATGCCATGTGTGTTAGAGTGTCACATGGGTGTTGGGTGCCAAAGATACCATCACTCTCTGTGGTTGGGGCCTCACCGACGTCGGATTCTCTCTCGCGGGTTCCGGGACTGCTCACACCCCGAAACTCCCGGATCTGATGTAACGGGGGGAATCTTGCAAGGAGGTAGGCCCTACCATTGTCAAGGGTGTTCCTTGGGCCTAACATGACACAACCAAGCAACTAGTTCCACTTTGCTACCCACTTCCGGCTCACGCAGAGGGGGCTGGACGCCGATTCCGTCTTTTTCTACACCGGGGCTAGGGTATCTCCGGAGAGGGGACCCGGAGCGTCGGGATCCCACCTAAACCAATATTTTGCCATGCCATGTGTGTTAGAGTGTATCATGGGTGTTGGGTGCCAAAGATACCATCACTCTCTGTGTTGGGGCCTCACCGACGTCGGATTCTCTCTCGCGGGTTCCAGGACTTCTCACACCCCGAAACTCCCGGATCTGACGTAACGGGGGGAATCTTGCAAGGAGGTGGGCCCTACCATTGTCAAGGGTGTTCCTTGGGCCTAACATGACACAACCAAGCAACTAGTTCCACTTTTCTACCCACTTCCGGCTCACGCAGAGGGGGCTAGACGCCGGTTCCGTCTTTTTCTACACCGGGGCTAGGGTATCTCCGGAGAGGGGACCCGGAGCGTCGGGATCCCACCTAAACCAATTTTTTGCCATGCCATTTGTGTTAGAGTGTATCATGGGTGTTGGGTGCCAAAGATACCATCACCCTCTGTGTTGGGGCCTCACCGACGTCGGATTCTCTCTCGCGGGTTCCAGGACTGCTCACACCCCGAAACTCCCGGATCTGACATAACGGGGGGAATCTTGCAAGGAGGTGGGCCCTACCATTGTCAAGGGTTTTCCTTGGGCCTAACATGACACAACCAAGCAACTAGTTCCACTTTGCTACCCACTTCCGGCTCACGCGGAGGGGGCTAGACGCCGGTTCCGTCTTTTTCTACACCGGGGCTAGGGTATCTCCGGAGAGGGGACCCGGAGCGTCGGGATCCCACCTAAACCAATGTTTTGCCATGCCATGTGTGTTAGACTTTATCATGGGTTTTGGGTGCCAAAGATACCATCACTCTCTGTGTTGGGGCCTCACCGACGTCGGATTCTCTCTCGCGGGTTCCAGGACTGCTCACACCCCGAAACTCCCGGATCTGACGTAACGGGGGGAATCTTGCAAGGAGGTGGGACCTACCATTGTCAAGGGTGTTCCTTGAGCCTAACATGACACAACCAAGCAACTAGTTCCACTTTGCTACCCACTTCCGGCTCACGCAAAGGGGGCTAGACGCCGGTTCCGTCTTTTTCTACACCGTGGCTAGGGTATCTCCGGAGAGGGGACCCGGAGCGTCGGGATCCCACCTAAACCAATGTTTTGCCATGCCATGTGTGTTAGAGTGTCACATGGGTGTTGGGTGCCAAAGATACCATCACTCTCTGTGGTTGGGGCCTCACCGACGTCGGATTCTCTCTCGCGGGTTCCAGGACTGCTCACAACCCGAAACTCCCGGATCTGACGTAACGGGGGGAATCTTGCAAGGAGGTGGGCCCTACCATTGTCAAGGGTGTTCCTTGGGCCTAAAATGACACAACCAAGCAACTAGTTCCACTTTGCTACCCACTTCCGGCTCACGCAGAGGGGGCTGGACGCCGGTTCCGTCTTTTTCTACACCGGGGCTAGGGTATCTCCGGAGAGGGGACCCGGAGCATCAGGATCCCACCTAAACCAATGTTTTGCCATGACATGTGTGTTAGAGTGTCACATGGGTGTTGGGTGCCAAAGATACCATAACTCTTTGTGGTTGGGGCCTCACCGACGTCGGATTCTCTCTCGCGGGTTCCAGGACTGCTCACACCCCGAAACTCCCGGATCTGACGTAACGGGGGGAATCTTGCAAGGAGGTGGGCCCTACCATTGTCAAGGGTGTTCCTTGGGCCTAACATGACACAACCAAGCAACTAGTTCCACTTTGCTACCCACTTCCGGCTCACGCAGAGGGGGCTGGACGCCGGTTCCGTCTTTTTCTACACCGGGGCTAGGGTATCTCCGGAGAGGGGACCCGGAGCATCGGGATCCCACCTAAACCAATGTTTTGCCATGCCATGTGTGTTAGAGTGTCACATGGGTGTTGGGTGCCAAAGATACCATAACTCTTTGTGGTTGGGGCCTCACCGACGTCGGATTCTCTCTCGCGGGTTCTAGGACTGCTCACACCCCGAAACTCCCGGATCTGACGTAACGGGGGGAATCTTGCAAGGAGGTGGGCCCTACCATTGTCAAGGGTGTTCCTTGGGCCTAACATGACACAACCAAGCAACTAGTTCCACTTTGCTACCCACTTCCGGCTCACGCAGAGGGGGCTGGACGCCGGTTCCGTCTTTTTCTACAACGGGGCTAGGGTATCTCCGGAGAGGGGACCCGGAGCGTCGGGATCCCACCTAAACCAATGTTTTGCCATGCCTTGTGTGTTAGAGTGTATCATGGGTGTTGGGTGCCAAAGATACCATCACTCTCTGTGTTGGGGCCTCACCGACGTCGGATTCTCTCTTGCGGGTTCCAGGACTGCTCACACCCCGAAACTCCCGGATCTGACGTAACGGGGGGAATCTTGCAAGGAGGTGGGCCCTACCACTGTCAAGGGTGTTCCTTGGGCCTAACATGACTCAACCAAGCAACTAGTTCCACTTTGCTACACACTTCCGGCTCATGCAGAGGGGGCTAGACGCCGGTTCCGTCTTTTTCTACACCGGGGCTAGGGTATCTCCGGAGAGGGGACCCGGAGCGTCGAGATCCCACCTAAACCAATGTTTTGCCATGCCATGTGTGTTAGAGTGTCACATGGGTGTTGGGTGCCAAAGATACCATCACTCTCTGTGGTTGGGGCCTCACCGACGTCGGATTCTCTCTCGCGGGTTCCAGGACTGCTCACACCCCGAAACTCCCGGATCTGACGTAACGGGGGGAATCTTGCAAGGAGGTGGGCCCTACCCATGGTGTCGGTTGTGTTGGAAGAAGAAGAAAAGGCAGGAGATGGAGGATGGCGGCGGCGGGGAAAAAGAGAAGGGAGGCTAAGGTTTTGCGAGGGGAAGGGGGTGAGGCTTTAACGGAGGGCAGGTGGGAGGGGACCTCGGGGTGATAGCGACCTCCCCGCTCTCTGTTCTGTCCGTACGAGGAAGAACATGCTTTGGTGGGATGGGCTTGGGGAAAGGCCCGTGGTGGGCTGGGTGCTTGGGGTGGAGAGGAAAAAAATGCAGGGTGGTAGGTGGGCTGGCCCTTTTTGGGCTGACCTGCCTCCCCTAGCTCATTTTTTTTGCTTCTATTTTTTTTCTGTTTGCACACATTTTTTGTAGAAAGAAAGAGAGAGAAAAAGAGAGAGGTTTTGGGGTTTTCATTTTATGAATTAATTTCTATTGATTTAGAAAACAGCAAGTTGCAAAGTATGTTAACATTAATTTCAGAAATTTGAAATGTTAATTTGTTTTGAATGTGCTATTTGAATTTCAAGTAGTGTTTCATAAGGATTTAATTTTTTTGAAATAACCAAATTTATTCAATAAGCTCAACCCATTAAGAAAACTTATTGAAGTTAAATGTTTGCAAGATTTTAATTGTTAAACCACAATTGGAACATGCCAAGTATGATAGATTTGGTTTGAATTTGAATGTACCATTTGGGTGGTAATAAAAGGGAATTTTATTAACAAGCAATTTAAATAAATCAACTTCAAAACTATTGGAAACAATTTGAGTTGTTTAGTTTGCAATTTTTATTTTGGAAACTTTGGACATGTTTGAAAGCTTAAATTGGTTTGATTATTTTTTTTAAAGTTGTTTTTGAAAACAAGATGCAATGCATAGGATGCATGTGATGCAAAGCAAAAAGAAAAACAACCAACTTTCTAACTTGGGGAAAACACCCCAGGTGTTACAGACGACACCACTAACAAGGGATTGCGCCCTCGCAATCCACCACTAACCCGGGAGGGGAAAGAAGTTCGACTATCGATTCTTCATGCTTCCAGTTGATCTCCTCGACACCACTAACAAGGGCTTCTCGACACCACTAACAAGAGATTCTTGCTCGGATTGACGACGATGTCCTTTCACCAGAAATCTTCCGATGATCGAACCTATTAGGTTAAAGGCTCAGAAAACGTCCACCCACGTAGGATCCTAAAACTTTGAAAGATTGAGAGGGAGAGAGACTCCAAAACAAATAAGATGAGAGGAGAAATAGAATAGAGATAAGGAGAAAAAAAGAATCCTATCGAGAGGTTTCCAAAACAGGTTTTGCACAAATAGCTTTTGACACTCTAGAAACACGACCGTTAGCGAGGTTATCCTACAGGCTTTGCGGACCCGTTGCTTCGATAACCATTCGTATCGAAACAACTTTGGGAATTGGAAACCATGCTCTGATACCATTTGTGACGCCCCGAGGTCCGGCACTATGCAGATTTCAGCATTCCCGCCAAAATCCACATAATAACCGATTCCAGGTTGCCACTTGTGATAACATTACAAAACTTCACGAATATTCCGCAACAACAACAGAAGAGATATACAAGACGACTCAAACGAGTCAAGGATACAACTGATACAATACAAAGATCCAAATAACAGCGGAAGAAGCAACATAGCGTCCGACTACGGACAAGATACGAATTGGACTAAGAGTCCTGAAGATAACCGATGGCGTCCAATCCCTGCCCAGGCCAAGCCGGAGGGATTCCCAAGCTAACATCGTCAGACTTCAAACCTGTTGACTGCAATGTGGAATATGCAGCCACGAAATGGATTCGTGGGTCAATACGGTTAAGTACTGGCAAGTGGATAAACCATACTCACAGGATACCAGCATAACCAATCATCACAAGATACAAATACTTTGGGTACAACGGAAAAGAAGGGAATATTGCAAAGAAGCGGCAGCGGGCTGCACTAACTAACTACAGAAACACGCTACAACATCCGGCTAAAAGAAAGGGATAAGATAGCGTATCAGAACCAACTACAACTACTCACCAAACAATACCCATCCAATGTTACCCCCTACTAAGGAAGCAACCCAAGGAAAACTCACACGGTTGATTAAGGTGACATTCATTTTATGGTGGAGGTAATCTATATTACTAGTCAAGTTATCATCGTTAAGTGTAAGTTGTCTGAGTACTTGTTAGCCAGCACTTTCACCAAGTCATCCATAACCGCGGACAACACGGCTTCTCGAGAAGATTTAACCCTGCGGGGATGCACCAATTTGGCCGTACACGTAAGAATAACCCGCCAGACGGGGGATCAACCCACCAAGCGAGGTACTCAACACAACCCAACTCTTCTTCGCATCAAGCCCAAAGAACCCCGTGCAATTGAGTGCACGGCTAATCAAGCCCCACGAAGAAAAGGGGACCCTCATAGCACTCTAAGAACGTGTCTCCCTAAATGCCGACTACAAAAGTTCCACCCTGGCGCCAAGGGTTCGCACCTGCATATGCATGCGGCAAATGGAAAACCCGAACTAAATGAGGCGATTTGGACGAGATGCGAATCGAATCAGAATTGCGGGGGGCGCCCATACTCGCTTCCCACATGCGGTTAGTGCGCTCATCATGGATCAATGGACAAGACCCTTTTCCTAATTAGGGTCGACACTAGTAGGCCTCAAAACCACGCCGGGCCTCCTGCCGGTTCCTTATCATCAAATTATGATTACCCAAAACACTAACATGTAGTTGATTAAATTGAACCCAACTATCAAACTAAACAGGTGATAAGACAGACAACGAGACTTGAGCGCAAACAACACTAAGCATGCAACTACGACACAAGGCCAACATGGTAAACAAACAACAGTTAATAGGAAGTGGCAGGAAGGCTATATCATGGCTGCAAGGTAAACATATAATAGGATCGAGACACAAGCATCGAATCATAAGGATAGAATAAAGGCAACGGAAAGAATCGGTAACAAGTGATGAAAGGCAGCCATAGGCAGCAAGTGAGTATACTTGCCTGGAATCCAGCAAGTAGAGGTACATCCGGAGAACTTGTCGTTGCTCACATCATCTCAACGTCCTATCCGGGAAGAAGCAACGAACTAGAACAAACACCGGATGCAACAATTACTACTACGGCAAAATATCCAGCATGATCAAGATATGGATGCATGACAAGTTTAAGGATGCATCAAAGATGAACTAGTTGACATGGTAAACATATTTAAATGGGCCCATATGCAATTTGGATTGCATCTGGAAAAGCCCATGAATTAATGTTGAATTAAATGATCTACAAATAACCATCATGTGAAAGTTGATTAGAATGAGGCATGGATGATGAAAACAATGAGAAAACAACAATAGCTTCAATTTGAAAAGGTGTTTTACCAAGTTTGGAATTTTATTTATTAAGTTATGAAATTTGGCTTCCTAAATGAGTTATACAAGCATTCATTGTTTTCACCCATTTTAATTGTTCAAAACAGATAACAAAATTTATATTTGGAAAGAACACAAAATTGTAGGTGGAATACATGTTTCATTTGTTGGCAAAGGATTTAAAATGAATCTATTATGAATTAAACAAGTTTAAACAAGATTTAAATGAATTTAATTCAAGTATGAATTTATTTGAATTTTTGTTTGTTCAAAACATTCAATAAGATTCATATTTGAAAATATTATATTTTTCTGGTTTGAAAACATATTTTATATGTTCAAAAAGAAATTAATTTGACCAAGTTATGAATTTAGCAATTTTAAATGAATTAAACAAGATTTGAAATATTTAACCAATTTTAATTATTCAAAACAGGAAACAAAGTTTATATTTGGAAAGGTGGTTCAATTTTGCATGGAAAACATATTTTAGTTGTTGAATTTGGACTTTAATTGAGCAAGTTATGAATTTCACCACTTAAATGATTTAATTAAAGCATTATGTAATTGCATTAATTTTATTTATCCAAAACAGAAAACAAATGTTATATTTGGAAAGAGTATGAAATTTTGGATGGAAAACATATTTTATATGGGCCATTTGAATTATATTTGAATTAGTTATGAATTTAATCAAATTCAATAGAATTATTTGAATTTGAATTTTTGAACCCATTTGAAATGTTCAAAACAGTAAACAAAATGCATATTTGAAAAGTTCATGATTTTCTGATTGGGATGCATATTTTATTTGTGCAATTTGAAGTTAAATTGAAGGAGATATTAATTTTACAATATTTAGGTTCAAATTACCATTTAAAAGAAACGGGACAGGGCTTTTCTACAGAGGCAGGGCCACCCACGCTGGCTGACAGTGGGCCACGGCCAGCGTGGTGCCACAGTGGCGTGGGTGCGAGGTGATGTGGCAGTGGGGGTGAATGACATGTGGGCCTGGGCTGTGCGCGTGGAGAAAATGGCAAAAAGCCAGGGAAAATACTGCTGCTGGGACTCGATCCCGCGCCCTCGCAGCGCGCACGGGGTGGCCTAGCCACTGGGCTATGTGCGTTCGTGTGCTAGGTTACAGAGGTGGTGGGATTTTGAGGTAAAGCCTTGAGCTTTATCGAACCCTGACGAAACTGAACCTGAAATTCAGTTACGACGAACGACGGGACGGAGGGAACCTGCAGCGATACGATGGTGATCACCGCGGTGCGGCTCGACGGCACGCACCCAGAGCAAGGGGAGGGGAGGAAGGAGCTGCCCGGAAGGTGAGGCTCACCTCGAGGAGCCCGATCCAAGACGAAGGTGACGGCGTCCCCGCGGAGCGCCACACGGGCGGACGACGACGTTGGGCGAGGACGGCGTGGCTGTCCCGCAGCTCCTCTGGCTCCCGTTGTTGGCGACGAAGGTAGAGGGAGCAGAGGCACCGCTCTTGGCGCGATGATCAGGGAGTGCAAGGCCCGAGACGGCACCGAGCTCCTCCAGCTCCTTCATGGACCCATGGTGTCGGTTGTGTTGGAAGAAGAAGAAAAGGCAGGAGATGGAGGATGGCGGCAGCGGGGAAAAAGAGAAGGGAGGCTAGGGTTTTGCGAGGGGAAGAGGGGTGAGGCTTTAACGGAGGGCAGGTGGGAGGGGACCTCGGGGTGACAGCGACCTCCCCGCTCTCTGTTCTGTCCGTACGAGGAAGAACATGCTTTGGTGGGCTGGGCTTGGGGAAAGGCCCGTGGTGGGCTGGGTGCTTGGGGTGGAGAGGAAAAAAATGCAGGGTGGTAGGTGGGCTGGCCCTTTTTGGGCTGGCCTGCCTCCCCTAGCTCATTTTTTTTTGCTTCTATTTTTTTTCTGTTTGCACACATTTTTTGTAGAAAGAAAGAGAGAGAAAAAGAGAGAGGTTTTGGGGTTTTCATTTTATGAATTAATTTCTATTGATTTACAAAACAGCAAGTTGCAAAGTATGTTAACATTAATTTCAGAAATTTGAAATGTTAATTTGTTTTGAATGTGCTATTTGAATTTCAAGTAGTGTTTCATAAGGATTTAATTTTTTTGAAATAACAAAATTTATTCAATAAGCTCAACCCATTAAGAAAACTAAATGTTTGCAAGATTTTAATTGTTAAACCACAATTGGAACATGCCAAGTATGAAAGATTTGGTTTGAATTTTAATGTACCATTTGGGTGGTAATAAAAGGGAATTTTATTAACAAGCAATTTAAATAAATCAACTTCAAAAATATTGGAAACAATTTGAGTTGTTTAGTTTACAATTTTTATTTTGGAAACTTTGGACATGTTTGAAAGCATAAATTGGTTTGAATTTTTTTTTAAGTTGATTTAGAAAACAAGATGCAATGCATAGGATGCATGTGATGCAAAGCAAAAAGAAAAACAACCAACTTTCTAACTTGGGGAAAACACCCCAGGTGTTACAGACGACACCACTAACAAGGGATTGCGCCCTCGCAATCCACCACTAACCCGGGAGGGGAAAGAAGTTCGACTATCGATTCTTCATGCTTCCAGTTGATCTCCTCGACACCACTAACAAGGGCTTCTCGACACCACTAACAAGAGATTCTTGCTCGGATTGACGACGATGTCCTTCCATCAGAAATCTTCCGATGATCGAACCTATTAGGTTAAAGGCTCAGAAAACGTCCACCCACGTAGGATCCTAAAACTTTGAAAGATTGAGAGGGAGAGAGACTCCAAAACAAATAAGATGAGAGGAGAAATAGAATAGAGATAAGGAGAAAACAAGAATCCTATCGAGAGGTTTCCAAAACAGGTTTTGCACAAATAGTTTTTGACACTCTAGAAACACGACCGTTAGCGAGGTTATCCTACAGGCTTTGCGGACCCGTTGCTTCGATAACCATTCGTATCGAAACAACTTTGGGAATCGGAAACCATGCTCTGATACCATTTGTGACGCCCCGAGGTCGGGCACTATGCAGATTTCAGAATTCCCGCCAAAATCCACATAATAACCGATTCCAGGTTGCCACTTGTGATAACATTACAAAAGTTCACGAATATTCCGCAACAACAACAGAAGAGATATACAAGACGACTCAAACGAGTCAAGGATACAACTGATACAATACAAAGATCCAAATAACAGCGGAAGAAGCAACATAGCGTCCGACTACGGACAAGATACGAATTGGACTAAGAGTCCTGAAGATAACCGATGGCGTCCAATCCCTGCCCAGGCCAAGCCGGAGGGATTCCCAAGCTAACGTCGTCAGACTTCAAACCTGTTGACTGCAATGTGGAATATGCAGCCACGAAATGGATTCGTGGGTCAGTACGGTTAAGTACTGGCAAGTGGATAAACCATACTCACAGGATACCAGCATAACCAATCATCACAAGATACAAATACTTTGGGTACAACGGAAAAGAAGGGAATATTGCAAAGAAGCGGCAGCGGGCTGCACTAACTAACTACAGAAACACGCTACAACATCCGGCTAAAAGAAAGGGATAAGATAGCGTATCAGAACCAACTACAACTACTCACCAAACAATACCCATCCAATGTTACCCCCTACTAAGGAAGCAACCCAAGGAAAACTCACACGGTTGATTAAGGTGACATTCATTTTATGGTGGAGGTAATCTATATTACTAGTCAAGTTATCATCGTTAAGTGTAAGTTGTCTGAGTACTTGTTCGCCAGCACTTTCACCAAGTCATCCATAACCGCGGACAACACGGCTTCTCGAGAAGATTTAACCCTGCAGGGATGCACCAATTTGGCCGTACACGTAAGAATAACCCGCCAGACGGGGGATCAACCCACCAAGCGAGGTACTCAACACAACCCAACTCTTCTTCGCATCAAGCCCAAAGAACCCCGTGCAATTGAGTGCACGGCTAATCAAGCCCCACGAAGAAAAGGGGACCCTCATAGCACTCTAAGAACGTGTCTCCCTAAATGCCGACTACAAAAGTTCCACCCTGGCGCCAAGGGTTCGCACCTGCATATGCATGCGGCAAATGGAAAACCCGAACTAAATGAGGCGATTTGGACGAGATGCGAATCGAATCAGAATTGCGGGGGGCGCCCATACTCGCTTCCCACATGCGGTTAGTGCGCTCATCATGGATCAATGGACAAGACCCTTTTCCTAATTAGGGTCGACACTAGTAGGCCTCAAAACCACGCCGGGCCTCCTGCCGGTTCCTTATCATCAAATTATGATTACCCAAAACACTAACATGTAGTTGATTAAATTGAACCCAACTATCAAACTAAACAGGTGATAAGACAGACAACGAGACTTGAGCGCAAACAACACTAAGCATGCAACTACGACACAAGGCCAACATGGTAAACAAACAACAGTTAATAGGAAGTGGCAGGAAGGCTATATCATGGCTGCAAGGTAAACATATAATAGGATCGAGACACAAGCATCGAATTATAAGGTTAGAATAAAGGCAACGGAAAGAATCGGTAACAAGTGATGAAAGGCAGCCATAGGCAGCAAGTGAGTATACTTGCCTGGAATCCAGCAAGTAGAGGTACATCCGGAGAACTTGTCGTTGCTCACATCATCTCAACGTCCTATCCGGGAAGAAGCAACGGACTAGAACAAACACCGGATGCAACAATTACTGTTACGGCAAAATATCCAGCATGATCAAGATATGGATGCATGACAAGTTTAAGGATGCATCAAAGATGAACTAGTTGACATGGTAAACATATTTAAATGGGCCCATATGCAATTTGGATTGCCTCTGGAAAAGCCCATGAATTAATGTTGAATTAAATGATCTACAAATAACCATCATGTGAAAGTTGATTAGAATGAGGCATGGATGATGAAAACAATGAGAAAACAACAGTAGCTTCAATTTGAAACGGTGTTTTACCAAGTTTGGAATTTTATTTATTAAGTTATGAAATTTGGCTTCCTAAATGAGTTATACAAGCATTCATTGTTTTCACCCATTTTAATTGTTCAAAACAGATAACAAAATTTATATTTGGAAAGAACACAAAATTGTAGGTGGAATACATGTTTCATTTGTTGGCAAAGGATTTAAAATGAATTTATTATGAATTAAACAAGTTTAAACAAGATTTAAATGAATTTAATTCAAGTATGAATTTATTTGAATTTTTATTTGTTCAAAACATTCAATAAGATTCATATTTGAAAATATTATATTTTTCTGGTTTGAAAACATATTTTATATGTTCAAAAAGAAATTAATTTGACCAAGTTATGAATTTAGCAATTTTAAATGAATTAAACAAGATTTGAAATATTTAACCAATTTTAATTATTCAAAACAGGAAACAAAGTTTATATTGGAAAGGAGGTTCAATTTTGCATGGAAAACATATTTTAGTTGTTGAATTTGGACTTTAATTGAGCAAGTTATGAATTTCACCACTTAAATGATTTAATTAAAGCATTATGTAATTGCATTAATTTTATTTATCCAAAACAGAAAACAAATGTTATATTTGGAAAGAGTATGAAATTTTGGATGGAAAACATATTTTATATGGGCCATTTGAATTATATTTGAATTAGTTATGAATTTAATCAAATTCAAACGAATTAATTGAATTTGAATTTTTGAACCCATTTGAAATGTTCAAAACAGTAAACAAAATGCATATTTGAAAAGTTCATGATTTTCTGATTGGGATGCATATTTTATTTGTGCAATCTGAAGTTAAATTGAAGGAGATATTAATTTTACAATATTTAGGTTCAAATTACCATTTAAAAGAAACGGGACAGGGCTTTTCTACAGAGGCAGGGCCACCCACGCTGGCTGACAGTGGGCCACGGCCAGCGTGGTGCCACAGTGGCGTGGGTGCGAGGTGATGTGGCAGTGGGGGTGAATGACATGTGGGCCTGGGTTGCGCGCGTGGAGAAAATGGCAAAAATCAAGGGAAAATACTGCTGCTGGGACTCGATCCCGCGCCCTCGCAGCGCGCACGGGGTGGCCTAGCCACTGGGCTATGTGCGTTCGTGTGCTAGGTTACAGAGGTGGTGGGATTTTGAGGTAAAGCCTCGAGCTTTATCGAACCCTGACGAAACTGAACCTGAAATTCAGTTACGACGAACGACGGGACGGAGGGAACCTGCAGCGATACGATGGTGATCACCGCGGTGCGGCTCGACGGCACGCACCCAGAGCAAGGGGAGGGGAGGAAGGAGCTGCCCGGAAGGTGAGGCTCACCTCGAGGGGCCCGATCCAAGACGAAGGTGATTGCGTCCCCGCGGAGCGCCGCACGGGCGGACGACGACGTTGGGCGAGGACGGCGTGGCTGTCCCGCAGCTCCTCTGGCTCCCGTTGTTGGCGACGAAGGTAGAGGGAGCAGAGGCACCGCTCTTGGCGCGATGATCAGGGAGTGCAAGGCCCGAGACGGCACCGAGCTCCTCCAGCTCCTTCATGGACCCATGGTGTCGGTTGTGTTGGAAGAAGAAGAAAAGGCAGGAGATGGAGGATGGCGGGAGCGGGGAAAAAGAGAAGGGAGGCTAGGGTTTTGCGAGGGGAAGGGGGTGAGGCTTTAACGGAGGGCAGGTGGGAGGGGACCTCGGGGTGACAGCGACCTCCCCGCTCTCTGTTCTGTCCGTACGAGGAAGAACATGCTTTGGTGGGCTGGGCTTGGGGAAAGGCCCGTGGTGGGCTGGGTGCTTGGGGTGGAGAGGAAAAAAATGCAGGGTGGTAGGTGGGCTGGCCCTTTTTGGGCTGGCCTGCCTCCCCTAGCTCATTTTTTTTGCTTCTATTTTTTTTCTGTTTGCACACATTTTTTGTAGAAAGAAAGAGAGAGAAAAAGAGAGAGGTTTTGGGGTTTTCATTTTATGAATTAATTTCTATTGATTTACAAAACAGCAAGTTGCAAAGTATGTTAACATTAATTTCAGAAATTTGAAATGTTAATTTGTTTTGAATGTGCTATTTGAATTTCAAGTAGTGTTTCATAAGGATTTAATTTTTTTGAAATAACAAAATTTATTCAATAAGCTCAACCCATTAAGAAAACTTATTGAATTTAAATGTTTGCAAGATTTTAATTGTTAAACCACAATTGGAACATGCCAAGTATGAAATATTTGGTTTGAATTTGAATTTACCATTTGGGTGGTAATAAAAGGGAATTTTATTAACAAGCAATTTAAATAAATCAACTTCAAAACTATTGGAAACAATTTGAGTTGTTTAGTTTACAATTTTTATTTTGGAAACTTTGGACATGTTTGAAAGCATAAATTGGTTTGAATTTTTTTTTAAAGTTGTTTTTGAAAACAAGATGCAATGCATAGGATGCATGTGATGCAAAGCAAAAAGAAAAACAACCAACTTTCTAACTTGGGGAAAACACCCCAGGTGTTACAGACGACACCACTAACAAGGGATTGCGCCCTCGCAATCCACCACTAACCCGGGAGGGGAAAGAAGTTCGACTATCGATTCTTCATGCTTCCAGTTGATCTCCTCGACACCACTAACAAGGGCTTCTCGACACCACTAACAAGAGATTCTTGCTCGGATTGACGACGATGTCCTTCCACCAGAAATCTTCCGATGATCGAACCTATTAGGTGAAAGGCTCAGAAAACGTCCACCCACGTAGGATCCTAAAACTTTGAAAGATTGATAGGGAGAGAGACTCCAAAACAAATAAGATGAGAGGAGAAATAGAATAGAGATAAGGAGAAAACAAGAATCCTATCGAGAGGTTTCCAAAACAGGTTTTGCACAAATAGTTTTTGACACTCTAGAAACACGACCGTTAGCGAGGTTATCCTACAGGCTTTGCGGACCCGTTGCTTCGATAACCATTCGTATCGAAACAACTTTGGGAATCGGAAACCATGCTCTGATACCATTTGTGACGCCCCGAGGTCGGGCACTATGCAGATTTCAGCATTCCCGCCAAAATCCACATAATAACCGATTCCAGGTTGCCACTTGTGATAACATTACAACAGTTCACGAATATTCCGCAACAATAACAGAAGAGATATACAAGACGACTCAAACGAGTCAAGGATACAACTGATACAATACAAAGATCCAAATAACAGCGGAAGAAACAACATAGCGTCCGACTACGGACAAGATACAAATTGGACTAAGAGTCCTGAAGATAACCGATGGCGTCCAATCCCTGCCTAGGCCAAGCCTGAGGGATTCCCAAGCTAACGTCGTTAGACTTCAAACCTGTTGACTGCAATGTGGAATATGCAGCCACGAAATGGATTCGTGGGTCAGTACGGTTAAGTACTGGCAAGTGGATAAACCATACTCACAGGATACCAGCATAACCAATCATCACAAGATACAAATACTTTGGATACAACGGAAAAGAAGGGAATATTGCAAAGAAGCGGCAGCGGGCTGCACTAACTAACTACAGAAACACGCTACAACATCCGGCTAAAAGAAAGGGATAAGATAGCGTATCAGAACCAACTACAACTACTCACCAAACAATACCCATCCAATGTTACCCCCTACTAAGGAAGCAACCCAAGGAAAAATCACACGGTTGATTAAGGTGACATTCATTTTATGGTGGACGTAATCTATATTACTAGTCAAGTTATCATCGTTAAGTGTAAGTTGTCTGAGTACTTGTTAGCCAGCACTTTCACCAATTCATCCATAACCGCGGACAACACGGCTTCTCGAGAAGATTTAACCCTGCAGGGATGCACCAATTTGGCCGTACACGTAAGAATAACCCGCCAGACGGGGGATCAACCCACCAAGCGAGGTACTCAACACAACCCAACTCTTCTTCGTATCAAGCCCAAAGAACCCCGTGCAATTGAGCGCACGGCTAATCAAGCCCCACGAAGAAAAGGGGACCCTCATAGCACTCTAAGAACGTGTCTCCCTAAATGCCGACTACAAAAGTTCCACCCTGGCGCCAAGGGTTCGCACCTGCATATGCATGCGGCAAATGGAAAACCCGAACTAAATGAGGCGATTTGGACGAGATGCGAATCGAATCAGAATTGCGGGGGGCGCCCATACTCGCTTCCCACATGCGGTTAGTGCGCTCATCATGGATCAATGGACAAGACCCTTTTCCTAATTAGGGTCGACACTAGCAGGCCTCAAAACCACGCCGGGCCTCCTGCCGGTGCCTTCTCATCAAATTATGATTACCCAAAACACTAACATGTAGTTGATTAAATTGAACCCAACTATCAAACTAAACAGGTGATAAGACAGACAACGAGACTTGAGCGCAAACAACACTAAGCATGCAACTACGACACAAGGCCAACATGGTAAACAAACAACAGTTAATAGGAAGTGGCAGGAAGGCTATATCATGGCTGCAAGGTAAACATATAATAGGATCGAGACACAAGCATCGAATCATAAGGATAGAATAAAGGCAACGGAAAGAATCGGTAACAAGTGATGAAAGGCAGCCATAGGCAGCAAGTGAGTATACTTGCCTGGAATCCAGCAAGTAGAGGTACATCCGGAGAACTTGTCGTTGCTCACATCATCTCAACGTCCTATCCGGGAAGAAGCAACGAACTAGAACAAACACCGGATGCAACAATTACTACTACGGCAAAAGATCCAGCATGATCAAGATATGGATGCATGACAAGTTTAAGGATGCATCAAAGATGAACTAGTTGACATGGTAAACATATTTAAATGGGCCCATATGCAATTTGGATTGCATCTGGAAAAGCCCATGAATTAATGTTGAATTAAATGATCTACAAATAACCATCATGTGAAAGTTGATTAGAATGAGGCATGGATGATGAAAACAATGAGAAAACAACAATAGCTTCAATTTGAAAAGGTGTTTTACCAAGTTTGGAATTTTATTTATTAAGTTATGAAATTTGGCTTCCTAAATTATTTATACAAGCATTCATTGTTTTCACCCATTTTAATTGTTCAAAACAGATAACAAAATTTATATTTGGAAAGAACACAAAATTGTAGGTGGAATACATGTTTCATTTGTTGGCAAAGGATTTAAAATGAATTTATTTGAATTTTTATTTGTTCAAAACATTCAATAGGATTCATATTTGAAAAGATTATATTTTTCTGGTTTGAAAACATATTTTATATGTTCAAAAAGAAATTAATTTGACCAAGTTATGAATTTAGCAATTTTAAATGAATTAAACAAGATTTGAAATATTTAACCAATTTTAATTATTCAAAACAGGAAACAAAGTTTATATTTGGAAAGGTGGTTCAATTTTGCATGGAAAACATATTTTAGTTGTTGAATTTGGACTTTAATTGAGCAAGTTATGAATTTCACCACTTAAATGATTTAATTAAAGCATTATGTAATTGCATTAATTTTATTTATCCAAAACAGAAAACAAATGTTATATTTGGAAAGAGTATGAAATTTTGGATGGAAAACATATTTTATATGGGCCATTTGAATTATATTTGAATTAGTTATGAATTTAATCAAATTCAAAAGAATTATTTGAATTTGAATTTTTGAACCCATTTGAAATGTTCAAAACAGTAAACAAAATGCATATTTGAAAATTTCATGATTTTCTGATTGGGATGCATATTTTATTTGTGCAATTTGAAGTTAAATTGAAGGAGATATTAATTTTACAATATTTAGGTTCAAATTACCATTTAAAGGAAACGGGACAGGGCTTTTCTACAGAGGCAGGGCCACCCACGCTGGCTGACAGTGGGCCACGGCCAGCGTGGTGCCACAGTGGCGTGGGTGCGAGGTGATGTGGCAGTGGGGGTGGATGACATGTGGGCCTGGGCTGTGCGCGTGGAGAAAATGGCAAAAAGCCAGGGAAAATACTGCTGCTGGGACTCGATCCCGCGCCCTCGCAGCGCGCACGGGGTGGCCTAGCCACTGGGCTATGTGCGTTCGTGTGCTAGGTTACAGAGGTGGTGGGATTTTGAGGTAAAGCCTCGAGCTTTATCGAACCCTGACGAAACTGAACCTGAAATTCAGTTACGACGAACGACGGGACGGAGGGAACCTGCAGCGATACGACGGTGATCACCGCGGTGCGGCTCGACGGCACGCACCGAGAGCAAGGGGAGGGGAGGAAGGAGCTGGCCGGAAGGTGAGGCTCACCTCGAGGGGGCCGATCCAAGACGAAGGTGACGGCGTCCCCGCGGAGCGCCGCACGGGCGGACGACGACGTTGGGCGAGGACGGTGTGGCTGTCCCGCAGCTCCTCTGGCTCCCGTTGTTGGCGACGAAGGTAGAGGGAGCAGAGGCACTGCTCTTGGCGCGATGATCAGGGAGTGCAAGGCTCGAGACGGCACCGAGCTCCTCCAGCTCCTTCATGGACCCATGGTGTCGGTTGTGTTGGAAGAAGAAGAAAAGGCAGGAGATGGAGGATGGCGGCGGCGGGGAAAAAGAGAAGGGAGGCTAGGGTTTTGCGAGGGGAAGGGGTGAGGCTTTAACGGAGGGCAGGTGGGAGGGGACCTCGGGGTGACAGCGACCTCCCCGCTCTCTGTTCTGTCCGTACGAGGAAGAACATGCTTTGGTGGGATGGGCTTGGGGAAAGGCCCGTGGTGGGCTGGGTGCTTGGGGTGGAGAGGAAAAAATGCAGGGTGGTAGGTGGGCTGGCCCTTTTTGGGCTGGCCTGCCTCCCCTAGCTCATTTTTTTTTGCTTCTATTTTTTTTCTGTTTGCACACATTTTTTGTAGAAAGAAAGAGAGAGAAAAAGAGAGAGGTTTTGGGGTTTTCATTTTATGAATTAATTTCTATTGATTTACAAAACAGCAAGTTGCAAAGTATATTAACATTAATTTCAGAAATTTGAAATGTTAATTTGTTTTGAATGTGCTATTTGAATTTCAAGTAGTGTTTCATAAGGATTTAATTTTTTTGAAATAACCAAATTTATTCAATAAGCTCAACCCATTAAGAAAACTTATTGAATTTAAATGTTTGCAAGATTTTAATTGTTAAACCACAATTGGAACATGCCAAGTATGAAAGATTTGGTTTGAATTTGAATTTACCATTTGGGTGGTAATAAAAGGGAATTTTATTAACAAGCAATTTAAATAAATCAACTTCAAAACTATTGGAAACAATTTGAGTTGTTTAGTTTGCAATTTTTATTTTGGAAACTTTGGACATGTTTGAAAGCTTAAATTGGTTTGAATTTTTTTAAGTTGTTTTTGAAAACAAGATGCAATGCATAGGATGCCTGTGATGCAAAGCAAAAAGAAAAACAACCAACTTTCTAACTTGGGGAAAACACCCCAGGTGTTACAGCGGGTTCCAGGACTGCTCACACCCCGAAACTCCCGGATCTGACGTAACGGGGGGAATCTTGCAAGGAGGTGGACCCTAACATTGTCAAGGGTGTTCCTTGGGCCTAACATGACACAACCAAGCAACTAGTTCCACTTTGCTACCCACTTCCGGCTCACGCAGAGGGGGCTGGACGTCGGTTCCGTCTTTTTCTACACCGGGGCTAGGGTATCTCCGGAGAGGGGACCCGGAGCGTCGGGATCCCACCTAAACCAATATTTTGCCATGCCATGTGTGTTAGAGTGTATCATGGGTGTTGGGTGCCAAAGATACCATCACTCTCTGTGTTGGGGCCTCACCGACGTCGGATTCTCTCTCGCGGGTTCTAGGACTGCTCACACCCCGAAACTCCCGGATCTGACGTAACAGGGGGAATCTTGCAAGGAGGTGGGCCCTACCATTGTCAAGGGTGTTCCTTGGGCCTAACATGACACAACCAAGCAACTAGTTCCACTTTGCAACCCACTTCCGGCTCACGCAGAGGGGGCTGGACGCCTGTTCCGTCTTTTTCTACACCGGGGCTAGGGTATCTCCGGAGAGGGGACCCGGAGCGTCGGGATCCCACCTAAGCCAATGTTTTGCCATGCCATGTGTGTTAGAGTGTCACATGGGTGTTGGGTGCCAAATATACCATCACTCTCTGTGGTTGGGGCCTCACCGACGTCGGATTCTCTCTCGCGGGTTCCAGGACTGCTCACACCCCGAAACTCCCGGATCTGACGTAACGGGGGGAATCTTGCAAGGAGGTGGGCCCTACCATTGTCAAGGGTGTTCCTTGGGCCTAACATGACACAACCAAGCAACTAATTCCACTTTGCTACCCACTTCCGGCTCACGCAGAGGGGGCTGGACGCCGGTTCCGTCTTTTTCTACACCGGGGCTAGGGTATCTCCGGAGAGGGGACCCGGAGCGTCGGGATCCCACCTAAACCAATGTTTTGCCATGCCATGTGTGTTAGAGTGTCACATGGGTGTTGGGTGCCAAACATACCATCACTCTCTGTGTTGGGGCCTCACCGACGTCGGATTCTCTCTCGCGGGTTCCAGAACTGCTCACACCCCGAAACTCCCGGATCTGACGTAACGGGGGGAATCTTGCAAGGAGGTGGGCCCTACCATTTTCATGGGTGTTCCTTGGGCCTAACATGACCCAACCAAGCAACTAGTTCCACTTTGCTACCCACTTCCGGCTCACGCAGAGGGGGCTGGACGACGGTTCCGTCTTTTTCTACACCGGGGCTAGGGTATCTCCGGAGAGGGGACCCGGAGCGTCGGGATCCCACCTAAACCAATGTTTTCCATGCCATGTGTGTTAGAGTGTCACATGGGTGTTGGGTGCCAAATATACCATCACTCTCTGTGGTTGGGGCCTCACCGACGTCGGATTCTCTCTCGCGGGTTCCAGGACTGCTCACACCCCGAAACTCCCGGATCTGACGTAACGGGGGGAATCTTGCAAGGAGGTGGGCCCTACCATTGTCAAGGGTGTTCCTTGGGACTAACATGACACAACCAAGCAACTAGTTCCACTTTTCTACCCACTTCCGGCTCACGCAGAGAGGGCTGGACGCCGGTTCCGTCTTTTTCTACACCGGGGCTAGGGTATCTCCGGAGAGGGGACTCGGAGCGTCGGGATCCCACCTAAACCAATGTTTTTCCATGCCATGTGTGTTAGAGTGTCACATGGGTGTTGGGTGCCAAAGATACCATCACTCTCTGTGGTTGGGGCCTCACCGACGTCGGATTCTCTCTCGCGGGTTCCAGGACTGCTCACACCCCGAAACTCCCAGATCTGACGTAACAGGGGGAATCTTGCAAGGAGGTGGGCCCTACCATTGTCAAGGGTGTTCCTTGGGCCTAACATGACACAACCAAGCAACTAGTTCCACTTTTCTACCCACTTCCGGCTCACGCAGAGGGGGCTGGACGCCGGTTCCGTCTTTTTCTGCACCGGAGCTAGGGTATCTCCGGAGAGGGGACCCGGAGCGTCGGGATCCAATGTTTTGCCATGCCATGTGTGTTAGAGTGTCACATGGGTGTTGGGTGCCAAATATACCATCACTCTCTGTGGTTGGGGCCTCACCGACGTCGGATTCTCTCTCGCGGGTTCCAGGACTGCTCACACCCCGAAACTCCCGGATCTGACGTAACGGGGGGAATCTTGCAAGGAGGTGGGCCCTACCATTCTCAAGGGTGTTCCTTGGGCCTAACATGACACAACCAAGCAACTAGTTCCACTTTGCTACCCACTTCCGGCTCACGCAGAGGGGGCTGGACGCCGGTTCCGTCTTTTTCTACACCGGGGCTAGGTTATCTCCGGAGAGGGGACCCGGAGCGTCGGGATCCCACCTAAACCAATGTTTTGCCATGCCATGTGTGTTAGAGTGTATCATGGGTGTTGGGTGCCAAAGATACCATCACTCTCTGTGTTGGGGCCTCACCGACGTCGGATTCTCTCTCGCGGGTTCCAGGACTGCTCACACCCCGAAACTCCCGGATCTGACGTAACGGGAGGAATCTTGCAAGGAGTTGGGCCCTACCATTGTCAAGGGTGTTCCTTGGGCCTAACATGACACAACCAAGCAAATAGTTCCACTTTGCTACCCACTTCCGGCTCACGCAGAGGGGGCTAGACGCCGGTTCCGTCTTTTTCTACACCGAGGCTAGGGTATCTCCGGAGAGGGGACCCGGAGCGTCAGGATCCCACCTAAACCAATGTTTTGCCATGCCATGTGTGTTAGAGTGTATCATGGGTGTTGTGTGCCAAAGATAAAATCACTCTCTGTGTTGGGGCCTCACCGACGTCGGATTCTCTCTCGCGGGTTCCAGGACTGCTCACACCCCGAAACTCCCGGATCTGACGGAACGGGGGGAATCTTGCAAGGAGGTGGGCCCTACCATCGTCAAGGGTGTTCCTTGGGCCTAACATGACACAACCAAGCAACTATTTCCACTTTGCTACCCACTTCCGGCTCACGCAGAGGGGGCTAGACGCCGGTTCCGTCTTTTTCTACACCGGGGCTAGGGTATCTCCGGAGAGGGGACCCGGAGCGTCGGGATCCCACATAAACCAATGTTTTTCCATGCCATGTGTGTTAGAGTGTCACATGGGTATTGGGTGCCAAAGATACCATCACTCTCTGTGTTGGGGCCTCACCGACGTCGGATTCTCTCTCGCGGGTTCCAGGACTGCTCACACCCCGAAACTCCCGGATCTGACGTAACGGGGGGAATCTTGCAAGGAGGTGGGCCCTACCATTGTCAAGGGTGTTCCTTGGGCCTAAAATGACACAACCAAGCAACTAGTTACACTTTGCTGCCCACTTCCGGCTCACGCAGAGGGGGCTGGACGCCGGTTCCGTCTTTTTCTACACCGGGGCTAGGGTATCTCCGGAGAGGGGACCCGGAGCGTCGGGATCCCACCTAAACCAATGTTTTTCCATGCCATGTGTGTTAGAGTGTCACATGGGTATTGGGTGCCAAAGATACCATCACTCTCTGTGTTGGGGCCTCACCGACGTCGGATTCTCTCTCGCGGGTTCCAGGACTGCTCACACCCCGAAACTCCCGGATCTGACGTAACGGGGGGAATCTTGCAAGGAGGTGGGCCCTACCATTGTCAAGGGTGTTCCTTGGGCCTAACATGACACAACCAAGCAACTAGTTCCACTTTGCTACCCACTTCCGGCTCACGCAGAGGGGGCTGGACGCCGGTTCCGTCTTTTTCTACACCGGGGCTAGGTTATCTCCGGAGAGGGGACCCGGAGCGTCGGGATCCCACCTAAACCAATGTTTTGCCATGCCATGTGTGTTAGAGTGTATCATGGGTGTTGGGTGCCAAAGATACCATCACTCTCTGTGTTGGGGCCTCACCGACGTCGGATTCTCTCTCGCGGGTTCCAGGACTGCTCACACCCCGAAACTCCCGGATCTGACGTAACGGGAGGAATCTTGCAAGGAGTTGGGCCCTAACATTGTCAAGGGTGTTCCTTGGGCCTAACATGACACAACCAAGCAAATAGTTCCACTTTGCTACCCACTTCCGGCTCACGCAGAGGGGGCTAGACGCCGGTTCCGTCTTTTTCTACACCGAGGCTAGGGTATCTCCGGAGAGGGGACCCGGAGTGTCAGGATCCCACCTAAACCAATGTTTTGCCATTCCATGTGTGTTAGAGTGTATCATGGGTGTTGTGTGCCAAAGATAAAATCACTCTCTGTGTTGGGGCCTCACCGACGTCGGATTCTCTCTCGCGGGTTCCAGGACTGCTCACACCCCGAAACTCCCGGATCTGACGGAACGGGGGGAATCTTGCAAGGAGGTGGGCCCTACCATCGTCAAGGGTGTTCCTTGGGCCTAACATGACACAACCAAGCAACTAGTTCCACTTTGCTACCCACTTCCGGCTCACGCAGAGGGGGCTAGACGCCGGTTCCGTCTTTTTCTACACCGGGGCTAGGGTATCTCCGGAGAGGGGACCCGGAGCGTCGGGATCCCACCTAAACCAATGTTTTTCCATGACATGTGTGTTAGAGTGTCACATGGGTATTGGGTGCCAAAGATACCATCACTCTCTGTGTTGGGGCCTCACCGACGTCGGATTCTCTCTCGCGGGTTCCAGGACTGCTCACACCCCGAAACTCCCGGATCTGACGTAACGGGGGGAATCTTGCAAGGAGGTGGGCCCTACCATTGTCAAGGGTGTTCCTTGGGCCTAAAATGACACAACCAAGCAACTAGTTACACTTTGCTGCCCACTTCCGGCTCACGCAGAGGGGGCTGGACGCCGGTTCCGTCTTTTTCTACACCGGGGCTAGGGTATCTCCGGAGAGGGCACCCGGAGCGTCGGGATCCCACCTAAACCAATGTTTTGACATTCCATGTGTGTTAGAGTGTATCATGGGTGTTGGGTGCCAAAGATACCATCACTCTCTGTGTTGGGGCCTCACCGACGTTGGATTCTCTCTCGCGGGTTCCAGGACTATTCACACCCCGAAACTCCCGGATCTGACGTAACGGGGGGAATCTTGCAAGGAGGTGGGCCCTACCATTGTGAAGGGTGTTCCTTGGGCCTAACATGACACAACCAAGCAACTAGTTCCACTTTTCTACCCACTTCCGGCTCACGCAGAGGGGGCTAGACGTCGGTTCCGTCTTTTTCTACACCGGGGCTAGGGTATCTCCGGAGATGGGACCCGGAGCATCGGGATCCCACCTAAACCAATGTTTTGCCATGCCATGTGTGTTATAGTGTCACATGGGTGTTGGGTGCCAAATATACCATCACTCTCTGTGGTTGGGGCCTCACCGACGTCGGATTCTCTCTCGCGGGTTCCAGGACTGCTCACACCCCGAAACTCCCGGATCTGACGTAACGGGGGGAATCTTGCAAGGAGGTGGGCCCTACCATTGTCAAGGGTGTTACTTGGGCCTAACATGACACAACAAAGCAACTAGTTCCACTTTGCTACCCACTTCCGGCTCACGCAGAGGGGGCTGGACGCCGGTTCCATCTTTTTCCACACCGGGGCTAGGGTATCTCCGGAGAGGGGACCCGGAGCGTCGGGATCCCACCTAAACCAATGTTTTGCCATGCCATGTGTGTTAGAGTGTCACATGGGTGTTGTGTGCCAAAGATACCATCACTCTCTGTGGTTGGGGCCTCACCGACGTCGGATTCTCTCTCGCGGGTTCCAGGACTGCTCACACCCCGAAACTCCCGGATCTGACGTAACAGGGGGAATATTGCAAGGAGTTGGGCCCTACCATTGTCAAGGGTGTTCCTTTGGCCTAACATGACACAACCAAGAAACTAGTTCCACTTTGCTACCCACTTCCGGCTCACTCAGAGGGGGCTGGACGCCGGTTCCGTCTTTTTCTACACCGGGGCTAGGGTATCTCCGGAGAGGGGACCCGGAGCGTCGGGATCCCACCTAAACCAATGTTTTGCCATGCCATGTGCGTTAGAGTGTATCATGTGTGTTGGGTGCCAAAGATACCATCACTCTCTGTGTTGGGGCCTCACCGACGTCGGATTCTCTCTCGCGGGTTCCAGGACTACTCACACCCCGAAACTCCCGGATCTGACGTAACGGGGGGAATCTTGCAAGGAGGTGGGCCCTACCATTGTCAAGGGTGTTCCTTGGGCCTAACATGACACAACCAAGCAACTAGTTCCACTTTGCTACCCACTTACGGCTCACGCAGAGGGGGCTGGACGCCGGTTCCGTCTTTTTCTACACCGGGGCTAGGGTATCTCCGGAGAGGGGACCCGGAGCGTCGGGATCCCACCTAAACCAATGTTTTTCCATGCCATGTGTGTTAGAGTGTATCATGGGTGTTGGGTGCCAAAGATACCATCACTCTCTGTGTTGGGGCCTCACCGACGTCGGATTCTCTCTCGCGGGTTCCAGGACTACTCACACCCCGAAACTCCCGGATCTGACGTAACGGGGGGAATCTTGCAAGGAGGTGGGCCCTACCATTGTCAAGGGTGTTCCTTGGGCCTAACATGACACAACCAATAAACTAGTTCCACTTTGCTACCCACTTCCGGCTCACGCAGAGGGGGCTAGACGCCGGTTCCGTCTTTTTCTACACCGGGGCTAGGGTATCTCTGGAGAGGGGACCCGGAGCGTCGGGATCCCACCTAAACCAATGTTTTGACATGCTGTGTGTTAGAGTGTCACATGGGTGTTGGGTGCCAAAGATACCATCACTCTCTGTGGTTGGGGCCTGACCGACGTCGGATTCTCTCTCGCGGGTTCCAGGACTGCTCACACCCCGAAACTCCCGGATCTGACGTAACGGGGGGAATCTTGCAATGAGGTGGGCCCTACCATTGTCAAGTGTGTTACTTGGGCCTAACATGACACAACCAAGAAACTAGTTCCACTTTTCTACCCACTTCCGGCTCAGAGGGGGCTGGACACCGGTTCCGTCTTTTTCTACACCAGGGCTAGGGTATCTCCGGAGAGGGGACCCGGAGCGTCGGGATCCCACCTAAACCAATGTTTTTCCATGCCATGTGTGTTAGAGTGTCACATGTGTGTTGGGTGCCAAAGATACCATCACTCTCTGTGGCTGGGGCCTGACCGACGTCGGATTCTCTCTCGCGGGTTCCAGGACTGCTCACACCCCGAAACTCCCGGATCTGACGTAACGGGGGGAATCTTGCAAGAAGGTGGGCCCTACCATTGTCAAGGGTGTTCCTTGGGCCTAACATGACACAAACAAGCAACTAGTTCCACTTTGCTACCCACTTCCGGCTCACGCAGAGGGGGCTGGACGCCGGTTCCGTCTTTTTCTACACCGGGGCTAGGGTATCTCCGGAGAGGGCACCCGGAGCGTCGGGATCCCACCTAAACCAATGTTTTGCCATGCAATGTGTGTTAGAGTGTATCATGGGTGTTGGGTGCCAAAGATACCATCACTCTCTGTGTTGGGGCCTCACCGACGTCGGATTCTCTCTCGCGGGTTCGAGGACTGCTCACACCCCGAAACTCCCGAATCTGACGTAACGGGGGGAATCTTGCAAGGAGGTGGGCCCTACCATTGTCAAGGGTGTTCCTTGGGCCTAACATGACACAACCAAGCAACTAGTTCCACTTTGCTACCCACTTCCGGCTCGCGCAGAGGGGGCTAGACGCCGGTTCCGTCTTTTTCTACACCGGGGCTAGGGTATCTCCGGAGAGGGGACCCGGAGCGTCGGGATCCCACCTAAACCAATGTTTTTCCATGCCATGTGTGTTAGAGTGTATAATGGGTGTTGGGTGCTAAAGATACCATCACTCTCTGTGTTGGGGCCTCACCGACGTCGGATTCTCTCTCGCGGGTTCCAGGACTGCTCACACCCCGAAACTCCCGGATCTCACGTAACGGGGGAATCTTGCAAGGAGGTGGTCCCTACCATTGTCAAGGGTGTTACTTGGGACTAACATGACACAACCAAGCAACTAGTTCCACTTTGCTACCCACTTCCGGCTCACGCAGAGGGGGCTTGACGTCGGTTCCGTCTTTTTCTACACCGGGGCTAGGGTATCTCTGGAGAGGGGACCCGGAGCGTCGGGATCCCACCTAAACCAATGTTTTGCCATGCCATGTGTGTTAGAGTGTATCATGGGTGTTGGGTGCCAAAGATACCATCACTCTCTGTGTTGGGGCCTCACCGACGTCGGATTCTCTCTCGCGGGTTCCAGGACTGCTCACACCCCGAAACTCCCGGATCTGACGTAACGGGGGGAATCTTGCAAGGAGGTGGGCCCTACCATTGTCAAGGGTGTTCCTTGGGCCTAACATGACACAAACAAGCAACTATTTCCACTTTGCTACCCACTTCCGGCTCACGCAGAGGGGGCTGGACGCCTGTTCCGTCTTTTTCTACACCGGGGCTAGGGTATCTCCGGAGAGGGGACCCGGAGCGTCGGGATCCCACCTAAACCAATGTTTTGCCATGCCATGTGTGTTAGAGTGTATCATGTGTGTTGGGTGCCAAAGATACCATCACTCTCTGTGTTGGGGCCTCACCGACGTCGGATTCTCTCTCGCGGGTTCCAGGACTGCTCACACCCCGAAACTCCCGGATCTGACGTAACGGGGGGAATCTTGCAAGGAGGTGGGCCCTACCATTGTCAAGGGTGTTCCTTGGGCCTAACATGACACAACCAAGAAACTAGTTCCACTTTGCTACCCACTTCCGGCTCACGCAGAGGGGGCTAGACGCCGGTTCCATCTTTTTCTACACCGGGGCTAGGGTATCTCCGGAGAGGGGACCCGGAGCGTCGGGATCCCATCTAAACCAATGTTTTGCCATGCCATGTGTGTTATAGTGTATCATGGGTGTTGGGTGCCAAAGATACCATCACTCTCTGTGTTGGGGCCTCACCGACGTCGGATTCTCTCTCGCGGGTTCCAGGACTGCTCACACCCCGAAACTCTCGGATCTGACGTAACGGGGGGAATATTGCAAGTAGGTGGGCCCTACCATTGTCAAGGGTGTTCCTTGGGCCTAACATGAGACAACCAAGCAACTAGTTCCACTTTTCTACCCACTTCCGGCTCACGCAGAGGGGGCTGGATGCCTGTTCCATCTTTTTCTACACCGGGGCTAGGGTATCTCCGGAGAGGGGACCCGGAGCGTCGGGATCCCACCTAAACCAATGTTTTGCCATGCCATGTGTGTTAGAGTGTATAATGGGTGTTGGGTGCCAAAGATACCATCACTCTCTGTGTTGGGGCCTCACCGACGTCGGATTCTCTCTCGCGGGTTCCAGGACTGCTCACACCCCGAAACTCCCGAATCTGACGTAACGGGGGGAATCTTGCAAGGAGGTGGTCCCTACCATTGTAAAGGGTGTTCCTTGGTACTAACATGACACAACCAAGCAACTAGTTCCACTTTGCTACCCACTTCCGACTCACGCAGAGGGGGCTGGACGCCGGTTCCGTCTTTTTCTACACCGGGGCTAGGGTATCTCCGGAGAGGGGACCCGGAGCGTCGAGATCCCACCTAAACCAATGTTTTGACATGCCATGTGTGTTAGAGTGTATCATGGGTGTTGGGTGCCAAAGATACCATCACTCTCTGTGGTTGGGGCCTCACCGACGTCGGATTCTCTCTCGCGGGTTCCAGGACTGCTCACACCCCGAAACTCCCGGATCTGACGTAACGGGGGAATCTTGAAAGTAGGTGGGCCCTACCATTGTCAAGGGTGTTCCTTGGGCCTAACATGACACAACCAAGCAACTAGTTCCACTTTGCTACCCACTTCCGGCTCACGCAGAGGGGGCTGGACGCCTGTTCCGTCTTTTTCTACACCGGGGCTAGGGTATCTCCGGAGAGGGGACCCGGAGCGTCGGGATCCCACCTAAACCAATGTTTTTCCATGCCATGTGTGTTAGAGTGTATCATGTGTGTTGGGTGCCAAAGATACCATCACTCTCTGTGTTGGGGCCTCACCGACGTCGGATTCTCTCTCGCGGGTTCCAGGACTGCTCACACCCCGAAACTCCCGGATCTGACGTAACGGGGGGAATCTTGCAAGGACGTGGGACCTACCATTGTCAAGGGTGTTCCTTGGGCCTAACATGACACAACCAAGCAACTAGTTCCACTTTTCTACCCACTTCCGGCTCACGCAGAGGGGGCTAGACGCCGGTTCCGTCTTTTTCTACACCGGGGCTAGGGTATCTCCGGAGAGGGGACCCGGAGCGTCGGGATTCCACCTAAACCAATTTTTTGCCATGCCATGTGTGTTAGAGTGTCACATGGGTGTTGGGTGCCAAATATACCATCACTCTCTGTGGTTGGGGCCTCACCGACGTCGGATTCTCTCTCGCGGGTTCCAGGACTGCTCACACCCCGAAACTCCCGGATCTGACGTAACGGGAGGAATATTGCAAGGAGGTGGGCCCTACCATTGTCAAAGGAGTTCCTTGGGCCTAACATGACACAACCAAGCAACTAGTTCCACTTTGCTACCCACTTCCGGCTCACGCAGAGGGGGCTGGACGCCGGTTCCGTCTTTTTCTACACCGGGGCTAGGGTATCTCCGGAGAGGGGACCCGGAGCGTCATGATCCCACCTAAACCAATGTTTTTCCATGTCATGTGTGTTAGAGTGTCACATGGGTGTTGGGTTCCAAATATACCATCACTGTCTGTGTTGGGGCCTCACCGACGTCGGATTCTCTCTCGCGGGTTCGAGGACTGCTCACACCCCGAAACTCCCGGATCTGACGTAACGGGGTGAATCTTGCAAGGAGGTGGGCCCTACCATTGTCAAGCGTGTTCCTTGGGCCTAACATGACACAACCAAGCAACTAGTTCCACTTTGCTACCCACTTCCGGCTCACGCAGAGGGGGCTGGACGCCGGTTCCGTCTTTTTCTACACCGGGGCTAGGGTATCTCCGGAGAGGGGACCCGGAGCGTCGGGATCCCACCTAAACCAATGTTTTGCCATGCCATGTGTGTTAGAGTGTATCATGGGTGTTGGGTGCCAAAGATACCATCACTCTCTGTGGTTGGGGCCTCACCGACGTCGGATTCTCTCTCGCGGGTTCGAGGACTGCTCACACCCCGAAACTCCCGGATCTGACGTAACGGGGGGAATCTTACAAGGAGGTGGGCCATACCATTTTCAAGGGTGTTCCTTGGGCCTAACATGACACAACCAAGCAACTAGTTCCACTTTTCTACCCACTTCCGGCTCACGCAGAGGGGGCTGGACGCCGGTTCCGTCTTTTTCTACACCGGGGCTAGGGTATCTCCGGAGAGGGGACCCGGAGCGTCGGGATCCCACCTAAACCAATGTTTTGCCATTCCATGTGTGTTATAGTGTCACATGGGTGTTGTGTGCCAAAGATACCATCACTCTCTGTGGTTGGGGCCTCACCGACGTCGGATTCTCTCTCGCGGGTTCCAGGACTGCTCACACCCCGAAACTCCCGGATCTGACGTAACGGGGGGAATCTTGCAAGGAGGTGGGCCCTACCATTGTCAAGGGTGTTCCTTGGGCCTAAAATGACAAAACCAAGCAACTAGTTCCACTTTGCTACCCACTTCCGGCTCACGCAGAGGGGGCTGGACGCCGGTTCCGTCTTTTTCTACACCGGGGCTAGGGTATCTCCGGAGAGGGGATCCGGAGCGTCGGGATCCCACCTAAACCAATGTTTTGCCATGACATGTGTGTTAGAGTGTCACATGGGTGTTGGGTGCCAAATATACCATCACTCTCTGTGGTTGGGGCCTCACCAACGTCGGATTCTCTCTCGCGGGTTCCAGGATTGCTCACACCCCGAAACTCCCGGATCTGACGTAACGGGGGGAATCTTGCAAGGAGGTGGGCCCTACAATTGTCAAGGGTGTTCCTTGGGCCTAACATGACACAACCAAGCAACTAGTTCCACTTTGCTACCCACTTCCGGCTCACGCAGAGGGGGCTGGACGCCGGTTCCGTCTTTTTCTACACCGGGGCTAGGGTATCTCCGGAGAGGGGACCCGGAGCGTCGGGATCCCACCTAAACCAATGTTTTGACATGCCATGTGTGTTAGAGTGTCACATGGGTGTTGGGTGCCAAAGATACCATCACTCTCTGTGGTTGGGGCCTCACCGACGTCGGATTCTCTCTCGCGGGTTCCAGGACTGCTCACACCCCGAAACTCCCGGATCTGACGTAATGGGGGGAATCTTGCAAGGAGGTGGGCCCTAACATTGTCAAGGGTGTTCCTTGGGCCTAACATGACACACCCAAGCAACTAGTTCCACTTTGCTACCCACTTCCGGCTCACGCAGAGGGGGCTCGACGCCGGTTCCGTCTTTTTCTACACCGGGGCTAGGGTATCTCCGGAGAGGGGACCCGGAGCGTCGGGATCCCACCTAAACCAATGTTTTTCCATGCCATGTGTGTTAGAGTGTATAATGGGTGTTGTGTGCCAAATATACCATCACTCTCTGTGTTGGGGCCTCACCGACGTCGGATTCTCTCTCGCGGGTTCCAGGACTGCTCACACCCCGAAACTCCCGGATCTGACGTAACGGGGGGAATCTTGCAAGGAGGTGGGCCCTACCATTGTCAAGGGTGTTCCTTGGGCCTAACATGACACAACCAAGCAACTAGTTCCACTTTGCTACCCACTTCCGGCTCACGCAGAGGGGGCTGGACGCCGGTTCCGTCTTTTTCTACACCGGGGCTAGGGTATCTCCGGAGAGGGGACCCGGAGCGTCGGGATCCCACCTAAACCAATGTTTTGCCATGAAATGTGTGTTAGAGTGTATCATGGGTGTTGGGTGCCAAAGATACCATCACTCTCTGTGTTGGGGCCTCACCGACGTCGGATTCTCTCTCGCGGGTTCGAGGACTGCTCACACCCCGAAACTCCCGAATCTGACGTAACGGGGGGAATCTTGCAAGGAGGTGGGCCCTACCATTGTCAAGGGTGTTCCTTGGGCCTAACATGACACAACCAAGCAACTAGTTCCACTTTGCTACCCACTTCCGGCTCGCGCAGAGGGGGCTAGACGCTGGTTCCGTCTTTTTCTACACCGGGGCTAGGGTATCTCCGGAGAGGGGACCCGGAGTGTCGGGATCCCACCTAAACCAATGTTTTTCCATGCCATGTGTGTTAGAGTGTATAATGGGTGTTGGGTGCCAAAGATACCATCACTCTCTGTGTTGGGGCCTCACCGACGTCGGATTCTCTCTCGCGGGTTCCAGGACTGCTCACACCCCGAAACTCCCGGATCTCACGTAACGGGGGAATCTTGCAAGGAGGTGGTCCCTACCATTGTCAAGGGTGTTACTTGGGACTAACATGACACAACCAAGCAACTAGTTCCACTTTGCTACCCACTTCGGGCTCACGCAGAGGGGGCTGGACGTCGGTTCCGTCTTTTTCTACACCAGGGCTAGGGTATCTCCGGAGAGGGGACCCGGAGCGTCGGGATCCCACCTAAACCAATGTTTTGCCATGCCATGTGTGTTAGAGTGTATCATGGGTGTTGGGTGCCAAAGATACCATCACTCTCTGTGTTGGGGCCTCACCGACGTCGGATTCTCTCTCGCGGGTTCCAGGACTGCTCACACCCCGAAACTCCCGGATCTAACGTAACGGGGGGAATCTTGCAAGGAGGTGGGACCTACCATTGTCAAGGGTGTTCCTTGGGCCTAACATGACACAACCAAGCAACTAGTTCCACTTTGCTACCCACTTCCGGCTCACGCAGAGGGGGCTGGACGCCTGTTCCGTCTTTTTCTACACCGGGGCTAGGGTATCTCCGGAGAGGGGACCCGGAGCGTCGGGATCCCACCTAAACCAATGTTTTGCCATGCCATGTGTGTTAGAGTGTATCATGTGTGTTGGGTGCCAAAGATACCATCACTCTCTGTGTTGGGGCCTCACCGACGTCGGATTCTCTCTCGCGGGTTCCAGGACTGCTCACACCCCGAAACTCCCGGATCTGACGTAACGGGGGGAATCTTGCAAGGAGGTGGGCCCTACCATTGTCAAGGGTGTTCCTTGGGCCTAACATGACACAACCAAGAAACTAGTTCCACTTTTCTACCCACTTCTGGCTCACGCAGAGGGGGCTAGCCGCCGGTTCCATCTTTTTCTACACCGGGGCTAGGGTATCTCCGGAGAGGGGACCCGGAGCGTCGGGATCCCACCTAAACCAATGTTTTGCCATGCCATGTGTGTTATAGTGTATCATGGGTGTTGGGTGCCAAAGATACCATCACTCTCTGTGTTGGGGCCTCACCGACGTCGGATTCTCTCTCGCGGGTTCCAGGACTGCTCACACCCCGAAACTCTCGGATCTGACGTAACGGGGGGAATCTTGCAAGGAGGTGGGCCCTACCATTGTCAAGGGTGTTCCTTGGGCCTAACATGACACAACCAAGCAACTAGTTCCACTTTGCTACCCACTTCCGGCTCACGCAGAGGGGGCTGGACGCCGGTTCCGTCTTTTTCTACACCGGGGCTAGGGTATCTCCGGAGAGGGGATCCGGAGCGTCGGGATCCCACCTAAACCAATGTTTTGCCATGCCATGTGTGTTAGAGTGTCACATGGGTGTTGGGTGCCAAATATACCATCACTCTCTGTGGTTGGGGCCTCACCGACGTCGGATTCTCTCTCGCGGGTTCCAGGACTGCTCACACCCCGAAACTCCCGGATCTGACGTAACGGGGGGAATCTTGCAAGGAGGTGGGCCCTACCATTGTCAAGGGTGTTCCTTGGGCCTAACATGACACAACCAAGCAACTAGTTCCACTTTGCTACCCACTTCCGGCTCACGCAGAGGGGGCTGGACGCCGGTTCCGTCTTTTTCTACACCGGGGCTAGGGTATCTCCGGAGAGGGGACCCGGAGCGTCGGGATCCCACCTAAACCAATGTTTTGCCATGCCATGTGTGTTAGAGTGTCACATGGGTGTTGGGTGCCAAAGATACCATCACTCTCTGTGTTGGGGCCTCACCGACGTCGGATTCTCTCTCGCGGGTTCCAGGACTGCTCACACCCCGAAACTCCCGGATCTGACGTAACGGGGGGAATCTTGCAAGGAGGTGGGCCCTACCATTGTCAAGGGTGTTCCTTGGGCCTAACATGACACAACCAAGCAACTAGTTCCACTTTGCTACCCACTTCCGGCTCACGCAGAGGGGGCTCGACGCCGGTTCCGTCTTTTTCTACACCGGGGCTAGGGTATCTCCGGAGAGGGGACCCGGAGCGTCGGGATCCCACCTAAACCAATGTTTTGCCATGCCATGTGTGTTAGAGTGTATCATGGGTGTTGGGTGCCAAATATACCATCACTCTCTGTGTTGGGGCCTCACCGACGTCGGATTCTCTCTCGCGGGTTCGAGGACTGCTCACACCCCGAAACTCCGGATCTGACGTAACGGGGGGAATCTTGCAAGGAGGTGGGCCCTACCATTGTCAAGGGTGTTCCTTGGGCCTAACATGACACAACCAAGCAACTAGTTCCACTTTGCTACCCACTTCCGGCTCACGCAGAGGGGGCTGGACGCCGGTTCCGTCTTTTTCTACACCGGGGCTAGGGTATCTCCGGAGAGGGGACCCGGAGCGTCGGGATCCCACCTAAACCAATGTTTTGCCATGCCATGTGTGTTAGAGTGTCACATGGGTGTTGTGTGCCAAAGATACCATCACTCTCTGTGGTTGGGGCCTCACCGACGTCGGATTCTCTCTCGCGGGTTCCAGGACTGCTCACACCCCGAAACTCCCGGATCTGACGTAACGGGGGGAATCTTGCAAGGAGGTGGGCCCTACCATTGTCAAGGGTGTTCCTTGGGCCTAACATGACACAACCAAGCAACTAGTTCCACTTTGCTACCCACTTCCGGCTCACGCAGAGGGGGCTGGACGCCGGTTCCGTCTTTTTCTACACCGGGGCTAGGGTATCTCCGGAGAGGGGATCCGGAGCGTCGGGATCCCACCTAAACCAATGTTTTGCCATGACATGTGTGTTAGAGTGTCACATGGGTGTTGGGTGCCAAATATACCATCACTCTCTGTGTTGGGGCCTCACCGACGTCGGATTCTCTCTCGCGGGTTCCAGGACTGCTCACACCCCGAAACTCCCGGATCTGACGTAACGGGGGGAATCTTGCAAGGAGGTGGGCCCTACCATTGTCAAGGGTTTTCTTGGGACTAACATGACACAACCAAGCAACTAGTTCCACTTTGCTACCCACTTCCGGCTCACGCAGAGGGGGCTAGACGCCGGTTCCGTCTTTTTCTACACCGGGGCTAGGGTATCTCCGGAGAGGGGACCCGGAGCGTCGGGATCCCACCTAAACCAATGTTTTGCCATGCCATGTGTGTTAGAGTGTATCATGGGTGTTGGGTGCCAAAGATACCATCACTCTCTGTGTTGGGGCCTCACCGACGTCGGATTCTCTCTCGCGGGTTCCAGGACTGCTCACACCCCGAAACTCCCGGATCTGACGTAACGGGGGGAATCTTGCAAGGAGGTGGGCCCTACCATTGTCAAGGGTGTTCCTTGGGCCTAACATGACACAACCAAGCAACTAGTTCCACTTTGCTACCCACTTCCGGCTCACGCAGAGGGGGCTAGACGCCGGTTCCGTCTTTTTCTACACCGGGGCTAGGGTATCTCCGGAGAGGGGACCCGGAGCGTCGGGATCCCACCTAAACCAATGTTTTGCCATGCCATGTGTGTTAGAGTGTATCATGGGTGTTGGGTGCCAAAGATACCATCACTCTCTGTGTTGGGGCCTCACTGAGGTCGGATTGTCTCTCGCGGGTTCCAGGACTGCTCACACCCCGAAACTCCCGGATCTGACGTAACGGGGGGAATCTTGCAAGGAGGTGGGCCCTACCATTGTCAAGGGTGTTCCTTGGGCCTAACATTACACAACCAAGCAACTATTTCCACTTTGCTACCCACTCCCGGCTCACGCAGAGGGGGCTAGACGCCGGTTCCGTCTTTTTCTACACCGGGGCTAGGGTATCTCCGGAGAGGGGACCCGGAGCGTCGGGATCCCACCTAAACCAATGTTTTTCCATGCCATGTGTGTTATAGTGTATCATGGGTGTTGGGTGCCAAAGATACCATCACTCTCTCTGTTGGGGCCTCACCGACGTCGGATTCTCTCTCGCGGGTTCCAGGACTGCTCACACCCCGAAACTTCCGGATCTGACGTAACGGGGGGAATCTTGCAAGGAGGTGGGCCCTACTATTGTCAAGGGTGTTCCTTGGGACTAACATGACACAACCAAGCAACTAGTTCCACTTTGCTACCCACTTCCGGCTCACGCAGAGGGGGCTGGACGCCTGTTCCGTCTTTTTCTACACCGGGGCTAGGGTATCTCCGGAGAGGGGACCCGGAGCGTCGGGATCCCACCTAAACCAATGTTTTGCCATGCCATGTGTGTTAGAGTGTCACATGGGTGTTGGGTGCCAAAGATACCATCACTCTCTATGGTTGGGGCCTCACCGACGTCGGATTCTCTCTCGCGGGTTCCAGGACTTCTCACACCCCGAAACTCCCGGATCTGACGTAACGGGGGGAATCTTGCAAGGAGGTGGGCCCTACCATTGTCAAGGGTGTTCCTTGGGCCTAACATGACACAACCAAGAAACTAGTTCCACTTTGCTACCCACTTCCGGCTCACGCAGAGGGGGCTGGACGCCGGTTCCATCTTTTTCTACACCGGGGCTAGGGTATCTCCGGAGAGGGGACCCGGAGCGTCGGGATCCCACCTAAACCAATTTTTTGCCATGCCATGTGTGTTATCGTGTCACATGGGTGTTGGGTGCCAAATATACCATCACTCTCTGTGGTTGGGGCCTCACCGACGTCGGATTCTCTCTCGCGGGTTCCAGGTCTGCTCACACCCCGAAACTCCCGGATCTGACGTAACAGTGGGAATCTTGCAAGGAGGTGGGCCCTAACATTGTCAAGGGTGTTCCTTTGGCCTAACATGACACAACCAAGCAACTAGTTCCACTTTGCTACCCACTCCCGGCTCACGCAGAGGGGGCTGGACGCCGGTTCCGTCTTTTTCTACACCGGGGCTAGGGTATCTCCGGAGAGGGGACCCGGAGCGTCGGGATCCCACCTAAACCAATGTTTTGCCATTCCATGTGCGTTAGAGTGTATCATGTGTGTTGGGTGCCAAAGATACCATCACTCTCTGTGTTGGGGCCTCACCGACGTCGGATTCTCTCTCGCGGGTTCCAGGACTGCTCACACCCCGAAACTCCCGGATCTGACGTAACGGGGGGAATCTTGCAAGGAGGTGGGCCCTACCATTGTCAAGGGTGTTACTTGGGCCTAACATGACACAACCAAGCAACTAGTTCCACTTTGCTACCCACTTCCGGCTCACGTAGAGGGGGCTGGACGCCTGTTCCGTCTTTTTCTACACCGGGGCTAGGGTATCTCCGGAGAGGGGACCCGGAGCGTCGGGATCCCACCTAAACCAATGTTTTGCCATGCCATGTGTGTTAGAGTGTATAATTGGTGTTGGGTGCCAAAGATACCATCACTCTCTGTGTTGGGGCCTCACCGACGTCGGATTCTCTCTCGCGGGTTCCAGGACTGCTCACACCCCGAAACTCCCGGATCTGACGTAACGGGGGGAATATTGCAAGGAGGTGGGCCCTACCATTGTCAAGGGTGTTCCTTGGTCCTAACATGACACAACTAAGAAACTAGTTCCACTTTGCTACCCACTTCCGGCTCACGCAGAGGGGGCTAGACGCCGGTTCCGTCTTTTTCTACACCGGGGCTAGGGTATCTCCGGAGAGGGGACCCGGAGCGTCGGGATCCCACCTAAACCAATGTTTTGCCATGCCATGTGTGTTAGTGTGTCACATGGGTGTTGGGTGCCAAAGATACCATCACTCTCTGTGGTTGGGGCCTCACCGACGTCGGATTCTCTCTCGCGGGTTCCAGGACTGCTCACACCCCGAAACTCCCGGATCTGACGTAACGGGGGGAATCTTGCAAGGAGGTGGGCCCTACCATTGTCAAGATTGTTCCTTGGGCCTAACATGACACAACCAAGCAACTAGTTCCACTTTGCTACCCACTTCCGGCTCACGCAGAGGGGGCTGGACGCCGGTTCCGTCTTTTTCTACACCGGGGCTAGGGTATCTCCGGAGAGGGGACCCGGAGCGTCGGGATCCCACCTAAACCAATGTTTTGCCATGCCATGTGTGTTATAGTGTATCATGGGTGTTGGGTGCCAAATATACCATCACTCTCTGTGTTGGGGCCTCACCGACGTCGGATTCTCTCTCGCGGGTTCGAGGACTGCTCACACCCCGAAACTCCCGAATCTGACGTAACGGGGGGAATCTTGCAAGGAGGTGGGCCCTACCATTGTCAAGGGTGTTCCTTGGGCCTAACATGACACAACCAAGCAACTAGTTCCACTTTGCTACCCACTTCCGGCTCACGCAGAGGGGGCTAGACGCCGGTTCCGTCTTTTTCTACACCGGGGCTAGGGTATCTCCGGAGAGGGGACCCGGAGCGTCGGGATCCCACCTAAACCAATGTTTTGCCATGACATGTGTGTTAGAGTGTATAATGGGTGTTGGGTGCCAAAGATACCATCACTCTCTGTATTGGGGCCTCACCGACGTCGGATTCTCTCTCGCGGGTTCCAGGACTGCTCACACCCCGAAACTCCCGGATCTGACGTAACGGGGGGAATCTTGCAAGGAGGTGGGCCCTACCATTGTCAAGGGTGTTCCTTGGGACTAACATGACACAACCAAAGCAACTAGTTCCACTTTGCTACCCACTTCCGGCTCACGCAGAGGGGGCTGGACGTCGGTTCCGTCTTTTTCTACACCGGGGCTAGGGTATCTCCGGAGAGGGGACCCGGAGCGTCGGGATCCCACCTAAACCAATGTTTTGCCATGCCATGTGTGTTATAGTGTATCATGGGTGTTGGGTGCCAAATATACCATCACTCTCTGTGTTGGGGCCTCACCGACGTCGGATTCTCTCTCGCCGGTTCCAGGACTGCTCACACCCCGAAACTCCCGGATCTGACGTAACGGGGGGAATATTGCAAGGAGGTGGGCCCTACCATTGTCAAGGCTGTTCCTTGGGCCTAAAATGACACAACCAAGCAACTAGTTCCACTTTGCTACCCACTTCCGGCTCACGCGGAGGGGGCTGGACGCCTGTTCCGTCTTTTTCTACACCAGGGCTAGGGTATCTCCGGAGAGGGGACCCGGAGCGTCGGGATCCCACCTAAACCAATGTTTTGCCATTCCATGTGTGTTAGAGTGTATCATGTGTGTTGGGTGCCAAAGATACCATCACTCTCTGTGTTGGGGCCTCACCGACGTCGGATTCTCTCTCGCGGGTTCCAGGACTGCTCACACCCTGAAACTCCCGGATCTGACGTAACGGGGGGAATCTTTCAAGGAGGTGGGCCCTACCATTGTCAAGGGTGTTCCTTGGGCCTAACATGACACAACCAAGCAACTAGTTCCACTTTGCTACCCACTTCCGGCTCACGCAGAGGGGGCTAGACGCCGGTTCCGTCTTTTTCTACACCGGGGCTAGGGTATCTCCGGAGAGGGGACCCGGAGCGTCGGGATTCCACCTAAACCAATGTTTTGCCATGCCATGTGTGTTAGAGTTTCACATGGGTGTTGGGTGCCAAAGATACCATCACTCTCTGTGGTTGGGGCCTCACCGACGTCGGATTCTCTCTCGCGGGTTCCAGGACTGCTCACACCCCGAAACTCCCGGATCTGACGTAACGGGGGGAATATTGCAAGGAGGTGGGCCCTAACATTGTAAAAGGAGTTCCTTGGGCCTAAAATGACACAACCAAGCAACTAGTTCCACTTTGCTACCCACTTCCGGCTCACGCAGAGGGGGCTGGACGCCGGTTCCGTCTTTTTCTACACCGGGGCTAGGGTATCTCCGGAGAGGGGACCCGGAGCGTCGGGATCCCACCTAAACCAATGTTTTGCCATGCCATGTGTGTTATAGTGTCACATGGGTGTTGGGTGCCAAATATACCATCACTCTCTGTGTTGGGGCCTCACCGACGTCGGATTCTCTCTCGCGGGTTCCAGGACTGCTCACACCCCGAAACTCCCGGATCTGACGTAACGGGGGGAATCTTGCAAGGAGGTGGGCCCTACCATTGTCAAGCGTGTTCCTTGGGCCTAACATGACACAACCAAGCAACTAGTTCCACTTTGCTACCCACTTCCGGCTCACGCAGAGGGGGCTGGACGCCGGTTCCGTCTTTTTCTACACCGGGGCTAGGGTATCTCCGGAGAGGGGACCCGGAGCGTCGTGATCCCACCTAAACCAATGTTTTGCCATGCCATGTGTGTTAGAGTGTCACATGGGTGTTGGGTGCCAAATATACCATCACTCTCTTTGGTTGGGGCCTCACCGACGTCGGATTCTCTCTCGCGGGTTCCAGGACTGCTCACACCCCGAAACTCCCGGATCTGACGTAACGGGGGGAATCTTGCAAGGAGGTGGGCCCTACCATTGTCAAGGGTGTTCCTTGGGCCTAACATGACACAACCAAGCAACTAGTTCCACTTTGCTACCCACTTCCGGCTCACGCAGAGGGGGCTGGACGCCGGTTCCGTCTTTTTCTACACCGGGGCTAGGGTATCTCCGGAGAGGGGACCCGGAGCGTCGGGATTCCACCTAAACCAATGTTTTGCCATGCCATGTGTGTTAGAGTGTCACATGGGTGTTGGGTGCCAAAGATACCATCACTCTCTGTGGTTGGGGCCTCACAGACGTCGGATTCTCTCTCGCGGGTTCCAGGACTGCTCACACCCCGAAACTCCCGGATCTGACGTAAAGGGGGGAATCTTGCAAGGAGGTGGGCCCTACCATTGTCAAGGGTGTTCCTTGGGCCTAACATGACACAACCAAGCAACTAGTTCCAGTTTGCTACCCACTTCCGGCTCACGCAGAGGGGGCTAGACGCCGGTTCCGTCTTTTTCTACACCGGGGCTAGGGTATCTCCGAAGAGGGACCCGGAGCGTCGGGATCCCACCTAAACCAATGTTTTTCCATGCCATGTGTGTTAGAGTGTATCATGGGTGTTGGGTGCCAAAGATACCATCACTCTCTGTGTTGGGGCCTCACCGACGTCGGATTCTCTCTCGCGGGTTCCAAGACTGCTCACACCCCGAAACTCCCGGATCTGACGTAACGGGGGGAATCTTGCAAGGAGGTGGGCCCTACCATTGTCAAGGTTGTTCCTTGGGACTAACATGACACAACCAAGCAACTAGTTCCAGTTTGCTACCCACTTCTGGCTCATGCAGAGGGGGCTGGACGTCGGTTCCGTCTTTTTCTACACCGGGGCTAGGGTATCTCCGGAGAGGGGACCCGGAGCGTCGGGATCCCACCTAAACCAATGTTTTGCCATGCCATGTGTGTTATAGTGTATCATGGGTGTTGGGTGCCAAAGATACCATCACTCTCTGTGTTGGGGCCTCACCGACGTCGGATTCTCTCTCGCGGGTTCGAGGACTGCTCACACCCCGAAACTCCCGAATCTGACGTAACGGGGGGAATCTTGCAAGGAGGTGGGCCCTACCATTGTCAAGGGTGTTCCTTGGGCCTAACATGACACAACCAAGCAACTAGTTCCACTTTTCTACCCACTTCCGGCTCACGCAGAGGGGGCTAGACGCCGGTTCCGTCTTTTTCTACACCGGGGCTAGGGTATCTCCGGAGAGGGGACCCGGAGCGTCGGGATCCCACCTAAACCAATGGTTTGCCATGACATGTGTGTTAGAGTGTATAATGGGTGTTGGGTGCCAAAGATACCATCACTCTCTGTATTGGGGCCTCACCGACGTCGGATTCTCTCTCGCGGGTTCCAGGACTGCTCACACCCCGAAACTCCCGGATCTGACGTAACGGGGGGAATCTTGCAAGGAGGTGGGCCCTACCATTGTCAAGGGTGTTCCTTGGGACTAACATGACACAACCAAAGCAACTAGTTCCACTTTTCTACCCACTTCCGGCTCACGTAGAGGGGGCTGGACGTCGGTTCCGTCTTTTTCTACACCGGGGCTAGGGTATCTCCGGAGAGGGGACCCGGAGCGTCGGGATCCCACCTAAACCAATGTTTTGCCATGCCATGTGTGTTATAGTGTATCATGGGTGTTGGGTGCCAAAGATACCATCACTCTCTGTGTTGGGGCCTCACCGACGTCGGATTCTCTCTCGCCGGTTCCAGGACTGCTCACACCTCGAAACTCCCGGATCTGACGTAACGGGGGGAATATTGCAAGGAGGTGGGCCCTACCATTGTCAAGGGTGTTCCTTGGGCCTAAAATGACACAACCAAGCAACTAGTTCCACTTTGCTACCCACTTCCGGCTCACGCGGAGGGGGCTGGACGCCTGTTCCGTCTTTTTCTACACCAGGGTTAGGGTATCTCCGGAGAGGGGACCCGGAGCGTCGGGATCCCACCTAAACCAATGTTTTGCCATGCCATGTGTGTTAGAGTGTATCATGTGTGTTGGGTGCCAAAGATACCATCACTCTCTGTGTTGGGGCCTCACCGACGTCGGATTCTCTCTCGCGGGTTCCAGGACTGCTCACACCCTGAAACTCCCGGATCTGACGTAACGGGGGGAATCTTTCAAGGAGGTGGGCCCTACCATTGTCAAGGGTGTTCCTTGGGCCTAACATGACACAACCAAGCAACTAGTTCCACTTTGCTACCCACTTCCGGCTCACGCAGAGGGGGCTAGACGCCGGTTCCGTCTTTTTCTACACCGGGGCTAGGGTATCTCCGGAGAGGGGACCCGGAGCGTCGGGATTCCACCTAAACCAATGTTTTGCCATGCCATGTGTGTTAGAGTTTCACATGGGTGTTGGGTGCCAAAGATACCATCACTCTCTGTGGTTGGGGCCTCACCGACGTCGGATTCTCTCTCGCGGGTTCCAGGACTGCTCACACCCCGAAACTCCCGGATCTGACGTAACGGGGGGAATATTGCAAGGAGGTGGGCCCTAACATTGTAAAAGGAGTTCCTTGGGCCTAACATGACACAACCAAGCAACTAGTTCCACTTTGCTACCCACTTCCGGCTCACGCAGAGGGGGCTGGACGCCGGTTCCGTCTTTTTCTACACCGGGGCTAGGGTATCTCCGGAGAGGGGACCCGGAGCGTCGGGATCCCACCTAAACCAATGTTTTTGCATGCCATGTGTGTTATAGTGTCACATGGGTGTTGGGTGCCAAATATACCATCACTCTCTGTGTTGGGGCCTCACCGACGTCGGATTCTCTCTCGCGGGTTCCAGGACTGCTCACACCCCGAAACTCCCGGATCTGACATAACGGGGGGAATCTTGCAAGGAGGTGGGCCCTACCATTGTCAAGCGTGTTCCTTGGGCCTAACATGACACAACCAAGCAACTAGTTCCACTTTGCTACCCACTTCCGGCTCACGCAGAGGGGGCTGGACGCCGGTTCCGTCTTTTTCTACACCGGGGCTAGGGTATCTCCGGAGAGGGGACCCGGAGCGTCGTGATCCCACCTAAACCAATGTTTTGCCATGCCATGTGTGTTAGAGTGTAACATGGGTGTTGGGTGCCAAAGATACCATCACTCTCTGTGTTGGGGCCTCACCGACGTCGGATTCTCTCTCGCGGGTTCCAGGACTGCTCACACCCCGAAACTCCCGGATCTGACGTAACAGGGGGAATCTTGCAAGGAGGTGGGCCCTACCATTGTCAAGGGTGTTCCTTGGGCCTAACATGACACAACCAAGCAACTAGTTCCACTTTGCTACCCACTTCCGGCTCACGCAGAGGGGGCTGGACGTCGGTTCCGTCTTTTTCTACACCGGGGCTAGGGTATCTCCGGAGAGGGGACCCGGAGCGTCGGGATCCCATCTAAACCAATGTTTTGCCATGCCATGTGTGTTAGAGTGTCACATGGGTGTTGGGTGCCAAATATACCATCACTCTCTTTGGTTGGGGCCTCACCGACGTCGGATTCTCTCTCGCGGGTTCCAGGACTGCTCACACCCCGAAACTCCCGGATCTGACGTAACGGGGGGAATCTTGCAAGGAGGTGGGCCCTACCATTGTCAAGGGTGTTCCTTGGGCATAACATGACACAACCAAGCAACTAGTTCCACTTTGCTACCCACTTCCGGCTCACGCAGAGGGGGCTGGACGCCGGTTCCGTCTTTTTCTACACCGGGGCTAGGGTATCTCCGGAGAGGGGACCCGGAGCGTCGGGATCCCACCTAAACCAATGTTTTTCCATGCCATGTGTGTTAGAGTGTCACATGGGTGTTGGGTGCCAAAGATACCATCACTCTCTATGGTTGGGGCCTCACCGACGTCGGATTCTCTCTCGCGGGTTCCAGGACTGCTCACACCCCGAAACTCCCGGATCTGACGTAAAGGGGGGAATCTTGCAAGGAGGTGGGCCCTACCATTGTCAAGGGTGTTCCTTGGGCCTAACATGACACAACCAAGCAACTAGTTCCAGTTTGCTACCCACTTCCGGCTCACGCAGAGGGGGCTAGACGCCGGTTCCGTCTTTTTCTACACCGGGGCTAGGGTATCTCCGGAGAGGGGACCCGGAGCGTCGGGATTCCACCTAAACCAATGTTTTGTCATGCCATGTGTGTTAGAGTGTCACATGGGTGTTGGGTGCCAAAGATACCATCACTCTCTGTAGTTGGGGCCTCACCGACGTCGGATTCTCTCTCGCGGGTTCCAGGACTGCTCACACCCCGAAACTCCCGGATCTGACGTAAAGGGGGGAATCTTGCAAGGAGGTGGGCCCTACCATTGTCAAGGGTGTTCCTTGGGCCTAACATGACACAACCAAGCAACTAGTTCCAGTTTGCTACCCACTTCCGGCTCACGCAGAGGGGGCTAGACGCCGGTTCCGTCTTTTTCTACACCGGGGCTAGGGTATCTCCGAAGAGGGGACCCGGAGCGTCGGGATCCCACCTAAACCAATGTTTTTCCATGCCATGTGTGTTAGAGTGTATCATGGGTGTTGGGTGCCAAAGATACCATCACTCTCTGTGTTGGGGCCTCACCGACGTCGGATTCTCTCTCGCGGGTTCCAAGACTGCTCACACCCCGAAACTCCCGGATCTGACGTAACGGGGGGAATCTTGCAAGGAGGTGGGCCCTACCATTGTCAAGGTTGTTCCTTGGGACTAACATGACACAACCAAGCAACTAGTTCCAGTTTGCTACCCACTTCCGGCTCACGCAGAGGGGGCTGGACGTCGGTTCCGTCTTTTTCTACACCGGGGCTAGGGTATCTCCGGAGAGGGGACCCGGAGCGTCGGGATCCCACCTAAACCAATGTTTTGCCATGCCATGTGTGTTAGAGTGTCACATGGGTGTTGGGTGCCAAAGATACCATCACTCTCTGTGGTTGGGGCCTCACCGACGTCGGATTCTCTCTCGCGGGTTCCAGGACTGCTCACACCCCGAAACTCCCGGATCTGACGTAATGGGGGGAATCTTGCAAGGAGGTGGGACCTACCATTGTCAAGGGTGTTCCTTGGGCCTAACATGACACAACCAAGCAACTAGTTCCAGTTTGCTACCCACTTCCGGCTCACGCAGAGGGGGCTAGACGCCGGTTCCGTCTTTTTCTACACCGGGGCTAGGGTATCTCCGGAGAGGGGACCCGGAGCGTCGGGATCCCACCTAAACCAATGTTTTGCCATGCCATGTGTGTTAGAGTGTATCATGGGTGTTGGGTGCCAAAGATACCATCACTCTCTGTGTTGGGGCCTCACCGACGTCGGATTCTCTCTCGCGGGTTCCAGGACTGCTCACACCCCGAAACTCCCGGATCTGACGTAACGGGGGGAATATTGCAAGGAGGTGGGCCCTACCATTGTCAAGGTTGTTCCTTGGGACTAACATGACACAACCAAGCAACTAGTTCCAGTTTGCTACCCACTTCCGGCTCACGCAAAGGGGGCTGGACGTCGGTTCCGTCTTTTTCTACACCGGGGCTAGGGTATCTCCGGAGAGGGGACCCGGAGCGTCGGGATCCCACCTAAACCAATGGTTTTCCATGCCATGTGTGTTAGAGTGTATTATGGGTGTTGGGTGCCAAAGATACCATCACTCTCTGTGTTGGGGCCTCACCGACGTCGGATTCTCTCTCGCGGGTTCCAGGACTGCTCACACCCCGAAACTCCCGGATCTGACGTAACGGGGGGAATCTTGCAAGGAGGTGGGCCCTACCATTGTCAAGGGTGTTCCTTGGGACTAACATGACACAACCAAGCAACTAGTTCCACTTTGCTACCCACTTCCGGCTCACGCAGAGGGGGCTGGACGTCGGTTCCGTCTTTTTCTACACCGGGGCTAGGGTATCTCCGGAGAGGGGACCCGGAGCGTCGGGATCCCACCTAAACCAATGTTTTGCCATGCCATGTGTGTTATAGTGTATCATGGGTGTTGGGTGCCAAAGATACCATCACTATCTGTGTTGGGGCCTCACCGACGTCGGATTCTCTCTCGCGGGTTCCAGGACTGCTCACACCCCGAAACTCCCGGATCTGACGTAACGGGGGGAATCTTGCAAGGAGGTGGGCCCTACCATTGTCAAGGGTGTTCCTTGGGCCTAACATGACACAACCAAGCAACTAGTTCCACTTTTCTACCCACTTCCGGCTCACGCAGAGGGGGCTAGACGCCGGTTCCGTCTTTTTCTACACCGGGGCTAGGGTATCTCCGGAGAGGGGACCCGGAGCGTCGGGATTCCACCTAAACCAATGTTTTTCCATGCCATGTGTGTTAGAGTGTCACATGGGTGTTGGGTGCCAAAGATACCATCACTCTCTGTGTTGGGGCCTCACCGACGTCGGATTCTCTCTCGCGGGTTCCAGGACTGCTCACACCCCGAAACTCCCGGATCTGACGTAACGGGGGGAATATTGCAAGGAGGTGGGCCCTACCATTGTCAAAGGAGTTCCTTGGGCCTAACATGACACAACCAAGCAACTAGTTCCACTTTGCTACCCACTTCCGGCTCACGCAGAGGGGGCTGGACGCCGGTTCCGTCTTTTTCTACACCGGGGCTAGGGTATCTCCGGAGAGGGGACCCGGAGCGTCGGGATCCCACCTAAACCAATGTTTTTCCATGCCATGTGTGTTATAGTGTCACATGGGTGTTGGGTGCCAAATATACCATCACTCTCTGTGTTGGGGCCTCACCGACGTCGGATTCTCTCTCGCGGGTTCCAGGACTGCTCACACCCCGAAACTCCCGGATCTGACGTAACGGGGGGAATCTTGCAAGGAGGTGGGCCCTACCATTGTCAAGGGTGTTCCTTGGGCCTAACATGACACAAACAAGCAACTAGTTCCACTTTTCTACCCACTTCCGGCTCACGCAGTGGGGGCTGGACGCCGGTTCCGTCTTTTTCTACACCGGGGCTAGGGTATCTCCGGAGAGGGGACCCGGAGCGTCGTGATCCCACCTATACCAATGTTTTGCCATGCCATGTGTGTTATAGTGTATCATGGGTGTTGGGTGCCAAATATACCATCACTCTCTGTGTTGGGGCCTCACCGACGTCGGATTCTCTCTCGCGGGTTCCAGGACTGCTCACACCCCGAAACTCCCGGATCTGACGTAACGGGGGGAATCTTGCAAGGAGGTGGGCCCTACCATTCTCAAGGGTGTTCCTTGGGCCTAACATGACACAACAAAGAAACTAGTTCCACTTTGCTACCCACTTCCGGCTCACGCAGAGGGGGCTGGACGCCGGTTCCGTCTTTTTCTACACCGGGGCTAGGGTATCTCCGGAGAGGGGACCCGGAGCGTCGGGATCCCACCTAAACCAATGTTTTGCCATGCCATGTGTGTTAGAGTGTCACATGGGTGTTGGGTTCCAAATATACCATCACTCTCTTTGGTTGGGGCCTCACCGACGTCGGATTCTCTCTCGCGGGTTCCAGGACTGCTCACACCCCGAAACTCCCGGATCTGACGTAACGGGGGGAATCTTGAAAGGAGGTGGGCCCTACCATTGTCAAGGGTGTTCCTTGGGCCTAACATGACACAACCAAGCAACTAGTTACACTTTGCTACCCACTTCCGGCTCACGCAGAGGGGGCTGGACGCCGGTTCCATCTTTTTCTACACCGGGTCTAGGGTATCTCCGGAGAGGGGACCCGGAGCGTCGGGATCCCACCTAAACCAATGTTTTGCCATGACATGTGTGTTAGAGTGTATAATGGGTGTTGGGTGCCAAAGATACCATCACTCTCTGTATTGGGGCCTCACCGACGTCGGATTCTCTCTCGCGGGTTCCAGGACTGCTCACACCTCGAAACTCCCGGATCTGACGTAACGGGGGGGAATCTTGAAAGGAGGTGGGCCCTACCATTGTCAAGGGTGTTCCTTGGGACTAACATGACACAACCAAAGCAACTAGTTCCACTTTGCTACCCACTTCCGGCTCACGCAGAGGGGGCTGGACGTCGGTTCCGTCTTTTTCTACACCGGGGCTAGGGTATCTCCGGAGAGGGGACCCGGAGCGTCGGGATCCCACCTAAACCAATGTTTTGCCATGCCATGTGTGTTATAGTGTATCATGGGTGTTGGGTGCCAAAGATACCATCACTCTCTGTGTTGGGGCCTCACCGACGTCGGATTCTCTCTCGCCGGTTCCAGGACTGCTCACACCCCGAAACTCCTGGATCTGACGTAACGGGGGGAATATTGCAAGGAGGTGGGCCCTACCATTGTCAAGGGTGTTCCTTGGGCCTAAAATGACACAACCAAGCAACTAGTTCCACTTTGCTACCCACTTCCGGCTCACGCGGAGGGGGCTGGACGCCTGTTCCGTCTTTTTCTACACCAGGGCTAGGGTATCTCCGGAGAGGGGACCCGGAGCGTCGGGATCCCACCTAAACCAATGTTTTGCCATGCCATGTGTGTTAGAGTGTATCATGTGTGTTGGGTGCCAAAGATACCATCACTCTCTGTGTTGGGGCCTCACCGATGTCGGATTCTCTCTCGCGGGTTCCAGGACTGCTCACACCCTGAAACTCCCGGATCTGACGTAACGGGGGGAATCTTTCAAGGAGGTGGGCCCTACCATTGTCAAGGGTGTTCCTTGGGCCTAACATGACACAACCAAGCAACTAGTTCCACTTTGCTACCCACTTCCGGCTCACGCAGAGGGGGCTAGACGCCGGTTCTGTCTTTTTCTACACCGGGGCTAGGGTATCTCCGGAGAGGGGACCCGGAGCGTCGGGATTCCACCTAAACCAATGTTTTGCCATGCCATGTGTGTTAGAGTTTCACATGGGTGTTGGGTGCCAAAGATACCATCACTCTCTGTGGTTGGGGCCTCACCGACGTCGGATTCTCTCTCGCGGGTTCCAGGACTGCTCACACCCCGAAACTCCCGGATCTGACGTAACGGGGGGAATATTGCAAGGAGGTGGGCCCTAACATTGTAAAAGGAGTTCCTTGGGCCTAACATGACACAACCAAGCAACTAGTTCCACTTTGCTACCCACTTCCGGCTCACACAGAGGGGGCTGGACGCCGGTTCCGTCTTTTTCTACACCGGGGCTAGGGTATCTCCGGAGAGGGGACCCGGAGCGTCGGGATCCCACCTAAACCAATGTTTTGCCATGCCATGTGTTTTATAGTGTCACATGGGTGTTGGGTGCCAAAGATACCATCACTCTCTGTGTTGGGGCCTCACCGACGTCGGATTCTCTCTCGCGGGTTCCAGGACTGCTCACACCCCGAAACTCCCGGATCTGACGTAACGGGGGGAATCTTGCAAGGAGGTGGGCCCTACCATTGTCAAGGGTGTTCCTTGGGACTAACATGACACAACCAAAGCAACTAGTTCCACTTTGCTACCCACTTCCGGCTCACGCAGAGGGGGCTGGACGTCGGTTCCGTCTTTTTCTACACCGGGGCTAGGGTATCTCCGGAGAGGGGACCCGGAGCGTCGGGATCCCACCTAAACCAATGTTTTGCCATGCCATGTGTGTTATAGTGTATCATGGGTGTTGGGTGCCAAAGATACCATCACTCTCTGTGTTGGGGCCTCACCGACGTCGGATTCTCTCTCGCCGGTTCCAGGACTGCTCACACACCGAAACTCCCGGATCTGACGTAACGGGGGGAATATTGCAAGGAGGTGGGCCCTACCATTGTCAAGGGTGTTCCTTGGGCCTAAAATGACACAACCAAGCAACTAGTTCCACTTTGCTACCCACTTCCGGCTCACGCGGAGGGGGCTGGACGCCTGTTCCGTCTTTTTCTACACCAGGGCTAGGGTATCTCCGGAGAGGGGACCCAGAGCGTCGGGATCCCACCTAAACCAATGTTTTGCCATGCCATGTGTGTTAGAGTGTATCATGTGTGTTGGGTGCCAAAGATACCATCACTCTCTGTGTTGGGGCCTCACCGACGTCGGATTCTCTCTCGCGGGTTCCAGGACTGCTCACACCCTGAAACTCCCGGATCTGACGTAACGGGGGGAATCTTTCAAGGAGGTGGGCCCTACCATTGTCAAGGGTGTTCCTTGGGCCTAACATGACACAACCAAGCAACTAGTTCCACTTTGCTACCCACTTCCGGCTCACGCAGAGGGGGCTAGACGCCGGTTCCGTCTTTTTCTACACCGGGGCTAGGGTATCTCCGGAGAGGGGACCCGGAGCGTCGGGATTCCACCTAAACCAATGTTTTGCCATGCCATGTGTGTTAGAGTTTCACATGGGTGTTGGGTGCCAAAGATACCATCACTCTCTGTGGTTGGGGCCTCACCGACGTCGGATTCTCTCTCGCGGGTTCCAGGACTGCTCACACCCCGAAACTCCCGGATCTGACGTAACGGGGGGAATATTGCAAGGAGGTGGGCCCTAACATTGTAAAAGGAGTTCCTTGGGCCTAACATGACACAACCAAGCAACTAGTTCCACTTTGCTACCCACTTCCGGCTCACACAGAGGGGGCTGGACGCCGGTTCCGTCTTTTTCTACACCGGGGCTAGGGTATCTCCGGAGAGGGGACCCGGAGCGTCGGGATCCCACCTAAACCAATGTTTTGCCATGCCATGTGTGTTATAGTGTCACATGGGTGTTGGGTGCCAAATATACCATCACTCTCTGTGTTGGGGCCTCACCGACGTCGGATTCTCTCTCGCGGGTTCCAGGACTGCTCACACCCCGAAACTCCCGGATCTGACGTAACGGGGGGAATCTTGCAAGGAGGTGGGCCCTACCATTGTCAAGCGTGTTCCTTGGGCCTAACATGACACAACCAAGCAACTAGTTCCACTTTGCTACCCACTTCCGGCTCACGCAGAGGGGGCTGGACGCCGGTTCCGTCTTTTTCTACACCGGGGCTAGGGTATCTCCGGAGAGGGGACCCGGAGCGTCGTGATCCCACCTAAACCAATGTTTTGCCATGCCATGTGTGTTAGAGTGTATCATGGGTGTTGGGTGCCAAAGATACCATCACTCTCTGTGTTGGGGCCTCACCGACGTCGGATTCTCTCTAGCGGGTTCCAGGACTGCTCACACCCCGAAACTCCCGGATCTGACGTAACGGGGGGAATCTTGCAAGGAGGTGGGCCCTACCATTGTCAAGGGTGTTCCTTGGGCCTAACATGACACAACCAAGCAACTAGTTCCACTTTGCTACCCACTTCCGGCTCACGCAGAGGGGGCTGGACGTCGGTTCCGTCTTTTTCTACACCGGGGCTAGGGTATCTCCGGAGAGGGGACCCGGAGCGTCGGGATCCCATCTAAACCAATGTTTTGCCATGCCATGTGTGTTAGAGTGTCACATGGGTGTTGGGTGCCAAAGATACCATCACTCTCTGTGGTTGGGGCCTCACCGACGTCGGATTCTCTCTCGCGGGTTCCATGACTGCTCACACCCCGAAACTCCCGGATCTGACGTAATGGGGGAATATTGCAAGGAGGTGGGCCCTACCATTGTCAAGGGTGTTCCTTGGGCCTAACATGACACAACCAAGCAACTAGTTCCAGTTTGCTACCCACTTCCGGCTCACGCAGAGGGGGCTAGACGCCGGTTCCGTCTTTTTCTACACCGGGGCTAGGGTATCTCCGGAGAGGGGACCCGGAGCGTCGGTATCCCACCTAAACCAATGTTTTGCCATGCCATGTGTGTTAGAGTGTATCATGGGTGTTGGGTGCCAAAGATACCATCACTCTCTGTGTTGGGGCCTCACCGACGTCGGATTCTCTCTCGCGGGTTCCAGGACTGCTCACACCCCGAAACTCCCGGATCTGACGTAACGGGGGGGATCTTGCAAGGAGGTGGGCCCTACCATTGTCAAGGTATTTCCTTGGGACTAACATGACACAAACAAGCAACTAGTTCCAGTTTGCTACCCACTTCCGGCTCACGCAGAGGGGGCTGGACGTCGGTTCCGTCTTTTTCTACACCGGGGCTAGGGTATCTCCGGAGAGGGGACCCGGAGCGTCGGGATCCCACCTAAACCAATGTTTTGCCATGCCATGTGTGTTAGAGTGTCACATGGGTGTTGGGTGCCAAAGATACCATCACTCTCTATGGTTGGGGCCTCACCGACGTCGGATTCTCTCTCGCGGGTTCGAGGACTGCTCACACCCCGAAACTCCCGAATCTGACGTAACGGGGGGAATCTTGCAAGGAGGTGGGCCCTACCATTGTCAAGGGTGTTCCTTGGGCCTAACATGACACAACCAAGCAACTTGTTTCACTTTGCTACCCACTTCCGGCTCACGCAGAGGGGGTTAGACGCCGGTTCCGTCTTTTTCTACACCGGGGCTAGGGTATCTCCGGAGAGGGGACCCGGAGCGTCGGGATCCCACCTAAACCAATGTTTTGCCATGACATGTGTGTTATAGTGTATAATGAGTGTTGGGTGCCAAAGATACCATCACTCTCTGTATTGGGGCCTCACCGACGTCGGATTCTCTCTCGCGGGTTCCAGGACTGCTCACACCCCGAAACTCCCGGATCTGACGTAACGGGGGGAATCTTGCAAGGAGGTGGGCCCTACCATTGTCAAGGGTGTTCCTTGGGACTAACATGACACAACCAAAGCAACTAGTTCCACTTTTCTACCCACTTCCGGCTCACGCAGAGGGGGCTGGACGTCGGTTCCGTCTTTTTCTACACCGGGGCTAGGGTATCTCCGGAGAGGGGACCCGGAGCGTCGGGATCCCACCTAAACCAATGTTTTGCCATGCCATGTGTGTTATAGTGTATCATGGGTGTTGGGTGCCAAAGATACCATCACTCTCTGTGTTGGGGCCTCACCGACGTCGGATTCTCTCTCGCCGGTTCCAGGACTGCTCACACCCCGAAACTCCCGGATCTGACGTAACGGGGGGAATATTGCAAGGAGGTGGGCCCTACCATTGTCAAGGGTGTTCCTTGGGCCTAAAATGACACAACCAAGCAACTAGTTCCACTTTGCTACCCACTTCCGGCTCACGCGGAGGGGGCTGGACGCCTGTTCCGTCTTTTTCTACACCAGGGCTAGGGTATCTCCGGAGAGGGGACCCGGAGCGTCGGGATCCCACCTAAACCAATGTTTCGCCATGCCATGTGTGTTAGAGTGTATCATGTGTGTTGGGTGCCAAAGATACCATCACTCCCTGTGTTGGGGCCTCACCGACGTCGGATTCTCTCTCGCGGGTTCCAGGACTGCTCACACCCTGAAACTCCCGGATCTGACGTAACGGGGGGAATCTTTCAAGGAGGTGGGCCCTACCATTGTCAAGGGTGTTCCTTGGGCCTAACATGACACAACCAAGCAACTAGTTCCACTTTGCTACCCACTTCCGGCTCACGCAGAGGGGGCTAGACGCCGGTTCCGTCTTTTTCTACACCGGGGCTAGGGTATCTCCGGAGAGGGGACCCGGAGCGTCGGGATTCCACCTAAACCAATTTTTTGCCATGCCATGTGTGTTAGAGTTTAACATGGGTGTTGGGTGCCAAAGATACCATCACTCTCTGTGGTTGGGGCCTCACCGACGTCGGATTCTCTCTCGCGGGTTCCAGGACTGCTCACACCCCGAAACTCCCGGATCTGACGTAACTGGGGGAATCTTGCAAGGAGGTGGGCCCTACCATTGTAAAAGGAGTTCCTTGGGCCTAACATGACACAACCAAGCAACTAGTTCCACTTTGCTACCCACTTCCGGCTCACACAGAGGGGGCTGGACGCCGGTTCCGTCTTTTTCTACACCGGGGCTAGGGTATCTCCGGAGAGGGGACCCGGAGCGTCGGGATCCCACCTAAACCAATGTTTTGCCATGCCATGTGTGTTAGAGTGTCACATGGGTGTTGGGTGCCAAAGATACCATCACTCTCTGTGGTTGGGGCCTCACCAACGTCGGATTCTCTCTCGCGGGTTCCAGAACTGCTCACACCCCGAAACTCTCGGATCTGACGTAATGGGGGGAATCTTGCAAGGAGGTGGGCCCTACCATTGTCAAGGGTGTTCCTTGGGCCTAACATGACACAACCAAGCAACTAGTTCCACTTTGCTACCCACTTCCGGCTCACGCAGAGGGGGCTGGACGCCGGTTCCGTCTTTTTCTACACCGGGGCTAGGGTATCTCCGGAGAGAGGACCCGGAGCGTCGGGATCCCACCTAAACCAATTTTTTGCCATGCCATGTGTGTTAGAGTGTATCATGGGTGTTGGGTGCCAAAGATACCATCACTCTCTGTGTTGGGGCCTCACCGACGTCGGATTCTCTCTCGCGGGTTCCAGGACTGCTCACACTCCGAAACTCCCGGATCTGACGTAACGGGGGGAATCTTGCAAGGAGGTGGGCCCTACCATTGTCAAGGGTTTTCCTTGGGCCTAACATGACACAACCAAGCAACTAGTTCCACTTTTCTACCCACTTCCGGCTCACGCAGAGGGGGCTAGACGCCGGTTCCGTCTTTTTCTACACCGGGGCTAGGGTATCTCCGGAGAGGGGACCCGGAGCGTCGGGATCCCACCTAAACCAATGTTTTGCCATGCCATGTGTGTTAGAGTGTATCATGGGTGTTGGGTGCCAAAGATACCATCACTCTCTGTGTTGGGGCCTCACCGACGTCGGATTCTCTCTCGCGGGTTCCAGGACTGCTCACACCCCGAAACTCCCGGATCTGACGTAACGGGGGGGATCTTGCAAGGACGTGGGCCCTACCATTGTCAAGGGTGTTCCTTGGGCCTAACATGACACAACCAAGCAACTAGTTCCACTTTGCTACCCACTTCCGGCTCACGCAGAGGGGGCTGGACGCCGGTTCCGTCTTTTTCTACACCGGGGCTAGGGTATCTCCGGAGAGGGGACCCGGAGCGTCGGGATCCCACCTAAACCAATGTTTTGCCATGCCATGTGTGTTAGAGTGTCACATGGGTGTTGGGTGCCAAAGATACCATCACTCTCTGTGGTTGGGGCCTCACCGACGTCGGATTCTCTCTCGCGGGTTCCAGGACTGCTCACACCCCAAAACTCCCGGATCTGACGTAACAGGGGGAATCTTACAAGGAGGTGGGCCCTACCATTGTCAAGGGTGTTCCTTGGGAATAACATGACACAACCAAGCAATTAGTTCCACTTTGCTACCCACTTCCGGCTCACGTAGAGGGGGCTGGACGCCGGTTCCGTCTTTTTCTACACCGGGGCTAGGGTATCTCCGGAGAGGGGACCCGGAGCGTAGGGATCCCACCTAAACCAATTTTTTGCCATGCCATGTGTGTTAGAGTGTATCATGGGTGTTGGGTTCCAAAAATACCATCACTCTCTGTGTTGGGGCCTCACCGACGTCGGATTCTCTCTGCCGGGTTCCAGGACTGCTCACACCCCGAAACTCCCGGATCTGACGTAACGGGGGGAATCTTGTAAGGAGGTGGGCCCTACCATTGTCAAGGGTGTTCCTTGGGCCTAACATGACACAACCAAGCAACTAGTTCCACTTTGCTACCCACTTCCGGCTCACGCAGAGGGGGCTAGACGCCGGTTCCGTCTTTTTCTACACCGGGGCTAGGGTATCTCCGGAGAGGGGACCCGGAGCGTCGGGATCCCACCTAAACCAATGTTTTGCCATGCCATGTGTGTTAGAGTGTCACATGGGTGTTGGGTGCCAAAGATACCATCACTCTCTGTGGTTGGGGCCTCACCGACGTCGGATTCTCTCTCGCGGGTTCCAGGACTGCTCACACCCCGAAACTCCTGGATCTGACGTAACGGGGAGAATCTTTCAAGGAGGTGGGACCTACCATTGTCAAGGGTGTTCCTTGGGCCTAAAATTACACAAAAAAGCAACTAGTTCCACTTTGCTACCCACTTCCGGCTCACGCAGAGGGGGCTGGACGCCGGTTCCGTCTTTTTCTACACCGGGGCTAGGGTATCTCCGGAGAGGGGACCCGGAGCGTCGGGATCCCACCTAAACCAATGTTTTGCCATTCCATGTGTGTTAGAGTGTAACATGGGTGTTGGGTGCCAAAGATACCATCACTCTCTGTGGTTGGGGCCTCACCGACGTCGGATTCTCTCTCGCGGGTTCCAGGACTGCTCACACCCCGAAACTCCCGGATCTGACGTAACGGGGGGAATCTTGCAAGGAGGTGGGCCCTACCATTGTCAAGGGTGTTCCTTGGGCCTAACATGACACAACCAAGCAACTAGTTCCACTTTGCTACCCACTTCCGGCTCACGCAGAGGGGGCTGGACGCCGGTTCCGTCTTTTTCTACACCGGGGCTAGGGTATCTCCGGAGAGGGGACCCGGAGCGTCGGGATCCCACCTAAACCAATGTTTTGCCATGCCATGTGTGTTAGAGTGTATCATGGGTGTTGTGTTCCAAAGATACCATCACTCTCTGTGTTGGGGCCTCACCGACGTCGGATTCTCTCTCGCGGGTTCCAGGACTGCTCACACCCCGAAACTCCCGGATCTGACGTAACGGGGGGAATCTTGCAAGGAGATGGGCCCTACCATTGTCAAGGGTGTTCCTTGGGCCTAACATGACAGAACCAAGCAACTAGTTCCACTTTGCTACCCACTTCCGGCTCACGCAGAGGGGGCTGGACGCCGGTTCCGTCTTTTTCTACACCGGGGCTAGGGTATCTCCGGAGAGGGGACCCGGAGCGTCGGGATCCCACCTAAACCAATGTTTTGCCATGCCATGTGTGTTAGAGTGTATCATGGGTGTTGTGTTCCAAAGATACCATCACTCTCTGTGTTGGGGCCTCACCGACGTCGGATTCTCTCTCGCGGGTTCCAGGACTGCTCACACCCCGAAACTCCCGGATCTGACGTAACGGGGGGGAATCTTGCAAGGAGATGGGCCCTACCATTGTCAAGGGTGTTCCTTGGGCCTAACATGACACAACCAAGCAACTAGTTCCACTTTGCTACCCACTTCCGGCTCACGCAGAGGGGGCTAGATGCCGGTTCCGTCTTTTTCTACACCGGGGCTAGGGTATCTCCGGAGAGGGGACCCGGAGCATCGGGATCCCACCTAAACCAATGTTTTGCCATTCCATGTGTGTTAGAGTGTATCATGGGTGTTGGGTGCCAAATATACCATCACTCTCTGTGTTGGGGCCTCACCGACGTCGGATTCTCTCTCGCGGGTTCCAGGACTACTCACACCCCGAAACTCCCGGATCTGACGTAACGGGGGGAATCTTGTAAGGAGGTGGGCCCTACCATTGTCAAGGGTGTTCCTTGGGCCTAACATGACACAACCAAGCAACTAGTTCCACTTTGCTACCCACTTCCGGCTCACGCAGAGGGGGCTAGACGCCGGTTCCGTCTTTTTCTACACCGGGGCTAGGGTATCTCCGGAGAGGGGACCCGGAGCGTCGGGATCCCACCTAAACCAATGTTTTGCCATGCCATGTGTGTTAGAGTGTATCATGGGTGTTGTGTTCCAAAGATACCATCACTCTCTGTGTTGGGGCCTCACCGACGTCGGATTCTCTCTCGCGGGTTCCAGGACTACTCACACCCTGACACTCCCGGATCTGACGTAACGGGGGGAATCTTGCAAGGAGGTGGGCCCTACCATTGTCAAGGGTGTTCCTTGGGCATAAAATGACACAACAAAGCAACTAGTTCCACTTTGCTACCCACTTCCGGCTCACGCAGAGGGGGCTAGACGCCGGTTCCGTCTTTTTCTACACCGGGGCTAGGGTATCTCCGGAGAGGGGACCCGGAGCGTCGGGATCCCACCTAAACCAATGTTTTGCCATGCCATGTGTGTTATAGTGTATCATGGGTGTTTGATTCCAAAGATACCATCACTCTCTGTGTTGGGGCCTCACCGACGTCGGATTCTCTCTCGCGGGTTCTAGGACTGCTCACACCCCGAAACTCCCGGATCTGACGTAACGGGGGGAATCTTGCAAGGAGGTGGGCCCTACCATTGTCAAGGGTGTTCCTTGGGCCTAACATGACACAACCAAGAAACTAGTTCCACTTTGCTACCCACTTCCGGCTCACGCAGAGGGGGCTAGACGCCGGTTCTATCTTTTTCTACACCGGGGCTAGGGTATCTCCGGAGAGGGGACCCGGAGCGTCGGGATCCCACCTAAACTAATGTTTTGCCATGCAATGTGTGTTAGAGTGTATCATGGGTGTTGGGTGCCAAAGATACCATCACTCTCTGTGTTGGGGCCTCACCGACGTCGGATTCTCTCTCGCGGGTTCCAGGACTGCTCACACCCCGAAACTCTCGGATCTGACGTAACGGGGGGAATCTTGCAAGGAGGTGGGCCCTACCATTGTCAAGGGTGTTACTTGGGCCTAACATGACACAACCAAGCAACTAGTTCCACTTTGCTACCCACTTCCGGCTCACGCAGAGGGGGCTAGACGCCGGTTCCGTCTTTTTCTACACCGGGGCTAGGGTATCTCCGGAGAGGGGACCCGGAGCGTCGGGATCCCACCTAAACCAATGTTTTGCCATGCCATGTGTGTTAGAGTGTATCATGGGTGTTTGGTTCCAAAGATACCATCACTATCTGTGTTGGGGCCTCACCGACGTCGGATTCTCTCTCGCGGGTTCCAGGACTGCTCACACCCCGAAACTCCCGGATCTGACGTAACGGGGGGAATCTTGCAAGGAGGTGGGACCTACCATTGTCAAGTGTGTTCCTTGGGCCTAACATGACACAACCAAGAAACTAGTTCCACTTTGCTACCCACTTCCGGCTCACGCAGAGGGGGCTAGACGCCGGTTCCGTCTTTTTCTACACCGGGGCTAGGGTATCTCCGGAGAGGGGACCCGGAGCGTCGGGATCCCACCTAAACCAATGTTTTGCCATGCCATGTGTGTTAGAGTGTATCATGGGTGTTGGGTGCCAAAGATACCATCACTCTCTGTGTTGGGGCCTCACCGACGTCGGATTCTCTCTCGCGGGTTCCAGGACTGCTCACACCCCGAAACTCCCGGATCTGACATAACGGGGGGAATCTTGCAAGGAGGTGGGCCCTACCATTGTCAAGGGTGTTCCTTGGTCCTAACATGACACAACCAAGCAACTAGTTCCACTTTGCTACCCACTTCCGGCTCACGCAGAGGGGGCTGGACGCCGGTTCCGTCTTTTTCTACACCGGGGCTAGGGTATCTCCGGAGAGGGGACCCGGAGCGTCGGGATCCCACCTAAACCAATGTTTTGCCATGCCATTTGTGTTAGAGTGTATCTTGGGACTAACATGACACTTGAACACACACCACTACGATTATTTTTGAATTTTACGACTAGATTGAAATTCCAAGGAAGCGGGATACACGACAGTACGTGGATCTAAACATTCTAGGATACATGGACAAACCAGTTGTCCCAGCCATCTTGTGGCTCAGGTCTAGTCATACTCCTGCCTAGGCGTATAATACATGTACTCGTAGTCGTCGAAGTCGCCGCCTCCGTCGTCGCTGTCGTTAGATGGGGGCTTAAATGTCGATGGGGGAGCACGCCTGGACTGCGGGTAGCGCAGGCGGGGGTTATCGCTGTTCCTTATGTAGTTCATGATGCCCTGGAGAGTCCGGCCGCGCCACCACAGCCGACGACCAGCCTCGTTGAAGTTCGAAGGAGGCGGGCCGTCCTCCTCGTACCTGGCGAGCGCCCTCTCACGCCGATTGAAGAAGAAGGCGTCCCAACCTGCGCGGTAGTTGGGATCCCATTGGGGATACGTCCGCTGCTCCGGTGTCAGCTCGAAGTAGTAGTGGTTCGTGATGACCGCCCGGCGCGCCACACCTTGAGGGACAGGAGGGACCGGCACGCCTCCGGCGCTCAGCATCCACCCGGCGGGGACGCCGTACCCGGGAGGGCAGGGGTAGTTCGAGGCGCAGAGCTCCTCCGCCTCCGAGTAGGTTATAGTGGGTACGGTGGAAGACATGGAAGAGTTGGCGCGAAGAAATGGAAGAGTACTGGGTTGTAGATATGTGCTAACTAAGCTAGATGCATGTGTGTTTATATAGTGAGAAATGGAGGGAAGAAGCACACGGATCGTGTGTTTTCTTCGAGGTCTTCCGAGCCGTTGGATCTTTCAAGTGATTGTGAGCCGGTGGATCAAAGATAGGCACACGGATTGTGTGCTTCTTTCACTTCTTTGCCGAGTGTCATATCACGGGACACTCGGCAAACCTATGAACTGCGCGGGAGGAGTTGGCGCGAAGGGAAAATCTTTCGAGGGAACATTTTTTTTGCCGAGTACTCCGCTAGACACTCGGCAAAGCTTTGAAATACTACGCGGGAAGAGTTGGCGCGGAGGACGGAAATTTTCACCGCGTAGTTTGCCGAGTGGTGCCTCACGACACTCGGCAAAGATTTGAAAACTACGCGGGAAGAGTTGGCGCGAAGGGTGGAAATTTTCACCGCGCAGTTTGCCGAGTGGTGCATTGTGACACTCGGCAAAAAACTCGATGTATGCCGAGTTGTCGTTACGAAAACACTCGGCAAACCCTGGACACCGTTTCGTCGCGGTCGTAACGTACGTAGCGCCACGTGGCTACCACGTATGCCGAGTGCCTAAACGTTGCCGAGTGTTTATTGTTGATTTGCCGTCGTCGATATATACGCCGAGTGTTCCCTGCAGAGGACACTCGGCACAAACGTGCTACGCCGAGTGTTTCGTCTATGCCGAGTGTCATATGCAGGGCACACTCGGCGTACAATCTGTGTGCCGAGTGTGTATTTGTGCTGAGTGTTTTTTGGGATGGTGTCGGCGTACACGGTTCTATGCCGAGTATCCCGTGTTTTGGCACTCGGAAAAGCGGGAGATAGCCGGCGAAATTCGATTTTCCAGTAGTGATGTATGTGAATCAGCTCTACGCGTCCATCGATCGTAAATACACTTTCAGTTTATGTCTTCTTACCAATCGGCCGATGTATATGCTTCCATATTAACGTGATAAAAGAGTACTATAAATGATTTTTTGTCTCGTCGTAAAAACACTCACTCTTCAGCTTATGTATGTAGCAAAATGACACGGCTATACACGGCAAAGTAGAGATGGCGTTCTTTTTCTTAGGGAAAAGAGGGAGTTTGCGTAACAGGCCTGACAGAGATACAACCCGCGTGTCTGGTAGCCCGGATAGTACGTACTCCCTCTATATCGAAATCTAACATGTTTTAGCATTTTCTAGATAAGAGAACCTGCCTGTGGTAGGATGGTTAGGAGGGTAGTTGTACTCCCAGCCCACCACAGTTTAAACCCCATATTTGACGCTGTTATTTCTCATTTAAGGCGGAATATTCTTCAGTGGGAGGCGACTTTCCCGTCGACAGCGAGGCGTCCATGGCGATTTCGTAATATCAAGACTCGATCCGCCGACTCAGTCTTTCGGAGGTGCTCATAGGAGTAGGGTGTGCGTGCGTGCGTCATAGGGGTGATTGTATGCGCGCGTGTGTTTGTGAGCTCTTGTGTTGTACTACCTAGATTTTTTTTAGCGCAAGATACACATGAATCTACTTTAAACATGTCTAGATATATGTTGACTAAAAAATGCTAAAACATCTTATATTTTGATACGGAGGGAGTATCAAAGAAGCAAGGATTGTATTTTGTTGACTACGGGGTAGATGTTGCTCGGAAGAAATCCCTTTCATTTGACCTCAACGGGCGATGATACAGGTGGTCAAATAAGAGGGGTTGTCCCATGCTTGAGAGACCGGACAGGGTGTTCCTCTCTATGAAATGGGAGACGGCCTACCCCTCGTCGTTGCTCTCGGCCATATGAGTTTCAGTGTGTCCGATCATTGCCCTCTTCTTTTGAACTTGCTCTCGAGACGAAGGTGGGCAAATGTTTCAACTTTGAGGCCTTTGGCCAAAGGTGAATGGTTTCATGGAGGTGGTGCCCGAAGTGTGGAACTCTTGAGGGCTTGCACTCTCAAGCGCAGGCTGCTGGGGTTGTCCTCTCTTGAGATAAACATTACTCGGCATCTGTCAAGGATGCTTTAGCTGCGGGAGTGTGATGCTTGTACCTGCTTTTTCCACCTCTATGCTAATGGGAGATGGCGGAGGAACTTCGTGGCTCACCTCAAGGTGAATGATGTGCTTCTCTCTAGGCACGGGGATGAAATGAATGTCATGGATAGCTTCTTCGATGATCTTCTCTACTCTTCACCCGAGCGTGGTTTTTCGATTGATCTAGATTATTTGGGGCTGCCGTCGCACAATCTTTCAGCTCCGGAGGTGGATTTCACTAAGGAGAAGGTGTGGAAAGTCATTAGGATCCAGAACCAGGACATGAAGTAGCGTTGTGAGAATTTCAAGTACCTCTTTATACATGGCTTGTTGGCCCATCATCAAGGAGACCTTGAAAGGGCATTTCATGTCTAAGTATGTTTTGGGTGTTAAGTGGCTTGAGGATTATCCGTTGGAAAGCACAATAGGATGGTTGACCCCTTAAAAAGGATAGAAGATCGGTACCCGTAGAATTTCTATTTGTTATTAAATCATAGAGATATTGTACTATCAAGAGGGGTTTCTCAATGGAAGGTTGGGGGGAACCATCTACCTCTGTTTGAACCATATATACCCCCACGACCTTTCTATTTTTAATGGTGGAGTTTGTACACAAAATATTAGTGGTTGTTGGCATACAACAATTTCGGAGTCTCCGTGGTTGGCTGGCCAGAGACTCCGATGTAAAAAAACACCGGAGACTCCTAACTCATGGCAACCAGTGACACGGTTATAACTCGTTGGGTACTCACTGTAGGTATACATGTGATCAAAGTTGTCAGAATCATGATTCTGAATCGGATAGGAACCTTTATGGTAGAATCGCAAATAGTATAATCACAACTTTTAGAATCGTAAAATCTTAGATTCTACCTAGTAGAATCGTCGAATTGTTCTAGTCAATTTGGGTCGTAAAGTCATAGAATCGTACGGTGGAATCATGATTCTGACAACTATGCCTGTGATGGCTCAACTTAGGACAACTCGATAGCCCATCAGGTTCCAAGGAGCCCAAGAAGCTGCGGGTATAACTGTCCCAAGATCCTTGGAGGACGAGGCAAACTAGAAATAATTTTAGGGTTTTCCCCTACCTGTAACCGAATCGGTCATGGTACCCGGGACCTAGCCTCCTATATAAAGGCTAGAACGGGCCGCCGAGTGGGGACTTACGTTCATACGTATACACCTTTTCCAGATCCAATATGTGCACCATAGCCTTCAGGGCAATCCTTTAATCTCAAGATCAATACAAGAAAGACAAGCAGGAGTAGGGTTTACCTCACCGGGGGCCCCGAACCTAGGTAAATTGCCTTGCTCTTTGTTAGCCGACGATACCGCCAGCACACCTTTTCCCCTAAATCCAAACCATAGTCCATCAAGGATGGGGATTGTCGTGGACACCACGTGTCAATTGCCATCGTCAGTGGGAACTTTGTGCGCTAGAGTCACGGCTTCGGCGGCTCCAACCTCGGCGATCGATGACCCGTCGGTCTCAAGGGAATCAATGCACTTCGGTTCCATGTGGTTCAACCGGCACCCGCCAGCTCTGCGCCCGGCCTTCAGCACTCTCCATGAGGGCTTAAATCTGATGTTTGGCAAGCTGTGTTTCCACAACAACTGATGACCCACAAGTATAGAGGATCGCAATAGTCTTCGAGAGAAGTAAAACCCAAATTTATTGATTCGACACAAGGAGAGCCAAAGAATATTTATAAGACTTAACAACTGAGTTATCAATTCAGCTGAACCTGAAAGTAGACTTTCTCGCAACAGTTTATCAGTGGTAACAGTTTTATAGCAGTAGAAGAAGTAAAATAACAGCAGGAGTAAAATAGTAGCAGCAATAGCAATTGTGGGAAGCAACAAGATTAAAGTACTGTAGGTATAGGGATGCATGAAGAAGGCGTCGCATGGATAAGATAGTTCATATAATAATCAAAACATAGGCATTGCAGATAGATAATAATAAAGCATCCAAGTTCTAGGAAAACCATATGCATGTGTTCTAAATTAGTCATACGTGCTCACAATGAGAAACTTGCACAACATCTTTTGTCCTACCAGCCTGTTTCAGCGGGGCCTCAAGGGAAACTACTGGTAATTAAGGTGCTCCTTTTAATAAAGCACCAGAGCAAAGCATTAACACCCCGTGAACACATGTGATCCTCACATCACAACCATCTTCTCTGGTTGTCCTAATTTCTGTCACTTTGGGGCCTTGGTTTTTGGACAATGATATGTGTAAACAACTTGCAGATATGATAAAGAAACATAATTATACTCATGAAACAATAACATGTTCAGATCTGAGATCATGATACTTGGGCCCTAGTGACAAGCATTAAGCATAACAAGATTCAACAACGATATAAAGCACTAAAAACGGATACTAGGCACTATAACCTAACAATTTGGCATTATTACATGAACGATCTCATCTAATCCCTTCAATCCCTCTCAGCCTACAGCGGGGATTACTCACACATGGATGGGGGAATCATGGATGATTGATGGAGAAGTGATGGTGATGACGATGGCGATGATCTCCTCCGAATCCCCGTCCCTGCAGGGCGCCAGAACAGGAAATTCTGATCCCAAATTGAGTTTCGGGGTGGCGGCGGGACTCTGGTGTGTTTCCCTGGAATATGACGAACCCCCCCAATGTTTTTAGGTGATAGGGCTTAAGTAGTCGAAAGGGGAGCCCGAGGGGGTGCCTGGGGGAGCCACACCACCATCGGCGCGGCGTGGGGGGGGGCGCCAACCCATGGTGTGGGCCCCTCCTTTCCCCCCTCCGACTCTTCTTCTGGCTCCGGGGGCGTTCAGGTAAAATAAGGACTTCAGGATCTTTTCCGGGAAATTTCCTGAAAGTTGACTTTTCTGCACAAAAACGAGACACCAAGGTAATTCTGCTGAAAACAGCGTTAGTCCGTATTAGTTGTATCCAAAACTCACAAGTTTAGAGGTAAACAACGGCAAAAGTGTTCCGAAAAGGAGATACATTTTGGACGTATCAGCTAGATCCTAATCGAACGACACAGATAAAACGAGTTCACCGGGCAGCGCGGATAGCTACCGGAAATGGTGTCGACGGTGGCGCAGCGGCACAACATCGATCTGTGGTGATGCTCAGGGCGTTCTCCGGCCTCGGAGAGACCATGATGGAACACGACGCGACGAGTGGAAGTGGATGGTGACGGTGGCGTCCACCAGCGCTTCCGGGAATGGTGATGGCGAGCGACTAGAGATGCACGAGCGCAGGTGACCTTCGGGTTGGGCATGCACACATAAAATAATGCGAGGAAAAATTGTGTACGGGCCAGGGAAGGGTGTCAAGACACGGGGATTCAAATGGGGGTGGTCTCGGACTCCCGCTTGGTCTCACTTGGCCGGAATCAAGCAAGCATGGTGGCTCTAACAAGAACTCCGACGAGGAATTTGTCCTTCTAGGTGCATCACTCTCAAAACCATCAAGTTTTTCACTATGATATTCTAGGGGACGTCCATTTTGCATAAGAACGCCACGAATACCAATGCCACTAGCGTCACATTCAATCTCAAAGGTTTTCTCAATATCCGGTAAAACAAGCAAAGGTGCTTCGGTAAAACATTTCTTAAGAGTATCGGAAAATTTTTGTTGAGCATTGCCCCCCGAACAAATGGTACATTCTTTTTCATAAGCTCATTTAAAGGGCAAGCAATGGTTGAAAAATCCTTCACAAAGCGGCAATAGAAATCGGCAAGACCATGAAAATGTCTTATTTCACCCACGGAGGTAGGGTTAGGCCAATTTCTAATTGCCTCTACTTAATTTTCATCGACTTCAATTCCATTGGAGGAAACCACAAAACCCAAGAAAAAAAAAATGTTGGTGCATAAATTGCATTTTTCAAGATTTGCAAAAAGTTTTGCTTTGCAAAGAGCTAACAAGACTTAAGAAATATGTTCAAGATGATTCTCCAAAGATTTGCTATATATGAGGATGTCCTCAAAGTAAACCACGAAAAATTTGTCAATAAAGACTCTCAAAACCTCATTCATAAGACGCATGAATGTTGAAGAAGCATTCGAAATACCAAAGGGCATGACAAACCATTCATAGAGACCAAGTTTTGTTTTGAAAGCAGTTTTCCATTCATCACCAATGCTCATGCGAATTTGATGGTATCCACTTTTAAGATTAATTTTGAAAAAGATAGTTGCACCACAAAGTTCATCTAGCATGTCATCAATCCTAGGAATGGGATGTCTATATCTAACGTTGATAGCATTCATAGGACAACAATCCATGCACATACAAAGATTACCATCTTGTTTAGGCACAAGGATAACCGGAACGACACAAGGTCTAAGAGACTCACAATTAAAACATTTATCGAGTAGTTCTTGTATTTTCTGCTCAATTTCCTTAGCCCCTTTGGGGTTGGTGCGGTAAGGAGAACTGTTGGGAAGAGGAGCACCCAGTATGAGATTGATCCGGTGCTCAATGCCTTGAAGAGGAGGTAGACCCGGTGGTAGTTCTTCGGGAAATACATTCTCAAATTCCTGCAATATTGGTAACAAAGACGGAGGAAACTTGTTATGGAGTTAGCATAAAAAACTTCGTCTTTTCACACAAGGAAAAAGTGGAGAATGGATGGGTTTTCTCGAAGCTCTCTCATCTCACGGTTTGTGGCAAGTAAGGCATGGCCTTTGAAAACACTCATCATTTTTCCGCTCATGTTTGACTTGTGGCTCTCACTCTCTTTTGGGTGGATCTCTCTCTCGCCACTCAACTCACTAGGATTTTTCTCTTGTTGGGTGCGCGCAAACTTCTTGCATTGTCGGCAATGATTTGGCGTGAAGACATAGGACGAAACACGAAATTCGTGTTGTTCCATTTGAAGAAGTATTGATTGGTGTGTCCATCGTGCATTGCACCCTTATCATATTGCCAAGGTCTTCCAAGGAGAATATGGCACATAGTCATTGGAACTAAATAACACTCGACGGTGTCCTCGGGTGGACCAATCTTGAAGGAAACATTGACCATTTGTTGTATCTTGAAGGTGTCAGAGTCACTAAGCCATTGCACATGGTAAGGATGAGGGTACTTCTTGTATGTCAAGTTGAGCTTGTCACAAAGCTCTTTGCTAAGCAAGGTTATGGTAACTTCCACCATCGATGATGACCTTGATGGACTTATCATTTATTCTGGCTCTTGTTCGGAAGAGGTTGCACCGTTGATCTTGCTCTTCTTGTGGGGATGTTGTTAGCACTCTTGTAACCACCAAGGATGGGCTTTTGTCCACATCACAATAGACGCTTTCGTTGTCATGTATTCTTCATCCAAGGGGTGAGGCGACGAGGAGGAGTGTGCCTGAAGGTGTGAGGCGACGAGGAGCCTTAACTCGTCCTTCATGAAAGTCGACCCAACAGGCAACAGGGTGCCCAAGACACCGCAAGGTACCGTCCTCCTCATGGCCACCACATACTTGATGTCTACCCAGACTCCCAAAGGCGACCCTCAAGAGGTGCTCCACGGACAAACCATACTCGGACTGGGTATGATAGTAGCCGCGCTCATCCCTGCGGACAAGCAGGACGCCTGCAATCGTGCAGCGATCTGGCAGATCTTCTCTGTGACACAACGACTCTCCGCGGCACTGTAGCGGCCCATGACAAGAGCTTCAAGCGCGAGACTCGCACGACCACACCAATCACGACCACGTCGGGCGAGACGACGCCTGCAATCACATCAGTCAACCCAAGATCGATAGTTTTTGCGCGGAACATGAGACCCGCGATTCATAGGACTCCAACGACAAGATCGAGCCGTGTGGAGCACATACTTTAGTTCCAGCGTTCACGGGACCAGATGCCAAATGGCTTCGAACAATACTAAGGACATGTTACAAAGAAGGCATTGGAATGTCACTGATTCTTTTAATTGTGTTCTCTGTCCTGGCCATGTACATGAAGATAGAGATCATCTATTTTTTGGATGCAATTTTAGTATCAGAGTATCGAATTGCCTCCAAATTACATGGAATTCGGGTAATGGTCTCTTCCAAGTGGCTGTTGCAGCAAGGAAGACCTTTGGACATTCATTCTTCACGAAAGTGGTTTTTCTAGATTGTTCGAGCATATGGAAAGTGAGGAATGATTTCATCTTCAATCATGTTAGGCCAAAATTTTCTGCTTGGCGCAACATCTTCCTTCATGATGCCCATCTACTGGTGTATAGGATGAGGAAAAAGCACAAGGATACTTTTCTGACTTGGCTTAACTCTTTGGGTTGATTCTTTTCTATTTCCTTCTTCTGGGAAGTAGCTTTTTTCACCTTAACCTTCTGTAAATAGTTTTGTAATTATTTTTGCAATTTTAATAAAGGAGACTGTGGGGCTTTTGCCTTACACTAGAAAAGTTTCAAAAAAGTAGGATGGCTTGAAGGAGCCGAAGAATTGGCTGGAAGACTACCTGATGGCGGTATGATGCCATGGGGCAACGAAAACCACCGCCATGCAGTGCATATAGCTACATCTATAAGGCTCTGCACGTGTCTAGCTCAAAAGCTTACCTGAAGGCAAAATCAGTTCCTGGGATGACCTAGCCCACGACTTTGTGCGGTTGGGCCAAGCATATGAAGCTTGTGCTAACCGAGAATAGGGACTAGCAGAAAGTGGGTGATGCTTGCTGGTTACAGAACATACGTCCATATACCTCCCAACGGAGATGTAAAGCCAATGCCAAAAACTTGAACCCTAGGAAACAAATCAGGTGTAGTTGTCTATGTGAGTGTATACCTTTCCGCAAGAAACTTATCTTGATAACATGATCATCCTATTGATGCTTGTCTCAGCAACTCTGTCTTGCATCTTGTTCATCTTGCACTCACTTGAATTTATCATCAGTCGTGCTGATCATACACATTTTGCTTTTGTTTGTACGGCGTGATCTTACTCGCTGATTTGTTCCCTGCATCATATCTTGCCTCCTATGAACTGATTCGGGACCTCCATCTGATTTTATGTTGGAATTGAACATCTATCTCTGTGAATTGTTTTATTTATTTGCAATTATTTTGAACTCATATTCACCCCTCCCCCTAACTTTAGTCGTCATATCACGTTCCTTCACTATTTTTGTGGATAATGTTGTGACCTTTCTCAAGTTGACGTGGTTAGATGTGGCTACATGTGAGGCCGTGGTGGAGGATTTTGGTGTGTCCCATAGTTTGCGCACCAACCTGGCCAAGTGTTTAGCTCATTTCCTAATATGTGAGTTGCAGGATAGTGTGTTGGCCACGCGGGGGTTGCGTTGTGGGGAAGACCAGATTGGACGCCAGTGGCAGGCTCGCGGATTATGGGGTGGTGGACTAGCCTGAGGACGGACATGAGAGAACGTCGAAACCTATGGATGGCCACCCCCCCTCGTATTTTGGTGCATGTGTAGGCACCAAAACAATGTGGTGTTCAACGCCGAGCGCGCATCTATCCAGAAGGTTACACACACAATTAGTTTGAATTTCCTGGCTTGGAAGGCCGTTGGAGTCTTCCACGGGGAGTTATTTTTCTTTCCATCTCCCACACAAGACTGGTTGCTGCGAGGAGATTAGATCTTTCCATGAGGACCTGCCACCTCTTATTGGCAGCAGATTAGCCGCTGGTCTGGTGTTGTAACTTTGCCTCTTTGCACCCCTTCTATGATACTCCCTCCGTTCAACAATAGATGACTTCTATTTGTCTAGAAGTGTATGTATTCTCCCATGTGTGGCACCATTGTTCCATGCTCCTATCCTCCAATAATTCTTGTGTTATCAATAACCTAAATCATACATAAATGCATGGGTTTAGGTAGTATAAAATTAAGTGAATAACAAACAACATAATCTAACAAGAGTGAGTTCACTTGCTGCTCTAATAGTTTAGTTCTTGATCTTATCATCTTGGTATCAGATTACTAGAATTACTCGGTGAGTTGTTTCTATTCCATTAGATTCGAGTGTTTTCTATTTTTCCTATCTAGAAAAAGCCTAAAAAATAGGTCTAGTTCGTGCCATAGCCTTAGATCATCGTCTTTGTCGAGTTTTAGTTATTGTTTGTATTTGGTTTTTGTGTTTCTTTTATCCTTTTGAGTCGGTTTAGTTTGGTTTAGGGTTAGGGTTCTTGTGTTCGTCATGTTTTGTTTTTGAGTCCACCGAAAATCCCACAAAAAGTCCAATCCGAGTGGTGTGTTTCCTTGTCCAATTCGAGTTGTAGAGGAATTTTCTGCCGTGCTACAAGAAATGCCCAATTCTCTGCCGTGGGTTCCTAATCCCTCTCGGATTCCTATACCACGCAAGATATTTCCTTCCGCACGCGTTTCCACTCTGAGTTGATCTCGAGTTACCGCCGTGGGTGTTCTCTAGTAGTTATCGGATCCACTCCCTATCGTGCTTCTTGTTCTAATAGGAGTAGAACTCTTTCTGCCGTACCAAAACGAGCCAAAACGCTACCGTGATCGCTGCTCCCTGCCGTGCGCTAAAGCCTCGCATAGGCACGCGCCTAACCGCGGAACAGAATCACCGAAAACGCTACCGCACGCGTTGTTTCTGCCGTGCGATCAACCCTGCTGCTATGAGCGTCTGCGCGCACAGTTTTTGCGCGTTTTTGCTGCCGCCATGGCACAAACCAGCATTTTCTCTGCCATGAGTCTGTAGGTACTTTCTAGTGTGTTTTCTATTAGGTTTTCTTTTTTACTTTTTCTTTAGTCTTCCAGTCTGATCCTTGTGAACCTTAGACACTGCCTATCTACAGTAATAAACAAGGTATCTTGCCAACAAGATTAGCTACTTTCTTGCTTATTACAGGCTGATCTCTTTCATATACATGTGTGTCACATTGATCATAGCTTTGTTATTTTTGCTCCTTACTGTTTTCGGCGAGTCAAAAAGTAAAAAAAAATAGAGAAAACAGAAAATAGAAAAAGAGAAAAACAGAATTGAAAAAAGCAAAAGAGTCCTTGAGATACATCGCTTTATATTATCGTGGAGTTGTTTCCATCATTGCTATATTGACACTACTTCATTGAGCAATCTTGTGCCTGTTTTCTCATTGAGCTTGGTTAGTGTCTTTCTAGAGCATTGCAATATTTCCATCCATATAATTGCATTGCCACATTTGTCTCCATTTTGGTGTGTGTTTCCTAGGTGTAATTTTTATATCATCACAAACAACAAATAGGACTTGTTCATTGGTGTTGTTAGGTATCCATACCAAGCCCTACTATATATCTTGTTTTGCCTTGTGAGAGCTAAAATCCCTAGGTATTCTCTTGTTCACACCAAGACATAGTAGTGATGTTTTGCTTGTGGTAAGTTTTTGATATTCACTTTGGAACAGTAAGGTACACCATTATTTGTTGTTTCTGAGTGAGTTGTGAGAGAGCACCACATCCCACATTATTTTATTTCACTAACACATTAATCCATGGAGTCTGCTGCTAGTGATAATGTGCAGGTTGATAAAATTGCTGGGAAGGCTGCTGAGGCATCTACTAAGAAGAATGTTGATGATTTGCTCACATGGGGAGAATTTACGAAATTCACAGATGTGGTGGCAAACAGAATTGAACAAAGAATTGATGCTTATGATAGTACATTGAGGAAAGATTCACAAGAGATGGATCTGGAAATTGCACAAGCTGCTACTCAAGATTTTGTTGAGGTTATGCAAGAGTCTATCACTAATTTGACTAGGCAGATTGCCCATTTGTCTACTCAATTACAACAAAGGGATCCTCAAGTACATGATGATGAGGATTGGGAACCTGGCCGAGGTCATGCTAATCATGGCCATGGAATTTTTGCTGCAAGGAGGGTACTAGCTCATGAAAATAATAGAGAAGATGATGGTTTGAGCAAGCCAAAATTTTCTACTCCTCCTTTCACCTTTGATCATGATGATGTAGAAGAATATTTGATGTGGGAGCTGAAAATTGAGAAGCTATGGAGATTGCATGACTATAGTGAAGATAGAAAAATTAAATTGGCCTCTTCTGGGTTTGATGGCTATGCTCTTTTGTGGTGGGACAATATTACACAATTTAGGGCATAAAATAAAGAACTAGAAATTATTACTTGGGCTACTATGAAGCAATTCATGAGGGACAAATTTGTGCCTACAAATTATATTAGAACATTGTATGATAAATAGCAGCAATTGAAGCAAGGCACATTGTCAAGGGATGCATATTATAGAGAGATGGAGTTGATACTTCAGAGGGCTCGAGTTAGAGAGCAACCAGAACATACTATGCAATGTTTTCTCTCAGGTTTGCAATTTAAAATTAGAAGCATTGTGAGGCACCTCCAATATAGTGATATGAACGAATTATTACATCATGCAAGAGAGTCAGAATCACAATTGGCTAAGGAGGCAAGGTTGAGTGCTAGGAGGGCTTTTACACCACGAAATTTTGGGTTTTCTTCATCTACACCACAACCAGCCCCAACTCGTGGTGTTCCTTCTTCCAAACCCGAGAGCACACCTTCTACTTCAAGGAGGTAAGGGCAACCAACAGCTATTTCTAGTGGATCCATAGTGTCTACAGCAAGAATTAGAGATATGAGCTGCCATACATGTGGAGGAAAAGGCCACTTTAAGAGAGAATGTCCCAATAAGAAAATTATGCTTGTTAATGAGGACAATGAATATGAAACAGGTGATGATGCTGATCCTAATGAGGAGGATGATTGTGATGAGCAAGGAGGTCCACTTGATGCTTATGCCACACATTACCCCACTATTGTTCGCACAGAAAATGATGATGCCTTGAGTGTTGTCCCTTCTCCTGAAAATCAGAGGTTTAATCTTTTTCAAACCAAAGCAATTGTCGGCCCTCAAATGGCTTCCAAGGTTATTATTTGTCGAGACATCGTAGTAGTTTTCATAGACTGGGGTGCCATGAGACTACGGTAGAGACGTGGGGTAACGGGATAGCGTAGTAACACAGAACGCGGGATTTACCCAGGTTCGGTACGTCGCGACAGTACGGCGTACCTACTCCTGCACTTCTCACTATGTGGGACTAAATCCCGTATAATAAGGTTACAATGTAAAGGAATAGATCCAGCTACTCGTCGAGGATGAACTTCCCGGCGAGTTGCGCAAGGCTTAAGCTAGAACCTAGAACCTTGGAACTAAAGGAACTTATCAAATCTATCTCCCGTCCGGCTTTATATAATAGCCGGATTAGGGCTTACAGAACCAGAAACCTAGAAGACTACGTTTAACTTGTAACTTGGAAAGTAAGGAATCCGTCTTCTCCTCCAAGCCAGATCACGCGGGCCGTGATCCGGGTTCTTCTAGAATCCGGCTTCTGCGCGTCGGACTACTGGGCCGCCCAATGGACCTAAGCCCATTACCATGTAGGCCACCCTGGTAGTCCGGCTCTTTGTCTACCATCTTCTATACCCCTATTTTGTATATATCCGACAGTAGCCCCCAGGAAGGATCAAAACTCTGAAACTCCGCCTTTCGTCAAATACATTTTGTCCGGGAAACTTGATTCAGCAGTCTTGATTCTTTCTTCTTTCCTTTTGAAGGAGATGGTAACATAAAACTCGGAACTATGAAAATCCGGCTTTTCTTCTCGCGATCCTTCGCGGAAAAGGAACACGTGACATCAGCGCTTTAATCATGCTGACGCAAGCGCCGCTTGGTTTCACGCGGGAAACCCTGCAACGTATCTCTGACAGATTCTCACGAGAAACGAGGAGATAGCCATCATTCCTCTGTCGTTCCGTTTCCCGGATTTTCCGGCGAGCGACACGCGTCGAACATCCAACGGTCAAAAGAGCCGTTGGCGCGTATCTAGAGGTTTTTAGGCTATAAATAGCCGTCCTCGTCGTCTCCGAAAATCTTTCCTCACTCCCTCTACCCACGCCATTGACGCAAACGCGAGCACGAGAGCTTAGAACGAATCCTTGCCCCGACGAGCCCTTTGCACGCCGGAGCGCTCCGTCACCACCGAAAACGATGGCCTCTCCGTCGTCCTCACCGGCCCGCGCCTCCATCGACGAGCTTTTGGGCGACCTGGATCCACAGCTGGGGTCGCCCAAGCATGCCGGCGGCGGGCCGGAAAAAACCACGGCATCCGCGGCGGGCGGAGGAAACGCTTCCGCCGCCGCGGACGTAGCGGGCCCAAGCACCACAACATCCCCGCCGTTCGCACCAGAGACGGCGGAGGAGAAAATCGAGCTGCTCGGCGAAAAGCTTGCCGCCGCGAAGGCCGCCGCCACCGCCGCCGGAGCGGAAGAGGAGGAGGAAACTGCAGGCAACTGGAGTGCCTGCAGTATTCCCCCGGCTATCCTTCCCAACCTGGAGAAGGAGGGTTTGGTGCTAAAAAAGAAATGGCGGCTCCCGGAGGAGGAGACTGAACCCATGCCACAAGAGGGCGAAAGGGTGCTCCTCGCCTCCCACCTTCTACGAGGTATGGGATTGCCACCTTCATCCTTCTTCCTCCAGGTTCTGTCACACTACAACATCCAACCACATAACCTTCCTCCCAACTCTATTCTGTACATGGCCGGCTTCTAGGCCTTGTTCGAAGGTTACCTAGGAATAGAGCCTAGGTTAGATTTTTGGTTGTATTGCTTTGGGGTGAAGCGTAACTCTTCGGAGGGCGCGCTCCCAAATTGCGGAACCATTTCCTTTACTCTTCGGAGATTCCGAGAGGATTGGTTCCCCAAAATCAAAACCTCAGAATCCGTCAAATTTTGGACGGGTTCTTTTTTCTATCACCCCGACGTGCCTTTTCCTAAAAAGGCCGTCGGGGTTCCACCTTTTGTGAACTCCGCCGCTGTCCCCCAGGATAACTGGGTGACAGAGGCCGTCCAGGTTCTGCCTCCAGATCTACTAAGGATCAAGAGGCGCATCGCCAAGCTCACTTCCTCCAAACCTCCTTTGACCGGTATGGACACGGTCTTTTGCTGGCTGGATAGGCGAATTCAGCCGTTAGCAAACCACGGAGGCCGTCTCCTGTGCGAATACACAGGAGCCAAGGATCCAATGCGGACAACCGACAAGGATTGGCCCGCAAAGGAGCTTAGGCGGCGCATCAATCAGTTGGTCGCTTCGCGCGATCAATACACGGAGAGCCGGCCCATGTACACGGCCGACAACCCCGCTCCTAAGGTAATTTTTCCGTTATTTGGGTATAATCTTACTTCCTGGATAATCTACCTTTCGAATCTGATTGGTTTTTTCCAACAGCTTGTGGATCTTCCAGACTCGGAGTTAGCCTCCGAGGCCGAGCTGGATGCGCTGCGCACCGCCGCTACTGGTGGGCGCAAACGCAAGAAGATAATTTCTTCGGATGAAATTATCGACCTTGACGGAATCCCCGTCGCCACGTCCAGGTTATTTTCTTCTGGGTTTTTTCTTTTATGGGATCTTTTTCGTCCATCTTCGGTGTTTTAACCTTTTCCGGGTTTTTGGTTTTTAGCTTACCCCCCTCCACCTTGAAGCCGAGAAAGTTGAAGAAACTCAGAGCTTCTTCTAACCGAGGCAGCCAACCATCTCCCGCCGTCGCCCCGGACACACCGCAGACAATGGCGGAAGAACCTACTGCCACCACCACCACCAAGCCCCCAGAGCCCAGCCAGCCCGTTGTGTCCGAGTCGGACACGAGGGAAAGGGCGGCTCCAGAGGTGGGGAAATCTTCTCGGACTTTCGACGAGGAAATCCCCACCTTTGACAAGGATTTCAAAGCTATAAATGATGGCTTGAGCGCGGCCGAAAATCACTTCGCGGAATACGCGAAGGAATTCCGAGAAAACTTAGCAGGTTTGCAACGCATGAGCCAGGTATGTAACTCTAGCCCCCAAGCATTAAACAAAAATGCATGCTTTTTTGCTTTGATGTTTTTTATTAACCATACTTTTCCTTGCTGTTTTTCAGCAAACCTCCGAGGCCATAAACCTTGAAGTTTTCAGGAAGCTCACTATCAAGAATAAAGAAGTTCGAAGTCTTCTTTCTATTCTTGAGGAGAGAGAGGCGGAGCTGGAATCGTCTCAGCTTGCTTTGACGGAAACGAAAGGTAAGCTTTTTCGTTTTGAAATTTCCGATTTAAGACTTTGTCTAAGTTTTTTCCCGAGGAAATTGATCAACTCGGATTTTCCCTTGCTTTTCAGCTGCTTTAGCTGAAGCTAAACAAGCAGCGGAAGATTCCGGCAACGCCGAGATTCTCCGCAATGAGAACATTGAGCTTCACAAGAATCTTGTGAAGGCTCAGCAAGACCTGGAAGCCAGCAATCTGGCCCTTGGAGTGGCTAACTCCAAGGCTTCCGAACAGGCGGAGAAAGACAAATCCACCATTCAGGATTTGACTGAAGCTCTGAACCTTCGCCTGGAGGAAGTTTCCGAGATCGATAAACTTATCGGTAAGTTTCTTACCCTTGTCCTCATCTTTCCATGTTTTGTTTTCTCTGTTTGTCTCCCTAACCCTTTTGTATGTTTTATTGGATCGACCAGGAGACACCCCAGATGGCACTCGGGCTGCAGGCATCCGAGCTTTCGGGGAGACATGGAACTTGGTGAAGGCTGCTGCAACGCAGCTAGTAGACCAGTTTCTTCCCGAAAAATCTGGGGAATGCTCGGAGGTTGAAAAACTTCCGGGTATCATCATGGAGGTGGCGGAGTCCAAGGAGTCTATTCTCCGCTCCGCTGCACGGGGTGGTGCGCGCATGGCCTTAGGCCTTATGCGCATGCACTACCCTAGTGCCAAATCCTGGCGTGTGGCCACCGGTGTCCCTCAGGGATACACGGATGCGCAACGATCCACCATCTTTGGTGAAGTTAAGGGCCACGCCACCCAGATTGCCGCCATGGTAAATGTCGCCGTCACCTATCCGGAAGAAGAAGCTCCTCCAATCCCCGATGAAGAAAGCAGCGAGGAGGAGTCGGAATCTTGAAGGGTTACCTGGAACCTGGATAGAAAATTTAGACAATAGGAGCATTACTGTTCTCTCATTTGTAATCCAAAATGTAATGCTTCTTATGTATTAATGAAAATTCCGCCTTTTGCAGTTTAAACTATGAAATTACTTTGCAAGTTGTTTGAATTTTACCACTCCTTTATCTTCTAAGTTATCTGGTGTGTATGCTTTAACTGTCCTTAGTGTTTGAAATGGCTCAAATAGCATTATGAATCGTTATGCCGAGTAACTGGGGACGAACCAAGCAGTTTTGAAACTCGAAAACATGAATCATGCTAAAGGCATTTTTACTAACTAGTTCCAGTAACCCAGCATACGCACGATCAGATAAAGACTTAGAGAAACAAGGAAAGTTTTAAGTGAAACTTGGGCACGCAGGCAATTCAAGTTTCCTTTAGCCGTTAAAAGGCTGAAAAATCATTCAGTTATGAACGCCGAGTACGCGAGCACAATTCGGGTTAACATTGAGAAATTTGTAAGATCATTGGGAAATAGATGAGGCGGAAACACTTTGCACTTATAAGAAAAATAGATGACAGCATTCCGACAACTTTATTTCATGATCTCAAAAGATGTTTACATAGATTTGAACTAAGTACAGAAGGGGACATAACTTGCTAGGTGTTCCCAGGCTTCCGCAATCCACTTGACCTTGTCGAAACTTTTCAGCAGCTTGAAGCGTGGTAGGTTTTTAGCCCCCAGCCAACTAAGAAATCTTTTTATGGCTGTGGCGGAACCCGGCAGTTCTGGGACATCTTTTTCATGCGTAAGTTCTGAGATGTTCGAGACTGCCTTGATCTTTTCCGGGTTAACTTCTATTCCTCTGCGAGAAACGATGAAACCCCGAAGTTTTCCTGAGGAAACCCCGAATACGCACTTAGATGGATTCAACTTCATCTTGTAAGTGCGCAAGTTTTCGAAAGTTTCTCGCAAATCCTCAAGGAGTGTATCTTTTTCCTTGGTTACGACAGCAATATCGTCCACGTAAACATGGACGTTTTTTCCAATCTGACTATGCAAACAACGTTGCATGCAACGCTGGTAAGTTGCACCTGCGTTCTTCAGGCCAAAAGGCATGGTTACGTAGTAATACGTCCCGTACGGGGTTATAAAAGAAGTCTTGATTTGATCTTCCTTTTTCATGCGTATTTGGTGGTACCCGGAGTATGCATCCAAAAAGCATAAAAGCTCAGAGCCTGCAGTGGCGTCTATTATTTGATCGATTCGCGGTAGCGCAAACCTATCTTTCGGACATAACTTGTTCAATCCTGTGTAATCTATACACATTCTGAGTGCAGTTGTGTCTTTCTTCGGTACTAATACCGGATTTGCGGACCAGTCAGTATGGATTACCTCCTTGATGAAATCCGCTGCTAAAAGCCGGATAATTTCCTTGCCAATAGCCTTCCGTCTTCTTCCGTCAAATCGACGGAGACCTTGTTTGACGGGTTTTGATCCGGGAATAACCTTGAGTTGGTGCTCAGCAAGTTCCCTGGGTACGCCTGGCATGTCAGCTGGACACCAGGCAAAAATGTCCCAGTTCTCACGGAGGAACTTGATGAGCTCGCCTTCCTATTTGTCGGTCATCCCAGTCCCTACAACGACGAATTTTGTCGGATCTTTGGGATCTAGGATTACCTGTCTTGTATTCTCGGATGCCTTGAAGCTATCTGTTGGCTTCCGAGTTTCTTTTCCTGCCGGCATTTCATTCGGCGATACCTCCTTTGCTAACTCCTTCAGTTCTTCCTGAGCTATAACTCTTTGAGCGCAAAGGGCGTTTTGCTTCTCCAACTCGTTTGCCAGCTTGAAATCACCGGCAATGGTGATTACTCCTCCTTTGGGTCCTGGCATCTTCAGCTTGTTGTAGATGTAGCAAGATCTTGCCATAAACTTGGCGAAAGCCGGACGTCCGAGTATTGCGTGATACACGCTCTCGAACGGCACAACTTCGAAGGATACTTTTTCCTGCCGGAAGTGATCTTTATCTCCGAAGGTTACATCTAGGGAAATTTCTCCTAGGGATCGTGCTTGCCTGCCAGGAACGATGCCATGGAAGCGTATATTGCTGTAATTGAGCTGGGACTCGGATATCTTCAAGTGCTTCAGTGTATCCAGGTACATTATATTGATGCTGGATCCTCCGTCCATCAGCACTCTTCTTAGCCTAGTGTTTTGAACAATAGGGCTTACAACAAGAGCTTGTGTGCCGGGTTCAGGGATATTTCCGGGATGATCAGACTGATCCCAGATTATCGGTGTGTTGGAGTACTTCAAGAATTTTGGGGTTGCAGGAACAACCGCGTTTATTTCTCGAAGTGTCCTTTTGGCCACCTTTGCTGACGGGGTTGCTAGGAAAGTTAGCATTGCTTCTCCGTCAACTCTCGGAAATTTAGGTTCGCCTTTTCGCTGTTGTTCCTGGATTTTATCATCAGTGTCCGATTCACTATCTTCTTTTTCAGCTTCTGGCTTTTGTTTGGTAGGTTTCCTCTTGGAACCCTTCCCTTTATTTCCGGATCCTGCATTGCCTTTCATATGCTTGTTTAACCGGCACTGCGCGTTTGTGTGGGTTGGTTTCCCAAACTGAGAGTGGTGGACGCAGGGTTCCGACTTAATTCTCTCCCATTCTTCAGGAGTGTAATTGATGGGATCCGGACTGCGGCCTTTCCACTTGTTCCCTTTTTCTCCTCCAAAGGCTAAGTTAACCTCCTTGGGCTTTGTTGTTGACTCCGGGATTCCTTTTTTATCAGAACGAGGTGTTTTCTTGGCCAGTATCAGTGACTCAATATTGCCTCCTCTTGCTCTGATATCGTCTTCGGCTGCAGCATGCTCATTAGCGGTTGTAAGCATAGATCCGAGATCTTTGTGCTTTTTAGAACCAACCATGAACGGTACAAGTCCGGGTTTTAGGCCATTGACGAAAGCATGCATTGCTTGTACGTCAGTTACTCCAGAGCAACTATTCTTCATTGCAGTCCATCTGGAGATGAAATCCACGTATGGTTCGTCTTCAAATTGGGTGCAACGGTTCAGCTGGTTGATACTATTTGGGCGTTTGTATGTTCCTCGAAAATGCTGAGTAAATACTCTCGCCATATCATCCCAACTGTCTACAGTTCTTGATGGTAAACCATTAATCCAATCTCTGGCTCCGTCTAGCAACATTAGGGGAAGAAACTTGACAGCTTCCAGGTCTGTCCCGTTGTTGATCTGGACGGCTGTGTAATAATCTGAAAGCCAGGTATCCGGGTTTGTACTGCCGGTATATTTTTGGTAGGTTGGACCAACTTTGGCGAAGCCAGAATGCAGGGTTATCCTTCGGATCCTGTCTGTAAAACACTTAGGACCAAAGTATAGATCATCCTTTTCTGCTCTATCAATATGTGCAGAATATCTCCCGGCTGAATGGACAGAAGGGGATCTGCTCCTTTCTTTTCCATTGTTACGCGGACGCGTTTTTCCGAGGTTATCTCTATCTCTTCCGTTGTCACGCCCTCTGGGATTAGGTGGAGTCCTGCTCCTGTACCTTTCCTTATCTTTGGGCGGTGTCCGAGATCTTTCACGCCTGTGAGGTGTATCGTATCTTCCAGTTTTTTCAGCTGGGTTTCTCGGAGGTGGCATTATTTTGCCGTCATTCCGGTGTTTGTCTTCCCGATCGTGTGGTTTGTATCCGTCTTTCGGGAGATGAGGTCCGGTTCTAGACGCTGCGTCCCGGTTGTCGGGGTTTTTCTTGTCTTTTCTCGGATCCTCTTTTTTATCCGAATCTCCGGGTTCTTCCGGTCCAGGTGCTCCAGCAGCGCAAGTAACAGTTTTGCAGAGGGCAGAGTTATCATGCAGCCTCCCGGATCGCTCTTGTCCTCGCTGTTGCTGCTGTAATGCTTTTCCTAGGAAAGCATACACCCCTTGGAGTTTTTCCCCGTTGGAGTACAGATCATTGTTCAGGATGGCGAACGCTGCTTCCGCGTTTTCAGCTGCGGTTTTGTATATTGGTTCGCCCTTGGCATCTTTGCCGTTTAACTGCTTTTGCCAAGATGGGTTATAGAACCTTTCTTTCGGCGGCAGTTCTTCCGGTTTTGCAATTCCGGGTAACCTCGTAGGTTTTAGGGCAGATCTATGCTTTCTCTCGTACTCCTCAATTTCTTCCTTCATGATTTTGATGTCATTATGGGTTTGTTGGAGATGTTGCCGAGATCTAAGCAGTTGTTGCTGTTGCCGTTGGAAAGCTTGTCTCCTGGCTTCCAGCATCTCAGGGGGTTCATTGGGTCCCACTGGAGTTTGTAATAGTTCTTGCTCTTCCAGTTCTGTCATTGGCGGAGCGGTGATTTCCTTAGATTTCTTTTCCGTAGGCTTTGTGCCACTAATATCTCCGACTTCCAGGTTTTCATCAGCGAGATCAGCTGACTTTTTCTTCCGGAGTTTGTACTGGAGTTTTTTAGAAGCACGGTGCTTTTTCTTGGAAGAAGGAGGTTTTTTGACAGGTTAATCTTCTGTCATCTCCTTGACATTAGGAAATATCGGAGAAGTTTCTCCGTCTTCCCTCTCCTCTGCTGGCGGAGGGGTTTTAGGGCTTTCCTGGCTATCGGCACCCGTTGTATCAGCTGGTTTTGCCATTAGCACTTCATGGAATCCCTCTTGAAAGGACTTAACTTTTCTTACGAAGGCATCATCATCTTCGTCTTCGGATTCGAAGTTATCCGATCCGGTTTCCGACTCCAATCTCGCCTCAATGGCGGCAAGCACGGACTCTGTTTCCGAGTTCATCGTCTGGTTGACGGATGTCGGATCTTCCGTGTCTGTGACGGGTATTGGTTCTTCCGTCTCTGTGACGGGTGTATCGTTGTCTGCCTCTTGCACGGGATTTCCGTCATCCGTGTTTTCGGCGATCTCGGATTGCACCATGCCGATAAAGTGCGTATCACTATTTTGTCGGCGATCTGAGCAAAATCCGGCATCATAGTCGTCTTCGACTGGGTATAGGGCGGGTGGGAGATAATTGCTTTCACCGCAAAACCCCATTGCTTCCGCGGTTAATCCGATAAAGATATTAGCAGATCCAATCGGTAAAACGCAGGCACTTACCAGATGGTTTTGCGCCGGTATGTAGGATCCGTTGTCGAGGAAGCGCCCGACGTCGTCGTCGAATTCCAAGCTTCCGACAGTGATCGATCTTCCGATTCCGCCTAAAATCCCAGATCGGAACTTCACGCCTGACGTCGTTAGCCCCACGGTGGGCGCCAACTGTCGAGACATCGTAGTAGTTTTCATAGACTGGGGTGCCATGAGACTACGGTAGAGACGTGGGGTAACGGGATAGCGTAGTAACACAGAACGCGGGATTTACCCAGGTTCGGTACGTCGCGACAGTACGGCGTACCTACTCCTGCACTTCTCACTATGTGGGACTAAAGCCCGTATAATAAGGTTACAATGTAAAGGAATAGATCCAGCTACTCGTCGAGGATGAACTTCCCGGCGAGTTGCGCAAGGCTTAAGCTAGAACCTAGAACCTTGGAACTAAAGGAACTTATCAAATCTATCTCCCGTCCGGCTTTATATAATAGCCGGATTAGGGCTTACAGAACCAGAAACCTAGAAGACTACGTTTAACTTGTAACTTGGAAAGTAAGGAATCCGTCTTCTCCTCCAAGCCAGATCACGCGGGCCGTGATCCGGGTTCTTCTAGAATCCGGCTTCTGCGCGTCGGACTACTGGGCCGCCCAATGGACCTAAGCCCATTACCATGTAGGCCACCCTGGTAGTCCGGCTCTTTGTCTACCATCTTCTATACCCCTATTTGGTATATATCCGACATTATTGATAGAGGGAGTTGCATAAATATAGCTAGTAAAGAGCTATGTGCAAAGCTGGAATTGAAGTATATTCCACACCCTCATCCTTATTACATATAGTGGCTGAGTGATAAAGGAGAGATGAAGGTGAGCTACATGGTGACAGTGGAGTTCTAAGTTGGGCCATATTCTGATACTATTGAGTGTGATGATGTGCCCATGTCTGTTTGTCACATGTTGCTTGGAAGACCATGACAGTTTGACAGGAATGTTACACATAATGGGAGATCTAATACATACCAGTTGAATTGGCATGGGAAGGACATTATTTTGAGACCTATGACACCATAGAAAATTGTAAATGAGTGTCGTCAAAAAACTGAAGTGAATTTAGAGAAGGAGAGTGAGAGAGTGGAAAAACAAGAGAGTACTCCTTCTATGAGTGATAGTAGTAAAACCAAGCTAAGTGGTAAAAACAAATGTGAGGGAGTGAGCCTATTATGTATGTTAGCCACCAAAGAGGACTTGGGAGAATTTAGTGAGGATCCTAGTTTGCTTCCTATAGTGCTTATGCACAAGGGAGAAATTTTGGTTTCTAACGACATGACCCCTATTCCTATTGGTGTTTCTAATGTATTAAAGGAGTTTGATCATGTGTTTCCAGAGGAGGTACCAGCAGGGCTGCCACCATTGCGTGGCATTGAGCATCAAATTGATTTTATTCCTAGAGCTACATTAGCAAACCGAGCCCCTTACAGGACCAATCCCCAAGAGAAGAAAGAAATTCAGAAACAAGTACATGAGCTTCTTGATAAAGGGTATATTCGAATTAGCTTATCTCCATGTGTTGTTCCTGTTATTCTAGTTGCTAAGAAAGATGGTACTTGGCGCATGTGTGTAGATTGTAGAGCTATTAACAACATCACTATTCTTTATCGTCATCCTATACCTCGTTTGGAGGACATGTTAGATGAATTAAGTGGTGCTGCTATTTTCTCTAAAATTTATTTGCACAGTGGTTATCATCAAATTAGTATGAAAGAGGGGGATGAATGGAAAACAACCTTTAAAACAAAATTTGGTTTATATGAATGGTTAGTGATGCCTTTTGGTTTAACTAATGCACCTAGTACTTTTATGAGACTTATGAACCATGTTTTGAGAGAATTTATTGGCAAGTTTGCGGTTGTGTATTTTGATGACATATTAATTTACAGCTGCAATGATTATGAACATATGGATCATATTAGACAAGTTTTGCATGTGTTACGTGAAAACAAACTTTATGGTAATCTTGCTAAGTGCACATTTTGCAAAGATAAGGTCATATTTCTGGGATATGTTGTTTCTAAGAATGGAATTGAAGTGATGAATCTAAACTTGAAGCTATTAAAAATTGGCCTATTCCTATAAATGTTAGTCGAGTGAGAAGTTTTAATGGATTGGCTGGTTTCTATAGAAGATTTGTCAAGGATTTTAGTGCACTTGCTGCACCTTTAAATGATCTAACTAAAAAGGGTGTTGATTTCGAATGGGGGGTTGAACAAGATATTGCATTTGATGAAATTAAAAACAAGTTGATTTCGTCCCCATTTCTTAGTCTTCCTAATTTTAATAAACAATTCGAAATAGAATGTGATGCAAGTGGTACTGGTATTGATGGAGTGCTTATGCAAGAAAACAAACATGTAGCTTATTTTTCTGAGAAATTGCATGGTGCTCAATTGAACTATTTTGTGTATGATAAAGAGTTGTATGCACTTGTTAGGGTTCTTGAAGTATGGAAACATTACTTGTGGCCTAAAGAATTTATAATACACTCTGATCATGAAGCTTTGAAATTTTTAAAGAGCCAATATAGCTTTAATAAACGTCATGCTAAGTGGGTTGAATTTATTGAATTCTTCCCATATATCATTAAATACAAGAAAGGCCAAGATAATGTTGTTGCTGATGCTCTTTCTAGGAAAAGTATGCTTTTAACTCAATTGGATGTGAAAATTCCTGGTTTGGAGAGTGTGAAAGATTTGTATGCTCAAGATGTTGATTTTAAACATGCATATGCAAATTGTACTAATGTGAAAGCATGGAATAAATTTCATTTGCATGATGGATATTTGTTTAGAGCTAACAAATTATGTGTACCTGAGTCGTCCTTGTGTTTGTTATTGTTGCAGGAATCACACAGTGGTGGATTGATGATACACTTTGGGAGAGAGAAGACATTGCTCATGTTGGTTGACCACTTTTATTGGCCACCCATGAGAAGAGATGTGGAGAGGTTTGTGAGACGTTGCATCACTTGCAACAAGGCTAAGTCTAAACTGAAACCTCATGGTTTATATACTCATCTTCCTGCACCTACTACACCTTGGGAAGACATTAGTATGGATTTTGTGTTAGGATTGCCAAGGACTACGTTATACCTAAAACCCTAAAACCTCTCATTGATTGCTTGAAGCATTCATCTGGAAGTAATACATAGCAAGTTTTGCGTGCTATCTGCTATTCCACTGGGAATTAGTTGATACAGGACAACTAACAGTTGATGGCTACTCGTGCAAGTGTGTGGATTTGCGAATATCCAAGGGATTGGTTGCTGCTGCAATTGGCATCAGGAATTAACCGGAGAGTTCGTGGAGAGACACAAGTTATCAATCATCTATCATTGTGTGGGTTCATCGGGAAGATCGGGTATCCCCTTATCATCTTGGTATCAGATTACTGTGTTTACTCGGTGAGCTGTTTCTATCCCATTAGATTTGAGTGTTTTTATTCTTCCTATCCAGAAAAAGCCTAAAAAAATAGGTCTAGTTTGTGCCATAGCCTTAGATCATCATCGTGTCGTCGAGTTTTAGTTGTTGTTTGTGTTTGGTTTTTGTGTTTCTTTTCTCCTTTTGGGTCGGTTTAGTTTGGTCTAGGGTTGGGGATCTGGTGTTCGTCGTGTTTTGTTTTTGAGTACACCAAAAATCCCACAAAAAGTCAAATCCAAGTGGTGTGTTTCCTTGTCCAGTTCGAGTTGTAGAGAAAATTTTCTTCCGCGGTACAAGAACTACCCAGTTCTCTGCCGCGGGTTCCTACTCCCTCTCGGATTCCTATACCACGCAAGCTATTTCCTGCCACACGCGTTTCCACTCCAAGTTGATCTCGAGTTTCTGCCGTGGGTGTTCTCTAGTAGCCATCGGATCCACTCCCTGCCGTGCTCCTTGTTCTAATCGGAGTAGAACTCCTGCCGCGGTACCAAAACGAGTCGAAACGCTGTCGTGATCGTTGCTCCCTGCCGTGCGCTGATACGTCATAAACGTATCCTTAATTTCTGATGTTCCATGTTGTTTTCTTATTGTTTGCCACATGTTTGCTATACACTTTATACCCTTTTTATCAATTTTCTGGACTAACCTATTGACAAGTTGCCACAGAGCCAGTTCCCTATTTTCTGCTATTTTTAGTTTCAGAAAAGTTGTTCTGGAAATATTCCCTGAATTGGAAAATTCGAAGCCCGGAAGTCTTAGAATTCCTGAAGGTTCCACGGAGTCCCGAAGAGACCCAGAGGGGGTCCTCAGGGGGCCCACACCATAGGGCGGCCCCCCCTCTTGGCCGCGTCGAGGGATTGTGTGGGGCCCCCAGGCCTCCACCGCCTCTGCCCTTTCGCCTATTTAATCCCCGAGACATAAACCCTAGGAGGATCCCACTTTTTCCCGAGAAACACCCGAGGCCGCCGTCACCGTCATCCCGAGATTGGGAGGGTTCTGGAGCTCTCCCCGGCACCCTGCCGGAGGGGAAAATCATCACCGGAGGGGTCTACACCACCATGCCCTCCTCCGAAGTGATGCGTGAGTAGTTCATCCCTGGACTACGGGTCCATAGCAGTAGCTAGATGGTTGTTCTCTACACTTTATACCTCATGTTTAGATCTTGTCAGCTGCCTATCATGATCAAGATCATCTTTATGCAATGCTACATGTTGTGTTTGCTGGGATCTGATGAATGTTGAATGCTATGTCTTCTGATTATCAACCTATCATGTTATCTTCATGCATATTTTATTTATGATCTTGCATGCTCTCCGTTATTAGTACATTCTCTGTCCAAGTAGATGCTAGTAACTCCAAGAGGGAGTATTGATGCTCGATAGTGGGATCATGCCTCTGTTTCATCTCTTCTCGAGTGACAGAAACGTGATAGATGGAGGATGTGTTGTTGCCATTATGGAGAAAACAACAATGCTTTGTCTAAGGATGATGTTATTGTTTACATTACACACTTTGCTTACTGCGATTATCTGTTGCTTGCAACTTAATACCCAATGTTTGTTCGGAGGGTGGATTTTTAGTCATAGATGTAGTTGGATAACGGTTTATGTATTTTATTGTAATGCCCGCGTGAATCACATAATGATCTTTATGTCTTGCATATGCAATACGGTGCAGCCTTCATTTCTGTCAATTTCCCAGCTATAATTTATTCACCACACATGTTATTTATCTTTCACGGAGAGACACCACTAGTGAACTGTGGACCCCGGTCCTTTTTCCTCATACTGATAATACACCTACTGCTTTCATACTGCTCTCATACTGTTCCTACTGTTTTCCACACTATACGTTTAACCTCTTTGTTTTCAGCAAAACCGGTGAGATTGACAACCTCACTGCTTCGTTGGGGCAAAGTGAATTGATTGTTATGTGTAGGTTCCACGTTGCTGCTGAACCCGTAGTGCGCCCTGCCATCTCAGCTACTTCAACCTTATGAAGTTACTCCTTCCTCCTACTGGTCGATTCAACCTTGGTTTCTTTCTGAGGGAAACTTGCTGCTCCACTCTTCATACCTTCCTCTTGGGGTCTCCCAACGAACGTGTGTTCACACGCATTATGCAACTTTTCTGGCGCCGTTGCCGGGGAGGAAGAGAATTTCTTTAAGGGGAGTATCTCACTTAAAATCTCTTTACTTTGCTTTTCTTTTGCTTAGTTCATTTTATTTGGTCTTGTTTTCTTCTATTTATAAAAAACACACAAAAAGTTAGTTCTTATTCTAGTTGTAGTTTTATTCCTGTTTTTAGTCTTTCTAAAATGAATGTTCGTGAGGTTGAAGTTCCTTCCTTTAAGCAACAAGGGGGGAGTTTGAAAGATGCTTGGTATAGGATAAGTGATGCTCATCATAGATGCACTAAGAAATACTCCACATTAATCCTTCTTAGGAATTTTTATGTTGGTATTACTAGCTGGTATATGTATGTTCTAGACACTCTTACAGGCGGTAATTTTCTGGAAACACCTGCTTTGGAAGCACGTAATTTAATTGAAATTTTAGTTGGAACCCCACCTACTAAGGTTGTTAAAACTGAGATCACTTTAGATGATGTTATTGAAAAGCTAAACTCCTATGGATAAAAATTTGCCAAATTTCCTTGATAATGCTAGCAAAGTTAATGAATCAATAGTAAGTATCAACAAGAAAATCACTGTCTTAGAAGCTAGCAATATCCATGATAGTCAAAATATGAGGATTGGTAAATTAGACGAGGCTATGGAAACTTTAAGCTCAACCTTTTCTACTCTTACGTTTAAAAGAGAAAAACCTTCTGTGGGGAAAGATAAAAAAATTATGTATGTCCCCAAGGCACCTAAACCAAAATCCCCTAATGTGCTTAAATTTAATAAAACTTTTAGTGAAACTAAAAGTGAATTGAATGTGGAATCCTCTTTAGGGGTGTCTAAGATAACCATTGCTACAATTGGAGTTTTGGAGGAAATTATTTATTTGGATGCTTCTTCACTAGAAAACACTTGATTCCACTTTTCTGGGCCTAGCTAAAAGGCGTTGAAGAAAAGCACTTCTTGTGAGATAACCCATAGTTTTATTTTTGTTTTGTTTTTCTCTGTTTTCTTTGAGTCAAGGGGTTGTATAATTCTGTAGCAACTCCTTTGTATATTTCTTTTCATGTTTTAGTAGTGCCAAGTAAGGTTTCTGACGAGAGTTGGAGTTGGTTTTCGGATTTCTGCGCAGGAAACAGATTTCTGCTGTCCACCATAAAACATCGTATAAAATCCTGGAAGATCAGAATGATCTGAAATTATTTTATGCTAATTCCGCAACTTTTTTGTTCTTTAAGTGTTTTGATCTGAGCAACGTAAGTGCCTCAAAAAAATTCGTCTTTACAGACTGTTCTGGTTTTGACAGATTCTGCCATTTTTCTTGCATTTGCTCTTTTGCGATGTCAAGTGGATTTCTTTGCTTCACGATACATCAGTGGCTGTAGCTAATGTTTTAAAAGTATCAATAGCACTTGTTCCATACAGAACTAATGGATTTTTAATTGTTTCACTAACCCTCTAATGCGAATGACTGTTTGAGTGTGGTGTGAAGGAAGTTTTCAAGGGACAAGAGAAGAGGTGATATATGTGGTCAAGAGAAGAGGTGATATATGTAGTCAAAGATTGGGGATGCCCCCGTGGTCCATCAAAGCATAGTTTTAGAAGACTCAAGCATCTAAGCTTGGGGATGCCCAAGGCATACCCTTCTTCATCAACTATCTATCAGGTAACTTCTCGTGAAATTATATTTTTATTCGGTCACATCATATGAAGTTTACTTGGAGCGTATGTTTGTTTTTCTTTTGTTTTCCCTGCTGCAATAATATAGTTGGATCCTAGCATTCTTTTTTTGGTATATAGACATGCTCCGCTTTTTCGTTTGAATACATGATATGCTAGTATTCTTAGTTTTTCTTCTAGCTGCTGCAAAATTTCATGTTTAGCTCTCGTTTTCATTGCATATCTTGTTCAGAGCTGTTAGTTTTAGTAGTGTTTTGTGAGTCCTCTCATGTTTTCTTGCTGTAGAGTTTGGAGAGTTTTGTTAAAGCATGTTATGTATGGTTCTTGTTGGGAAAACAAATTATTGCTTGAGGTAGAATTTTTAACGGTGCAAGTAGAAGCTTGTATAGACCGTGGCTAGAATTTTTAATATCATGCTAGATGTTATTTTAGTTTTAAAGCCTTGTAGTTATTGAGTAGCATGATTAGCCTCAGATATCTGAGAGTGTTTAATGTGCCATTGAAAGAATCGTGAGTTGTTCTTGTCATATTGAAGCATAAATTTGTGGTGTTCTCCTTTGAATGTTTTATTTGGTTGACTTGGCGCATGCTCACACCATGTTTATGACTATGAACCAGTAACGAATAGCCTCCATGATCATTTAGTTTTTGAACTTGCGGTACCACTTATGCTTGGATTAATGATGTTTATGTCGCTATGCATGATTATGGCTCATATGCTCTCTTGATTTGTCGCTCCTAGTCTTTTGCTAACCTCCACCTGTACTGAGTATAAGATCTACTCATGCATCCAACTCCCAAAAACCATAGTTTTCCCATTGTGTCCACCATACCTACCTACATGTGGTATTTAATCGCCACTCCTAAGTAAATTTCTCATGTGTTACCTTTAAAACTTTCAAAATTACTCCTTTTTTCTCTTGTTTTAGCTCATGAGGACGTAAATAGAGAATCTTTATCTCACTTGTTGGTTGGACTTTCACACCCTAGACTAGTGGCTTCATCCACTTATCCAATGATTGAAGAGCTGGCAGCGGGGTGCCTAGCCCCAAATTAATAACACAAATTCTCTTCACTATTTTTGCCCCTGGTTTATCAGTCAAAGCATAATTGTGTGGGTTGGTGGTCATACTCCTTGCTTCTGTATAGGTGAAGTATATTGTTGTGGGTTGGTGAAGATGTAGTCCCCTTCTGTCTTGTGGTCATACTCCTTGCTTCTGTATAGGTGAAGTTGAACCCACCAATACTCTTGGGATAACCTTTGTAAAGTATTGCTTCTCCAAATCCTAATCTTATCATTAGGTTCTTCAATGCCTTTGGAAATTCAGTCACACAATCCAGAGTCATGGTCACCAATGGGCCCTTCTTTAGTGATTCAAGGAGGTTGGTCATCTATAAAGGAGATAAGATATTAGAAGATTGAACAATAGGTAGAAATACTAGAAGAAGAGTTGTTCTAGCTATGTTAGAGTGGAAGAGATGGTCAATCCTAGGGTCCTTGAAGTCCTTGGTGGTGGTGGAGTTGCAGCTCTTCATCTTTAAGTTGGAAGTCCTTGGTGATTGTGAAGTCGAAGTTCCATCATCCTTGAGTTTTGAAGTGTAGGAGAAAACATGTCATAAGAGCATAAGGTGAGGAGGTACTTGATACGAGATGAGTAAGAGTACTTCGAAAACATTAAGTCCTTTCCATGGTGATCATCAGATAATTAACAACTTATTGAAATTTGGATATTCACTATAGTGAGAGATACTGGCACCCGCTAGCCAATCAGGGAACCGGTCTCATGTACGTGGACATGTAATGTTGGTCCGGGCCGCTTCATCTCACTATGCCGCTATGATCCAAAAGTACTCAAAGGAGTTAATAAATTTGATCAAAAAGAGTTTTCCAATCCTAAGGTCTCGAACCTACAGGCAACACTTTTCTCTGATACCATTTTGTAGCGCTCTCACATTTTATAATGTAAGAACTACTCTGTTAAGTGCTAGTCCTGGATCAATGCTAGCACCATAGAACAAAATGTAAAGTATCATTGCAGAAGTATCAAAAATATTACAAAAGATCTAGAATAGCCCAGTATAGCTTTATTACAAAGTGCATAGTCTTGAAAGACTAGCAAAACTCAGAGTTCTAAACAGCAGATAAAGATAGCAATGAGCCTCCATCTTCAATTATGCGCCACAGGAATTACATGTTGGGTGTAGACTCGAGTCCAAGCACTTGATCAAACTTCATCCTCAGAACTTCCTGCACGTTGGAATATGCAGCCCCCGAAGGAGATTCGGTACAAACAATGTACTGGCAAATGACACTATGGTGGATATAACATGGCAAGTATAAACTACATGCATATCTGGCTTGGTGGAGTTTGGGCTATTTGCAGAAAGCAAGTTTTTCCCTAACACTTTTGAAAAAGAGTTTTCCTTTCAAAATTGGCACCATGGGACACACCCATGAGCACCACAACTAACATTTCCTTAGCCAAATTTTACTTCTTCAAAACGGTGTTGAGATTCTTCTGTCCATCCTTGTCCAGCTGCTCGAAGTTGTCCATTACCGGGGACACAGCTATGATCATAGTTTCTAACTCTTCAGAGGTTGTGCACTTACACCCTTTGTCTTAAATTATCCCAAACATCCTATACACACGGAGTGCATCATGGAAAGGAGAGAATTGAGACGAGATCTTTCAGAAGTAAGAATTCAACCCAACCAGCAAGACCCGCTCCACCTACAATTATGCTACATCTTCATGTCAAGCATGGGCTGAACTCTCACAACTTAGTTGATCAAGACAGAGCCCATATGTCAAAGGGTTGCACGGGAAGCTATTAAACTTAGAGGGACTTAGGAATCTCTTTGTTTCCTGGGTGGCAATCCACAAGTGAACACCCCTCGGGGCGACACTCAACTCTCATCAACCACACAACCAAATCCACCCAGGTGGTTCATTGAAATATATACTTAGAATTTCCACAACATTGAGTAAAACAAATTTGTAGCAAGGCTAAGCATATACTAAGTACTAAGTCTCAAAAATAACAAATCTAAAGGATGTCTACACACTACTTGGGATTTTGCATAGCATAATATCAACTTAGTAAAAATTACCTATCATGCATACTACTCAAAACACTAGTAATGCATAGTGAAAATATGGGAGATTTGATGATGTGTCACTTACCTTGGCAATAGGATGAACAATCACAACAAGAATAACAACAACAAGGGTAGACTTGCTCCTCTTCACAAATCTAACACAAGCAAAACAAGCCACACATAAACATACAAAGCAAACATAACATTGAAAACAAAATAACAACACAAAAACATGTATGCATGCCATGCAATGATCAAATTAATGCACAAAATTCACAATTAGCAAGAATTACTAATAATGATGTTCTCTGATGTTAATAACATGGTTATGATGCATGCAAAATAAATTAATTATCAAATTATAACTATTAGCATTACTAGGGTTTTAATATAGGCTAATATAAAGATTAATAGGGTTTATATTACAAAGTTGCACAAATAATTTTTTTCAACGCATCTACTAGATATAGGACATGAAAACAAAACCATAGCAATTGATTTCACCTAAAAAGGATTTGTAGATTAAAAGTTATGCCCAAAATAGTGATTAATGGAGATCTACAAATAACATATGAGTGCACGTTTCAATTTTGAAATTTGAATAGCCTAGATTAATCTACACATTATGCTGATTTCGGAAAGTCCAAGATCATCGAAATCGGAGTTACAGAACTAAAGATATGGATTTTACAAGTTTGGTGATTTTTCTGCAATTTAATTTCGATTTTAAAAGGGGTTTGACCGGTTGACTGCTGACTCGGAAGTTGACTAGAAAAGGTTGAGCACGACTTGCTTACTGTGCGTTGATTGTCGACTGGGTGGTACGTGGCCTGCTGCTATTGGTTGTTAGCTCTTCAGGAAACAGATGCAATCTGAACCACCGATCTAAGATCGGACGGCCAGAAACGACAAAAAGGGGATACAAAGGGGTGCTCACGGTGACGTTGACGGTGGCGGTGGCCGGCTCAGGCGTGGTGGTCGGCGGCGCTACGGTTGTCCTCCGGGCGTGGAGACGGCGGCAACGGACGGCGGCGGCGCTCTCGGTCCTTCTCCTCTTTGCAGCGTTCCTTCTCCTCGCTCAGTTCGTCCGTGGCGAGAGCTCTAAAATCGCAACAATGGTGGCGGCGGCGGTAACTCCAGCAACTTCGATCTCTAACATTTGGGCATGAACTCGCGTGGAAATTAAGGGTTTCGGAGGAGGGGTTCATCGGGTTATTTATGGGGGCGGTTCCGTGCGCGAGGGGCAAGAAATCAGACAAGAATCGAAGATTTATTTTTTGAACAGAAACGTTCAAACAGCAACCCGTGCGCATACAGTATTCCTTCCCGAGTTAGAAGATGGCATGTGGGTCCCACATGCAGGAAAAAAAAACGTGGGGAGAGAAAGAAAGATGTCTCATACGATTTCTACTAGTCATGTGGACTAAGTGGCCTGGTATGTTCGTTGCTTTCCTATTTTTTTTTTGCTTCTTGTCTCTTTCATGCACGCACGAGCTGGCAGCTCTAGTGTGCTTCATTTTTTTTTCTTCTCATTGTTACGTACGTACGAGCTACGTAGTAGCTAGCTCACGTTTGCTATTTTTTTCTTCTTATTTATAAAATATAAAACCCCACCAAATAAATTCAGAAAATTTTGAGAAAATATTTTTTCGCTTATGAATATTAGAACATTTTGGTACTAAAATTTCCCAAATATAAATTACTTGTTTTTGGAAAATTATTTAAAACCAAGAAGTGTTTTAATAGGTAATAACTCCTAAAACTTTGTGTTTAGCAAAAAAAAAGCCCAAAATTATGCAAACAAAATGGAGTTATGCTATGATGCACATGAATGCATGAAGGTTTTAAAATTTTCCAAAATCTGGGATGTTACATGGACATATGCTCAGAATTGGAAAATTCGAAACCCGGAAGTCTTAGAATTCGAAACCCGGAAGTCTTAGAAGTCCCGAAGAGACCCGGAGGGGGCCTCAGGGGGCCCACACCATAGGGGGGTGGTGTGGGGCCCCAGGCCTCCACCGCCTCTGCCCTTTCGCCTATTTAATCCCCCCGAGACATAAACTCTAGGAGGATCCCATTTTTTTCCGAGAAACACCCGAGGCCGCCGTCACTGTCATCCTGAGATCGGGAGGATTCTGGAGCTCTCCCTGGCACCGTGCCGGAGGGGGAAATCATCACCGGAGGGGTCTACATCACCATGCCCTCCTCCGAAGTGATGCATGAGTATTTCATCCCTGTACTATGGGTCCATAACAGTAGCTAGATGGTTGTAGGTACTTTCTGGTGTGTTTTCTGTTAGGTTTTATTTTACATTTTTTAGTCTTTCAGTCTGATCCTTGTGAACCTTAGACACTACCTATCTACAGCAATAAACTAGGTATCTTGCCCACAAGACTAGCTACTTTCTTGCTCATTATAGGCTGCTCTCTTTCATATACATTTGTGTCACATTGATCATGGCTTTGTTATTTTTGCTCCTTATTGTTTTCGGCCAGTCAAAAAGTTTTAAAAAAATAAGAGCGATGATAAGGGGATACCCAATCTTCTCGATGAACTCACACAATGATAGATGATTGATAATTTGTGTGTATCCACGAACTCTCCGGCTAATTTCTGATGCCAATTGCAGCAGCAACCAATCCCTTGGATATTCGCAAATCCACACAATTGCACGAGTAGCCAGCAACTACTAGTGGTCCTATATCAACCAATTCCCAGTGGAGCATGAGATAGCACACAAAACTTGCAATGTATTACTTCCAGATGAATGCTTCAAGCAATCAACAAGAGGTTCTAGGGTTTTAGGTATAACGTAGTCTAGCCCTCCCAACTCGCGGGTTGGAGGTATATAAGAGAGAGGGGGTGCGGCCACAAGCCAATGCGCAAGCACAACCCTCCCTAAGCCGACTAGAACTCAACTAATGAGTTTGGACTCGACCAAAGGGGTACAAACCGACCCACATGAGGGGGTACGGCCAATTGACACGCAGGTCCTTATTCTAATTCGTGTGGGACTACCTAATACATGTGCTTGGTGTTCCCACAACCTCCTAAACGCAGCACATTATGTATTGGGCTGAAACAAGCAAGGACATGTCCTTGATGCTCTCAATTCCCTTTTCTCAATATTCTGCCTCCTTCTTCTCCCTTGTGCTTCCATGATCGTCTCCCTCCATGTGTTCTCCCATGTGTGGCACCATTGTTCCATGCTCCTCTCATCCAATAATGTTTGTGTTAACCTGAATCATACATAAATGCAGGGATTTAGGTAGTATACAATTTTGTGAATAACAAACATCATAATCTAACAAGAGTGAGTTCACCTGTTGCTCTAATAGTTTAGTTCTTGATCTTGTCATAGGTCCAATCTTCACTTCATTAGGTTTGTCTTGAACAGCAACATCTTCAATAGGAGTAAGTGTAGAAGAACTAGGGATGTCCTCATCACAAGATGATAAGGGGATACCCAAGATGTTGATTTTAAACATCTTCTCGTTGTTAATAGCTCTACAATCATCAACCTAGTAATATAACAAGATGTTGTTACCCAAGATGTTGTTAATAGCTCTACAATCATCAACCCAGTAATAAACAAGAGGCTCTGATACCAAGATGATATGGGGTGGCCCGATCTTCTCGTTGAGCACTCGATAACTTGATGATTGATAACTCATGCCTCACTGAAACCTCTCCGGCTGATCCCTGATGCCAATGCAACAACTTGCAACCCCTCGGATATTCTCAGCTACACACGCTTGCACAACGTAGCCAACGACTACGAGGTGGTCTTGTATCTTCTTATTCCCAATGGAACAGCAGATAACACGCAGAATTTACAATTAATAAACCACCAGATCGATACGAATTGGTGGGGATAAATTCAGAGGAACATTCTGTTCTGTCTGGAATCTAGGGTTCTAATTTTAACTTGGTCTAACCCTCCCAACTCGCAGGTTAGAGGTATATAAGAGAGAGGGGGTGCGGCCACAAGCCAATGCACAAGCACAACCCTCCCTAAACCGACTAGGACTCGACTAATGAGTTTGGACTCAACCAAAGGGGTACAAACCGACCCATATGAGGGGGTGCGGCCAATGGACACGCAGGTCCTTATTCGAATTCGTGTAGGACTGCCTAAGACATGTCCTTGGTGCTCCCACGACCTCCTAAACGCAGCACATTATGTATTGGGCTGAAACAAGCAAGGACATGTCCTTGATGCTCTCAATTCCCTCTTCTCAATATTCTGCCTCCTTCTTCTCCCTTGTGCTTCCATGATCTTCTCCCTCCATGTGTTGATCATTGTAGAGCTATTAACAACAAGAAGATGTTTAAAATCAACATCTTGGTTATCCCCTTATCATCTTGTGATGAGGACATCCCTTGTTCTTCTACACTTGCTCCTATCACTACTAGGGAAAAGCTTACCCGTGACGCACCATTTTGCTTATCCGTGACGCACCTGGGCGCGTCACGGCTATCACGCCGCGCCTATGGGTTTAGCCGTGACGCACCGAGCTGGTGCGCCGCGCCTATTAATACCCGTGACGCACGGGCTAGGTGCGCCGCGGCTACTTCTGGGCGCGTCACGCCTAACTCCGAAGGTGCGCCACGGCTAGTAATTTAGGTGCGTCACGGCTATTCTATGCTGTATTTTTTAAAAAAGGCAGTACCGTATTTATACAGGTATATACAGCTCAAATACAGAAGAATGTCAGTACACAAAATACAGAAGAATATCAATAGCTCAAACACATGTATGCAATTGATAGAATAAATTTTCATAGCAGAAATATTACATAGTCTAGAAAACAAACATATATATACTACTAATAAATCCAGGAGTTAGTCTCGAAAACAACCATATTACATATTTTCGATCATCACCACATAATCTATCTAGCGGGCGCGGATGTAGTCGATGACCATCATCATGTCCAAGTTGGCGATGTCACTATCCCTCATGGTGATCAGAATAGCTCGGCCAACCTCCATACCACCTCTTGCGGAATGGAACTGCCTCCATGCTTGAGAGTTGAGGATGACCCGACCATCAGCGTTATCCCTGGTGATCGGAACTACGGTGACAGGTCCTGATTCTCCACGGCGTACTCCAATGGTACCCATATGCTCCATGCCAGCACTGTCCGCTACCGCCAAAGGTATTTTCTACAACACACAATTCCAAGAAAGAATAAAAGCACAATGTCAAATACCGGATAAGAAAGTGTTAAGAACATAAGCAACTATACGAATAAGAAAGTGTTAAGAAACATACCATGACATGTCCATTGGAGATGTTAGTGTTGGTGATGCGATGCACGAAAGGGGACCCGATGTAGCTATCTATCTGGGCAAGTTTCTGAAGGACACGGTCCTTCTCAAACTCGCTAAGATTCGCTCTTTGAGCAACCACCACATGTTTCCATGGGTCCTCCTCGTCCATATCATCCTCAGTGTCCATATCCTCGGTGTTCTCAGTTTCCTCCTCACTCCCGCCATCCTCGCTCGCAATCCCGCCCATATACACAATTTTGATGCGAGGTTGCGGTCCTTCCATAGAGAAGTGAATGTAATCACCTCCGCTTAAATTGTACGTGGCGATGAGAACCTGCAATGCTTGCCCGCAGAAGTAGGTCTTCGTTCTTTCTTTTTTCACTCGAAGAATGTAGGTGGTCCCGTGAACATTGAAATCCACGTTACTGCCAACTAACTCGTTGAATTCTTCGCGAATATTGCATGGTAGAATCTAAAAAAGAAATATAAAGAATATTTTGTTAATAAACACAAGTCTCAAGCTAGATAGTAAAACGAAAGAACAAGTTAACATAAAAAGAATTGTTAATTACCAACGAATCAACGTCACCGTCGTGGAGCTGAAGCATAAAAGAAGTCCCCGTGAATCGTCCTTGGGCACATCGAGACCGACATACTTCGTAAGCCATGTTCTATTAAATTAAGAAAGTACACATAGAGGTTAGAGGAGCATAGCTATCACAAAACAAAGACAAATGGCAGAACCTACCTATCACAAAACAAATGCAGAAAGGCTATCTACTTTAATGGAATATCCAAAAACAAAGCAACACTTGGGGACATAGACCATTGATTTGTCATGGAAATACGCATTATTGAAAATTAAATGTGACAGATAACATCCGACATCGCTCCTATCACGGGAAAAATGGCTAAGTCCTAAATTCACGGGAAAACTTCGGCATGACCTTTGCTAATTCTCTAACACTAGAGTGCCCGATTCTCGCCGAAACGGAAATTAATCAACATTTCGGCGAAAATGGGCAACTCATTTGAATTCCCTGCAAAGTTTTAAACGGCTCGATGGCCGGACAGATTTCCAAAACAAGATTCACCAGCACCATCACCAACACAAGAAATGTTTACAAAGTCCATTTCTTCTCCTGCACCACACAGCTCGAGCTACACAGCTCAAGCACACACAACAAAAACATGGGCACTTCCTATCAGATAATAATTCCAGGGGCAACAAGATGAAGTAGATAACCTGTATTTATTGCTTGTCACCAAGCCATCAAAGACCGAGAGGTTAACAGTAGTAGTGAGAGATCCTATAAAGGACACAACATCTCTGCTGATAAGATTATTCAATTGTGCCTTGCTAATTTATGGAGTATGCTCGTCTCTATGTGGTTTGGATACTCACCCTTCTTCGAGGTTTATGTGCTATCAAATGATGTAAACCTATTTTGTCATGTCAAGGGAAACACCGGTCACTCTGTTTCGTTTAAACTTTCGCGTCATAATTTACAATATGTTCTAGATGTTTGCTTTGCAAATGCACAAATCGTCCTTACAACTCTCTAAACACCGGGATTCATCAACAGATCACATGTCATCTCCGTGGGGATAGAGATATTTGCTTCAACACTCTGGCCTCGTACTATCTTTGCTCCTAGCTACCTAAATAGACCACAAGAAAGTTTGCGGTGCCAATAGACCACAAGAAAGTTAAATAATTGGCAAATAATGGTCTTATAAGCACGACTCTTCCAAACTTTATTGGAAGTCAGCAAATACATAATTGATAATGTTTAGCAGAACCATGGAAATATATGTAGCACCTTTCTTGCACATCCTAAACCGTCTTTCTAGTAACATAGGTAGACATGATGATTATGCACAATCCAGCGACCGACCGAGGATTTCATCACCTCTTGGAAAAAAGAAAAAAATGTAAACATGTTATTTATCTGTATATCAAAGCTGCCTAATTACATCCTTCCCAATGTACAAAATGACCAAATCACAAGACATATAGGATGTTTCAGTTCACAGCTAAAGGCATTCAATTCTCTTTTATAACAAAGGATTGCAGCTTTGTAAAAGCTGAAATGAGTATATTTTTTTCCTTTATGTAACCAGGAACAACTCAGGGCTGAACCTAGACATCAAAATCATATTCGAATAAATTGATTCACTTTTCCTCCCATGCTAAAGAATCTACATCAATCTACTATGAAAAAAAACATACCCAAGCTACATGTCAAACTGAGACCAAAGAGGCGGGCCTATATGATTACCCAATGGCAGCCAATATACTACTCCAGCGACACTTTGAATGTCTTAAAACGAATGGGGAAAGTACAATTGTTTTTTACATTTGTTGCAACAAAGTAACTGTATGCTCAACCCAAGGAAATTTCATTTTGGCAATGTTATTCCATATTTCTTTTGATTTCATAAGCACCAGCAGCATAGACATTATGTCAACTCAAATACCAAGAGAATTATGACCGGTATAGCCTCTCCAAATAGCATTGTTTTAGGAGAAATAGAAATATTATTTAGCATCCACTAAGACTAATAAGTTTGACCAAACTTGCCGTGAATCAATATCATAAAAAGACCCCCACTTTTACCTTGCAAACCAGATGCAAGTGAATGTGCCTATTTCTTGCATGATCGCAGATGAAAACAGAAAAATAGGTAAAGAAGAAAAAACTTATTTTACACCTAAATGCAGCTCCATATGGCGAAATTGGTCGAGGAGAAGGATCGAGGGGGCGGGATCCACGCGCACCTAGGGGGCGGGATCGAGGAGAAGGGGAGGGAGAGGACTAGGGGGCGGCGCACCTTTGTTCGTCGGGCTTCGAGGTCGATGGAGACGGGACGACGACGGCGCAGTGGTCGACGGCAGTGACCTGGTCCTGCGCCTGCTCCTCCTCCTCCTAGGTCGATGCAGAGGCGAGGTGGTGGCGGCGACTAGAGGGAGGGCAGAGGCGTGGATGTGGATCGAAGAGGAAGAAGGAGAGGACGGGCCAGTCCTAGTATAGGCGAAAGGATAGCCGTGACGCACCAATGGAAGGTGCGACGCGGGTATCTAACATAACCGTGACGCACCACTGCCAAGGTGCGTCGCGGGTATGCCTCGGAGGCTCGCCACCCCGGCCCCACACGTAGGCGCGACGCGCCGTATGTTTGGTGCGCCGCGGGTATGCCTTTAGGCGCGACGCACGAAACGGGCGTGCGCCGCGGGTAATAGGCGTGACGTGCCAAAGTTCAAGTGCGTCACGGGTATCATCACTCCTATAGCCATTTTCCTAGTAGTGTATTGAAGATGTTGTTGTTCAAGACAAACCTAATGAAGTGAAGATTGGACCTATGACAAGATCAAGAACTAATAGCTCTACAATCATCAACTTCTAGACAAATAGAATGTTTCTAAATACATCCACTTCTAGAAAAATAGAAGTCATCTATTGTTGAACGGAGGGAGTATATGATCCGTGATACACATTTCATGGTTTATTCTGGGGAAAAAATCCCACCAAGTTTGATAGCCTCTAATTTGTTTTGGTGGCCACCTCTTCCCATAAGACATGAGTGTTGCGCTTACCAACAATGGTACCTTAAGATCAAACGGAAAAAAATTAGGAATTACTAAAGTCACAACAATCAAATTAATTTATGACGGTAAAGAAAAGAACATATTCCGTCACACTAAAATAACTTCAACGTAACTTCAACACTATCATCGTCAAATTCTTATGTTGTTATTATTTGTCTATATTTCCTAAGCCTATTACGTCATCTTGTCTTCGGAAATAACGTTATCATTTGGTTCCATGCCATGACCTTGGCTTGTGGTACCTAGCTATCTCCACATCCTACTCATATGACACACACTTATTAAGACCAAATCCTAGTATGCAGTTGTGAGGAACATGTAAGAACAATAACTTTGATGGGTACCGATGGCATAACTTCTTATATAAGATCTTATGTTTGTTCTTCCACTCCCTAAATCTCCTCTCAATTATTGTCACCCTAAGACTTGAGTGTGTGAGAACAGCTCAACCCGATTTCACTAGTACAAAGTGATATTGAGGACACCCCGCTATGGAAAAGCCGACGAGAAAGCTCAAAATTAAAAGAATTTGTGTGTGGCCAATGTGGGCCATGCGCGTCCCACTAAATATCCTCATGTTGCACTCCTTCGAAATATTCCAAAAGGTGAAGAGGAGACGACCGCTTTAGCTACGGTTGTTATTTACCGTTCCGGTAGCAATAGAATTTTTCCACCGCTCGGAGACATCGTATGTGACCAGAAGGCAGGCGGGGGGGGGGGGTGTCCTAAGTCTCATCATGCCAATTACATACATGACTCGAGATAGTCACCGAGAAGGGGAAATTCTTACAAAGAAAAGTGACCGTTTTAGGCTCTTGAAGGCAAAGCTAGCAAACGGGGCTATGGGCCATCCTGAATAGCCAGTCGGCGGTGAGAATGCAGTCATGAAAGACCAGGCATGCAGAGGTTGCACTTACACTTAGCAGAAGCAGATAAAATCTTAGAGCATCTCTAACAGCTGCCCTAGATAGGGTAGTGTCCTATAAACATAATTTATAAGGCACTTTTGGGGAAAAAATGCCCCAATTGCTGCCCTATCTTTATCAGTTGCTAACTTTTTAGGGCAGTGCCCTATTTTCACCCAGACTGTTACAAATATGCAAAACTCACCACATTGCTGCAAAAACGAATCAACAATGCACGCGCAGCCCAACTGCTGCTCGGAAACTTCCTTCGTCCATGCCCCTCCCGCATTCCACCGCGGCCACTCCCACCGGTGACCACCGTCTCATCATGGACGACGTCTCCACCCCCTGACACTCACCTCCCCTTCTGGCGGTGGACCGGAGGTTCCCTTAGCCGCCACTGGTGCTAACCCTATGCCGCCACTGTCACGGCTTTGTTTCGCCCCGCTGCGGCCGGACGGTGTCATGCATCCTAGTGAGATCCTCGCCGCGAAGCCGCTGCCGACACCAAAGAAGAGAAAGAACGGCGCGGGCGCGGCCACAACCCCAAAGACGACAAAGAGGCAGACGATCAGCACCGCAGCTACGGTGGGATAAAAAAATGGATGCCTATAGTGGGATCAAAATTGAAGAGGCAAAACGCGATTGCCGGCCGCGGGAAGCCACCCACCGTAGTCCCCGAGGATGTGCTGCAGCCCCGTGTGTTTCGTCTGCCCCGACCGAGTTGACATTGATGGTGATGCATCAAATGATGATGAAGAGGAAGAGGGAAATCGAAGCCCAACTCCCAACTCCGTTGCAAATACGAAGAAGCCCGATGAAAGAAAGACGACGAAGAAGAAGATAAAGGGAAAGAAGGTCGGCGATGATGGCATTCAAAAGTATTTGGATGCCAATATGTCAAGGCACAAGGAGTTGAACGAGGTGAGGAAGGCAATAAAATGAAACAAATTGAAGAACTCTGGGAGACCGAGCAATGCAAGGCGGCGATCAAGTAGAGGAGGGTTGTGGCAGAGGAGAGGAGGGCGGCAGCCGAGGACCTCAAGGCGGCGACCGAGAATAGAAAGGTGGCCATGGATGAGAGGAAGCTCGCGATGGAGGAGTCTCATAGGGCAATGGCGGTCGAGCGTCAACTCATGTTCATGGACACTACCAACATGGATGAAAAATAAAAGGCATATGTTGAGATGTGTAAGGATGAAGTGTTGAGGAAGAAACAAATGATGATGGCCGGCTACATGGGTGAAATGGGAGGTGGCATGGGAAGTGGAATGGAGAGCTTCATGAGTGCCATGGTAGGAGCCATGAGAGGTGGCTATGGAGGTGGCTACAGAGGTGTTGGCATGAGTGCTATGGGAGGTGGCATGAATGCTATGGCAGGTGGCTACGAAGGCGTTGGCATACATGCTACGCGAGGCGGCTTCGGAGTTGGCATGAGCGGTGCTATAGGGGCTACTAACAACACCAACAATACTACCTACACCACCAACAACAATAATGCAAATGCCACCATGGAGGAAGAAAAGGAACCAACCGATGTCGACAACGGCAATGAGTAATGATCATATGTTTGTTGTTGGTGATTTCATTGTTATTTCTATGTTATGAACCATGGAGACCTTCGTTTTTAGATACCATATGCTTCGAACTATGCATATCATGCTATGACTATGTTGATTTGTGTTTCTGTTGACTATGTCTATTTTTCGATATATTTTGTTGATTGTCATATTGTTTTCAACAAAAAACATTTATTGAAAATGGCACAATTTTGCCTCAGTCGTGTCCTATTATAGGACAGCCGTTGGGGACCGAGGTGCCCTATATGGGGCAGCTGGTAAATGGCAGCCATTTTGCTACCCTAAACTGTAAAACGGCTGCCTTGTAATGTAAATTTGCTGCCCTATAATAGGGCAACCGTTAGGAGTGCTCATAGAACTCTCAAACTCGGAGAGGGAGTCTAACAATTGCACCCGGTAAGCCGAAGCAGACAGTAGCCTAATCCTTGAGATTCTGTTTGTATAAATTACAAAATCGAATCGTTTTTTTAAATTAAAATGATGTATGTCCTGCTCCGTCTCTACTCATTGGTGGCCTCCCCGTCGGTGATGCTTCAGGGCAGGAAGGATAACACAAAGATCTGCAGCCCTGTCGATTCCTGCCTCGCACGCCATGACAACACAAAGACACGTATAACTGGAACCCAACAAGCATATGCGTCCTTAATCATTCAGGCTGGTCTCAACTCTAAGCTTTATTTCACATCATATCAAAATGTGGTCTGCCGACTGATCAGCCTGTCGGTGAAACCACAATGCATACAAAACAAGTTGTTTTGATGGTGTTGGAAGACACCTAGCTAGCTGCACATGGATTGGGATGGATGCATGATCTAGTTAGGTATCTCCACTGGAAGCAGAAAAGGAAGAAGATTAATGTCAGTAAATTAACCACCACTCATGTTCTTGTCTCTTACTGTGTACCACCCCGATGTAGTTTTCCCACCGGTGAAGAGGCCGGTGACTCTTCATGTGGAGTGTATATATTATCACTGATCAGCATCCAAGTTTAATTAACTCACCGTCAAGTGGTGTAAAGTTACATAAGCATGCTCCTTGCTTAGCTCAAAGGACAGTTCACCCCCATTAGACTATGGGGAGATAACTTTGGCCGTCAATTCGGATGACAAGAAAGGGGATGGCGAGATATATGTCGTGTTCCTCGTTAACTAACCGCTAAAATCAGTTCGAGTATGATCTTTCTCAATGTAGTACGCCTGCCTTGTTTGTAGTGCTGTCCCAAGCTGCACCCTCCGACAATAGGAAGTGATTGTTTAGAAGATTCACTAGCAAAGTCGAAACGCCACATTCGCAGCTGTCCAGATGCGCGCTATTTTCTAATATAGCTCCGTGTTTACGAGTTCAATTGATTGGTGCAAGAGTCGCACTCAACAGCAAATGAACGATGCTTAGTTAACTAAGAAAAAGGGAAACACGGTGACCAGGATGATAACTACAAGGGAGCCGATGTGTCACAGCCTCTCTCTACAGTATAGTGTCGACCTCCCCATACACCGCACGCCCTTTTTTTCGAAATGGAGGTTGAACCCCCGTCTCTGCATCGAAACGATGCACACATCGTTTTGTGTTTATAACTTATTCGATGTAGCCTTACGAAGTAATACATCAAAAAGACTGAAGGCACTGTACTGACAACAAACTGCCGCTACTCCTACCAACTTGAGTAAGAGGATGCATCTGGTCCGAGACATCTGACCGGACCTCACACCAACACACATCATCTAAAATCGAATGGCTCAACCAAGCCACCCAATGGTGGCCGGGAGCACTAATTGGCCCAGCAGACTCAAAGAAGTCACCGATGTGCATGCGCGAGAAGCCGTCGTCGCCGTCTTCCACCGATCCCATCTTTAGAACATGTCAACGCATTGACTAGACTTGTCATCGATGCCACCATGGCATCAGACTGGGCCTCCAACTTGCGTGAGTCCACCATGTCGCGACCGTCGACGAGTCCCCGCTGCACCACGCCGCCGTGACCCGTCATATTCGTCAACGAATATGAAACGCCGCTCCACCACCAGACCTTTCCATGCAGCCCAAGTTCCAAAAACGATACCCCAAGGGGAAACGACACTGAAGGTGTTGCCATCATCCGATCTGGGAAAACTAGATCTAAGGTTTCCCCAGAACTCAGTGTAGGAAGAAGGTGATCGTGGTGGCGACTCCTTCAACAAGGTAAGGACACTCACAAGTGTCGTAATCGTTGGCCTGATCCCGGCTTGCACCGGCCGTTCATCTCACCTCCAAGATCCGACGACCAAGACGGTCGGGATCTGAATGGAGAGATCACCGCGCCGTCGATGCCAATCTGTCATGGACGAGGCCACCACGCCACCCGCCGCACAGCCGCCAAGACAGCAGCGCTGTGGCGCCGGCAGGCACGCCACGCTCCTGCCCGAGGGTGCCACCCATGGCGGCTCCGCCGGGCACGAGGACGGGAAGAAGCCTCGCCACCGTCGGACAGGCAGGTCGTGCCCGGCCGCGCCCCTTAGCCACGGCAAGGGAGGAGGGTAGTTTAGTGGGAGGACCGGCGGCGGAGATTGGGATGCCCTCCCGCCGCCGCGCGGGGGCGGCCAGGAGGGTAGGAAGAGGCAGGAGGGTTCAAATGGATGGACTAGTGGCCCATCGCACACCTAAATATCGCGTATGATTTTTGCTTTTGTGGGGAATGTCGTTTGTTTTGTTTCTAGGTAAAATATTCAAAACAGTGACAAAACATAATCTGCAAACATTTTATGAACATGTTTTCCTCGTGCGTGGTTTGTATAACAGGGGTTATGACTTATGAGCATCTCCTTTTCTATGTGAGCTCAATTGATTGATCCATATGACTCAATATGAGATCCGCACTCAACACTATGATCAGATGAAACAAATTGAGCTCACTTAAATTAAGAAAAAGGAAAGAGGTGATCATGATGACAACTACTCTCGAGCGGGATATATAAACAAATTGACACGCTGGACGCGTTTCTATCTACTCTCGAGCCGATGTGTCACACCCTACTGTGCGTTGATCTCATTGAAGAAACAACAACGCACAACTAAATATCTCATGTGATCTTTACAAGCCTCTTTTATTTTACCGTCTTTTTCTCTTTCATTTTTAGCTACTAGAATATTCAAAACAGTGGGCACAGAGGTGGTGCACCTGATTCCCGTGGGCATGGTTAGGAAAAAACAAAAGGGTTCTATCATGATGTCTTCTTTGATGTTGGCATAATTACCGCAAAAACAAATACTGCACAATTAAATTTCCTTATGCACCTGGCAAAACAAATTTATTTTGCTAAGTGCATCTGCGATCTTCTATCTCGAAGCAGCTATACAGCTAAAAATCTCATTTTTGGGTAATCATCACAATCATCTACTGAGAACATATGGCAAACCTGGTCAGTACGTATCTCAAATAAAAATATAGAAACATAATCATCTACTCTCTCCGTCTCATATTAATTGTCTCAAAATTTGAAAAAAAAATAGATGTATCTAGACATATTTTAGTGTTGAATACATCCATTTTTATCCAACTTTAAGACAATTATTATTAGACATGACTTACAAGTCAAGAACTCTGCTCTAATTGGCAAATGGTTGTTCAAATTATTAACTGAAGATGGAGTTTGGCAAACCCTCCTTAGACGGAAATACATAGGTTCGAAAGCAGTGTCACAGGTTATGTGGAAACCTGTAGATTCACACTTTTGGGCTGGACTTATGGCGAACAAAAATTCGTTTTTTCGCTATGGAGTATTTCAGATTAAGGATGGATCGCAAATACGTTTCTGGGAAGATAAGTGGTTAGGTAACACCACCCTCCGAGAACAGTATCCAGCTTTATATACTATAGCGCGACATAAGGATGATACGCTGGCTACGGTCATGCAAACATCACCTCCTAATGTTACGTTCAGACGAGATCTAATCGGGCCAAAACTTGATTCTTGGCAGAATCTAGTTCATAGATTAACTACGGTTAATCTAACAACAGGCACAGATGAATTTCGTTGGAAACTCACTAAGAACGGAATGTTCTCGGTGGATTCCATGTATAGGGCAATGATCCAAACAGACATGACAGTCGATATTTTCAAAAATGTATGGCGTCTGAAGGTACCACTAAAGATTAAGGTCTTTGCATGGTATCTTCGGAAGGGAGTCATACTGATTAAGGATAATCTTGTCAAACGTAATTGGCATGGGAGCTCTAAGTGTGTATCTTGTTCTCAAGATGAGACGATTAAACACTTATTCTTTGATTGCACTTTTGCGCGTTCTATATGGTCCGCTATCCAAATGGCTTCGAATATTTATCAACCCACATCAGTCGCGAATATATTCGGTAACTGGTTAAATGTGATAGATAAACGATTCAAGACTATTATTAGGGTAGGAGCGCTTGCCGTTATTTGGTCGCTCTGGCTTTGTAGAAATGACAAGATTTTCAACAATAAAAATTTCTCTCGTATGCAGGTTCTGTTCAGGTGCACAGGTATTCTCCGTTCATGGTCCACGTTACAGCGGGGGAAGTTTCGAGACCTTTTTATGGAGGGTTGTGCACGGCTGGAGCAGGTGGCGAGGGATATTTTTATCCCACATGGATGGCCGCGTGATCTACGGATAGAGGCTCCATAACATCGACTGTCTACATCTACGTGATTCGATAGACTTGTCGTATTTTATTTTCTATTTTGGATTTCGGCTGTGTGCATTTCACAATGCAGAGGCCGGGTGTAATGCTTAAACATCTTAAGTAATAAAAACCCTTTATCAAAAGAAAAAATTATTATTAGACGGAGGGAGTAGTATGTGTATGAACTTAACACTACGATAAAAGGGAAGTACGAGAACCATTAACCAAAATGATAAATACCAGAAAGATATAGAGACTTTTTTAAATTGAATTCCACTGCCTCTGCATCAGAGTGATGCACACGGCTTTTTATTAATCATAAAAAGTTGCAAAGTATCAAGTGGTTCAAACAAAATTACACGACTCAACTCACGGATCACATAAAGTGGTCACAAAGATAAGCCACCTAAATATCAAGGCCAAACACCAGCTACATATAACTCAAACGTCTAGTGTGCAACCAGCCACCCTTGTTGAAGACAGACCGAATGATCGCCATCATTCGAGTACATCGAGAGTCCTAAAGTCCTCGATAGTCCTCCGGGAGAAGGTGACCATAGCTGACTCCAATGAGTAGCCCGATAAACAGCCTGCGAAAAATTGACCGCTCTCACATTCTTAAAAATCACGCCATTTCGATATTTCTAAATTGTCCAAAATGAATGCAAAAAAGTAGATCAAGGTTTGGCCTGGATATTCAGGACTGTTTGACATGTCAACGCATGCCCGGTAGGGTTGCCCACACCTATTTCTACAAGAAGTAAGTGATGTGATGGTGTTGTGTGTTTCTTTCCCTTAAACCACTTCTAGACGATTGACGGGTCGGGGCATTGCCCACCGGTCCCCCTTTCTTTAAGTATTTATCCCGACTTGCATTTTGGGGCATTCGGGATTCGAGATTGAAGAAGAGGAAAACAACTTCTAAAGGGAACTGATTCGAAGCTTTTCTGTTCGAGACCCGTATCTAGACCCTTGTTGTTGTTCGCCGCCTCGACACATTCCCCGGCATCGTCCCACACAGAAAGGAGCTAGTTCTCGACGCCTTCCAGTTTTTGTGAGAGTTACGAGCTCGTTCGCTAGTCTCAGTTGTTGTGTAGGACTCATAGTATATGCAAGTTGGATAAGTTGCAGTCCACGGTTGAGGCAATGCATCATCCGTCAAAAGTCACAACGACTATAAGATATACCTCTTTTAAAGAGTCAAACCACACAACTAAAAAATCCTATGTAAATTATGTTGTTCATGTGTCTACTAAATATTTGTGCACAACGTTTCTTTTGTTTTTAGCTAGAATATTGAAGGCAGTTTTATAAATGAAAAAATAACATATAATGCAATGGAAATGTTTCCCGTGTGCATGATTGCATAGTACTCCCTCCGTTCGGAATTAGATGACTTGTATTTGTTCAAATAGGGATGTATCTATATACTAAAAGATGTCTAAATACATCTCTATTTAGACAAACACAAGTCATCTAATCCCGAACGGAGGGAGTACTGTTTATATTAACTTATGATCACGCCTTCTTTTGTCTGATGGTGTTTTTATCTTTCTTTGTGCAATAAAAAAACATACTTTGTCTACTTATCTAGCAAGGAGCCTATTATTTCTACCTATTAGAAATGATACATATATATTACTTGATCCGCAAATTTCATTGTATATATATATATATATATATATATATATATATATATATATATATATATATATACAAGACAGAATTTAGTGAGTGGTGAGCAATCTCTTTTTTCAATCTCATTGGTCGGTCGCAAATCACGTGCTATGACTCGAACATGAAGAAGAAATGAATAGAAAAAATTGTTCAATGAAATTTTATGTACGTCTTTGGTACAGAAAAATATATAGCGTCTGCAAGCTTTAAAAAAAATCTCAGCTCAGAAAAAAAATTATAGACAAGTCAGCTCGGAAAAAAGTGAGCCTGGGAACCTGACGCGCCGTTATATTTGCACATGTTTCTCTAACTGCAAAATTGGCCGGCCCGCACCTCTGGCTACATGTCCTCTGTGGGCCCTCTACAGTCTCATCAGAAATTCAGACGAGATCTAGACATGAAAATGAGAAACGATCAAATTAGCAACCCATTGGGGGCAGAGATAGCCCACGAGAAAATAAAAAAAAATCAAAAAAAAAAAGAGATAGCCCACGAGCCGGGAGTGTTGCCGTGATCAACGCGAATACGAGCCCAACAGCTAGAAATCGCTCGAGTTGGAGTTGGAGCCGTGCACGGGCGCGGACTCGGTGTCCGACCCGTCGTACGACCCGCTCCCGATCCAACTCGTCTTCCCATCCGATCGTCCCAGAGACCGCCATTAATACCACCACTTTCGTCCCCTGTTCGTCCCACCCTCCGACCTGAAGGAAGCCACGAACCTCGAATCCATCCCACGCGCGAGAAGATCGAGCAGCGTCACCATGTCGGGCAACGCGGCGGAGGCAGGCGGGGAGCCGCAGAGGACGAGCAACGGCGGCGGGGGGAGCAGCAACCGGATTCAGGTGTCCAACACCAAGAAACCTCTCTTCTTCTACGTCAACCTCGCCAAGGTATTTTATTGTGTACATACATCCATTACGCGTCGATCGATTCATTCGATTCATGCTTCGGATTTCGATATTGGTGTGGTGGGTGCTGAATCCTCCTTGCGTTGTGTGCAGAGGTACATGCAGCAGCACGGCGAGGTCGAGCTCTCCGGGCTCGGCATGGGTATGTTACTCCTCATTGCATCTGACCCTCTTTGATTGGCTTATTACATGAGAATTCACGTTGTATTAATTTTGTCAAATAGTGTACCTTCAATGCAAATTGCAACAATGTCGTAAGTAGCATGATTGCCGCCTCATTGTTTATTCTGCATTGCATGATTTCGATTCACTTTGAAACAGAAAACATGATTTTTTCGATTCGCTTTGAAACTGAAAAAATATGATTTACATTGAATTTGAAATTTGAAAAGAGGAATCTTTCAGTTGAAACAGTGCTTGTTATTGCATTAAAGTAAGACAGATCCAAGTATTGAATATGTCACGTATTTCAGTCAAGTTGCCCTGTTCACGCAGCAGCGATGTGTATTTGATGTCCTTCTGTCTCGTTTCTTTGCATTGTCAAGTTAAAAGTTGAAACCCTGAGTATGAGTTCACTATCAAATTTACCAACGCCAGATATTATTTATTTTGGCTTTCTATTTTCTGGATAGTTAACAACGTTGTTTGATTTATTTAATTGCAGCTATAGCGACTGTTGTCACAGTAGCGGAAATTCTGAAGAACAATGGTTTCGCCGTCGAAACAAGTAAGAACCATTATCCTTCGCCCACTAATATATACTCGTGCCGATGATGATATAAACATTACGATGTTGAGATCCTGCTTACTTGGTTTTTCGGCACAATCTTTTTGTAGTCTCTTAACTTTGAACCATATGCAGAGATTAGGACATCTACGGTGGAAATCAAGGATGAGATGAGAGGGCGGCCAATCCAGAAGGCTAAGGTTAGTTCACTATCTATGCAATGACAATCCAAAAGGCGGTGAATCCCATCTCTAACCTTCTTCGCCAGAAAATATTTACACTCAACTTTGTTTGCAGATTGAGATAGTGTTGGCGAAGAGTGAAAATTTTGACGAGTTGATGGCCGTAGATGCGGCAGAAGCAGCCCTGGTAGATGGAGAGGAACATAACTAGATGTTCAATAGCTATATAGGCAGGCTGGCTTTTGTTAGTCTTGGTTAAAACGGGAGCTAACTCCAGGTGGAATGTGTTTATTGAGTTCAGTTATTGATCAATGCGAACATCCAGATTTTTATATGAAATATATGTGATTGATTTATTTAAAGTGTGTGCAGCAGCCGTTGCTATTTTGGTAAATGTTACTGATAGTTTGCAATTGCTATTCTAGAATACTAGTTTAAATCACCTCGAGTTAGCAGCAAAAAATCAAAAGCACGTTGAACTGAATCAAATGTATCCTCGCTACAAAGAGCTTCGCAGGTTATGATTTATTGTTGCTCGTGGATAATTTCATACCTCCCAACAACAATCTGTAAATTTCACATGCATAATAATACCAAAAAAGCGAACCTAGAAATATTGGTAACTTTTCATCAGGTGAAGCTGACACTACAAAAACGGTACGAAATCATGTTGCAACAGTTATTGAGCTTGGTAAGTTTCTTGATTCAAAGTCCAAAGAATGCACAGCCGAGCTCTGGTGAGGCTAAGTAGGGGCGTAGGCAGGGCGCGGACCCAAATCCAACATAGGATTCTGATGAGCAACGCATTTTTGGTGCTGAGTAAGAATGTGCTTCACTCATTGTCTTCCTCAATCAGTATCTTCTTGCAAGCTTCATAGCACATGAATGAAATCCCAGCAGCAGGCACCAGCTTCATGTAACTCGGCCCCAGTCCTCTGTAGAGGCCACCAACCCCTTCATCCTCGAGAATTGTCAGCAGAGCATGAAGCATGCTCTTGTAAACCTTCCTGCCGCCAACAGCTCCGACTTGCATTTGCTTGCGGGCAACCTCCAGAGGGAACGTGGCGGTGCTTGAGATGGCTCCTGCAGCAGACCCTATAAGCAGGGTCGGAACATTGCCAATTTCATTGGTCTTGAACATCTTCTTGTACGCCTTCTTGAGGGTATCATAAGCAAAGTAGTTGGTTGCGGCATACGGCACCACTCCAATCAGACTTGGGGTTAAGCCTCTATACAGCTCGGTGGGGCCTTCTTCACCGATGATTTTGACAAATGCATGGAGGAAGTTATCATACACACCTCTCTGCACAATCATCATATGCATTTCATGTGTTATATCTTAGAAGGTCGTAGATCTTGAATAGTTTCTGGCATCCAGACAATTCTTGCGGTATAACACTAACCTGTATAGTTAATCGAGTCTTAATTAGCTCCAGAGGGTATGTACACAGGGTTGAGCTGAAACCAGCAAATGCCCCTGCCACTAGTGAAGGAGGGATCGGGATTTTCTGCTGTTCCCCAGATTTGGGGGTTAAGAACTTCTTAGCAGTATCAAAGGCGAAAAGCTGCAACAAAAGAGAAGAAAAAAGGTCAAAATACAAGATTAAGATAATTCAATGTCTGTGTGAGCACATGTTATTCCCATCACACAACTTTCATTGATGTCATGTAATGTCATCTTTGTACAATGATGACATTACCAGATTATAATAGATTCTGATGATCTTTATACTGAAGTCATTAGCCCATATAGAATGTATATAAACTAGGCAGAAAAGTTAAAGGTAGTATAAACCATATGAAACAACTGCACAATCCATCACTGAAATGTTCCCAAGTCAAATATTCATTGGAGACGTTAAAGGCTGCAAAGGTGCAGCACCGGCAGAACTTCTCTGTACCCAACACAAAATGTTATTGAGCATTATAATTAAATGAAAATTATATTGGATAGACTAGACGCAATTGAAGATGAAACCCTTTGGTCTCATCCAGTCAACACTTCTTGCATTAAGATCTTCAAATGATGCATATTATACAGATTCGGGCTCTGTTAAACAAGAGGTAAATTAAATTGACTCCTTGATAATAAAAACCCCAAACTGGCATCTGTTACAAAAAAAGGTCCCTAACAACAAAATGAGAACAGTACTACATTATGGATCAACTGAAAGTAATAACATACAATCTTTGGTTTTATTATATGATGAAGTACATCAATGTTTGAGATCTCTTCTGAACTTTGACGGCTTAGCCAAAAGTGGCCTAGCTTGGGAAAACCCTATACAGATGTTTATGTAAAGTCAGCTTATAAGCTATTGGACTACTCTGTGTGATTTGAATATTTAATACCAACGTAATTTCGATAAGCTGCGCAAAAGAAAAAAGGTACTACCTCCGGTCCGAAATAACTGTCGCTGATTATGTGCTGCGCTAGTGAAAATCTGTGTGCATGTTGCGACAATTATTCCGGATCGGAGGGAGTAGTAGATTGGTCTTGGGTTATCTGATTTAAACAATACGTAGGGGCTTGCTGGCTTGGCCAAAGGGCCCCAAGCCAAAACTAGGACAAAAAATGAACACTAACGTCTAGCCAAAACGTCAAAGGGAAAATCCACAAACAAAGATTCACCACATTATGATTAACAAAACAAAGCACAATATATAATCATTATCAAGGAAACCACAGTGCAGAACCAAAAACACATGACAGCCAAAGGGCAGTTAATTACCTCAATTGCTTTGCTTGGGGCTACTCGAATGACATTAACGAAGTTACCGCGGAACAACCCAGTCCATCCTTCATGCTTCATGATAGACTCAAACACCTCTGTAGAAGAATTTCCATTACTCCCAACCATCAAATGCGTCCTGATGGTCTCCAAAGGCGCAACCACTGTCCTCGACACCGCTCCCGCGATGCCCCCGCTGATCAGCCTCTTGAGGTTGGAATTCCCAACCTTGATCTTGATCTTCACCACTTTCTTCTTCCCCTCCTGGGAGACGTACTTCATGAATGGGTCTTGGGGATTCCCCGGCGATGTGGCGCCAGAGGAGGCCTGGAAGCCGATGCTGGCGAAGAGGCCGGCAGGTGGGTGGAAGGATTGGTGGAGGGTCCATGCCAGGTTGAATCCACCATTGCTGTCCATGTCACCAGGCGCCGCAGGTGGTGGCAGGGAGAGGAAGCAGCAGCTCCAATCCGGCGCCGTCACCTCCGCGTACTGCAACCGCACTCTGCCGCTCTTGTTGCGCATTGTTTGTGACCGCCGCAGGTGGTGGGCTCGGTAGGTTTCCGGCCCTCCTCAACCCAAGAACCAAAAAGACAGGAGTGGAATCACTATCTCCCAAAGGAATGAAATTGGATGGCGACGGATATCAGGTGGATTCAACGGGCATGGCGTGGGACAGACGCGGAAAGGGAGCGGAATCTCGGGGCCGGGTAAAGCTGCGATATTTAGCTGATTCCCGGATCAATTCGATCACTCCTCCAGGGACGGCGGCGCTGAAGCAGTCAAAGGATCTGCATGGGACAGGAAAACTAAATAAATCAATACATAAAGATTCGGAGCCCCTTTCTGCACGGCGTGATCTGATACTGGGATGAGAGCGATTACCTCGGACACGCTGCACACGCATTTCGCTCGCGCTTCTTGTTCGACGCCGCCGCCGCCGCCGGGGAAGAGGAAGGTGGAGGGTGGGGTGTGGCCGGACCCCGTCAGGCAACAAGGCCGCAATTTTGTTGTTGCCGTTTCCTCTCACGTTGTATCTTTCCTCCGTCCTACTTCTCCTTTTCCTCCATCCAACACACTTGCTCGGCCATTAATGGTGGTAGTGCCACGCCACGCCTACTCTTTATTTTGAACAGGACGCCACGCCTACTCAAAGGTTCGTGTGCCACCTGTGTGGCGTCCCTGTGACGTGCATTAGGTGCCAACGGAGTCCTTTTTTCTTCTCGTGTGGCTTGAACATTCGTTCGATTTTTCAACGCAACACGATCTCGTGTTTGCACGGTCTTCCGTTCATCGGCACACACACATGTTTGGAACCAAGACACCTATAGACCTTTTGGGGATTTCGTTTTTTTTTCTGACCATTGCCTATATTTGCCCGACTTTTTTAAAGGGTAAAAGACACTATATTAAAAAGCAAGCAAACCAACTCGTTAAAAACCTTTCAATCCCCTTGGTACCTTGATAAGGAAAATAACGCGGAAAAAACTTTTACTCCAAATCAAACAATCATTACATCGTTCACTAGAAGTGGCACAATAAAATGGGGGAAATATCATACCACGTAGACGGTGGATTCTCCCTCTCAAATTTTGCCAGTTTATGTGCAGCCAAATTTAAGTCTCTACTACAACGTTTGACGATAACCTTCCCGAAATTTTGGAGCATCTCTCTACAATCCTCCAGAATTGGTGCCACAACAGAAGATAAACTCGTCTCTGAATTGATAGGGTCAGCCAATCCCAAACAATCCGATTGGATAATTGGAAGATGACATGTTGATTGCTTCGCAAGACTCAATCCCTCTCGTAAAGGCAAAGCATCAGCGAGTTCTGTATCAAAAACATTATCTTTGACAAGAGGCACTAACAAAAGCTCAAGAATTATCGATTACGATAGAACCAACCGCTTCTATTTCTGAAAATGCAGCATCAACATGGAAATTTTGATAACCAGGGGGTGGTCTAACCCATCCTATCTTTCCCTTACTGATTATCTGTTTGCCAGCAGTGCGAACAAAATTTATTGTCATTGCTTTGCTTGGATCGCCAGTGAAGTTCGGCTTGGGTTTTGAACACTCTCCTCTCTCAAAATCAGACGTCTTTGCCACCACACGTACCAACAAATTACAGCAAAGGCTTCAGCTTTTGAAAGTGGTTGCATATACTCCTTTTTGTAAACATCTTCACAGAGAATGAATTCAATCATCGCCAAGCCTGAACGGTCCACCAGTTTTGCATTGTCAACAACTCCATCTAGTCACAGGGATCGCCATGCCGACGATGCTAGCTCACACTCAAACAGCATGTCTTATATCTTCTGCCTTTTTTACAAATATCACACTGGCCACTAGCCCTCATGTGTCAATCAACCAGAGTACAATAGCATGGTATTGAGGCATTCAAACAGCGCCAAATGAATATTTTAACTTTAGATGGAACTCTCAAATTACAATACTTTTCCAAGCCGGATTTGGACCGGCTGAGCCTTGGCCATCACCGAAAATGCTGATTACAAGTTGTTATCGCGCGTTGGCCTTATCCCATGCGTCCAGGAGAGCCAGGGGATCCGCGCCTGGGACCCACCCGCTTGCACACTAGCACTTTTCCCTCATACTAGATTCATTTCTCAAATGCACTGATAACGAATAAGTACACACAACTTTTAAATGGCAGATGCAAAATGAATTTTGATTACATATTTGACTTCCTCTCGACAAACTCTTCTAAACGAGTCTAATATTCAATATATTTAAAATTGTTTCAAAATTTGAATCTATACAGTTCTTCGTTGTTAGTGCTCAAGTGCGAACATGTTAGATGAACATGTCTTTGAATTTGCGTAACATATCTGAACATGTCTTTGAATTTTTATGAAGAGTGCCAAAGGAGTTACTCAACATGTCTTTTATTTGCATGTAGGCTGTAGCCAAAGATTCCCCTTTTTAATACGGGTCCCACAGGTTCAGATCCCAATAAAAAGTGATGGCCAGGATTAGAGCAACGCGCGCTAGCAGCTGTGCAAAATCCGCGTTCGGCCATCACCACGTCTCAATTTATCACCATATTGAGAATTCCATTCCACATCATCCGCTGACTCGATAGAAAAAAGACCAATTTTTTAAAATGACATGCTATAAAATCTTTAGTGTTCTGAGCCGGAACTAGAATTTGTAAAATTCTCTCGACATCAAAAGTAAAAAAGTGGTCACGAAGTAGCTCCTCGTCCCAATAACCAGAGATTGGATCAATTAGCTCATGGACTTCTGTCAGAAGAGAGTTCCTACGTGGAGTGATGATTTCCCGACTAGGGCTGCTAGGAATCCAACTGTCCTGAGATATCAATATCAAGGCCATCACCCACGCGCCAGATACAACCCTTTTCAAAAGTTTGAATTCACGCCCATAAATTTTGCCAAACATAAGATGCACCTTTCTTGAGAGGAACTGATAAAATATCCCCTGTTGGGTAGTATTTTTCCCTGAAAAATTTTACACACAGCGACTCATTTTGCTCAGTTAGTCTCCAGCAATGTTTAGGAAGTAAAGCTAAATTAAAACAATGAATATCTCAAAATCTCATACCTCCTTGTCCTTTAGGGACACACATTTTCCACCAAGCAAATCAATGCATTCTTTTTTATTTTCCTCGTCACCCCACCAATAATGCGACATTGCGTCAGTGATTCCCTTGCAAATTTGTTTTGATAATTTAAACACACTCATTGCATAAGTTGGGATTCCTTGGGCCACCGCCTTAAGAAGTGATTCTTTCCCACCAAAGTTTAGGATTCTTTCCTTCCAACCAATCAAAAGTTTTGCAATTCTTTCACTAAGATGTTTAAAGCAATATGTCATATCCAGGCCAATCATCGAGGGTAATCCCAAGTATTTATCAGACAAAGATTTTGTGAAACTGTTAAGAATTTGGCATACCTCCACCTTATCTTCCACTCTTGTGTTTGTACTGAAGTAAATAGAAGATTTGGATTCACTGACCATCTGGCCCGACGCTAAGCAGTAGTCGTCCAAAATTTTATTCTAACAATTTGCATTTTAAAGATTCGCTTGCATAAACATGAGAGAATCATCCGCAAATAGCAGATTAGAGATAATCGGGCCATTGCGGCATACTTGAACACTTTTTAAATTACCTTGTTCTTCCTCATGATTCAATAAGGATGATAGTTCCTTGGTGCAAAGCAAAAAGAGGTAGTGTCGGAGAAGCGTTCCGTCCTAGGCAGGGTTGCTTCAGAGGTTCAAACACAGGGGCTAATCACGTTCTATCGCACCTCGAGAGGCCTCGAGAGGGGATCTCTCGAAGAGAAAACAATGGAGACACGGAGAGTTTACCCAGGTTTAGGCCACTGTGATGGTGTAAAACCCTACTCCTGCTTGTCTGATGGATTGCACTGCGGTGACTACAGTACAAATGCGAGCTCGAGCTCGGGACAGACTACTGAGGCTCTCCTCGGGATCTGGCTACTGATCTATTTTCTCGTCCCTTCTACAGCGGTGGGAGAGCCTTTCTTATACCGGCATTCGGACCACTTTCCCGCTCATTTGGTGGGAAAGGGTTCCCACAAGGCGCCAAAGTGAGAAGCCTCTCGTACTCTGCGCCGCCTACGCAGTCTTGGTCGTTGGGGACAGCTCCATCGTCCATGGCAGAGAGGTGGGGGCTCCGATGATATTCCCTCCGTCTTGTACCGGTAGACCGGTCTCCTTGCACCGAAGGGGAAAGCCTCAGCCAAAGCTTTGGCGTGCGCAGCGGTGTTCTGCGCTTTATACACGAGAACGGCAATTGTGGCCAAAGTTACTATGTCGCCATGCGGCGCCTTCGTCACTTGCGTAGAGCCTCGGGCATTATCCCCACATAGGCTGTCTCCCAACGAGCGGGGGCCCCGTCAGAGAGGAGCGTGGGCGAAGCAGGGCTCCTCTCCGATGATAAGCGATGGTATCGACGAGCAAAGCCTCTCGCCATAGGATTTTCCTTAGCGAGAATGAGCCTAGCGCGCCCATCTTTTGCGGTGAGCTAGTATGGACTCCCTCCGTACTTTGTGGGCTGGGCCAGCAGCGGACGGCCCAGGATACCTTGGTATCCATAGGTCCAACAGTAGCCCCCGGGCCCATGACGCGCGCGCATCAGGAGGAGGCGAAGCGGCCTAGGCACTTGAGCTGTAGGGCCAGCCGCGACACGTGGCGTGACGGTTCGTGGGATTCCCACGACCTCCCACGCGTGGCGGAAACGTCCCGTCATAATGACTTCTCTGGTGGGGTGCCACAGAGCAGTAATTATCTTGGCATCTGGTCACGTCCCTTCTCGGGACGTGCCCATCTTTTTTGCTTCGATGTACGGTTCAGCGCGGAGACAGAACATGCGCGGTGTCGTCCCTTAGCCCGCGTATAAATGGGGGAGACTACCCCCATTCCTCCCAATACCGTCCTTATTCCTTTCCGCTCCCAGTTCTTCGCCTGTAGAGAGAGAAAAAACAGAGATGTCGCATGGCCCGCGGTGGGCGAGGTGGTCGAGGCGCACTGGCGGGCTCCGGAACCGCCCCCGACATAGCGCGTGGCGTGCTTTGGTGGTCGCGGATGAGCCGTAGGGGTATTTGGCTCGAGCAGAGGCGAACGCTCGTGGCCAACGCGGTCACGGTGGTTGAGCTTCGCGTGGTCACGACATGATGGGGAATCCTCTCCCCCGTCGGGCAGAGGACACCCGTGTGCTTGCGCACGAGTTCTTGGTGTCCCTCGGTGGCCGCCTCCGCCGCCGCCTGAGGCTCCCAGACTCTTTCGCGAGGTCCATCGGTCGCAAACCGCCCCGTGGATTCTGACTCTAGGTGGTGGGTTGCATCAACGGACTCTGGTGGGCTTCCATGGAGTTATGCTCCGCAGGCCATCTGTCGCTGTTGAGAGGGTGGAAAACCTTCGCTCACGCCCAGAAGCTGGATGAGAGACAGCTTCTCCATCTCCGCTTCGATGGAGGGGACAGGCTCTTCGTGAAGGTCTTCGGGCGTCGTGGCGAGCGCGAGGAGTGCTGCGTCGAGAGTGGGAGATCGATGAGAGCGACAACGATGATGAAGATGATGTTGCTGAAGAGGAGGACAAAGAAGATTCTTCGGCTGTCAAGGTGGAGGGAGACGAGTCGGACTCGGAGGAGGCATGAGGGACTTTGGGTGCCTTCGCCCAGAGGGAAGGCCTGACGATCCTGATCAATCATCCTTCGTCTAGACTCCTCTTCGTCCTCCTTCTCCTTGGTGCCTCCTTCCTCAGCCGATCATGTCTCGTAGCTGTGGCGAGACAGGTTCAGCCCGGTTGGTCGCAGCTTTTTTCCTCTTAAATGACCGTGGAGGGGGGATAGCTCCCTTCAGGTTTTTTGCCCCTTTTTGTCTTCGTAGCAGATCTACAGCACACCTATGTACCCGAGTGTATCTTATGCATGAAAAAATATGAAGAAAAAGTGCTCTTTTTGCCCACTATTTTTGCAAGGGAATCCTCTGGAAGTTAGTGAGGGAGAGTTGGACTTAGCTCTGGAGGTTTGATGTCCTTCGTGTGGCGAGTTGTGCCTATGAGCGTCGTTGTAGTCGCCCCTTGTCGAGGTGCCCCTTTTCTTCCTTGTGGAAGTTCCTGCCTGGTTGCTTCGTGAGGCGGGCGGTTGTCTTTGTAGTGAGCAAAAGTGCGTGTCTGGTGCTCTTCTCGTGGATACCTCGGGACGAAGTCAGTACCAAGGACTTAGATGAGGTGTCGTGTACGGTAGAGACCCGTTTAGACAGAGCTCTGCCAGTTGGGTTTACTCTGATTGGGTGTCATCCGTGCACGGGTACCGATCCTAGCCCCCGCTCGCGAGGTGTCCTCGAGAAGGAGTAACAGATGCACGCTCCCGAAGAAAGAAGAGGGGCTTGTCGAGGTGACAAGTGTAGTTAGCAAAAAGGGACCTTTACTACTAGGGTGAGGCTCTGTATTACAACGCTTGGGGATGCCATGACCCTGCGGTCCCCCAAGAAGCACTTGACGTCACTGTGCGGACACGGTACTACCATCGTCATGGGGCTGATACTCGCGTGAGTACAGGTGCAAAGGTTTGCCATGCGGCTTCCCACTTGTGTGGGTAGAGGCTCTCGCGGCCAGGCGGCAAGCCTGGCGAGAGCCCCCTTAGACCCTCATGGAGAGAGGTCCTGGCATCGTTTTTACCGTGGTATCATGGGGTCCACTCGAGGGTGCCTCACCACGGCCTAGGAGAGGCACGTGCGGCGAGAAAGAGCTAAGGGTAAAATTCCGTAGGTGTTCGATGTTCCACAAGTTTGGCACAGGCGTACCGTCTTATGTCTCCAGGCGAGCCGCCCAGGGACGCGCGATGTGCGTTACCCGGTACGGTCCCTCCCACGTGGGAGAGAGGTTGTTCGAGCCTTCTCTGGAGAATCCTCCTCAGGACCAGGTCGCTCACCTCCAGTGTGTGTGGCATGATGTTGTTGTTGTGGTAGCGCCGAAGGCCTTGCTGGTGCCGAGCTGCGCGGACGGCAGCTCGGGTTCTTTCCTCCTTAAGGAGCAGCAGGTCTTCGGCGTGGAGTTCCCCCCGCTTATCCTCATTGAAGGCCAAGGCCCTGGGAGAGCCATGCTTGAGTTTAGCAGGGAGAACGGCCTCGTCCCCATAGACTAAGGAGAAAGGTGTTGCCCCCGCGGGCTTGGTTTCGGTGGGACGGATGGACCACAGGACCGACGGGATTTCGTCGATCCACTTCTTCCCGTGAGTCTTGAGCTTGTTGAAGCTCCTTGTCTTGAGGACCTTGAGGACCTCGGCGTTGGCGTGTTCTGCTTGTCCGTTGCTACGCGGGTGCACAACGGAGGCGTAGCAGATATTGATGCCCAAGTTGGCGCAGTAGGACTTGAAGAGGCCGCTCGTGAATTGCGAGCCGTTGTCGGTAATGATACGATTAGGTACGCCGAAACGGTAGACCAATCCCTTGATGAACTTCACAGTCGTCCTTGCTGGGATGTCCATGACTAGTTCCACCTCTGCCCACTTGGTGAATTTGTCGATGGCGGCGTAGAGGTAGCGGTAGCCCCCGAACGCTCGTGGGAAAGGTCCCAGGATGTTTAGCCCCCAGGCTGCGAACGGCCACGAGAGGGCGATTGTCTGCAATCCTTGCGCGGGCTGTTGCGTCTGCTTGGCATGGAACTGGCACGCTTTGCAGGTCTTGACTAGCTCGGTGTCGGCCTTGAGGGATGTGGGCCAGTGGAAGCGGTAGAGGAAGGCCTTGCCGATGAGCGTGCGTGACGAAGAGTGTTGGCCGTAGTCACCTTGGTGGGTGTCCTTGAGAAGCTCCACGCCGTCGTCTGGGGGGACGCACAGCAGTGTCACGCCATTGGGGCGCCTTCGGTATAGCTTGTAGACAATGACGCATCACATCTTGGCTCAGCGAGCTACGCGCTCGGCTTCCGCTTCGTCCTCGGGGAGGTCCCCTTTCTGGATGTAGTCGATGATAATCTTGTTTCAGCATGCTTCCTCGTGAGTGAAGGCAAGCACCAGGCAGTATCCTAGGGGAATCCCGCAATCCGGTGCGTCTTGGGAGGGAGCAGGTGGGAGCTCCTCCTCGAGGTGCTTGTGGCCTTGTGGCTCCTCGTCATTGACCAGGGGTATGATGGATGGCTTGTCGAGCCTTTCTTCAAAGACGTCTGGTGCCTGTGCCCAGTTCCTTGATGCTTGCTTGGCGATGTCGTCAGCTTCTTTGTTGTCCCCTCGGGGGACATGCTGCAGTTCCATCCCGAGGAAACGCTTCTCGAACTTGCGGACCTCCTCGAGGTACAAGGCCATATGCTTGTCCTTGGCCGTGTAACTCTTGTTGGAGAAGTTCACCAGGAGTTGAGAGTCTCCTTTTATGACGAGGCGCTTGACGCCTAGGGCTATGGCGACCCTGATGCCGGCGAGGAGACCCTCGTACTCGGCGATGTTGTTGGAGACTTTGGCCTTGTGGCCGAAGTGGAGCTGGACGGCGTAGTACATCTTGTTGCCGGTTGGTGATGTTAGCACGACACCAACCCCCGAGCCCTTGGAGGAGAAGGCTCCGTCGAAGTGCATGGTCCATTCTCCGGGGGCCAGCTTGTCGGGGATGGTCGTCTCCTCTTCGGGGTCTTCTTCTGGCATTGGGTTGGTCCATTCTGCATTGAACTCCGCCAGAGCCTCTCCTTTGATTGTCTTGGTGGTGAGGAACTGGAGCTCGAAGTGTTGAAACTCGACAGCCCACTCAGCGACACGCCCCGTTGCGTTGGAATTGCATAGAATTTGCTCGAGAGGGAACGTGGATACCACCGTGCCGGGGTGTCGAAGTTGTGGTGAAGCTTCCTCGAAGCCACAAGGAACGTGTACAGGAGCTTCTGCTGCACGGGGTACCTGATGGAGGGATGATAACCCGGTAGGCTAATACCAAGGTGTAACCCGGCCCAAAGGGAACCGTGCAGGACCCGGCTCAAGGAGGAGGAGTTTCTGGAAGGCCCAGGAGGTAGTGTAGGCCTCGTAACCCGGCTTTGGGGTTACTATTAGGAAACTTAGGGTTTGTATGCGGTTACCGGGTAGGACTCTGAGTATGCCTTGGATAGGAAGCCAGGGGGCCGAGTAAGATATAAGCCGGCTCCTAGGGTTAGAAAAACAGAGCTTCACCAGATATTCGAGTATCCTTGTAATACGAGAGCTGATATTGTAATCTTAGATCGGAGAATCGGCGACTTGTTTGCCAGAGCTACCAGATCGATTGATAGCATGATTTCCCCTAAGCTAAACCCTCTCCCAAACGCCACAGTCGATTTACCCCAAGATAAGTTACCCCTGGTAACGTCTGCCGTGATTATCCCACGACATTTGGCGCCCACCGTGGGGCCTGCGTCCAAGGGTGTTTACATCATGGGAGAAGCTCGGGAAAGCATGAAGAACCTTGTCATTGGCGAGATCTACACCAACCCTGAAGGAAAGAAGATGGTGGATGATTTTGGCTGGGGGCCAGAGTCGGATCTGCTGGATACCGGATCTGTCGTCACAATTGGCCGGGTCAACGTCTTCGTCGGCATGGTACGTACGTCCGGTTCTGTTCCTGATGATGTTGAATATGATTCCGTGTCAGGAGGAGCGACCTGCGTTCAGTCGGATGGGGAAGAATCGGTCGGGACGATCGATCCGGTAGAAGAGCCCACCACGAAGAGGGAACAACCGGAGGAGCCGGCATGGACCCCGCGTGGCCGGGTCATGAGGGAAGATGACACCGAGTCTATCCTGCACCTGCTGGAGGACCGGTACGAGGAGGATAGTTGTGATGAGGAAGAATACGAATCCGCACCAGGCATCGCGCGCCAGATCGCGGTCTACACGGCCCCTGCAACCAATCTTAATCAGGGGGACGTGACTACGGCCGCGGTCGGCGCGGCGCGAGCACTGGCCCAGCAACAAGATCCGGTTGATGGAAACCCGTTCATAGCCCGGGTTGACGGAGAGTCGGCTTCAGTCCGCGAAATCCGGCTCTGTTCAACAATAACCTGATCTTAGATCCTACGGTGCTAGCAACGGTGATAACCCCAGAAAACGCGGCGGCACGCGCTGCGGATCTGGATGTGGCCCGACGTGCATTGGATCAGCAGAGGAGAGATATGGAAGCCGAAAGACAGGGGATAGCAGCGCGCCAGCGCGAGTTGGAAGCATTGGAGAACCGGCTCCAGGTTCAGTCGACCAGATGCTTAACCAGAGATATCAGTCGAGATTACCGGCGACGGGTGGAACTATAAACCCGGCCGCACTGTTTATTACACCTCGGGATCAACCAATTCCAGCTGTGAATCAAGAAACCGGACATCAGCCTGCAACCTTGGGAGGACAGCCGGCAAATGTACAAGCCGGGTTACCCACATTGCAAACAGGGATCATAACTGGCAATACAGCGCCACCACCACCACCGCCACGATTTCATACTCCACCGGGTCACTTCAATAACCCCATGGACAATGTATATGCAGCAACGTTGGCATTGGATCGCATCCCCGTAAGAGAGTCACCCCATGCAGAGGAGACCCGGCGGGCAATAGATCTATTACACACAGCAGTGGCTCAGCAGGCCAATTACCCGGATAACGCACGGAACACCATATGTTAGCCGTTATAATGGGAATACCGGCAATATTCAGACAAGCTCAGCACGGCGGAGGGCAGAGCAGCAGCAAATGCCGCCTCCTCCCCGTAGACCAGCAACACCTGCAATATCGGCAGCGCAAGCTATTGTGGACAGTTCTCGAGCCAGGCGCGCAGCGGCCGGATCAGCGGTACAAGGGCCGGTAGCGGTTGCACCCCCCGCCGCACCTGCAGCAGGATCGCATGTTTCCTGGGTAAGGCCAGTACCGGCAAATTTAGCCGGGCCCAAGTGTTTGTCGGACGCCATCAGAGCTGAGCCTTACCCGGATAAGTTCAACGAGCCGGGTAAAGTGGTTAACTATGAGCCGACCATGGATCCAGAAACCTGGTTGAGCAGTTATGAGATGGCCATGTCGATTCGCAATGCATCTGAAAATCTTCAAGCCAAGTTTATGTATCTGATGATGTCAGAGGGAGCAGCAAAGTTATGGTTCAATAATCTACCCGAAAAGTCCATCAATTCATGGAGCAAGCTGAAAACTGCCTTTATCAAGCACTTTCATGGAACATGCAGGAAGTTGTTTACGATCGATGACCTAGAACGATGTGTCCAGAAGAAGGGAGAGTCGGCGCGCAGTTGGGTGCGCCTGGTTATGGAAATACTCCACTCGTCCACAGATATTCAACCAAAGGATGCATTACAGGCTATGGCAAAAACATGCAAGTGTATACCATTAGTGCAAAAGCTGACGCGCATGAAATCTAGTCGGAATGCTTCAGAGGTTACTATGGGAGATTTGATGGACGCGTGCAACAAGCACGCCGCCACAGATACCACAGAGGAGGATGTTGATGATAAGAAAGCAAAAACCAACACGAGCAATAGCGGAAGACCCGGCAATGGATCTGCGACGGGTAACAATGGAGCAAATAATGGAAACAACCAGAACAAGCGCCCGTATGAGGGAAGTTCCGAGTTTGTCGCCAATACAGAAGCCGGGTTTGCGAGACCCAGAGCAGAAGGAAATTTCAACGGAGGAAACTTTAATGGAGGAAACTACCAAGGACCACCAAGGTCGGCTAACCATATAGAGGCCTTCAGGATGCCTTGTCCGCGTCATAGCAGGAACGGTAGGCCAGCTAATCATTCACTAGAGCAGTGTGTAGATTTACAGAGATGGAAGAACGAAGAAATACAGAAAGCAATGCGAGGTGCAGGCCGGGGAGCAGGACCGGGTCCGGGTGGGAACCCGGGCAATGGCCCACCCCCGGCCGGCAACCCAGGAGGTGGTAATCCGGGTAACAATCAAGGAGGCGCTGGAGGTTTCCAAGCCAACCCCAAGCAGCTAGGGCAGTACCATGTCCATACTACGGGGACTTCCAATAAAGACAGAAAGATACTTAAAAAGCAGTAAATTCGGTTTCTTCAGCTGTCCCGAGGTACTTGAGATGGTCGGATCAAGAGGTAACATGGAGCAGAAGGGATCACCCAGAAAGAATAGAGCATCTGGGTGTGTTGGCCTTGGTGGTTGAACCACAGGTCAATGGCTACGAGCTGAAAAAGGTCCTGATGGACGGCGGAAGTAGCATCAACATTTTATATTGGGAAACTTTCTTACGCATGGGGCTAAAGGAATCTCAGTTGCAAAAAAGTTCCACAGTTTTTCATGGGATTGTGCCGGGTCACTCGGCGTGCCCTGAGGGAAAGATAACACTGGAAGTTGCTTTTGGAGAATCAAATGATAATTTCCGAGTGGAGTGGCTCACGTTCGAGGTGGTAAAGTTGCGCAGCCCCTATCACGCGTTGTTCGGAAGGCCGGCTTACGCCAAGTTCATGGCCAGTCCGTGTTACGTGTACCTACAGCTAAAGATCCCGGGTCCCAAGCAAACCATCACCATACATGGGAGCCGGGTTATAGCAGCTGAGTGTGACGAAGGAGACGCGGCAATGGCAGAACAGGCTTGCCGAAAGGAAGAGCTCAAGTATTACCGGTCTCAGGTAGACCCGGATGACAGAACAACATTGAAAAGACCGAATACAGAAGATGAGAGAGCAAAATTCAAAGCAGCACAGGACACAAAGATGGTGGCTTTCGTCGAGGGCGATCCTTCCAAGCAATTTGCTATAGGATCCAACCTAGACAGTAAGCAGGAGGAGGCACTCATTGAGTTTATTCGCGGAAATCAAGATGTTTTTGCTTGGACACCCAGCGACATGCCGGGTATCCCGACCGAGTTAGCTGAGCACAGTTTGCATGTTGACCCCAAGTCCCGGCCTGTGAAGCAGGGCCTGAGAAAAATGAACGAGGAAAGAAGAAAAGCTATAGGAGCGGAGATAGCTCGGCTACTTGTAGTCGGCTTTATCATGGAGGTTTTTAACCCGGATTGGTTGGCAAATCCGGTTCTAGTGATGAAAAAGAGTAACGAGTGGAGGATGTGTATTGATTACACGAGTCTCAACAAGCATTGCCCAAAGGATCCGTTTGCTCTTCCAAGAATAGATCAGATCATAGACGTAGTGGCTGGCAGTGACCTATTATGTTTCCTGGATGCATATTCCGGGTATCATCAGATCAAGCTCAAGAAGGAAGATTGGGAGAAAACATCGTTCATAACCCCCTTTGGAGCTTTCTGTTACAAAACCATGACCTTCGTACTAAAGAACGCTGGTGCAACATACCAGCGGTGTATTCAGAAGTGTTTTGAGGATCAGATTGGACGCAATGTTCACGCCTATGTTGATGATGTGGTGATCAAAACAAGGAAGGTAGGGACGTTCATTGATGACTTAAAGGAAACATTCAGGAACCTGAGAAGATATCAGATGAAGCTTAACCCCACAAAGTGTGTATCTGGAGTCCCAGCAGGAAAATTACTCGGATTCATTGTTTCCGAGAGAGGAATCGAAGCAAACCCGGACAAGATCAAAGCTATCCAGAGTCTGAAAAAGCCGGAAAACCTGAAGCATGTTCAAAAGCTTACAGGGTGCGTAGCAGCATTAAGCCGGTTTATATCAAGGCTTGGAGAAAAGGCGATACCCTTATACCGGCTCTTGAGGAAAACCGAAAAATTCGTTTGGGACCAAGAGGCAGATGAGGCGTTCGAGGCACTAAAAAAGCAATTATCTGTGGCACCAGTTTTAGCAGCCCCGGGTCCTAAGGAGCCCATGTTACTATACATTGCGGCTGGGCCCCGGGCGGTTAGCGCAGTGGTTGTTGTTGAGCGTAAAGAGGATGGAAAAGATCACCCGGTACATAGGCCGATTTATTACATAAGCGAGGTACTATCGGAAGCAAAGCAGCGATACCCACATTGGCAAAAGCTAGTTTTCGGGGTCTTTATGGCCAGCCGGAAATTGAAACCATATTTTCAGGAACACCCCATAACAGTGGTTAGCTCTATACCAATGTCGGATATTATCAGAAATTCAGATGCAACAGGTAGAATAGCCAAGTGGGCCATTGAGATGGGAGATTATCACATCAACTACGAGCCCAGGTCTGCAATCAAATCTCAAGCTTTAGTTGATTTTATCAACGATTGGACTCACACAAGCATGCCAACAATGACACCAAGTTCCGAGTCTTGGGTGATGCACTTCGATGGTTCTAAGCAGTACGAGGGATCAGGAGCTGGGGTGGTACTCACATCACCCAAAGGAGACAAACTGAGCTACGTGTTGCAAATTCACTTCGATTGCTCCAACAACGTGGCCGAGTATGAGGCATTGTTACATGGATTGAGAATAGCAAAGGAGATGAACATTAGGCGAATACGGTGCTATGGAGATTCGGATCTTGTGGTACAGCAGGTCTCAGGAACTTGGGATAGAAAGGATGCAACAATGGTAGCATATCGCAGAGAGGTGGACAGGGTTGCCGGGTGTTTTTCCGGGTATGAGGTGGAGCATATTGACAGGCGAAAGAACGAGGCAGCAGATGCACTCGCAAGACTCGGCTCGCGCAGAGAGCCGGTTCCACCTAATGTTTTCTTGGACGAGTTATGGCGGCCATCTGTTAAAACCGAGTCCGAGGAAGAGGTGGCTAACCAAGACCCGGATTTGGAGTTCGTGGCCACGGTACGTGCTGTTCCCGAGTGGACAGAGCTGTTTCTGGCTTACTTATCACGAGGTGTGTTACCATCACAGGAAGTTTTAGCAAGGCAAATTCTAAGACGAGCAAAGGCCTATTCTATTATCAATAGAGAGTTGTATAAAAGGAGTGCAGCAGGAGTCTTTTTGCGCTGTGTAGCACCAGAAGAAGGCCGGCAGATCTTGAAGGAGATCCACGAAGGAGATTGCGGGAACCATGCCTCCACAAGATCCCTTGTGGCCAAAGCATATCGACACAGTTTCTTTTGGCTAACAGCCCTAGCAGATGCGGAGCGCTTGGTGGCAAGGTGCGATGGATGTTAAAGGTGTGCTCGCCAAATCCATGTGTCGGCTATGGAGTTGCAAACAATCCCATTGACCTGGCCGTTCGCTGTTTGGGGCATGGATATGGTGGGCCCCTTCCACATGTCACCCTGCAAAAATACCCATCTTTTGGTAGCTATCGATAAGTTTACAAAGTGGGTCGAGGTTATGCATGTTACCAATTGCGAAGCAATCACAGCAGTCAAGTTCCTGAAAAGGATCATCTACAGGTTTGGATACCCTCATAGCATAATAACAGACAATGGAACCAACATGTCCTTAGGTGAGATGGAGAAATTCTGCGGGAACAATGGTATCCGGCTTGACATAGCCTCGGTAGCCCATCCACAAGCTAATGGACAAGTGGAGAGGGCAAACCAGGAGTTACTTCATGGGTTAAAACCACGGCTGCGAGTCCCGTGCATAAGAGCTGCTGGAGCGTGGGTCGAAGAGCTACCATCAGTAGTTTGGGGAATTAACACTACACCTAACAGATCTACTCAGATGACCCCGTTTTTCATGGTTTATGGTGCAGAGGCGGTGTTACCGAGTGACATTATTCACGACTCGCCCCGAGTGTTGGCTTACGTTGAGGTGGAGAACGAGAAGACCCGGCAGGATGTCGTGGATATGCTAGAAGAACACAGAGAACAAGCCTTGGAGAGATCAGCTATATATCAGCAGGATCTGAGGAGATACCATAGTCGGCGAGTCAAAACCCGGGTCTTCCAGGAAGGGGACCTGGTGTTGCGCTTGGTACAATCAAAGGAAGGAAATCACAAGTTATCTCCACCATGGGAGGGACCGCTCATCATAAGCCGGAATTTGCACAACGGATCATATTACTTGATAGATGCAAGGGAAGAGTCGGATACAGTCAATGACACCACTCACACCACTTCATCTATGCAAGAGAGGGAAAGACCATGGAACGTGGCACAGCTACGTCCCTACTACACTTAGAATAGACTAGGCTTACAAGTGGAACTACACGATGTAACAGGCAGTAGGTTTCAGACGCACTCTTTTCCTATCCACGGTACCTAAGGGGACTGGAGGGTTTTTAATGAGGCGGCTTGCTGACCTAACTTTTCTCATATCAATAAAGAGATGGTTAAATCATGATATTGTTTCTTCCTTATGTGTTTTCGTCAAGTTTTTTATATTCCTGTTCTTGCTTTCTGTTTTATTTTTATTTTTTCAGGTAAGTATTATTTGTTTGTTTGTAGTATACTAGCTTTTCCAAAGGTCATATATATAGGTCTTGGGGGCTGATTGCTTCAATAGCACAGTTGCAAACTCAAAGACCCGGCCACGATGCCATGAAGTTATAAGAACCGATTACTTGCAATAAGTACGGTTGCAATCTTATAACCGGACAATAGAGCCAAATTTTTCTTGATTTCTTTTGTTCAAGCTTGATGTGACTCGCAAAAATGTGGCATGCTTTGCTAGCGTGTAATTACAATCAGTCATGATGCCCAATGGGACTTGCCTGACCCTGTTTTTATACAGTTATAGCAACATTGAATATCCACGCGAAAGCCGGCTTACAGCAAAGAGGATCAAAAGGGTCATCCAAACCACAAGTTATGCAGAGTACAAGGTTAACAGCCGGAAACTCGCAACATATTAAGCATAACTTCAAACCTATGTGAGTAACTCTAGGTTTTGGGCCTTAGCACAAACAATTTGCTCTTTGGAAACCACCAAACCCTTAGACTCGGAAATTCGGGTCTTGGGGACTCGGAAATTCGAAAACAGCAACAAATTGTCTAGCTATCAAGCTTAAAACCCGAAAATCCGAGTCTTGGGGACTTGGGGACTTAGGAAATAAAGTCCACTCGTCAAAAAATTCCTGAGACCGGGAAACCGAGCCTCACAAAAGGAAAAATAGCGAAAATCATAAAACCAGCAACAAAAAGTTCAAGACTAGGAAATAACAAATCCATACGAAAGGCCAGAAGGGCCACAAAAGCTATCAAGTTTTTAGCGTATTACAAACCGAGGAAGTTGTATCGAAAAGTGCACAGGCGCACTATTAAAAGAATAATTGTTTTAGGCATATTACAAAATGCCCATTGGCCGAATAAAGTGTTTGAGGCGGTAAAAGGTGAAACTTTACTTGGCACCCTTGGCCGAGTCATCGACGTTGTCCTTGGCAGCCGGGTCTTGGACTTGCTCTTCAGTGGTCTTCCCAGCTCCTGTATCCGGATTAGCAGCAGAGTCGGCACGAGCTGACGGACGGACAGCCGGCGTAGAGGAGGAAGGCGCATTATCGGCCTTAGCTTTTCTCTTGGCAGCCTCCTCCTTTCTCTTGGCAGATTCCGCCTTCCACTTCTTCAACATGTCAAAAGGTTTAGGCAGATCCGACTGAATGGGCTTGCCTTCGGCATCGTAAGGTGGAACGATGTTGCTTAAGTCCAGACTGTCGGCGATCAAGCTCGCCGGGTGACGCATCTCAGTATTAATGGCCTTGAAGTTCTTGCCGGTAAATTTGGAGCCGTCGTTGTTGAATTCGGGAAGCCCACCCACGAGCTTTGCCGGCTCAAGCCTGGGAAAATAGGCCTTGGCCAGAGCAAGCCCGCGGGGTACCCCAACCCGGCATGACGAACGCTTCCAATGGTCAATCCACTCGGGGATGGTGGAACATGCGTCGAGCAAAGTGTCCAAGCCACAGTAACCCACAGCCGGCCACTTCATAGCCTCCAAAATCCACTTGGTGCCGACAGAAAATTGTCGGATCACGGCCTTCAGTGTCTTTAATTTCTCAATATCATCTTCGTCTGGGGCCGCTTCACCCGGGCCTGCAGTATAACAGAAAAGGTTCAAGCAATAGCATCCGGGTATCTTGAGTAATGGAAAATCCGGGTTATAATTAGTGAGTTATAAATCCTTACCAAGCAGAGCGCGATAAGTGTCGGCAATCTGAGCCGAGACCTTCTTCAGCACATTTTCGGCATTGTGGTATTTCTTCTTATACTTTTTCACATCCTTGTCGAGATTCTGCACTTCAACCTCTAGCCCTGCACGTAGCTTTGTCTTGGCCTCGAGGAGCTGGTTGGTTTTGGCCAACACCTCCTCAGACCGGGTCAGTTGTGCCTATGGAAAAAAGAAAAGGGAAAGATTACTCGGATATAAGAAAAAGCCGGATATGAAAGGAAGTACCGAGTAAACTTTGCCTAGTTAAACTCGGAACTTGGGGACTAGGTGAGTATATACACAATATTGATCAGGATTACCTGGTGCTCTGCAGCCATGGCCTCAAGGATGTCTCTCTCGTTGGCCTTCAGAGCGAAGAGCTGATCTAGCATTTCTTCGTAGGAGAGATCGCCGAGCTTCATCTTGGAAGAGCCGGTGTCGTGGGATTATCACGGCAGATGTTACCGGGGGTAACTGATCTTGGGGCAAGACGACACAGGCGTTTGGGAGAGGGTTTAGCTCAGAGGAAAACATGATGGAACTCGATCTGGTAGCCGGCAATCAAGTCGCCGAGTCTCCGATCTCAATATATTAACTCGATCTCTCGTATACACTGGATGCTCGATATCAAACCGTACTACTAGGGTTCTTAGATCTCAATCAACTAGACCTGGGGGTTGGTTTATAAAGCACTCGTACCCCCTGGCTTGCTCTCCAAGGCGCACCCTGAATCCTACCCGGACACCGCATACAAACTCTAACTTCCCTTTACCGTGACCCACAATCCGGGTTACGAGGCCTACAAACTTGGGCCTTCCAGAAGTTTCTTTACCCTTAGCCGGATCTTGCGTAGCGTCCTTCGGGCCGGGTCATGCCTTGGAGTTGGCCTACCGGGTTAGCATCCCTCCATCAGTAGTCCCCAGAATAGCTTGGGCTTCACGGATCCTTCCTTGAAGCGCTTGCTTTTCCCTGAAAAAACATCAAATGCCCAAATGCATGAAGGCCGGGTTAAAACGCTTCGATAAACAGCTAGGCCCAACTCCACGGTGGCCATATGGTAACCCGGTTCCTCTCCAAATACCCGGCTTAGCTTTCCGGGTCTAAGCCCTGATAAAAGTGTCAAGATCCTGCACTTTACTCGATAATTGATCTTGATATTATGAAGAATATCTCCTTCTTATTTCTGCCCAGATATCACATTCAACACTTAAAGCGTATTTTGCAAAACTCAAACAGATAGCCGTTACTCCGTAATCCCCGGCTCCCGCTCGTGTAACCAAACTTATCCACATGAACCATTATAAATATGCTCGTAGGGGTAACCCTAACCCCAACGGCCCACTTCTCCCCATTCCTCTTCCTTTCTTCCTCCGCGCTCAAGCTCACAGAGCGCCACCACGGAAATCCCGCGCGCATCACCGGAGCCTATTAGCCGCCGGCTACGCTCCGCCACAGCGCACTCTGCACCGCCGCCAAGATCCGCCGCCAAACCCCCGACCGGCCCGCCGGGAATCGCAAAGGGGCACCAATCTTGCGCTATTTGCCTTCGTCGAGCTTCGCTTCGATCTCCTCCAGTAAGCCTCCCATACCCGTTAACTGGCCTCCGCAATTTCTTGATTTTCTTCAGATTAGATCTAGGTCAACCCGCCGGTCATTTTCCCGGTCATGCCGAATTAAGTTACTTGTACTCACTCTAGTTCGTCCAATGGATTGGATACTAACTTTGCTTTACTCCCCTACCGCCCATAGCTGCTAATTTTGCCACAAATCCAGAAATGGAATCTCTAGCCTGGGCTCGGGCCGCCCAATTTTTCCGCCCTCACCTCTATCATCCGGAAAATCTTCCCTTTTCCGACTCCCTTTATTCGTAATAGGTACCTGTGTAACCATCTATCACCCTCAAACATTCTTTCAATGCATAAGCCTCCATGATTTTTATAACGACGCTCGATACCCGGATAGCTTGAACCTTGCTCCACGAAATGACACCCGGATAGTATGTAACTTCCATATAGTCTCGATGCCACTCACCAATACTCGACCAGTTTATGGTTTCCGGGTCTTATTCCTTGTATCCTTCTACCTTGTGCTTTGCAGGTCAATCACATGGCTCCCAAAAAGCAGGGAAAAACACCAGCCAAGGCCAAGACCACCAATTCCATATCCGCCAACTGGGCGCGATCTATGGTCACCAAGGCCAAGTTAGAAGAACTGGCCGAGTTAGGGGTTCTACCCCCTCAAAAGGAGATCCACTGGAGGGTGCCGGGCAACGAGACCCGGCCTACCCCGGCGAAGGACGAGGTAATATGTTTCGTGGAACACGTGACCCGGGGCTTCCGTCCTCCGGGTCACCCTTTCTTCCGTGATATTCTAAGCCATTACGGCCTTCGCATTTTTGACATAGGGCCTAATTTCGTATTAAATATCTCCCACTTCATCGTTCTCTCCGAGTCATACTTGTGCACTCCGCCAAGTTTGGCTCTTTTTGTCGAGCTTTTCCAGTGCAAACCGTGCCGCGAAAGCGGTGACGGGGCACTTCTCGCTTGCGGCGGGGTTTCTATCCAGCGCCGCAAGAATTCTCTGATGCCACCCCTCAATCTCAACTCCCACGTCAAACACTGGCAGCTCTCGTACTTCTACTGCCGAGACACCTCCCCACCCGGCCAAAAGAAACTGCCGGGTTACTCGGAAGGCCTTCTCGATATCTCCAAGTCTTTTAATGCCTTTGCCCCTGACTCGGACAGGGAGGCCATCCGGCCTTTATTAGCCAAAATCTCTGTTCTATCGGCCCAAGGTCTCATTGGGCTTAACCTGGTGAAAACTTGGGTCGATTTCCGGATCCAACCCAACTCCATCCGCACTAAGTTAATGTGCGAGTATTCAGGGCACGCTACGGACTCGCTCCGGTACTCTACCCACAGCTTTGCAGCCGGAGACACCAACAAAACTATCAAGAGCTTCTTGACAGAGAAGATGGAGGTAATCTGGAACATAGCCGGGTTAGAACCCTTCACTCGGGAGAACCCAGCCCCCAAGGTAAAGACTCGACTTTCGTACTCTTTCTTTCACACCTTCCACTCGATATGACTAATAATCCTTACTCTTATACCTTCCTCCCAGGCTGATGATCCCTTTTGGAAGATTGAAACTCCTCCTAACTCCGAAAACCCAGAGGAGCAAGAAGATGGCATTAACTCGGATGAAGGTACGTTTCAAACTTCACGTAATTCCCTTGAGTTCATCGTGTCCCGTTCTTCATTTTCCAACTGTGACCTTGATAACTTCCAGAGTCAGAGGACAAGGACGAAGAAGAAGAGACTGACGGCAAACTAGAATCCGCCAGTGACGAGGAGGAAGTGGAGCCGACAGTCAAAGTCGGATCCAAGAGAAAACCCCGAGGGGCCGCCCTCAAGGTTTCATATCGCCTCCTTGCATTCAATTCGTATTCCTTTGATGATATACGTGAACTAACTTGACGTTATTCCACTGGCCATATTTGAAGGAGTCGCCCATGACCAAGCGCAGAGCGACTCGGAATTACCCGGGTGATGATGCTCTTAACCCGGGTATTTCATTGTCTCCGACTCGGCGGGCTGGTATTTACCCTATCCTTTCTCGGACGAAACAATCTTCCTGAACCATTCCCTTATGAAATCTTGCTTGATACTTTTCAGTTTCGCCCGGGTCCAGCAGCGAATTTCCTTCGGACTTTGCGGTGAATACCGGGTAAAATCCCTTTCCTGATGCTCTATCACATTTTCATCACCCTTTCCTGATTGTACACTAACTGCTCACTCATAATATCTATAGGGCCACGGTCGTTATTAGCGACCAAGAGGATATGGAGACCGATGACCCAGGTAAGGGGAACCTGGCTGATATGACAACAGCCATGTCTAGCGGCGAAGAACAAGCGTCACCAATAAACCCGGCCAGACAAGAAGCCGAGTATCTGATAGCCTCTCATGCAAGCAAGAAAGGCAAAACTGCAACTCTGGGTGCGGGAGAGGGAACATCGGATTCCGACATTCGAATGACCCGGAGGCCGCCTTCTGCTAAGAAGAAAACTCCTTCTCCGAGGTTCCAAGGCCCCGGGTCCTCTAATACGGGTAATGATACCTTTGATGAACTGATGAGCGCTCTCCTCAATATGAAGACCTCAGAGAGCAATATTCTGGAGCGCATGGCCGCCGAGCACAAGGTAACAACACTTGATATCTCACAGTATACACTTAGTCCCCAAGTTTCGAGCATAACTTTGTTGAAGTTATGCTTGGTACATTATTCAATAGTCGGCTTGCCATGATACCCGACTGATACTTGTGCCCCTTGTTCTTTACAGGCACAGATGACCCGGTCTGACGAAGTTTTGCTCAAGACCGAACAACTTCTTCTTGCGGAGGTGAAGCGTAGAGAAGCCCTTGAGGCTGACATGGAAACCTTGAAGAAGGATGTTTCCAAATACAAGAAGAAGTGCACTACTGCTCAAACCGCACTGAAAAAATTATCGGACCAGGTTACCGATACCTATAGCATCTTGCTTAGTAAGTTTTTGCTGCCAACTGACTTCATGCCTTTACTTTATTATATGATACTCGGGATTACTGATACGTTCTTCCTTTGTTTCAACTGTAGGTGCCAACCTTGCGGCCCCAGAAGAGGATGCCATTGCCAAGGCTAGAACCTTAAAGACTGTGCTCCGGACTTTCTTTGCCGGCACGAAGTTTATACTGGATGCCGTGAAGTGGCCTACTGAGGTATATCCGGGTGAAGAAAATCTCATCCAAGCCTGCTCCACTGTGCCTGCCTGGATTGAAATCTGGAAACGCTCGGCATGCCGGATTGGTATGACCCGGGCCTTTACCCTGGCCAAGGCTTACTTTCCGAAGCTTGACCCGGCAAAGGTAATATCCGGGTTTCCAGAATTCAAGGCAGATGGTTCCAAGTTTACACCCAAGGACTTCAAGGCCATACAGTCCGCAGTACGTCACTCGGCCACCACTTTGGCCGATAGTATGGATCTGAACACAATTATGAGCGCATACGATGCTGAAGGCAAAATCGTTACAGAGGACGCACCCCCGCCCTTTGATGTTTTGGAGAAATGGGCTGCTGACTCGGCCAGGAAGAGGCAAGAAACTGCAAAGAGAGAGGCCGAGTTAGGATCAGGGCCAACCACCTCTACCCCAGCTGTTCTTCCGCCTGTCCGTCCTGCCTCGAAGAATCCGGGTGATGGTGCCGATAAAGCCAAAGAGCAAGTCCAGGAGCAAGACCCGGAGGCCAAGGGCAAAGATGCGGACCCTACTCAGGAAGCCGAATAGGCAGTTGCCATCGAAATACCTCGATCGTCTGATACTTTTATTCGAAACAAGTATTCTTTTGACGGTGCGCCTGTGCACCCTTGATACTGGTGTCGCAACTTGTAACGCACTTTAATTCTGTGATGCACTTCGTGCCTTTCTAGGCTTTTTGATGAACTTGATACTTGTCTATCTTATTCCTGATAATCCAACTTTCTATTCATTTCTTTTTATTCCCCTCCTTATTTCCGAGTATCGTGAGTTTTGACAGGTGGACTTTTCTTTAAGTCCCCAAGTCCCCACGACTCAGACATTGGGGCTTTCGAGCTTAGCAATGAAATAACTTGATCCTGCTTCGAAACCCACAGTCCCCAAGGCCCGAATATCCGAGTCTGTGGTGTGTGGTCTTTTCGAAGAGAACAAACTTGTTGTTGCTAAGCCGAAACCCGGAATTATTTCATACAGATAATGAAGTTATGCTTGATAAACGTTGAGTTTCCAGCTATTAGCCTTGTACTCTGCATAACTTGTGGTTTAGATGACCCTTTTGACTATCTTGTACTGTAAGCCGGCTTTCGCGTGGATACCATGTTGTTACATCTATACGAAAACAGGGTCAGGCAAGTCCCATTGGGCTTCATGGCTGATTGTAATCGTAAGCGAGCAAATCATGCCACTTTAGTGCGAGTCACATCGAGCTTAAGTAAGAAAAGTCAAGAAAATTTGGCTCCTTTGTCCGGTTATAAGATTGCAGCCGTACTCGTTTGCGAGTAATCGGCCCTTATAACTCATAGGCATCAAGGCCGGGTCTTTGGGTTTGTGGCCGTGCTATTTAAGCAATCAGCCCCCGAGACCTATATATATTCAACATACTTTAATGATACTGATGTATTGGTAGCAGTGGATACTACTAACCTGTAACTGAAGTAAAGATCGTAACAAAATAGGACTTGATAACCATCTCTTTATTGATATGAGAAAGTTTGGATCAGCAGGCCGCCTCATTAAAAACCTTCCAGTCCCCTTAGGTACCCTGGGTAGGAAAAGAGCGCGTCTGAAACCTGCTGCCCGTTACATTGTTTAGTTCTTCTTGGGAACCGGTCCCGGGCTGACGTGACCGAGACACATTCTCCATTTGCTGGACTTTTTCATGATGAGTACCGGGTTTACTAGCCAACCCGGGTGAGGTGTTTCCATGACGCGGCTGGTTGTGAGCGGCCGTGCAATTTCTTCTCCTATGGCAGATTGTTTGGGGGAATCATCCTTGACAAAAGCCACCATCTTAGCATCTTGTGCTGCCTTGGACTTTGCTCTTTCGCCTTCAGTACTCGGCCTTTTTGATGTGGTTCTGTCCTCCGGGTCTGCTTGAGACCGGTAATGCTTGAGCTCCTCTTTTCTACAGGCTTGCTCGGCCATTGCTGCGTCTCCTTCATCACATTCAGCTGCTATGTCTCGATTTCCATGTATGGTAATGGTCTTCTTAGGACCCGGGATTTTTAGCTGTAGATACACGTAACACGGCCTAGCCATGAATTTGGCATAAGCCGGCCTTCTGAATAACGCGTGATAAGGACTGCGCAACTTGACCACCTCAAAGGTGAGCCACTCAACTCGATAGTTATCCTTTGATTCCCCAAAAGCTACCTCCAACGCGATTTTTCCCTCGGGGCACGCTGAATGACCCGGTACTATCCCATGAAAAATTGTTGAGCTTTTTTGTAGCTGAGACTCCTTGAGGCCCATGCGTAAGAAGGTTTCCCAATACAGTATATTGATGCTACTTCCACCATCCATCAAAACCTTTTTCAGCTCATACCCATTGACCTGCGGCGCGACTACTAATGCTAAGACTCCCGGGTGTTCTACTCTCTCCGGGTGGTCCCTTCTGCTCCATGTTACATCCTGTTCTGACCATCTCAGGTATCTCGGGACAGCCGAAGAAACTGAATTGACCGCTTGTTTCAGTATCTTTTTGTCCTTGTTAGAACCTCCTGTGGTATGCACGTGATATTGACCCAACTGTTTGGGGTTAGCCTGGAAACCTCCTGCTCCCCCTTGGTTATTACCTTGATTTCCAGCTGCCGGGTTACCGGCTGGGGGTGGGCCGTTGCCCGGGTTTCCACCTGGACCCGGTCCTCCTCCCCGTCTTGCACCTCGCATGGCTCTGTTCACTTCCTCATTCTTCCATCTCTGTAGGTCGGTGCACTGCTCCAAGGAGTGGTTAGCTGGCCTACCGTTCCTGCTGTGCTTCGGGCATGCCATTCTGAATATGTCCCAACTATTACTCGGCCTTGGTGGCCCTTGATAGTTTCCTCCATTGTGATTTCCAGCATTGAAATTTCCTTCTGCCCTGGGCCTGGAAGATCCAGCTTCAGTATTGGCGACAAACTCGGAGCCTCCTTCAAACGGACGCTTGTTATGGCTGTTGTTACCCGGCGCTGATCCGTTGCCGGTTCTTCCGTTACTACTTGTGTTTGCTTTTGCTTTTTTATCATCAGTTTCCTCTTCCGTAGTGTCCGTTGCGGCATGTTTGTTGCATGCATCCATCAATTCTCCCATTGTAACCTCCGAAGCATTCCGACTAGATTTCATGCGAGTTAACTTTTGTACTAAAGGTGTGTACTTGCAGGTCTTTGCCATAGCTTGCAGCGCATCCTTGGGCTGAATATCCGTAGACGAATGAAGAATTTCCATAACCCGGCGGACCCAGCTGCGTGCCGATTCTCCCTTCTTCTGAACACATCGCTCTAAGTCGTCAATAGTGAATAATTTTCTACACGTCCCGTGAAAGTGCTTGATAAACGCAGTTTTCAATTCTTCCCATGACTTAATGGATCCTTCCGGTAGATTGGCGAACCATAACTTTGCTGCTCCCTCTGACATCATTAGATACATGAATTTGGCTTGAAGATTCTCGGACGCATTGCGAATCGACATGGCCATCTCATAGCTGCTCAACCATGTTTCCGGATCCATAGTCGGCTCATAATTCACCACTTTACCCGGTTCTTTGAACTTTTCCGGGTAAGGTTCAGCTCTGATGCTATCCGAAAGACACTTAGGCCCTGCAAGAATGGTTGAAGCTGGTCTTACTCGGGAAACATGTGATCCTGCAGGGGGTACAGCTGGCTGCGGTACCGCTGGTGGCCCATGTGCCGCAGACCCGGCCACGGCTCTCCTGGCTCTGGAACTATCCACGATGGCCTGTGCTGCTGATGCTGCTGGTACTGCCTGAATGTGTGGAGGAGGCGGCATTTGCTGCTGCTCTTCCCTCCGCCGTGCCGAACTTGTTTGGATGTTTCCAGCGTTACCTTGTTGTTGGCTGGCATATGGCGTCCCATGCATTCCACTTCTGTGATCCGGGTAATTAACCTGTTGCGCCACCGCGGTGCGCAGCATATCTATCGCCCGCCGGGTCTCCTCTGTGTGGGGTGACTCTCTCACGGGGATTTGATTTAGTGCAAGCGTTGCCGCGTACACGTTTTCCATGGGATTGTTGTAATGACCCGCTGGTGTGCGAAAACGCGATGGCGGTGGTGGTGGTACGGTATTGCCGGCAGTAACTCCAGTCTGTGGTGCAGGTAATCCGGCCTGCGTATCTACCGGTTGTGCTCCTCCGGTTGTCGGCTGAGGGGCGGTTCCTTGATTTGCCGCTGGAATCGGCTGATCCTGAGGCGTGATAAATAGTGCGGCCGGGTTTATGACTCCTCCCAATGCTGGTAATCTAGTTTGGTGCCTTTGGTGTATTCTAGTCGTTTCCTCTCGGAGCCGAGTTTCCGGTGCATCCAGCTCGCGTTGCCGTGTGGCCATCCCTTGCCTTTCTGCTTCTACTTGCCTTCTCTGCTGCTCCAATGCACGACGGGCTACATCCAAATCCCTAACACGTTCCGCCGCGTTCTCTGGAGTGATAAGTGTGGCAAGAACCGTCGGATCTAGGATCAGATTGTTGTCGAACAAGGCCGGGTGTTGCGGATTGGAAGGACCCGCTCCTGGTGTCCGGTTTGCTAGGAATCCGAACGTGTTCGCGTGTAGCTCGTTTTCTGGCGCCTGACTGGTAACTGATGCCGACTCTCCGTCAACCTGGGCCAAAACCGTGTTTCCGTTAGCCGGCCCCTGCTGCCGGGTTAATGCTTGTGCTGACCCGGCCGCGGTCGCGGTTACGGTCTCTTGGTTGAGATTGGTCGCGGGAGCCGTGTAAACCGCGACTCGGCATATGACGCTTGGCGCGAATTCATGCTGTTCCCCTTCGCTGTTATTCTCCTCATACCGGTTTTCCAGCAGATCCAGGATGGACTCGGTATCATTCTCTCTTTCGACCCGGTCGCGCGGGATCCATGCCGGTTCCTCCGGCTGTTCCCACTTGGCGATGGGTTCTTCTGTCGGATATGTCGTTCCAACTGATTCTTCTTCATCTGATTGGATATAAGTGGCCTCCCCTGACACAGAATCAGATCCAAAATTGTCAGGGATCGAACCGGAAGTACATACCATACCAATGAAGACGCTGATCCGGCCGATTGTCACGACGGATCCGAATTCGAGGTGATCCGACTCTGGCCCCCAGCCGGAATCGTCCACCGTCTTCTCTTCTTTGTGGTCGATGTAGATCTCGCCGACGACAAGATTCTCCATGTTCTTCCGAGCTTCTCCCGTGATGTAAACACCTTTGGACGCAGGCCCCACGGTGGGCGCCAACTGTCGTGGGATTATCACGGCAGATGTTACCGGGGGTAACTGATCTTGGGGCAAGATGACACAGGCGTTTGGGAGAGGGTTTAGCTCAGGGGAAAACATGATGGAACTCGATCTGGTAGCCGGCAATCAAGTCGCCGAGTCTCCGATCTCAATATATTAACTCGATCTCTCGTATACACTGGATGCTCGATATCAAACGGTACTACTAGGGTTCTTAGATCTCAATCAACTAGACCTGGGGGTTGGTTTATAAAGCACCCGTACCCCCCTGGCTTGCTCTCCAAGGCGCACCCTGAATCCTACCCGGACACCGCATACAAACTCTAACTTCCCTTTACCGTGACCCACAATCTGGGTTACGAGGCTTACAAACTTGGGCCTTCCATAAGTTTCTTTACCCTTAGCCGGATCTTGCGCAGCGTCCTTCGGGCCGGGTCATGCCTTGGAGTTGGCCTACCGGGTTAGCATCCCTCCATCAGCCGGGGTTCTGGTCACCCGGAGGCGGGGTCCTCTCCTTCTTGGGGGTGGATACCCGGGTTGCCTGGGTGTTGGGAGTGGGATCACTCCTCCCCGTGCCCAGGATCTCGACGTCATCATCTCCGGGTGTGTGTGAGGGAATCGTATACTCGGCCTCCTGCTCGGCCGGGTTTCTCAGCAGGTCTTCTTCTTTGTCTTCTTCTTCAACGCCGCCAGCCGCGGCTTTCATAGTGTCTTCCGGATCCTCCATCGCCTGGTTATCCACATCCATATCGTCTGGGTCACTGCTCGTGACCTTGGCTCTGGTAAAGAGAAAAAGAAACAGTCAGTATATGGTAAACGAGAGATATGGAAAAAGTTAGTGTATTGAGTACCAAGAAAAGTGACTTACCCGGTATTCACGACGAAATCCGCGGGGAGATCGTTGCTAGACCCGGAAGAAACTAATAAAGAATGTGAAAGTGAGACCCGGATTTGTCCGGCCAGAGGATGATTTGGAGAGGGAAATCTTTGAGGTAGGCGAGAGGAATGAGTTTGGGGAATACCGGCTTTGCGAGCGGGGGACGAAGGGATGCCTGGGTTAAGAGGATCATCACCCGGGGAATTCCGGGTTACCCTACGTTTGACTGGGACGGGTTCCTTCAAGCGTGATGAATCGACCAAATGTTGGTTAAGTTCGCACATGTTAGCGTACGAATAGGGTTTGGAGGTCATAGAGGAGTAAGGCAACTTGAATACAACCCACCGGGTCTTCCTCTTCGCCCCAACGTCTATGTCCGGCTCAGCCTCGCTTTCATCAGATTGGGTCTCCTCCTTATCCTCCAACCATAGAAATTATAGCATATTATCGGAAAAAGGGAAAAAAAGTTGGAAAAACAAGTTGATAGAAAGGGAAACGAGTGAGACTCGGATGTTACCCTCATCAGTATCAACCGGCTCCTCGTCCTCTTCCGAGTTTTCGGAAGGAGGAGGGGTCTCAATCTTCCAGAAAGCGCTATCTTCCTGAGATAAAAATACAGTGATAAAAGTTAGTGGTGGTACCAGAAAAATGTCAATCGGATAAAGAGTAAAGGCCGGATCTTACTGCTGGAGCCGGGTGATCCCGCGTGTAGGGGTCCAGGCCGGCTATATTCCGGATCACCTCCAGTTTCTCGGTCAAGAAGTTTTTCATTATCTTGTTCGCGTCCGCGGCCGGGTAATTCCTCAACGAGTAACGAAGGGAATCAGTGACGTGCCAGAGTAGCTGCACATGAGTTTGGGCCGGACACTATTGGGTTGGATCCGGAAAGTTACCCAAGTTTTGACTAAATTGAGCCCAAGAAGGCCTTGGGCCGAGAATACAGCAAGCTTGGTGAGGAGGGGCTGGATAGATTGCCTCTCCGACTCAGAAGCAAAGGAGCTGAGATTGTCAGAAAGGTTGAGGAGATCTTCGGAGAAACCCGGCAATGTCTTTTCACCGGCTGAAGAGGTGTCTTGGCAATAAAAGTAAGTCTTTTGCCAGTGTTTGACGTGGGAGTTGAGGCTAAGAGTCGGCATTAGGGAGTTTTTCCGCCTTTGGATGGAGACCCCTCCAAAACCAGGAGGGCCCCATCGCCGCTCTCTCGGCACGGCTTGCATTGGAATAATTCGAGGAAAAGGGCCAGATTCGGAGGAATGCAGAGATACGACTCACATAAGACGATGAAATGAGTAATGTTCAGCATAGAATTAGGGCCAATATCAAACATTCGGAGTTTGTAGTGATCTAACAGCTCGCGGAAGAAAGGGTGACCCGGGGGCGGAAACCCCGGATCACATGCTCAACGAAAATTACTACCTCATCGAGACCCGGAGAAGGCCGAGTCTCCTCCCCAGGTACTCTCCAGTCAATTTCTTCCCGGGCGGGTAAGACACCAGACTCGGCAAGTTCATCCAGCTTGGCCTTGGTCACAGTTGACCTCGCCCAGTTGGCGGAGATCGATTGACTTGGCTTCGCCTTGTTGGCCGGCTGTTTCCCTTTCAGTTTCGCACTAGCCTTAGGTGCCATGAGCTCGATCTAAAAAGAAGACAAAGTGCAGAGTGTAAACAACTTAAGACCCGGAAAATGATTGTTATCCGACTTAGGGAATAATGCTAACAGGAAATGTTGACCGATTGGATCCAGGTGGAAAATTTTATGGCGAAAATCGTGACTACAAGTGATGGAGATGCGCTGTGGGGTGTGCTATCGAATCTAGATCGAGCATTGGATATGGAAGTGCAAAGCATGGAGTGAATAATCAAGGGGGAATAACAAGGACATCTAGGAGCGGAGCTAGATCCAATCTACTCGCAAGAAAATCAAAGTTCGAATCAAAGGTGAAATTCGTGGGATTAAGGTGGCTTACCAGCGGGATCTAGGAGGAGAACGCGGCGGCGGCGGATGGCTTGACGGCGGCGGGCCTAGGTTCTCCGGTGGGCTGCTTGAAGGCGTGGCTGCGTCGTGGATGCGGGCGCGGCGGACGGAAGGCGGTGGCTCGATTCCGGCGGTGTGCTCGCAGACGAACAGCGGCGGCTCGTGTCCGGTGGCGCGCTCGCGGGCGGCGCAGCGGTGCTAGCTCGAGCTTGAGGGTGGAGGCACCGAGAGGGAGTGAAGATGAACAGATATGGGGAATGGCGAGTGGATCTGAAAGGCGACGTTTCGGGTGCTTATTTATAGGCGCAGAACGGGAAAGTGCCCTAGGGTTGGGCGGCAAAGGCCAAAAATTTCGGAAAAGAGATGGTTAGCCGGATTTTTTGGGATAAGCATTGAAGGCGCCCGTTACGAGAAATCCGGAAAAGATTGAGGCAGATTGTGAGCGCGATATTCGGACTGACAGGCGAGATATGCGAGTCCGGGTCTTGTGTGTTTTCTCGGAGTGTTGACCCGGGAAAACAATGCTAGGCTCGGGGAAAGCCGGGTTATTATATGGACCACCTGCAGAGATTGGCCTAGCTGGTATCAAAGCATTTTAACCCGGTATTTTATAGACTTGTATGTTTCTTATTTTGCAGGGAATAGCGTGCGCTTCATGGTTGATCCCGCGAAGCCCAAGCTATTCTGGGGACTACTGATGGAGGGATGATAACCCGGTAGGCTAATACCAAGGTGTAACCCGGCCCAAAGGGAACCGTGCAGGACCCGACTCAAGGAGGAGGAGTTTCTGGAAGGCCCAGGAGGTAGTGTAGGCCTCGTAACCCGGCTTTGGGGTTACTATTAGGAAACTTAGGGTTTGTATGCGGTTACCGGGTAGGACTCCGAGTATGCCTTGGATAGGAAGCCAGGGGGCCGAGTAAGATATAAGCCGGCTCCTAGGGATAGAAAAATAGAGCTTCACCAGATATTCGAGTATCCTTGTAATACGAGAGCTGATATTGTAATCTTAGATCGGAGACTCGGCGACTTGTTTGCCAGAGCTACTAGATCGATTGATAGCATGATTTCTCCTGAGCTAAACCCTCTCCCAAACGCCAGAGTCGATTTACCCCAAGATAAGTTACCCATGGTAACGTCTGCCGTGATTATCCCACGACAGTACCTCTCGCGGGCATCTCGAAGCACGGTGCTAACAAAGTAGACAGGGTGTTCGACGAGAGCAACTTGAGAGGTCTCGGCAGTGAGTTGTCCCGACGCATTGGGGCTCTTTTGAGGCTGCATGAGGGTGTCCTCCTTGTGGAGGTCTTGCCGTGCAGCGGGGTCCTTTCGGGGAGAAACGGGCATGGGCTCTAGGTCGGACAGAACCGCTCTTTTCTTACCAGCTGGCCTTTCCGTGACGAGAGCGGTGTTGACTGTCCGAGGGGTGGCCATAAGGTACAGGCGCAGCGGCTCCCGCAGTCGTGGTGCGACCAGTATAGGAGGGCTTGCCAGATACCTCTTGAGCTCCTCAAATGCAGTAGTCGCCTCGGTAGTCCATTTGAATGGACCCGATCGCTTCATGAGTTTAAAGAATGGCAGAGCCTTGTCGTTGAACCTGGAGATGAAGCGTCATAGCGCCGCCACGCATCCCGCGAGGCGCTACATATACTTCAGTCGTCGTGGAGGATACATTTCTTCGATAACTCGAATATTGTCGGGGTTGGCCTCAATGCCCCTATGGGACAACGAGAAGCCCATCAGCTTCTCTGCTGCGACTCCGAACACGCACTTGTCGGGGTTGAGCATGATGTTGACCCTGCGGAGGTTTTGGAAGGTCTTCGTGAGGTTGTTGATGAGCGTGCGCTCTTCGCGAGTCTTGACGATGATGTTGTCGACGTAGGCCTCCGTGTTCTTCCCTATCTTCGTCCCCAGGGCAATGCGCATGAGCCGCTGGAAGGTAGCCCCAGCGTTCTTCAAGATGAAGGGCATGCAGACGTAGCAGAACACCCCGCAAGGAGTCATAAAGGCGGTCTTCTGTTCATCTTCCTTGGCCATCTTGATCTGATGGTAGCCCGAGAAGGCATCCAAAAAGCAGAGGAAGTTGCACCCGACGGTGGAGTCCACTATCTCGTCTATTCTCGGGAGGGGGTACGGATCCTTGGGGAAGTCCTTGTTGAGGTCGGTGAAGTCCATGCAGAGCCGTCTTCCGCCCGTGTGCTTGGGGACCACGACGGGGTTGGCGATCCACTCAGCATGGATGATCTCGTGGATGACCTTGGCGTCCAGAAGCTTCTCCACTTCATGGACGATGAATTCCTGTTTCTCAGGGCCCTGGTGACAAGCCTTCTGCTTTACCGGGCGTGCACCTGAGCACACAACTAGATGGTGCTCGATCACCTCCCTTGGTACACCGGTTATGTCGGACGCTGTTCGTGCGAACATGTCTGTGTTTTCCTGAAGGAAGGAGACGAGCGCGCTTTCCTATTTGAGGGGCAGCCCGACTCCAATGGTGAGGGTAGGCCCCGTGCCATCGAGGTTCATGGAGACCTTCTTCATGGCCTCCCTCCCCTGATAGAATAGTTGCTTCTTCTTCGGGGGCTCGAAAGCGTCCCCGAGGTTGCCCTCGTTGATGGGATGCGACGCTGCCGCGTCCTTGTAGGCGTCCTTGTAGGCGTCCTCCATGGAGCCCACCGCGTCCTTCACATCTCCGTGAACAACGAGGGGACCGCTGCTCCCGGGCATCTTGACCATGTTGTACGCGTGGTGGGTGACAGCCATGAATTTGGCCAAGGTAGGGTCGCCGAGGATGGCATTGTAAGGGAGTCCGATGTGGGCGACGTCGAAGTCGATCTCTTCAGTGCGGTAGTTCTAGCGTGTGCCGAACGTCACTGCCAAGCGCACCCGCCCAAACCGGACGGTGGCGCCGCTGGTGGCGCTGCTGGAGGGCCGGGTTGCTTTCAAGCGATCGGGAGGGACACGCAAGTTCTCGAAGATCTCGAGAGAGATTACGTTAAGGCCCGCGCCTCCATACACGAGCGTCTTGGAGACAGCGACGCTGTTGATCGTGGGGGTGCAGACTAGGGGATCGGCTCCCACGGAGCCGATGGCCTTGGGATGGTCGGCGATGTCGAAGGAAATCTCCTGTTGCGACCATTTGAGGGGTCGCAGGGGCGGCCCCTCCTCCTGACAGGCGACATTGACTTCCCGTGAGCCTTACTTGAGGTGGCGGCCGGAGAGCAGGGTGAGTGACCAGCCGAAGATGCATGCTGCATGGCGGGCTGGCGGAGCCATGTGGCGTGCATCCGCAGAGCTGGGACCGCCACGTCCCACAGTGAAGCGCCAAAGAGTCATGTGACCCTTGGGCTCACCATGGGGAAGGCGGTAGCCACGACGGAAGCGCCAGAGGAATTGCACGCGCAGGTCCTCCCATGTGCTCACAGAGCTGTTGGGAACGTTCAACAGCCAAGCGAGAGGTGGGTCGCGAAGCGCCAGGGGAGGGTACCTCATGAGACACCTGTCGCATCCCCCGGCGGCCTGATTCTCGCTTCGTAACTCCATAGAAATCTCAAGGGTGAGGTGTCACCCGTGTAGCGAGGCGGGAGATGAGGGCGGAACACGGAGGGCCACCTCTCCTCCCATAGGTCCCTGGAGAACGTGTAGCAGCACCCTGCCCGGGCGCTCGCCCGCCGCTCCCGGTAGCTAGGCAGCTCGGAGTCGGCGGAGGCGTTTCCCGAGGCGAAGGATGTCGTGCCATGCGTCCGGCGGGGTTGAGCCTCGCGTGTGCGGGGCTCCGCAGTGGCGACCAGGGGCGTGGCCTCCGCGCTGAAGCTGGTGAGCTCCCGGGTGGTGGATGGCGCACCCGTTGCCACAAGCATGGCTCCCGCTGCTTGGGCGAGCTTAGTGGTGGGTACCAACCGAGGATCGTCGGCGCTGGCGTTGGGCGGATAAAGCCGCGACCCCTGTGCTCTAGGCAGGGCTTTCTGCAAGCGCTCTCTACCATGCATCCGCACAGTTGATGGCCGCAGGGCGAGTGTCGCCTGCACATGAGACTGCAGGAGCCGTGTCGGGTCCCCGAGGGACTCGTCGACAGGCGTCGTGTCACGTCTGCGGCGGGGCGTGGCACAGCGTGAACGGCGGGCTCCGGTGCTGGAGAGGCTGGAGGTGAGGCCGCCGATGGTGGTCCGCTTCTAGGACCGTGCCTTACGGCCGGTTCGATCGGTGCTAGAGGCGACCATGGGACTGAGATGCGAGAAAATGTCTTAGCCCCCTACCTGGCGCGCCAAATTTTGGAGAAGCATTCCGTCCTAGACAGGGTTGCTTCAGAGGTTTGAACACTATGGGCTAATCACGTTCTATCGCACCTCGAGAGGCGTCGAGAGGGGAGCTCTCGAAGAGAAAATAAAGAAGACACAGAGAGTTTACCCAGGTTCAGGCCACCGTGATGGTGTAAAACCCTACTTCTACTTGTCCGATGGATTGCACTTCGGTGACTACAGTACAAAAGCGAGCTCGAGCTCGGGACAGACTACTGTGGCTCTCCTTTGGATCTGGCAACTGATCTATTTTCTCATCCCTTCTACAGTGGCGGGAGAGCCTTTTCGATGCCGGCGTTTGGACCTCTTTCCCGCTCATTTGGCGGGAAAGGGTTCCCACAAGGCGCCAGAGTGAGGAGCCTCCCATACTCTATGCCTGCGCAGTCTTGGTCGTCGGGGAAAGCTCCACCGTCCATGGCAGAGAGGTGGGGGCTCCGATGACGTTCCCTCAATCTTGTAGAGGTAGACCGGTCTCCTTGCACTGAAGGGGAAAGCCTCGGTCAAAGCTTTGGCGTGCGTAGAGGTATTATGCGCTTTATACACGAGAATGGCAATTGTGGCCAAAGTCGCTTTGTCGCCCTGCGGCTCCTTCGTCACATGCGCAGAGCCTCGGGCGTCATCCCCATGGGATGTCTCCGAGGGAGCGGGGGCCCCGTCGGAGAGGAGCGTGGGCGAAGCAGGGCTCCTCTCTGACGATAAGCGATGGTATCGACGTGGAAAGCCTCTTTCTAGAGGATTTTCCTTAGCGAGAATGAGCCTAGTGCTCCCATCTTTTGCAGTGAGCCAGTACGGACTCCCTCTGTACTTTGTGTGCTAGGCCAGCAGCGGACGGCCTAGGATACCCTGGTACCCATAGGTCCGACAGGTAGGGAGACAATGGATCCCCTTGCCTCGGACCCCTGGAAGGCAGAAAAGTCTCTGTTTTATTCGAGTTAATTCCTACTTTATATTCAACCAATTTGACACAAGACATAACCATGTCAACCCATTGAGGAGCAAAACTAAGCAGTGTTAATATTACTCGCAAGAACACCCACACAACCTGGTCATATGCTTTGTGCATATCGATCTTGACGGCACATAGACCCGTCTTTCCACTCCTCTTCTTCTTCATAGTATGCAAACATTCATAGGCCACAATCACATTATCCGTTATAATTCTGCACGGAACGAAAGCGCTTTGGTTCTCATTGGTGATTTCTGGGAGTAGAAGTTTCAACCTAACTGCCAGCATTTTCGAAATAGTTTTGTAGATGACATTATATAGGCTAATAGGGCTGAATTGAGTGTTATTCTCCGGATTTTCAACTAGAATCATCACAATAGTTGTTAAGTTCCAACCTTCTGGCATAGATCCTTGGTTGACAACTTAAAGAACATTTTCTGTCAGATCCTTTCCAAGCAGCTCCCAAAACCTCTTATAAAATATCGCGTGTACACCATCGGGTCATGGGGCTTTCAGATCACCAATCGCAAACATCGCTCTCTTGACTTCTTTCTCAGAGTACGGTGCTGTTAGTGACTCATTCATATAGTTATTCCACATGTGCCTTATCCCAGGCGTCTTTTACAACTTCAGACACATTATCCTTCTGTAAGTATCGGACTTCAAAAGGTTTTGTCCTGTCAGCTCGTTGAAATTTAAACTCCTCTTCTACTTCTGTATCAAGCAGCAATGGTCTATGGCCTGATTTTCATGCTCAGCATTAATCAACTTTGCTCTTGGAAATAAATCATGAAAATCCGCATTACAGACAACTCTATCTAGCCTTTCTCTAAGACTGTGTCTTCGCCATGTGAATTGATCTCCCACGTACCCCATATCTTCCAATCCACAATCAGACAAAGCATCCCGAAATTTCTGCATTATATGTATGGGCTTTGGCGCCCCTCCTCCTTTTCGGAATATAATATCTCATTAAAATCACCTAATACCACCCAAGGCATGTTAGTTTTCAGTTTCAGATCACGCAGATAATCCCAAGATAGGTGCTTATTTTCCCATTTTGGTTCCCCACAGGAGCAGGTTAATCTCCAGGGATTTTGGTTCGGACTTCAAACAACCACATCTATGAGGTTAGCTTGCACATCCATAGATTGAATCACAACCGGATCCCTCCAGAATAAAAGTATCCCCAACTCATTCCATCACACTCGAAGATCACATAATGGTCCATACACAACTTTCTTCTTAACTGTTTCGCCCTAGAATTGTTCAAATGTGATCCGGACAGGAAAATCACATCCGGCCTTAACTTCTTTTGGAGCTCTAGCAGCGAGCGCCATGCCGCGGTACTAGCCATACTGCGACAATTCCAACCTACAACTTTCATTGCGTCCGGCCAGCCTCTCTAGAGGCCGCTGATATCGATTTTGTGAGGAATTGTCAATTGCACCCACCTCCGTTTGGAGCTTTTTCTTGTTTAGGGAATTTTGTGGAGTATGTTGCTCATCTTCCTTCTGTACTGTAACACCTACACCCTCATTATATCTAGCTAGTAGATTAGAAATCGGGGATTTAGTTGGCAAATCATCTCCCAGGTTAACCTGTAAAGCATCCACATCGTTTCTTTTTCCTAGCAAACTCAGACTTAGATTAGTATTGACGTCGTCCGTGTACGGTTTACCACCAGCATCAACATCATCCTAGTCCATATCATGATCTTCTTTATTCTCAAGGGCAGGAATTGTTACATTCCATCTCCAGCTCGCTGCCATGCCCGATCTTCCCCCAAAACCATGACCCTTACCCTTTGGGTCTAAGTCATCCGCAAAGTTGCGACCATCGCCATTACATCGGCTACCATATGAGTTTCTAGTAAATCCTCTCTCCCTACCAGGAGAAAGGATGAAATCCCCCCACTCGAGATTCCTCATGCTCCCCAGTACTGCATTCTTCATAACAGTGTCCCATTAACCCACAAGCTTTAAACGTAGGAAGCTTTTCATACTTCACTTGGTAGAACTCTAGTTTTCCCCCTTTACTGAAGCTAACAAATCTTGTCAGATTATTATTGACATCCAAATCCACTCTTACCCAAATAAATTGTCCAACAAAACCACTAGGGAGCTCCACTTGAACTTCATGGACCTTACCAATGCGTTTCGCCATATTTTCTAGGGACACTTTGTCTTTTAAAACCCAATCTGGGAGCTTGTGGATTTGACTCCACGTCCCAATCTGATCAAGCTTAATAGATTCAGGATTTTTGAAGCCATCGTATTCTCGTATGATCAAAGCCGATCCACGAAAATCCTAGGGACCTTGGTGAATTGCCTTACTCTGGTCTGTTAGGCAGTTGAATTGCATTGAGAATAAATTAGGGTTGATCCTCCTCCAAGTTCCCTTACGGGCTGGGTTCCAGGCCCCCTGCATGTCGCCAATAAAGGCACCCTGGCTAAAACCCTTCGTTGTCAGGACACGAGCTAGGGCCAGTGATGACGTGAGAACACACGCTCATTGGGAGACCCCAAGAGGAAGGTATGAAGAGTACAACATCAAGTTTTCCCTTAGTAAGAAACCAAGGTTTAATCAGACTAGTAGGGGAAAAAATCACTTCTGAAGTTGATGACAGCTGATGTTGATAGGGCGCACTACCAGGCTTAGCAGCAACGTGGAATCTGCACACAACACAAGCAAGATACTTTTCCCCAACGAAACAGTGAGGTTGTCAATCTCACCGGTTTTTCTAACACAAAGGATTAGATGTATAATGTGGAAAACAGTACTTGTTTGCAGTAAATGAAAAGAAAACAATAATTGCAGTAAAACAAAAAGTGCTTGAAGTGGTGGTATTATCAGTGTAAAAGAATGGACCGGGGTCCACAGTTCACTAGTGGCGTCTCTCCAAAACATATAGATAACAGGTTGGGTAAACAAATTACAACTGAGCAATTGACAGAAATAAAGGCTGCACCGTAGTGCATATGCAAGACATAATGATTACTATTTGATTCATGCGGGCATTACAACATAATTCATAGACCGTTATCCAACTGCATCTATGACAATAATCCACCCTGAGAGCGTAATCCAATCAAACAGAGGTATTGAAAACAATTTTTTAAGAGAGGTGTATATTTATGTCAACGAATGGTAAACAGACAATACAGTACGTCACAAACCAACTAGACTTTACAAGAGCGACTCCCATTGAAGGATGTTCTTTCTACTGGGGTCAGTATATCATCCCTCTTCTCTTTTGTTTACACAATTATGCTTTAAGTCATAAATCGGGGGCAAAAGAGTGAAGAGAATTTATAGTAACCAAGTTTGGGGCAGGGCACCCCGTTGCCATCTCTTCTATCAATTTGGATAAGCGGATGTGCCACTAGTCCAGGTGTGTAAAGTCGAATTAACAAGTGAGATAAAGATTCTCTACTTACGTCCTCATGAGCTAAAATAAGAACACAAAACAAGTATAATTTTGAAGATTTAAAGGTAGCACATGAGAAATTTACTTTGGAGTGGCGGTTAAATGCCACATATAAGTAGGTATGGTGGACACATTTGGCAAACTTTTGGTTTTTGGGAGTTGGATGCACGGTAGAGCTCATACTCAGTACATGTGGAGGTTAGCAAAAGACTGGGAGCAACAAATCAAGAGAGCAATAATGCCATAATCATGCATAGCGACAAAAACATCATTAATCAAAGCATAAGTGGTACTACAAGTTCAAAAACTAAATGATCAGTCATAATCATGGTGTGAGCATGCGCCAAGTCAACCAAATGAAACATTCAAAGGAGAACACTACAAATTTATGCTTTAATATGGCAAGAACAACTCATGATTCTTTCAAAGGCACATTAAACACTCTCATATATTTGAGACAAACCATGCTACAAAATAAAAACTAGGCTTTAGAATTAAAATAACATCCAACATGACATGATAAAGTCTAGCCACAGTCTAAATAAGCATGAAATATTTTATTGCTTTCCAACACCAATCATTTAATTTAAAAAAAAATCTCCAAATAATTTATAAATAAAACAAGAGAGTACTACTACTACTCTACTAAAACTAACAGCTCTGAATAAGAGATGCATTAAAAATAGGAGCTAAAAGGATTTACAGCAGCTAGAAGAAAAAGAAGAATACGAGTATGATACGAGTATTCATATGAAAAAGCGGAGCATGTCTCTCTCCCACACAAGAATGCCGGGTTCCAAATGAATTTATTGCAGCAAGGAAAACAAAATAAAACAAAAACAAACAGACGCTCCAAGTAAAGTGCATATGATGTGACCGAATAAAAATATAGTTCACTAGAAGTGACCTCATAAGTTGCTGATGAAGAAGGGAATGACTTGGGCATCCCCAAGCTTAGTCGCTTGAGTCTTCTTGGAATTTGCTAGGATGAACCACGGGGGCATCCCCAAGCTTAGTATTTTCACTCTTCTTGATCACATTATATCACACTCTTCTCTTGACCCTTGAAAACTTCCTTCACACCAAACTCAAAGTAATTCTCATTAGAGGGTTAGTGCACAATCAAAAACTCACATCTTCTCCATGGACAAAAGCATTATTAATACTTTTAAACATTAGCTACAAAAACTGATGTTTTGTGGAGCAAATAAATCCACTCAACATAGTAAAAGAGAGAATGCAAAGTAAAAAAGTCAGAATCTCTCAAAACCAGAACAGTCTGTAAAGACGAGTTTTTTCGATGCACTTACGTTGCTCAGATCGGAAAACTCAGAACTATAAAAAGTTTTGGAAATAGCTAAGAATCGTGCGCAAAAATTTGCAGGTGGTTTTGATTTTTCTGTGAACTTATACAAATTTAACAATGGACAACAAAAATCTGTTCCTGCGCAGAAATCCAAATCTAACTTCAACTTTTCACTAGAGTCTTTACTTGGCACAAAAAAATACGAGAAAGTAAAGATAAAAAGGATTTGCTACAGAAGTAAACAACACCTTGACTCAAAGAAAACAGAAGAAAACATTGCAAAAATAAAAACATGGGCTATCTCCCAAGAAGTGGTTTTCTTTAACACCTTTTAGCTAGGCCTAGAAAACAAGAATCAAGTATTTTCAAGTGAAGAAGCATCCAAATTGTAACTTTTTCTAATAATAGAATCAAAATGCAACTTCATTCTCTTCCTAGGAGAGTGTTCCATACCTTTCTTGAGTGGGAATTGATAATATTCCCCTCTTTCATATCAATAATAACACCAACAGTTCTAACAAAAGGTCTTACTAAAACTATAGGACAAGACGCATTGCATTCAATATTCATAACAATAAAATAAACGGTGACAAGGTTATTGTTAACCATAATAAAAACATCATCAAATCTCCCCAAAGGTTTCTTTCTAGCATTATCAGCAAGACGAACATCCAAATAACATTGCTCTAAAGGTGGTAAATAAAGCATATCATAAAGTTTCTTAGGCATAACAGAGATACTAGCACCAAGATCACATAAAGCATTGCAATAAAAATCATTCACCTTCATTTTAATGATGGGCTAACAACCATCATCTAACTTCCTAGGGATAGAGGCACGTTTTAACTCTTCTTCTCTAATTTGCATGACAACATTTGTAATATGTTTTATGAAAGTCATATTCATAGTACTAGCATTAGGACTTATAGCAAGCTTTTGTAGGAACATAATTACTTCAGAAATATTGCAATCATCAAAATTAAGATCATTTTTATCAAAGTTAATGGGACCATTTTCTCCCATATTTCGAAAAAATTCAGCACTTTTATCAGGAACCGTTTCAGTGGTTTCAGGAAATTTTAAACGTTTAACAGAAGAAGTGGAGACATTGCCAACACCAATTACTTCACCATTAATAGTACAAGGATTACTAGCATTTGAAACTTCAGTTTTACTAGTGGTGGTAATAGTACAAACTTTAGTTATATTATTCTTTCTAGCAACTTCATCTTCCCTTTCCCACCTAGCATGCAATTCAGCTAACATCCTAACATTGTCATCAATTCTAACTTGAATGGCATTCAGAGTTTTGATTTCTTTAACATCATGAGGCATAACTTTTATTTTCAGAAGATCAACATCAAGAGCAAGGCTATCAACTTTACAAGCAAGAACATAAGGTTTTCCAAACTTCTCTTCAGCAGATTTATTAAAAGCAGTTTGTGTACTAATAAAGTCCTTGCGCATGTTTCCAAAATTAGAGGGTACACTTATATTCTTGTTGTAGGAATTACCATTACCATTATTAGAAGGATATGGCCTATAATTGTTGCTACCAAAATTATTCCTATAAGCATTATTGTTGAAATTATTGTTTTTAATGAAGTTCACATCAACATGCTCTTCTTGAGCAACCAAAGAGGCTAAAGGAATATTATTTGGATCAACATGAGTTTTACCATTCACAAGCATAGACATAATAGCATCTGGTCTATCACTCAAAGAAGAGGTTTCTTCAACAGAATTTACCTTCTTACCGTGTGGAGTTCTCTCAGTGTGCCATTCAGAATAATTTATCATCATATCATCAAGAAGCTTTGTTGCAACACCCAAAGTGATGGACATAAAGGTTCCTCCAGCAGATGAATCCAGAAGGTTTCTTGAAGAAAAGTTCAGAACTGCATAGAAGGTTTGGATGATCATCCAAGTAGTCAGTCCATGAGTGGGACAATTCTTTACCAAAGATTCATTCTTTCCCAAGCTTGAGAAACATGCTCATTATCAAATTGTTTAAAATTCGTAATGCTACTTCTTTGAGATATAATATTAGCAGAAGGATAATATTTTCCAAGGAAAGCATCTTTACATTTAGTCCAAGAATCAATACTATTTTTAGGAAAAGATAGCAACCGTTCTTTAGCTCTTCCTCTCAAAGAGAAAGGAAACAACTTCAGTTTAATAATATCTCCATCTACATCCTTATAGTTTTGCATCTCACAAAGTTCAACAAAATTATTAAGGTGAGCAGCAGCAGCATCAGAACTAACACCAGCAAATTGCTCTCTCATAAAATTTAACACTGCAGGCTTAATTTCATAAAAATCAACAGTAGGAGCATGTGGAGCAATAGGTGTACTAATAAAATAATTGTTGTTGGTGCTAGTAAAGTCGCACAACTTAGTGTTCTCAGGAGAACTCATTTTAGCAAGATTAAAAACAGGATAAAAATAACAACTAGAATAAGAACTATTTTTTTGTGTTTTTGATATAGAGAAGCAAACAAGACAAAATAAAATAAACTGAGCAAAACAAAAACAAAGTAAAGAGATTGGAGGTGAGAGACTCCCCATGCAGAAATCCTCTTCCTCACCGGCAACGACGCCAGGAAACAGGATTGATGACGTGAGAACACACGCTCGTTGGGAGACCCCAAGAGGAAGGTATGAAGAGTACAACAACAAGTTTTCCCTCAGTAAGAAATCAAGGTTTAATTGGACTGGTAGGAGAAAGAAATCACTTCTGAAGGTTGATGACAACTGATGTTGGCAGGACGCACTACCAGGCTCAGCAGCAACGTGGAATCTGGACACAACACAACCAAGATACTTTGCTCCAACGAAACAATGAGGTTGTCAATCTCACGTTTTGCTAACACAAAGGATTAGATGTATAATGTGGAAAATATTACTTGTTTGCAGTAAATGAAAAGAAAACAATAATTGCAGTAAAAGAAACAGTGCTTGAAGTGGTGGTATTATCATTGTAAAAGAATGGACCGGGGTTGAGAGTTCACTAGTGGTGTCTCTCCAAAACATATAGATAACATGTTGGGTAAACAAATTAGAGCTGGGCAATTGACAGAAATAAAGGCTGCACCATAGTGCATATGCAAGACATGATGATTACTATGACATTCATGCGGGCATTACAACATAATTCATAGACCATTAGCCAAGTGCATCTATGACTAATAATACACCCTCAGAGCGTAATCCAATCAAACTTCGTGTATTAAGTTGCAAGCAACAAATTATTGCCTTAAGTAAGTTGTGTAGTGTAAACAATGAAAACATTGTTGTTTTATCCCTAATGGCAACAGCACATCCCCCATCCGTCACGTTTCTGTCACTCGAGCACAGATGAAAGGGAGGCATGAACCCACTCTCAAGCATAAATACTCCCTCTTGGTGTCACAAGCATCAACTTGGCCAGAGCATCTACTAGTAATGGAGAGCATGCAAGATCATAAATAACATAAACATGATAGATTGATAATCAACTTGACATAGCATTCAATATCTATTTGATCCTAGCAAACACAACATGTAGCATTACAGATAGACGATCTTGATCATGTTAGGCAGCTCACAAGATCTAAGCATGGTGCCATAAAGAGGAGAAGATAAAACATCTAGCTACTTCTATGGACCCGTAGTCCAAGGATGAACTACTCACGCATCACTCCAGAGGCAGGCATGGTGATGTAGAGCCCTCTGATGATGAATTCCCCTCCGGTCAGGGTGCCGGGGAGAGCTTCAGAACCCTCCCAAACTAGGGTTGACGATGACGGCGGCTACGGAACTTTTCGTGGAAGGAGGCTTGGGTATTTAGGGTTAACCCGAGAAGGAGCTTAAATAGGCGAAAGGACGATGTTGGTGGGCGGCCAGAGGGCCACACCACCTGGTGGCACGGCCAAGGGGGGCCGCGCCACCCTATGATGTGGTGGCTCCAGGGCCCCCCACCGGGTCTCCTCAGGACTCCGTGTACGTCACAGAATTCTAAGACCCTGGGATTTTGTTTCGTCCAATTCCGAGAATATTTCCAGAACAACTTTTCTGAAACCAAAAACAACAGAAAACATGAACTGGCTCTGTGGCATCTTGTTAATAGGTTAGTCCGAGGAAATCCATGAAAATGATGTAAAGTGTATAGAAAACATGTAGCATATGGCATGAAAACAACGTGGAACATCAAAAATTATAGATACGTTTGAGACGTATCAGCCAGCCACTTAGGTTTTTCTTCAGGGTCGTCCGCCTCTTCTTCCCAAAGTAAGTTGTCTAGTTCATCATCCTCCAGATGGAGCCGTCCAAAGAGTCCACTCTGAATGATCGAGAGGTTAACTAGAGGGCGGTGAATAGGTTAACTACAAATTTTACTTCTTTTTCGATTAACAAGATAATGCTCAAATGTAGATTGTCTAGATTATGCAACTAAGTGAAGAATCCTATATGATAAGAAAATAATACTAGCACAAGATATTTGTTCAACTAAGCTAGTAGCAAAAAGTAAAGGTAAGTTGAGGAATAACCGAACACAATGACACGGAGATGTATCTCGAAGTTCACTTCCCAATGGAAGCTAGTCTCCATTGGAGTGGTGCGGTGCCACCAAAGTGGAACACCGAGCAGTCGTCAAATGGCACACTGTATCTCCTTCGAGACCTTCCATCGATGTGGAGAGCCTCGAATCACTATGTTGCCTTTGAGGTTGACAACTAGAACCATTACAAGGATGAGGCACACTCCACAACTTGGAGGGTCCTCACCAAATCCCGGAAGCCACCAAGACTCTGAAAAACAAGATCCACGAGCTCCAAAGCTTCGGGGACACCAACAAGGCTCCAAGCTCCGATGTGCTAGGAGAAACAAGGTCCTAGGTTCCAATGAACCAAGAAATACAAGATCCCTAAGGGATAAGTGGGGTGGTGACGAATCGGTTTGGTGGAGATGTAGATCTAGTGCTTCTCCTCCAAATCCCAAGAGATCAAAGGCTTTGGTTGGGTATCCTTGAAGTTTAGGGTGGTCACAAATTGTGGAGAGAAGTGCTACAAGTGACAAGAGCTTAAGGAAGAAGAAGAACCTTTTTATAATGTGTCCCAATAAGTGGCCGTTGGAGGGGTTGTTGACTTGTGCAGGAAAGCCGGCCTTGGGGCCAGCCAGGCCGGCGTGGAGGCCGGCAGACACGTGGAGCTGGCATGCAGGCAGCCCGGCCTAGGCCGGCCAGCCAGGAGACCCGGCCTCGAGCCAAAGAGCCCGGCCTAGGCCGGCTCCATGAGGCGCATGCTGGCGAGGTAACAGAGGCGCCCAGCCTCGGACCCGGCCTTGACTCGGCCTAGGCCGGCTAGGCAGTGCACCCGACCACCAGAAGAGTGACCTGGCCTAGGCCGGCTAATCAGCGCAAAGGCCCGCGTACTAACGGAGCCCTCCGGCCTCCAGGCCGGCCTCAGCCCGGCCAGGCCGGCTAGGCAGACTCCTCTTTCTTATTTTCTTCTTCTTTTTTTCGCTTCGAATAATTCCTTTGATTATTTTATTCTTTGAGAGAGATTATTTCACCAATTTGCAACATTGTGTAATTTCCAAAAACTTCAAATAAATCGTTAGACTTTTTCGAGTGTTGTGATCACACATTAAAATAGGATTAAGGGACACATGCCCTTTCACACTCGGATCTTTCGGTCCCTTCCCCTTCGATCCTCTTGCCTCGGATGAGCCAGCCATGATGTGTAGACGCCAAGGCGCGCTAGACAGAAAATTTGATCGGTGAACAAGCAAAAACTCGCGAAGGTGCCGCTATCTGAGGACAAGGAATCCCTAGGTTCAACCTAGGGGACTTACTCCCGGTGTTGCTTTGAATTATATTTGCATGACTTTGTGGTCAGATGCCTTCCTCTTTGTCATGTTGTCAAGTCATTCAAAAAGCGATGGACGCCATCTCTTCTAGTCTTTCATGACATATGTCACTTGTGGGATGCAGCCATGTCATTTTAACTCATTGGATTTGTTCATCATGCATTCTTTCCCTTCTTCCACTAGCATTTGGTCGCGCAACACATTAGAACTTGCTCGCATATTGAAAACTGTCACATAAGGTTGTGCAAAATGTACATGTATGTTTATTTAAAATGCCCACTCATCTTGTAAAATATGTTTTGATATTTGAAAAAAAATTGTACCGTACTGATACGTCCATAACGTATCTATAATTTTTTATGGTTTTATGCTAATATTATGCTTTTGACACTTGTTTTTATATAAATTTTATGATTTATTTGGACTAACCTATTAATAGTTGCAAGTGTGCACAATGTTCTTGTTTTGCTTTTTGATGTGTTGGAATTATCAAAAATACAAAAGGAAACCTCTTTGGATTCGAATTGGGACTTTCCAGAAATCCGTCCCAGGACCTTTTTTGAAGATTGTCACGTTACGGGTCGAAGATGACATCTAACGGAAATCTACCCGAAGACAAAACTGTGGGAAATTCTGCGAGGAATGTTCTAGAGTTAATATTAACTTGATTTCGAGTCCGGGCGGCCGAGATACACCCGATTTACTCATCCCTAGATGGGATATATAAAGGGAGGAAACCTAGCTCGTGGAGAACTACTCCACCCACGAATTGCAGCCACCAAAAGCCATGTTTTTGTCTCCCCCATGGATCCCATCTCCATGGGGAGGCCTCCCAAGAAGCCATGAAGGAAGGGGTAAGGGGCGGCACTCCCCCATGATGTCGACGGTAGGGAAGGAACTCCCCGCGCCGCTGCCCTGCGTTCCTCGTTGTCCCCTTCACCGCCTTCACCAACACCTCCATCATCATCTCCTCCATAGCTACAACAGTCCGCTCTCCCACAAACCTCTGTAATACCCTATGTAAACATGGTGTTTGACGTTATAAATTATTTGCAGATGATCTATTGCATCTATGTCATGTTTGTGTAGTTCCCTTTTGTCATATGATTGATTGTTGAATCGCTATGGATGGTTTGAGCTATATATTGAATTTATTACAGTCCTATGGTGCCCATCATATGTTTATGCATGCATGGATCACATCATAGGGTTTGTAGTATGTGGAGAAAGTTAGAGGGAGGGCTGCTTGAGTGACAGAAACATGAGCCCCAATCTAGTGAATGAAACATATGGGATAAAGATGACCTTTTGGTCTTAATGCTATGGTTGGGTATTTTTACCTTAATATATCTTCTAGTAATTATGAATGTGTTCTAGAGTTCCAATCATAAGTACTTGCAATCATTGGATAGTGAGAGCTTGTTAGCTTTGCCTCTCCCACATAAAAGAGGAATATCAACCTTGTATTTGACTATTTGATCATGAACAAATCCTTCACAATTACCACCACATTTCCACACTCATGGTATTGTTAGTTTATGGTTACTTAGTATATTTTATTGCTGCAACACTAACATTTACTTTTTTGTATTTATTATCTTGCAAAGCTATCTCTCATACCTGTATTATTGCTCTAGTATTATTTCCTAGATAAAGTAAACATTTAGTGTGCATAGAGTTGTATTAGTGGTTGATAGAACTTGAGAGAACATTTATCCTACCTTTAGCTCCTCATTGAGTTTGACACTCTTACTTATAAAAAAGGCTACACATGATCCCCTATACTTTTGGGATATCAAGACTTTTTCTGGCGCCGTTGCCGGGGAGCAATAGCGTGTGGGTGAATATTCTTGTGTGCACTTGTTTGCTTTATCCCTAAGTAGTTTTAACTTCCAGTTGTAAGTTGTTCTCTATCTTAGTATGGATAGGGAATGCAAACTACAAAAAAAAAGTTGTACTTGTTATCTAAAAACGTTTTCAAAAAGGAAAGTGATTGGAAAGATGACTAATGGTTAAGTGGGGTCGACCTTGAACACTTGTGTTTATGCCTATGAAACCAAAACAAATCTTTCCATGGAATATTTTCAGTTAAAAACTTGTATATATTGTGTATATTGTATATATTGTACATATTCCTCTTTACCATAAAAGTAAAGTGATAATTGTAGTTTCTAGTTACTTGGAAGTTGATAGTCTTGCTTTGCTGTCCAGAAACAGATTTCCTATGCTTCACTGTAAAAAAATCATGATAAATCTCAGAATAGAAATTTGATCATAAATTGTTTGTGCATAAACCTGAGATTATGATCTGTCTTTCATTAGTTTTGAGTTTTTTTATTTGAGCTACCTAACTATCTCGTTATGTGTCATCTTTACAGACTGTTCAGTTTTGACATATTTCTTAGTTTATTCGATATTGTACTTGGTGTTATTGTTTTCATTAGTTTTTCAACGAACAAAAGAAATCATGAACACCTTAGTATATACAGTGGCTGATTTTGAGTAAAACATTATGAATTTTTTCAATGCTTGAACATGAGTGGATTTTATATAATGAGCACTAACCCTACTAATGAGTTTTGTGAAGTTTTATGTGGATGTAGCTTATAAGTTCTAATCAATATGGTGATATGAGATGAACAAGAAGACGCAAGATTTCAAGCTTGGGGATGTGTAGGTGCATCCCAAGAACATATTCAAGAATATTCAATCATCTAAGCTTGGGTATGCCCAAGGCATCCCTCCTTATTTTCCTTAACAACTATTAGCTTGACTCATCTGGTTCTTTAATATTCCTTCATATATTTTGTGTTAGTATTGGGTTGTCTTTTGATTTTATTTACTTCTTCCTAGTTTTATTTTCCTAAATATGTTAAGTATGTTCTTGTTAAAAAAAATTTGATGTTGAAGTTAAAATTGATAATACTTGATTCGTTTTTCATGCCTAGCTAAAAGGCGTTAAAGAAAAGCGCTTATGGGAGGCAATCCACTTTTGGTTTCTTGTTTTATTTAAGTTTATTTTGTTTTCTTTGAGTCTTGAAAGTTTTTACCTCTATAGGAACCTCTATTTATCCTTTTTATTTCGCTTTTATGCCAAGAGTTACCTCTAATACGGAGGAAGTAAGATTTGGGAAAGTCGCTGTCCTGAAACAGATTCTATGCTGCCACCAAAATAAATATTTTTCTCAGCCAGAATGTCGGTTTGCTTTAAAACTTTTTGGCCACATGCCTTAGGTTGTTATCTAACTTTCAATAGTTTCACACTTTTTATTTGAGCAACATAAGATTTTTGAAAAAAATCGATCTTTACCTGTTGTTCTGTTTTGACAGATTTCTGCCAATATTTGCATTTACGTCTTAATCTCTTTCCTTTGTTGATCTTTCTGGGGAAGAGCTTTAAAAGAAGTTGTAACAGTAGCTAATGTTTTAATGGGTGTTATACTTGTGTTGAAACTGAACCAAAGTGGATTTATTATTTTGATTACACTAACGTTGCTAATGAAGATTGTGTGAATTTTTGTATGGAGTGAGTTTTCAAGTGTAGGGAGAGAAGAATGATATGAAAATATGAAAAATGGACAAAATCTCAAGCTTGGGGATGACCATGTCACCCCAATACATATCCAAGAGGTACAAGCGTCAAAGATTGGGGATTCCCAATGCATCCCCTTCTTCATGAATAAAAATATCAGGTCATCTTTCAAGACACTATATTTTTATTGCTTCATATATTATGTGTTATTCTTGGAGCGTCAGTTTTTTTGCTTTCAGTTTTTTTTTCTGTCGCATATGGTTGGATCCTAGCATATTTGTTCGGAGAGATTCCCGCTCATCTTTCATTGTCTAGAACACTCTAGTTTTCACTCTTATTACTTCGTGAGTGTTCACTTTTTGCTAGTATTGCGTTTAGCTCTTGTTTTTCACTCATATTTTGTTTAGAGCTTGATGTTTTGCTTAGTATATATATGGTTATCTCTCTGGTCTTTAATGAATATTTCCTATGAGAGTTGTTTCAAATAAGTTGATTGGTGTTGGTTGGAACGGAAAATTGTTGTGCTTGTGGTAGTGGTACTAGAAAAAAAACTGCATAATCTTGTAGATCATTAAATTGTTTCACTTGAATCCTTGATGTTGTTTCGAGATATTAATATTATTAATGGGTAAACTTGATGGTTTAGTGAAGTAAAAACAATTAATGGTTGGTCTAAAAGCTTGAAACTGTGCCACGCTTGAATAACCAGTTGATAGTATAATGATATATGAGTTCCAATGTAAATAGCAACAGTGATGATTTTTGTTACGCGCTACGGTCGGGGTAGCCAACCGTTAATTTCCATTGCCATAGACCCTCTTGTAGTGATTTTCATTATGTCTTGTAAGATCATATTGCTAGTTGGAATTTTTAAACTTGTGAGTTCTAAGTTGCGGTTTCATGGCACTTCCACTAACCATATTTGCTAGCCTATACGGTATTGTGCATTGCCCATTCTCACATTGAGAGTAGGCGCAAACTTCGTCGGTAGGTCCAAACCCCGTCGGAGGACTTCATCATGTTCTCCTACACATAAGCTCAAATATCTTCCTCAAAACAGCCACCATACCTACCTACCACGGCATTTCCATAGTCGTTTCGAGATATATTGCCATACAACATCCATCTACATTTTGTGACTTGATGACGTGCTTCATTGTTATATTGCATACTGCTACATTGGAAGGAGCATTCAGTTCTATACATCAGAGATATTTTATTATGAGCTATGAGTACTAAAAGTGTGATGATTCATTGCAAAATAGAGTGTTTCCCCTACCGGTGAGGTTCATATATATATATATATAGGAGCCCAAAAAATTAAAAAAAAATATAGGCCAATGAGAGATAATAAAAGAGAGAGGGGGCAGCATTACTATCATTTATTCCACACATGTGCTTATGTTTAGCACCAATACTTCAGTTTGGAGAGAGTTTTCATATTATGACTTGCATAACTATGTGGGGAACCTTACATTATAGAACTTGGCGTGTATATTTCAATGATGAGCCTCCTCAAAAGTGCTCTAGGTCTTCGTGAGAAAGCAAGTTTGATGCACCCCCACTAGTTCCATTGGAGAGCTTTCATACACTTATAGCTCTATGTGCATCCGTTTTATGACAATCACTACTCCTTGAATAGTTTTGATTATAAGACTTCCTCTTGTCTAATAATCACTTCCAGTTGTGTGAGACTTTCTTCCATTGACCATTCAACCCCCCCATAATGTTCCCTTAGACATAACATCCTGGTGCTAGGAACCAATGCAGAACGCTTACTTGTTTTTCGTGCACAAATAGTGAGTTGATTTTCTACGTGCATATTGTTATCACCTGACTTGATCCTAACAGAAATTGTTGTGAGTGTTTGATGCATTGGATAATTATATTGTTGTTCTTGAATCTTGAATCATCTTCAATATACTCTGCACGGTTGATTGTCTTTTAGTATTGATTCATTGAAAGTGTTTACTTTGTTCTTCCTAATGGTTTATACATTACTCGTTTGATATCAACAATAAACCACAACTTTTATTCATTTGATTCTAGTTTACATGTTTTACATTATTATTTGATCAAGATTATGTTGGTAGCATGTCACTTCAAAAATTATATTGTTTTTATCGTTTACCTACTCGAGGACGAGAATGAACTAAGCTTGGGGATGTTGATACGTCCATAAGGTATCTATAATTGTTGATGGTTTTATGCTATTATTATGCTTTTGACACTTGTTTGTATATAAAGTTTATGATTTATTTGGACTAACCTATTAGTAGTTGCAAGAGTGCACAATGTTCTTGTTTACTCTTTGATGTCTAGGAATTATCAAAACTACAAAAGGAAACCTTGTCGGAGTCAAATTGAGACTTTCCAGAAATCCGTCCCAGAACCCTTTTTGAATATGTCACGTTACGGGTCGAAGACGACGTCAAACGGAAATGTCCACGAAGACAAAAATGTTGGGAATTTTGCGAGGAACGTTCTAGACTTCAAATTCGCCTGATTCCGAGTCCGGACGGTTGAGATACGCCCGATTTACTACAACCTTGATACGTCCAAAACGTATCTCCTTTTCTGGACACTTTTCTTATTATTTTCTTCTAAACTTGTGAGTTTTGGAAACCACTAACACGGACTAACGTTGTTTTCAGCAGAATTACCTTGGTGTCTCGTTTTTGTGCAGAAAAATCAACTTTCGGGAAATTGCCCAGAAAAGATCCCATTGGTCCTAAAATACCAGAAGACCCCGGGAGCCAGAAGGGGGCCAGGAGGGGGCACACCCCCCTGGCGCCCCCCTTGGCCGCGCTGCCAGGTGGTGTGGGCCACTCCTCACACCCTAGGACTCCCCTTTCGACTACATATGCCCCGTAACCTAAAAACCGAGGGGGGTTCGTCATATTCCATAGAAACACAATAGAGCGCCGCCGCCACCTCGAAACTCGATTCGGGGATCAGAAGTTCCTGTTCTGGCGCCCTGCCGGGACGAGGATTCGAAGGAGATCATCGCCATCGACACTGCCACCTCTTCTCCATCAACCGTCCATGTGCGAGTAAACACCGTTGTAGGGTGAGAGGGATGGAAGGGATTGGATGAGATCGATCATGTAATAATGCCAGATTGTTAGAGCATAGTGCCTAGTATCCATAATTAGTGTTTTCTACCGTTGTTGAACCTTGATATGCTTAATGCTTGTCACTAGGGCCCGAGTGCCATGATCTCAGATCTGAACATGTTATTGTTTCATGAGTATAATTATGTTTCTTGATCATATCTGCAAGTTGTTTACACATGTCATTGTCCGGAACCCGAGGCCCCAAAGTGACAGAAATTGGGACAACCGGAGGGGATGGTTTTGATGTGAAGATCACGTGTGTTCACGGAGTGTTAATGCTTTGCTCCGGTGCTTTATTAAAAGGAGCACCTTAATTACCAGTAGTTTCCCTAGAGGCCCCGCTGCCACGGGCTGGTAGGACAAAAGATGTTGTGCAAGTTTCTCATTGCGAGCAGGTATGACTATATTGGAACACATGCCTACGGTTTTCCTAAATTTTTGATACTTTATATTATTATCTGCAATACCCGTGTTAGATTATTACATGACCTATGTTATCCATGCAATGCCCGTCCATCCATTCCCTCTATTCCTACGGTACTCCCCATACTTCTGTTTTCCGCAATTGCTACTGCTGTTACTATTTTACTATTGTTGTTATTTTATTTCTACTGCTGCTATAAAACTGCTACCACTGATAAATTGTTGCGAGCAAGTCTACTTTCAGGTGCAGTGAATTGACAACTCAGTTGTTAATACTAATAAATATTCTTTGGCTCCCCTTGTGTCGAATCAATAAATTTGGGTTTTACTTCCCTCGAAGACTGTTGCGATCCCCTATACTTGTGGGTCATCAAGACTATTTTCTGGCGCCGTTGCGGGGAGCATAGCTTTATTTATTTGCTCATTTGATCGTGATATTGTTTGCTGCAAGCCATTCATCATGGGCAAGACTCGTGATGGAAAATTTCCTATATTACCATCCACTACAAGAAGAGGTACAACTCTGAACACCTCTGTTGCTCTTGATTCACGGTCTGTTATGAGTAAGCTTCTTACTCCACCACATGCTACTGTTACTTCTGTTGAGTCTAAGAATGTTTCTGATACTTTTGATGATGCTTCTATTGTGCTTGATGATGCTGGTTCTCTAGGTCATTTCCTATATGCTACTATTGCTAAATCCAAAAAAAATAAAAAAGGTTGAAATTTCTATTGAAAATATTGGTACACCCATTAATTCAACTAAGCTTATTGATGATCTTGATGAAACCTATATTAAACTTAATGATTATTTTATTGAAGAAGCTTGTGCTACTACTGGTGCAAGTGCTCTTAAGAGTCTTCTTGCAAGACATGCTGTGAAATATAAATCTTCTCTTGATGCTAAGTTTGCCACATCTCCCATACACATTATAGACAAGGATTATGATTTCTCTCTAGATTTATCTTACATATCTATGGTTGAGAAGGAACCTTTTTGTGGAACTGAAAGTAAAAGTGCTATGGAACACATGAATGAGCTTTCATCTTTGAGTAGTTTATTTTCTGATGATACTAAGCTGCGTACTTATTTTGTTACCAAGATCTTCCCTTTCTCATTGAAAGATGAAGCTAAAATTTGTTTTAACAATCTGTCACCTGAATCTATTACTGATCCTACGGATTTTTTAATGCTTTCTTTCAAAAATATTTTCCTTCTAGTGCCCATCATGTTGTTGTGCAGGACAACTTTAACTTTGAGCAAATTGAAGGAGAAAAATTGCGTGAATCTTGGACAAGGTTTTGTTCTTTAATAAGAGCTAGCCCTGGATACCCATTAACCAAAAATGATCTCCTAGATATGTTTTATAATGGACTAACTGTTGAATCTAGGACATACCTGGATAGTTGCGCTGGTTGAGTTTTCAGGAAAAGAACTCCAGAAGAAGATGAGAAATTAATGGCTAAAATAGCCAAAAATAATGACGATTGGAATATAACTGAGCCTACACCTACACCAGAGCCAACACAATACCAATACCCAAGAAGAGAGGGATGATTGAATTAAATGATGAAGGAAACCAAGAAATCTCTTAAAGAGAGGGGTATTAAATCTGAAGATGTGAAGAATTCACCTCCTATAGAAGAATTATGTAAGCCTATTCCTCATCCATCAACTGTTGAGGTACACTCTCTCCAATACTTTCATAATAGAGATATTCCTTACTATAAACCACCTGATAAATGCTTAGATGAATTTGGTAATTATGTTGTTAAGCAAGACAACTTTAATATGAGAGTGCAACATCACCTTATGGAAAACTCTAGAGCTATTGATAATTTGCATGGTATTATTGAGAGAACCTCTAATGATGTTAAAATGCTTGTTAAACATTTTCAAATGGTACAAACTCAAATTGATCAACTTACTAAAGTGCAAAAAGATATGCTAGCTAATGCTTCTAGAGATAAACATGTTTGTGAAATAATTACTAGAAGTGGTGTTTCTACTCAGTATCCCTTGTATCCTGAAGGACATCCTAAAAGAATTGTACAAGATTCTCAGCAACCTAAAAACAATAGTTCTCCTTCTAAGAAAAAGAAGAAGAGGCATAAAAATGTTGTAGAATCTCCTGAACCTGCTAAGGATCCTAATAGTATATCTATTTCTGATGCTGAAACTGAAAGTGGTAATGATGAAAGTGATGCTTCTGATAAAGAAGAAACTGTAGCAGAACCTGAAAAGAAAACTAAAACTACAAAGTATACTAAGGAGGATTTCATTGCTAATAAACATGGTAATGAAAGAGAGCCTTGGGTACAAAAAGCAATGCCTTTTCCTAGTAAGAAACACAAATCAAAGGAAGAAGAACATTATAACAAGTTTTGTGAGTGGATGAAACCTCTGTTTTTGCAAATCCCTTTGACTGATGCTATTAAATTGCCTCCTTATTCTAAATATATGAAAGACATTGTCTTAAACAAAAGGAAAATTCCTAATGAGGAAATTTCCACTATGCTTTCTAATTACTCTTTTAATGGCAAGGTTCCAAAGAAGCTTGGAGATCCTGGTATTCCTACCATCCCTTGCTCTATTAAAAACAATTAAGTTAGAACTGCTTTATGTTACTTGGGAGATGGAGTTAGTGTTATGCCATTCTATCTTTATAAGAGACTCTCTTTTGAAAAATTGATACACACTGATATATGTTTGCAAATGGCTGATAAATCTACTGCTATTCCTGTTGGTATATGTGAGAATGTTCCTGTTCAAGTTGCTACTAATTGTTTGATATTAACTGACTTTGTTGTGTTGGAAATGCCTGAAGATGATAATATGTCTATTATTCTTGGGAGACCTTTTCTTAACACTGCAGGGGCTGTTATTGATTGCAATCAAGGAAAAGTAACTTTTAATGTTAATGATAAAGAGCAAACTGTTTATTTTCCCTAGAAGATATGGCTTAAATTCAATTGAAAATATTGAGACCGTCAAGATTGGAGAATTTTATTGTCCCATTCCAGTACCACCAAAAGAATATGAAATTATTATGATTGCGAATATGTCTATCAAGGTTGATGTAACATAATTATTTAGTGATTAGCAAAGTTTTGCTTCATATGAAAATTGTTCTAGTAAGAAGACTTGATCACCCTTGTTAACAAAATGATTTTGAACGAAGAGGACAATGTTTTCACTATGTTTTCACCTTCCCCATTATGTTTTCACCATGTTTACTTCTGTTATCACCATGCTAATTTAGTACAATCATGTTTTCCATCATCCATATTCATGTTTCCATCATGTGTTCACCCTGATTACTGTGGTTATGCATGTTTTCACCACCCATACTTTTGTTTTCACCACTTCCACCTTATTTTTCTTTGGATATTTTTCCATTGGAGTGTCATAGAACCTATGTAGTTCTGGTTTTGGTTATGTTTTCCACCTTTTCACTTTTATTTTTCTGGTTTTTATTAATTATTAAAATTCTAGAAATACCTCAAAAATAAAGTTTCTCGAAAAATTCCAGAAAAATTATAATAAATTTTTACGTCAAAAATGAGGCAGAGAGCCACATGGGAGGCCCCAGGGGGACTCGCTAGTCAGGCACACCATGGGGTGGCGCGGCCTACCCCCTGGTGGCGCCATCACATGGTGTGGGGCCCCCCTGCCCCCCACTATCTCCCTCCCTGCCAAAGTTCCCTCTCTCACCTCCCAAACTCAACACATTTCCTGAAACTCGAGTTCTTGCTGTTCTTCCTTGAGATTTTTCAATCTCTTTGCTCAGCCCATCGTCTGTGCTGAAATTTGGTGCATTTGCTCCCCGGTATGTGACTCCTTCGATTATCCAAGTAGAATTTTGTTTAGTGGAGTATTTCTTGAGTATTTTGGTACTGTAGGTGACAACTTATCTGAGTTTGCATGCTTGATTTGATTAGAAATAATGTAGTTTTGATGCATGTTTAGCTCTCCTATAAGTCCCTATGGTAATTTCCACCTTATAGTTTCTTGAAATCAATTTTTGTGATTATTGTTGAAAATTTTCAAAGATGGAGCACAATGTACATCAACTAAACCAGCATGAGTTGGAGTTGCATGAGGTCATGCTCGTGCACCATGAAGAAAGAGTGTTCCCATCGATTTATCCGTGTCAGGAATTCATGCGGATTACAGGAGTTCTGCAGGACTTCAATACCCTTGCGCATAATGCAGGCTTGGACCGTTTCATTGGGATGAACCTATCCAACATGTGAAACTAACTATGTCTGTGGTGCAGGATTTTCACTTTAGATGGTCCTCAACTAACCTATGGTCCACTCTAAAATTTACAATAAAGCTGTAGACTTGACTTTCTGTGATTTTTGTGCAGCTATCAAGGTACCAGAGTGGGGTTCATGTGAGAAGATAAGAGGCAAGCCTAAACCACTGCTGGAATTATATGAGGATATTTGCCAAGGCAGAAGCTTCACAGGGGAAAGTGGTACGAGAAATCCAATTCCCTAGCATTCGATACTTTTCTTATTTCATTTCTAAATGTGTGTTAGCTAGAAAAACTGCCAACAAGCTATCTGTTTATGATTTGGCGTTTATTTCAGCTGCCTTAAGACGTGATAGGTCTTATAACTTGGTGCTTTAATTGCTTACCGTCTCTCGCTTAACCGTGAGAAGGGCGAAATTTGTGGAGGTCTTATTGCCTCGCGCTTGCTAGCTTTGCATGGTTTGGAGCCACACCCTCTAGACCTGCAGTTTCCTTTAGAGAGGCTAGATCTTGTTTCAATGGTTCAAAATAAGTTTCTTTCTACCCATGCTCACTTGCACAATTTATCTTTTGAAATAACTTTCTCCAAACAATCCAGGTGGAGAGTGACTAAAACGGTTAGGAAAGTACTTTTGCATGCACCTCTTTTGTTCAATCTTAATGACATGGAAGGATGGATGCTTTCTGAGAGTGAGTTGGACGCATACATTGAGCACCACCCCCAGCAAGGGGAGGATGCCGGAGAGGGGGACGATAGTGAATTCGTCCAGCCCTTCGACACCACGGGGATTCCGTACTAGCACTCCGGCTATGACTATTCGCCTGCTGCTTCATCTTCTTCTTGGGCGCCTGAGTACGACCATGCGAGGGATGACCCACCACAGTGGAGATATTTCCCGCGCCGTGATTGATCTCCACTTAGGCCAAAAGCCTAAGCTTGGGGGGAGGTATCCTGATATCACACTCATCTTTGTATCATGTTCGGTCGGTTCTTTGTATATCCATATTTTCGTTTCTTCCGTTTGTTTTCGTTTTCTTTCGCTTCTTTCGTTTCTTTTTGTTTTTATCATTTTGATCATGTTTTACAAAACACAAAAAGACCAAAAATATTTCTGTTTTTTCTCTTTATTTGCTTCTTTATTTTCTTTTGTTGGTTTGCTTTCTTTTCTCGGTTCGGTTTAGTATTCAAAAATCCAAAAATATTTTGCTTTGTTTGCTTGCTTCTTTCTGTTCTTGTTTTAATTCGAAAACCCAAAAATATTTGTTCTTCTTCTTTGGTTTTGTAAAGTTTGTTGCAGAGTTCACCGGAATTTCGTGTCTCCATTGGAGCTTGATTATCATTCTATATTATTCAATCCACAAGTGAAGAGCAGTAATGACGATTTACGACATTCCGAGTTGTGGTGAGAGGCTGGTATGAACTCTGTTTGTTTTATTTTTGTACATATACTCATCGTGTGAACATGCTTAGTGCGTTCATCTAAGGTGTATGTTATTTAATTGATTCTTAGTAGTTTGTGCTCTCACGTCTTAGTTCCAACTTATTAATATAAGATAGCATGTCGTATCAATGTTTGCTTGCATTGTTTTATTCATAGAAGGGTATGACAGTGTGGTATCTCTTTCCGATTGTTTCGCTTGAATCGACTTTGCACATGCTTACGCATGCTATGACTGAAAACGAAAAGTCAATTAAGCCTCGATGATTTATTTTTCCTCAGAGTATTTGTATCATTTTTATGCCCCTGTTAATTTTGTTTTGTCGCAAGCAAGATTATGACAGTTGTTGCTCTCTTGATTGTCCCTCTCCGTCTATTGCTAGCCATCACCTGTACTGAGTATGAGCTCTACTCGTGCATCCAACTCCCAAAAACCAAAGTTTGCCAAATGTGTCCACCGCACCTACCTATATATGTGGTATTTAACCGCCACTCCAAGTAAATTTCTCGTGTGCTACCTTTAAAACTTTTGAGAAATTATTCCTGTTTTGTGCCCCTGTTTTAGCTCACGAGGACGTAAATAGAGAATCTTTATCTTACTTGTTGATTGGATTTCATCCGCTTATCCAATGATAGAAGATCCGGCAGCGGGGTGCCCAACCCCAAATTAATACAACAAATTCTCTTCACTCTTTTTGCCCTTGATTTATCAGTCAAAGCATAATTGTGTAAACAAAATAGAAAGAGGGATGACCTTCTACCCAGATGCGTCCTTCTATGGGAGCCGCTCTTGTGAAGTCTAGTTGGATTGTGACGTATTGTATTGTATGTTTTCAATTTGTTGACATAAGCATACAACTCTCTTAAAAACGTTTTCAATACCTCTGTTTAATAAAATAAAAGCTCTAGCACATGAGTTAATCCCTGCTTCCCTCTGCGAAGGACCTTTCTTTTATTTTTATGTCGAGTCTTCACCTTCTCGCTTTATTCACCTTCTTGAGAGCATGGCTGTTATTCTTAGTGTAATGTGCTTGTCCCAAAACACGGTTGATTGTGGTATAACTTTGATGCTTGTATCTTTGATATTTTTATTTCTAGTCTTCATTTGAACTTCAGAGGTGCCCTAGCATTTATGTTTTGCTCCACTATTAAGGGAAAGAGAGTACACTTTATCATACCCTATTATGAGCATTGAAATCTTGTAGATTGATATACTTCATGTTGTCTATTATTAGTTCCTTGGCATCTTTTCATGGTTTGCATAACTGTTGGGTGACTTTTATTTTCCATACTTCTTATTATGAATTTCCTTAGCACTTGATTATGTAGTGAGTATATTTACATCATATGAAATAAATGTGTTCGTAAAAGCCTTTTATCGCACTCAGTTGTCACTGAATTGCTTGAGGACAAGCAATAAGCTAAGCTTGGGGGAGTTGATACGTCCAAAACGTATCTCCTTTTCCGAACAATTTTCTTATTGTTTTCTTCTAAACTTGTGAGTTTTGGATACCACTAACACGGACTAACGCTGTTTTCAGCAGAATTACCTGGTGTCTCGTTTTTGTGCAGAAAAATCAACTTTCGGGAAATTGCCCAGAAAAGATCCCATTGGTCCTAAAACACCAGAAGACACTGCGATCCAGAAGAGGGCCAGGAGATGGGCTAGGAGGGGGCCACACCACCCCCTGCCCCCCCTTGGATGCGCCGCCAGGTGGTGTGGGCCACTCCATCACCCCCTCGGACTCCCCTTTTGACTACATATGCCCTATAACCTAAAAACCGAGGGGGCCTCGTCATATTCCACAGAAACACAACAGAGCGCCACCGCCACCTCGAAACTCGATTCGGGGACCAGAAGTTCCTGTTCTGGCGCCCTGCCGGGACCGGGATTCGAAGGATATCATCGCCATCGACACTGCCACCTCTTTTCCATCAACCATCCATGATTCCCCCGTCCATGTGTGAGTAAACGCCGCTGTAGGCTAAGAGGGATGGAAGGGATTGGATGAGGTCGATCATGTAATAATGCCAGATTGTTAGTGCGTAGTGCCTACTATCCATTGTTAGTGTTTTCTACCATTGTTGCAACTTGTTATGCTTAATGCTTGTCACTAGGGCCCGAGTGCCATGATCTCAGATTTGAACATATTATTGTTTCATGAGTATAATTTTGTTTCTTGATCATACCTGCAAGTTGTTTACACATGTCATTGTCCGGAACCCGAGGCCCCAAAGTGACAGAAATTGGGACAACCAGAGGGGATGGTTGTGATGTGAGGATCATGTGTGTTCATGGAGTGTTAATGCTTTGCTTCGGTGCTTTATTTAAAGGAGCACCTTAATTACGAGTAGTTTCCCTAGAGGCCCCACTGCCACGGGCTGGTAGGACAAAAGATGTTGTGCAAGTTTCTCATTGCGAGCACGTATGACTATATTGGAACACATGGCTATGGTTTGCCTAAAGGTTTGATACTTTATGTTATTATCTGCAATGCACGTGTTAGATTATTACATGACCTATGTTATCCATGCAACGCCCGTCCATCCATTCCCTCTATGCCTACATTACTTCCCATACTGCTGTTTTCCGCAATTGCTACTGATGTTACTATTTTACTATTGCCGTTATTTTATTTCTGTTGCTTTTATAAAATTGTTACCACTAAGAAATTGTTGTGAGCAAGTCTACTTTCAGGTGTAGCTGAATTGACAACTCAGTTCTTAAGGCTAATAAATATTCTTTGACTCCCCTTGTGTCGAATCAATAAATTTTGGTTTTACTTCCCTCGAAGACTGTTGCGATCCCCTATACTTATGGGTTGTAACATCCCAAGTATGAAAACTACCCCCTAGAATGTTTTGTTTCTTGTTTAATTCAAGTATTGCATCATGTCATCATTTTACTCCCTTGTTTGCATTTGTTTACTATTTGTTTGCACCTGTTTTTATTTGCTTTCATAATGAAATCCAAACAATATTCAACTTTGTTTTCATACTTGTCATGTTACAACCTTTTTCAAATAAAGAAATGCAAATCAAAACCCCTTTTGTTTCCAAATAATTCCATAATGATCACTTGTTAAATTGTTGGTTTTAAATCAATCTTTTGTTTCCAAATCACCTTCAAATTCAAATCAAATTCCCAAATCAGCACCCAACTTGAATGAATGAAAATCACCAAACAATTATAATCACTTAATCACATTAAATAATAGGGTTCACCCTATTAAACTTGTTGTTTTCAAATATTCATCAATTAACTTGCAAATTATTCCAATTCAAACCAATGTGCAAAAACAGCAAATAAATTTGAATTTCAAAAACTTAAGTGGCCAAGTGGTAGGTGTTGGAATAACAAACCCACATGAATTTTTCCAATTTTTTTATCAAATCAAAACCTATCTTTTGCTTCCATTTTTTATTTCTGCAAAAAAAATAATAACCAAACAAAAAAATAGAAAGGGAGAGAGAGAGCAGCAGGCCCATATTTTTCTCCCCCCAGCCCACAACCCACCTTTCCTTGGCCCATACCCCCTTTCAGCCTCTGTCTTCTTCCTCGATGTCGTCATCTTCCTGTACGAACGCATCAGCCACCGTGCGATCCTCTCCCCCCACTCCGATGCCCAGCCGTACCGAGCTCGCTGCCCCTTAAAACTACCCCCTCCCTCCTGGAACCCTAGCTGCTCCATCTCTCCTCTCTTCTCCCCTCGCTGCCGTCCTTCCTATCTTCCATCTCCCTTCTGCTTTTTCTTCTCTGTATCTTCTGCAACCACACCATGGCCGGCGTTCGTAGCGAGTGGAGCGGCGGGTGTGGTCGACGAGAGAGTCCCGCGGGGGCGGGAATGGAACCGGCTCTCCTCCTGCTCCAAGGTTGCTGTAGACGTCGCCGGCCGTGGATGCCCGAGGCGGCGCCGCCGTCGAGGTTTCCGGCCGGCCCGCCTCCCTGCTGCTGCCCTGCTGTCCGCCCCAACGACCCGATCGCCTCCTCCCTGCCCGCCTCGAGGTGAGGCCGCACCCCCTCTCGCCTCCTTTCCCTCTCCCCTCCCTCAACTCCTCCAACCGCCTGCAACCGCCCGGCGCCCCCTCCGGCGAGCAGCCGCTGCAGGGATCGATCGATCTCTGTCAATCTCTGTCCGTGTGGTTCAGTCCGTTCAGTTGTTTTTTTTTCAGAAAATTACCGAGACCTGAACCTCAACCTTCCCCGGTTCCCTCTATGTCAACAACCAGAGCAGCTACCCTACTGGTATCAACCCACCGTGCGCAAGCCCCACGTCCTAGGATCAAATCCTAGCCCCCACACTTCTCTGCTCTTTTCCGTTTTAATTCAGAAAAACAGTCCGCAGCTACACCTTAACCTCCTCGCCACCCCCTTCTATCACAAAACCGCACCCATCCCACTGGTTAGCACCACCACCACACAGTGGGAGGTCCCAGGATCGAATCCCACCTCCCACCAATAAACCACCTTTTATTCTTTTGCAATGTTTTGGTACAGGAACTTCCAGCAAATCACACATAGGCCCCTGGTAAATAATTATAGCCCCTGCAAATTATTTTCCAAGTCCCTATTTCACTAAAAATGGCAGATTGCACCTCAATTTTGTAAATTGCATAATAAAATCATTTTAACTCCAAATCCAACATTTTTGATATGTTTTCAATACCAAATTAAATGTTCTATCCAAATATAAAATTTGTTTACTGTTTTGAATATTTTAGATTGGTGCAATATTTGAATTCTTGTTAAATTCACTTAAACTTGCAAAAATCATAACTTGTTCATAAAAATTCCAAATTCCACAAACTAAATATGTTTTCCAATCAACTTTTCATGTACTTTCCAAATATAAATTTTGTTTTCTGTTTTGAATAGTTAATTTGCTGAAAACAACTGTTTCTAAATTATTGCATTTAAAATTGCCAAAATAATAACTTACTCATTTTAAATCCAATTTCAACACATGAAATATGTTTTCCATGCAAAATTAAACCCTCTTTCCAAATATAAACTTTGTTTTCTGTTTTGATTAATTAAAATTGGTTAAATGATTTAATTCTTGTTTAATTCATTTAATATTGCCAAATTCATAACTTGATCAAATCAAATTCTTTTGGGACATATAAAATGTGTTTTCCAACCATAAAAGCATAACCTTTTCAAATATGAAGTTCACTCAATGTTTTGAACAAATAAAAATTCAAATAAGTTCATGTTTGAATTAAATTAATTTAATTGTTGCTTAAACTTGTTTAATTCATAAATAATTTATTTGAAATCCTTTTTCAACAAGTGAAACATGTAATCCACCCAAAATCTTGTGTTCTTTTCAAATATAAACTTTGTTATCTATTTTGAACAATTAAAAGTGGTGAAAAAAACAAATGCTTGTGTGACACCTTTAAGGAACAAAAATTTCCTAACTTAATGAATGAATTTCTAAACTTGGTAACCCTTATTTCCAATTGCTTCTATTGTTGTTATTTTGTTATTTTCCTCATCCATGCATCATGCTAATTCACTTACACAATTTGATTAGTTGTAAAACAATTAATTCCACCATAATTCATGGGCTTTTCAGGTGCAACTCAAATTGCATGTGGGTCCATTTAATCCTGTTTCTATCTTGTCAACTAGTTTATTTTGATGCATCAATTAAATGGTCATGCATCATCCCATGTTTGTGCACTATGCCATGTTATTGATTGTTTGTTCTCTGCGTTGTTTGTTTGCTTCTTCTCGGATAAACGACGACGTTGAGACCGACGATACTTACGACACCCCTTCTAAGGAGTTAGCTCAGTACCAGGCTACTGGGTTTGCAGGCAAGTTATCACTCACATGAACCACTGTGTTCCTTTCAACATTGATTACCGATACTTTCCGTTGTTCTTTTCTGCTAGCCTTAGTAGTAGTGGTTTCTGTTATGAACCCATCAAATGAATCCCTTAACCTTGATATTGCCTCACCTCCACTCCTATCACCCCTTGGTTGAGCCAGTGTCTTACTAGCATGCTTAGGTTGTTTTGCTCGAGTCTGTTACCCGTTACTTTCTGTTACTACTCTTTTACGTTCTGGGGGCTCGATGTTTAATCAATCACTCATGCAAATGTTATTACCAATAATAAATTTGATGATAAGGCACCGGCAGGAGGCCCAGGGTGGTTTTGAGGCCTGCTAGTGTCGACCCCCTAATTAGGAAAAGGGTCTTGTCTACTGATCCATGATGAGCGCACTACCCGCATGTGGGAAGCGATTATGGGCGCCCCCCTCAACTTGACCCGATTCGCATCTCGTCCAAATCGCCGTACTAGTTCGGGCTTTCCATTTGCTGCATGCATGATCTTGCGAGCCCTTGGCGCCCGGGTGGAACTTTCGTAGTCGGCATTTAGGGCGGCGTGGTCTTCCAGTGCTATGAGGGTCCTCCTTTTCTTCGGGGGGCTCGATTAGCCGCGCACGCACAGCACGCGGTGCTTTGGGCTTGATGCGAAGAAGGGTTGGTTGTGTTGAGTACCTCGCTTGGTGGGGTGATTTCCCATCTGGCGGGTTATTCATGCGTGTACGGCTAAATTGGTGCAACCCTGCAGGGAAAATCTTCTCGAGAAGCCGTGTTTTCCGCGGTTATGGACTACTTGGTGAAAGTACTGGCTAACAAGTACTCAGGACAACTTCAACATAATGATCAATCATGTTCCACCCAATGATTAATAACTTGACTAGTAATAGGTTATTCACACAATAAGTTGACTCATCTTTAATACCACTGTGTGAGTTATCCTCGGATTGCTTCTTTGGATAAGGGGCGAGATCCAGGATGGGTTTGTTTGAAGTTATCTTTCAGTTGGTTACAATCCTCGATCTTATCTTCTTTCTGTTAGCCGGAAGTGGTAGAATCTCTGTAGTTGGTTAGTGCAGCCAGTTGCAGCATCTTTTATATCCCCTCTCTTCCGTTGAACCCAAGGCATCTGTGCTTGGTGTTGACGGGTTACACTTTGGTGAACTGTGAGTCTTGCTTGCCAGTACGTTTATGTACTGACCCCTTTGGGGCTGTGGTTTCCGCAGACCTACGTTTCCGAGGATCTACATGGTGGCTACTAGGTGGAGTATGACGAGACTGCTGACGAGTAGATAGCGGACCCGGGCAGGATCCGAGACTTCGTGGATGGGCTCCGTCTGTTCGTTTCCGGCCTCTTAGGCCTATTTGGTTCTTGTCTGTACTCAGACATGTTGAATGCTTCCGCTGTATTGTACTGATGTATTGTTGGGACATGTGTCCTCTGAATGAGTGTATTTGTTATCTCTGCTCTAATGAGAGCTATTTGCAATCTTATTTCAATCTTTTGTGTCGTAGAGATCTGTTGTGATATCAGTTGTTCAACGCCGTTGACGTACCATGTATGTATGGTTTGAAGTACGTCGACGGAAGTGCCTTTGATCTCTAGTGGATAGTTTACATCGACGATGGAATAGCAGGGCTTGTGTTGTCGCGCATAAGCGCAGGCCTACCAGGAAGCTGGGACGTGGGAGCAGTTATGCCCCATAATCCAAGCACCTGCTATCCAGTTCGGCCCGATGAGTATCCCCTAGAAATCAGGGTGCGACATGGGTCATCAAACCTTAGGCCATGCTTGACTCGCTGGATTTTAAGCAAAATAGATGTAAATATTTACGGACGTCTTGAGGTCCGTCAAAAAAAATACAACGCTCGATAGAGAAAAGTTTACGGATCCGGAATTATTTCCAACAATCCAAGTGGGGCCTTAGATGGGATGACGGGATTCTGGGAGGATATATAAAGAGAGGAAACCTAGCTCGTGGAGAACTCCTCCACCCACCAAAAGCCAAGTTTTTGGCTCCCCCATGGATCACATCTCCATGGGGGAGGGCTCTCAAGAAGCCATGAAGGAATGGGGCTAAGGGGCGGCACTCTCCCATGATGCCGGCGGCAGGGAAGGAACTCCCCACGCCGCCGCCGCCCTGCGCTCCTCGCTGCCCTCTTCACCGCCTTCACCAACACCTCCATCATCATCTCCTCCATAGCTACAGCGGTCCACTCTCCCACAAATCTTTGTAATCCCCTGTGTAAACATGGTGTTTGATGTTATAAATTATTTGCATATGATCTATTGCATCTATTTCATGTTTGTGTAGTTCCCTTCTATCATATGATTGATTGTTGAATCTCTATGGATGATTTGAGTTATATATTAAATTTGTTACAGTCCTATGGTGTCCATCATATGTTTATGCGCGCATGGATCACAATATAGGGTTTGTAGTATGTGGAGAAAGTTAGAGGGAGGGCTGCTTGAGCGACAGAAACATGAGCCCCAATCTAGCGATTAAAGCATATGGGATAAAAAGGACCTTTTGATCTTAATGCTATAGTTGCGTATTTTTACCTTAATGTATCTTCTAGTAATTACGGATGTTTACTAGAGTACCAATCATAAGTACTTGCAATCATTGGATAGTGAGAGCTTGTTAGTTTTGCCTCTCCCACATAAAAGAGGAATATCAACCTTGTATTTGACTATTTGATCATGGACAAATCCATCACAATTACCACCACTTTTCTATACTCATGGTATTGTTAGTTTATGGTTACTTAGTATATTTTATTGCTGCATCACTAACATTTACTTTATTGTATTTATTGTCTTGCAAAGCTATCTCTCATACCCGTATTATTGCTCTAGTGTTATTTCCTAGATAAAATAAATATTTAGTGTTCATAGAGTTATACCAGTGGTTGATAGAACTCGAGAGAACATTTATACTACCTTTAGCTATTCGTTGGGTTCGACACTCTTACTTATCAAAAAGGCTACACACGATTCCCTATACTTGTGGGATATCACATACCTAATTCATTTTCTGACATTGATGTCCATAACAAATGTTTATAGATTTTAAGAGAAACACATTTTACCTAATCATGATCTTAGGTACTCGATTGATGTTGCTCTTTATTGGACTCCGATGGCATGATTCTCGCAATATTTTATTGCTGCAACACTAGCATTTACTTCCTTGTATTTATTATCTTGCAAAGCTATCTCTCATACCCGTATTATTGTTCTAGTATTATTTCCTAGATAAAGTAAACGTTTAGTGTGCGTAGAGTTGTATCAGTGGTTGATAGAACTTGCGAGAACATTTATCCTACCTTTAGCCACTTGTTGGGTTTCATACTCTTACTTATCGAAAAGGCTACACACGATCTCCTATACTTGTGGGATATCACGTACCTAATTCAATTTTCTGACATCGATGTCCATAACAAATGTTTATAGATTTCAAGAGAAACGCATTTTACTTAATCATGATGTTAGGTACTCGATTGATGTTGCTCATTATTGGACTGCGATGGCATGATTCTCGCAATATTTGGGTTAGAGTATTTGCATTGCAAAGATAGTAGCAACGCTATTACATGAGGCAGTACATCTGTCACTGCCGTCGAGTCTGGTCTCCTTGGATGGTTCTCTCGTGAGCGTTGCCTTCCCTTTATGGGGAACGAGGTGAGCTTCACATTGTCCACTCCGGGCCGATATGACGCTTGTTGGCATGTAGAATCCTCTTGAGCCTTGAGGTGCGTTTAGTGAGGCTCATCTCTTCTTCCTCTTTTGACATGTTAATAGAGCTGCTAACATACCCCTTTCCTTGAGTTTTATCTTGTTCCCAAGCCAATGCCTCTAGGAACTTCGCATGGAGCTTGGCTTTATCTCCCCATCACTAGGGGGCTTAGTCAGGACCGAACTAGGCCATGGCACGCCCATGAATTTGCAAAAAAAAATTAACTCGTATGCAGTGCCATGCCCATCAACGCAAGTTACTTATCCACGTCCCATCAACACACATGTTACTTGTCTACTGTCTTCCCTCAACTATTTTCATCGTCGACCAGTCTCTTCTCCAGCGGCTCATCTAAATTTGTTCATCTATATCTTCATATAGAAGATCAACTAAAAAGATTCCTTCTTAGATGTTTACAGTTTTCTAGCGGAACGTCTATATTCCCTCCCCTAACTATCATTCATCTATATTGAGGACATATATATTTTATCTCCTGTATTTTAATAGTTCTCCAGCTATGCATGATCATGGCTCCGTCCCCCATATATGGATGACGTGTAGATGTGTTTGAAGAACATCTATCGATAGATGACGTGATAGATGAGCTGTTGAAGACATTTTTTAGACCTCGGTCATCTATATCTGTTTTGGATGTTCGTTTAGATGAGCTGTTGGAGATGATGGATATATTTGTTTTGGATATCCGTTTAGATGAACTGTTTGAGATGCTAGATATATCTAGGTCTAGAAATTTAGACAAGGAAACATGGGGAGTCGGTGGAGGGCACAGGTAGCCGCACCATGCCGCAGCCCACAACCAGGAGCGGGCACTGGACATCGGCGCATTTTTGTGTGTATGCTTTTCCATGGTTTAGAGAAAAAGAATTGTACTACTTTGTTGTAGCTTAGCTTTTCCAGCAGGTAGTGAAAAAGTGTTAGTACAGACAGGTAGTGAACTTGAAACTGTTACACGCACTAGCAAAACAACGATGAAATTAAGCAAGATCGAACCAACGTGGACACGAGATTTTATCGTGGAAAACCCTTCCAACAAGGAAGATAAAAAACCACGGGCGCCAGCCAGCAATACTTCACTATTTCGGGTGAGGTTACAAACGCACCGGGATTTACAATGTGTGGCTTATCCCGTGCGGCGGCTTACAAGAGGATATAAAGGCGGTCCTGACCTAACTAGGTCGGTAACGGTGAATCCAACTCCAACTCGGTATCAACTCGTTGCGCCTATGGCTCCACTCGTCAGAAGTTCGGCCTTTATCAGTATATACGAATACGAATTTGGATCACACCAAAATAACACTCCACCTTGAGACAAATTTCCTCTTGTAGCATGAACGAGAACCTTCACCCTGAAACAAACAAAGAAAACACCTTCGGCGCCAAATAGCCTCTTGGGCTAAACAGTGATACCAACTAAGCTTGAGCAAAGCTCAAACTTAGCAACATGAACTGGCTTTTTCATCATATCAGCAGGATTATCATGAGTACTAATCTTGTATACCTTCAGCTTACCTTGTGCAACAACATCACACACATAATGGTACTTGACATCAATGTGCTTTATTCTCTCATGGAACATCTGATGCTTAGTAAGGTAAATAGCACTCTGACTGTCACAAAATAGGTTAATACAAGTATCATCTCCACAAAGCTCAGCAAACAGACCTTTCAACCAAACTGACTCTTTGCATACTTCAGCAATAGCCATATAATCAGCCTCAGTAGTAGATTGTGCAATAACACCCTGCAAGGTAGTCTTCCAGCTAATAGCACATCCACTAACTGTAAACACATAACCTGTGAGGATCTCCTCTTATCCAAGTCGGCAGCATAATCACAATCCACATAGCCTGCGAGTCCCTCACCAGTATTGCCAAACTTCAAGCAAGCTTTGGATGTGCCGCGAAGGTACCTGAAAATCCACTGAACAACTTTCCAATGTTCTTTACCAGGATTAGCCATGTATCGACTGACCAAACTCATAAAATAAGATAAATCGGGCCGAGAACACACCATGACATACATTAAGAAACCAACAGCACTAGCATATGGAACTCGTGACATGTACTCAATATCTTTGTCAGTAGTAGGACATTGCAATGCTGACAACTTGAAGTGTGAAGCAATTGGAGTACTGACAGACTTTGCATCATGCATATTAAAACGATGAAGGACTTTCTTAATGTAATTCTCCTGACTAAGTAGCAATCTAGATTTTATGTCTCTTGAAATTTCCATACCTAGAATTTTCTTAGCAGGACCAAGATCCTTCATCTCAAACTCACTACTCAATTATTTCTTCAATGTAGTGATTTCTTTCATGCTCTTGGCAGCAATTAACATATCATCAACATATAGCAACAAGTATATAGGCGATTCATCAACAAATTTAATATACACACGGCTATCATATTCATACCTCTTAAAGCCATGTGACATCATAAAAGAATCAAACCTTTCAAACCGTAAAGGAACTTCTTTAGGTTGCACACGAAATCCTCTTTACCGGGCACTATGAACCCATCAGATTGGTCCATGTATATCTCCTCCTCAAGTTCTCCATGCAAAAACGCATTCTTCACATCTAACTGCTCAAGCTCAAGATCATAGTGACATATACGGCTCCACTCGTCAGAAGTTCGGCCTTTATCAGTATATACGAATACGAATTTGGATCACACCAAAATAACAGAAACACGTGTATCTAGTTTGAGAACCTTGTGCAACTCGGACACATGGAGAACTTGCACATCAGGCTGCTGTAGACTTACCGACGAGAAATATGCTTGAATTTTGGGCTTGACTGCTATCAAGATTTTAAGTCCTGATACAGGCCAGTTACTAGTGATCTTCCTTTCAATATATTAGTGTTAACATTTTAAGCAAGTTAGTTTAGTTTACTAGAAAGTATTATGTTATACTTCCTCTGTCCCAAATTAGATGTCATGCATTTGTTAAAACATAGATGTATCTATACACTAAAATATGTCTAGATACATCTATATTTTGATAAATCTTTGACAACTAATTTGGGACGGAGGGAGAAGAATGGAGGAAGTAGTACACAAAAGAACAAAACCTAGTAGAATGCCGGTTTTAAGAACCAGTGATTGCCCTTCTCCGACCCTTACTGTCCAATCGGAGAGCGGACGGCTAATGTGTTCCACTTATTGAACAAGGTGTATGGTCGGTTCGTGACCCCTGGATGCCGAAGGCGTCCTTGGGGTGATTATTCAAGTTTGACGGTCTGCACACGATGGTGACCTGGCGACGATCATGGATGCTACGTAGGCTTGGGCGTAGCTTTGTCGGCGGCCTCCTACTTGGGCCAGCCAGCACTGTTCGCCGTCCTACCAGGTCCTCGTGGATTCTGCCGGCGGGCGGGTCACTTCTACCGGTTAGCTTTCGATCTTGTCATCAGCGGTCCGTTGCTCCTGCCGGCCGGCACCGCTCTCCGACTATAGATTTTGTCGATGATGAAGACGAGACCACCCGAACTATATATTTCGTCGATGATGAAGCCGAAACCACCCTGGCTACGGATTTCGTACGCGGACGTACATGTAGAAAAATGTACAATCCCAATTGGGCCATATCGGTTTTCTACGGATTTAATACAGGTTAATTAATATTTTTAATTAGAAAAAAACCATCATATCCCTCGGACGGGGTACGGTTCAACTATGATACTTGTCGCCTTTGAGTTTGTTGAGGGGATGTACCAAAGCAGATATCTTAAAGCATCTCCACCCCCACCCCCCACCCCCACCCCCAACACACCCGTGAATTTTTGGTACCGACGCAAACAAAATGATGCCCAGTCGCGTCCCAAGTACCCCAAATTTCGCCGGTTTGGAACGAAAGTACCGCCGACGGATCCAGACCGAGGGGAGGGGTGGGGGTGGGACATCGAGAAAACATTTACCGCTAGTTTCCCGCTGGTGGGTCCGCCGAGTTGGCGACGATTTCGGTCGTCCTCATCAGCTTGTCTCCTGCGCGGTCTAATGCGGTCGTCGGCGGTCTTTCAGCTGGCCGAGACGTCCAATCGATCACGTGGTGGCGTAATGGCGCGCCACTCCCGCCGCGTCTAAACCCCTCCTACCTCGCCTGCTCGCCGTCGAACACACCCTGGCCTACTTTCGTTGAATTTGAATGAAATCATCGAGTTTGTTTAGTTTTCGACTACTGCCACTGGGTTGGCGGCTTGGAGCCGAAAATAGCGCCGACACCCAAAATCGCCGGCTGAAGATGCTCTAAAAATAGCCCGTTGTCGTCCCAGTAAAAGACGTTGAAAAAACAAAACCATCGTAAAAATCGTTCCGACAGGATTCCGACGAACCGAGGAGGGATAGAAATGTGCGCTCATCATTTTTCTGAAGTTTTATGCATGGAGTCATGTGGTCCGCTTATTCCTGGACCAAATTACATACATGAAAGGGATGCGAGCCGAATCAGATCGCGCTAGCCTAAAGGCGAAGCAGCAGTAGCAGAGGAGGTGTTCGTCCGAGCCGCCGCCGTGCGCTCGGCCTGAGCCTGGGCCTTGGCCTTGGGACAGCGGTTGTGGCCGTACCAGACGCCGTCCGGCAACGGCGCGTCGAAGTAGAAAGTGGTGGGCTTCTCCCCGGCGCCGGGGCCCGGCTCGGCGACCTGGACCCACTCGGGCGCCCAGCCGTCGCGGCCGGCGCGGCGGAGGTAGAGGTAGCAGACGCCGTAGCCGCACGCGCCGGACACGTGGAACGTGTCGGCGCCGCACCGCTCGAAGGTCCTGCCGCCCCCCGGCAGGCGCGCGCCGTACGCCTCGTTGCGGTACGCGTCCCCGAACGCCACGCTCACCGCGTCCGACGTCCGCGCCGGCGACGCGCAGCTCGTCTTCACCTTCACCGTGTACGTGCACTTCCGCGCCGCGGCCGCGACCTCCTGCAGACGAAACAGCGCGCGTTTAGAGTGCATTCAATGGCATGGCGAGATGTGACTGTGAGGCGTGTGCGTGCAAGAAGAACTCACTGTGCGGTTGTCTGGAGCCTGCGCGAGGGAAGAGCCCGCAAAGACGGCGACGAGCAGCAGCAGTACCGACACGCGAGAAGCGGCCGCTCGGGCGCCGGAATTCGCCATTGACGGCGATGACCGGACGGGGATGGAAGCGCGAGAAGGCGATAGCCTATGCAGTGCAAGGAGGCGACAGTGGTAATAATAGCGCGGCAGGGCACGATGGCGTGTCAGGACACGGGGTATGGATGAGATGCGCGCTGGCACATGGCTGCAGCCGAGTGGGCTAGCGTCGCATCGCAGCGGAACGCGAATTCACTCACTGAGGGACACGAGATTTGCGTGTGTCGTCTTGCTCGGTGCTGATGTGGTCCGCAGGTCGACGGACAGAAGCCTCCAGCGCCGGGTACACGCGCGCAGAGAGACAGTGTTTGGTAGCGTGGAGAGCCAACACGAGTTGGCATGGTCCTGGAAAAAGGAGCTCAGAAAACATTGCGGAAGCCGGTAAGGGTGTGAAGCGAAATCGAGTACTACTGTGATACGCGCCCATGCTAGTACGATACTCTAGATATGCGAGAGAAAAAAACATAAATTCAAGTTGAAAAATAGGGGCAATCCGAGAATTGAACTCGGGACCTCTCGCACCCTAAGCGAGAATCATACCACTAGACCAATTGCCCTTTGATGCTTAAAACTATACTTAAACCTATATGTTCACTATTACCTACTGGGATGGACAAATGGCTTTCTTGGCTTCTTGCCTCCAACAAAAGGGCAGTTAGAGCATCTCTACCCCATGCCTCGAAAAGGTTTAGAGAAAAATACTTCGCTTTTACTCATCTATAAACGTCGCCTAACCGATTCCTTATAATGTTTAGAGGAGGAAAAGAAATCTCGAGCGCCTTCCCGACTGTCAAACATACTCGACCTAGTTCATCTCGAGAAAATAAAAATAAACCTTCGCTTTTTCCCAAAAAAATCCGCCCAAACCGGGCACAATCAAGCATGGCAGCAGCCATAACGGCTACTCCACTGTCGATGATGGCCACCGTGCCGTCCGCTAGTAGTTTGCTCCGCCACGCTCGGCCACGGCGCCATGGCCTTGCCTCTTCCGCCTCGAGCCCATCTCTCCGTCTCGCCTTCGCCCGGTGCGCCTTCCACCATGGCTCGAGGTTAGACCCCTCCCCTGCTCGCCCAAACAAGGGAAGCAACCAACGGTGGCCGACCATGCACGGCTGAGGCCTTGGCTCGTCTCGCCCGAGACCTTACTGTCTCGCCTGTTTCGCTTTGCAGCTGGGCTCTACTCTAGCTCGTCCCGTTTGACGGGGGTTGTAGACCGAGGCGTGAAGTTCACGCTTCGCTGGTGACGCCTTGGTGAAGCTCCACCCCGCCGCTTCGCTGGTGACGCCTTGGTGAAACACGCTTAGCTTTGAGCTGGGCTCTACTCTAGCTCGTCCCGTCTGCTTCGCTAGAGATGCTCTTACATGGCCAAGACCTTCCTGGGCTCTATTGTAGTGACATAATGAACCCACCGCCAGCATTCTCCGTGTCTCCTCTGTGTGATTACTTTTACCAACTCGGAGTAGTGAAGAGGTTGACGTCTCGCTCACACTAATTTGAGGTATTTACTTCCCCTTTTCCATCTTTCATTTATTTTGAGAATAACTAGCTTGTTTTGTTGATCAAATAAAAAGATATAAAAATCGATATAGGATCATGGAATTTTAGTAGCCATAGATGGTGCAACCGGCCTAGACAAAGAGCATAACGAGATAAATTATGTGCTTCAGTTTGACTTTCCATCTTCACGAACAAATGTTGTCTTGGCGGTCTGAAGAGTGTGCATTTATCTCCTTGATGATGGTTGCATATAGGCCTACGGTTCCATCCTCGATGTCATCTAGGCGAAGTTGTGTGTTTATGCAATACTTCCACATCAGACATGTAGTTCAAAACGAAACAAATGAGTAGATAGATGTCTTTGAAACCCCCCTTCATGAATGGCCTTCCATCTAGTTGTCGATATTGCCCACATAGTGCCAAGAAACTTGACATACTTTTTATGTGATAATGAATCCATCATGATAAAAATCTAGATCTTACCACTTGGCTCATTTGTTCCACATATATGTCCAACAATCCGATTCTCCGCCAAAACCTAGATGCAATGCGCAATAGAGCTATGGATTAAGACGTGACACTACTTATGTGTGTGAACACACGTTCGTTGGGAGACCCCAAGAGGAAGGTATAAAGAGTGCAGCAGCAAGTTTTCCCTCAGAAAAGAAATCAAGGTTGAATCGAACAGTAGGAGGAAGGAGTAACTTCAGAAGGTTGATGCAGTTGAGATGGTAGGGCGCACTACCGGTTCAGCAGCAACGTGGAACCTACACAACACAATCAATTTACTTTGCCCCGATGAAGCAGTGAGGTTGTCAATCTCACCGGTTTTGCTGATAACAAAGAGGTTAAATGTATGGTGTGGAAAACAGTAATAAAACAATATGAAAACAGTAGTAGCAGTGTGAAAACAGTGGAAATAGTAATTTTAGTGGTTGTATTATCAGTATGAGAAAATGGATCGGGTCCACAGTTCACTATGTGATTCATGCAGGCATTACAACAAGATACATAGATCGTCATCCAACTGCGTCTACGAATATCATCCAAACAAACGTTGGGTATTAAGTTGCAAGGAACGGATAATCGCAATAAGAAAAGTGGGTAATGTAAACAATGTAAACAAAGTAAACATCGTTGTTTTCTCCCTAATGGAAACAACACATCTTCCATCCGTCATGTTTCTGTCACTCGAGCACAGATGCAAAGGAGGCATGAACCCACTATCGAGCATAAATACTCCCTCTTGGAGTCACTAGCTTCTACTAACAACGGATAGCATGCAAGGTCATAAATAACATACACATGAAGATAACATGATAGATTGATAATCAAGAGACATAGAATTCAACATTCATCAGATCCCAGCAAACACAACATGTAGCATTACAATAAGATGATCTCGATCATGTGAGGCAGCTCACGAGATCTAAACATGATTTATAAAGTGGAGAGGAAAACATCTAGCTACTGCCATGGAACCGTAGTCCAGGGATGAACTATTCACACATCACTCCGGAGGCGGGCATGGTGGTGTAGAGCCCTCCGGTGATGATTTTCCCTCCCTGCAGGGTGCCGGGGAGAACTCCAGAACCCTCCCGATCTCGGGTTAACGATGACGGCGGCCTCGGGTGTTTTCGCGGAAAATTGGTATATTTTTAGGGTTCACGTATGTGGGGAATATATAGGCAAAAGGGCGATGACGGTGGACGCCCGAGGGGCCCACACCACCCCCGGGCGCGGCCAGGGGGCGTGCCGCCCTATGGTGTCCCCCCCTCCCGTGGCCCCTCTCCGGGCCTCTTCGGGACTCCGTGGAACCTTCGGCAATTCTAAGATTTCGGGCTTCGAATTTTCCAATTTCGAGAATATTTCCAGAACAACTTTTCTGAAACTAAAAATAGCAAAAAACGGGGAACTGGCTCTGTGGCATCTAGTCAATAGGTTAATCCCAGGAAATCGATAAAAATGACTTAAAGTGTATATAGAAGACATGTAACAAATAACATGAAAACAACATGGAATATCAGAAATTATAGATATGTTTATCACGTATCAACATCCCCAAGCTTAGTTCCTACTCGTCCTCGAGTAGGTAAACGACAAAAAAAATTTACTGGGGTGACATGCTACCAACATAAACTTGATCATCAATATCGTGAAAGCATATGTAAGATGAGATCATAGTGCCTTAAACACAAGCATGAGAGATATAATTCTAACAATAAAACATAGCAATCACTTTGCATCATGAAAAGTAAAACAAATAGAAGATCATGAATAACAATGCATTGAAAGTTATACGTTTGTTTCAAGCATAGAGAAAACATAGCAAAGTGATATTTCGCTTGTCCTTAAGAGTGGGGCAAAACATAAATGCCAGGTACCTTCAAAGTTTAAGAGGGAGACTAGAACAAAATAATTTGAGAGCAAGTAATAATACAACATGAATCAATTAATAATGTTTATGTGAAAAATGCACATTAAACTCAGAATGGCAACTATGCTCTCTCAACTGTGCATAAATTTAGAAGATGGAGACTCAACATAAAAGTAAAAGAAAGGCCCTTCGCAGAGGGAAGCATGGATCGCTCATGTTATAGCTTTTAATTTTATTAAACATAGGTATAAAATGTTTGACACTCCTCCCAACCTTTCTTACACAAACCATGGCTAACCGAATCCTCGGGGCCTACCAACAATCCCATACCATGGAGGAGTGTCTAGTTTTAGAGAGGTGTGTATGTTTATGTCAACGAATGGTAAACAGAAAATACAGTACGTCACAAGCCAACTAGACTTCACAAGAGCATCTCCCATAGAAGGACACAAATGGGTAGAAGGTCATGCATCTTTCTCTTTTGTTTACACAATTATGCTTTGACTGATAAATCAGGGGGAAAATAGTGAAGATAATTTGTTTGTATTAATTTGGGGTTGGGCACCCCGCTGCCAGCTCTTCTATAAATTGGATAAGCGGATGAAACCACTAGTCCATGGTGTGAAATCCAATTATCAAGTGAGATAAAGATTCTCTATTTACGTCCTCGTGAGCTAAAACAGGAGCATAAAACAGGAGTAATTTTGAAAGTTTTAAAGGTAACACATAAGAAATTTACTTTGGAGTGGCGGTTAAATACCACATGTAGGTAGGTATGGTGGGCACATTTGGCATACTTTAGTTTTTGGGAGTTGGATGCACGAGTAGAGCTCATACTCAATACAGGTGGAGGCTAGCAAAAGACTGGGAGCGACAAATCAAGAGAGCATAATGGCCATAATCATGCATAGCGACAATTTTTTTTAATCAAAGCATAAGTGGTACTACAAGTTCAAAAACTAAATGATAATAGAGGCTATAAGTGACTGGTTTGTAGTCATAAACATGGTGTAAGCATGCGCCAAGTAAGCCAAATAAAACATTCAAAGGAGAACACCACAAATTTATGCTTCAATATGACAAGAACAACTCATGATTCTTTCAATGGCACATTAAACACTCTCAGCTATTTGAGACAAATCATGCGACAAAAATAACCACTAGGCTTTAGAATTAAAATAACATCTTAGCATGACATGAAGAATTCTAGCCACAGTCTATACAAGCTTCTATTTGCATCTTATAAATTCTACCACATGCAACAATTTCTTTTCCCAACAAGCACCATACAAAATATGTTTTAACAAAAACTCCCTAAATGATACAGAAAGAAAGCAAGAGAGTACTCACATAACTCTATAAAACTAACATCTCCTAATAAGAGATGCATGAAAACAAAACATGAGCTAAAAGGATTGCAGTAACTAGAAGAAAAACTAAGAATACGAGCATAACGAGTATTCATATGAAAAAGCGGAGTGTGTCTCTCTTCCAAACAAGAATGATAGGTTCAAATGATGTTTATTGCATCAAGGAAAAAAAATAAAAAAAATACGCTCCAAGTAAATTTCATATGATGTGACCGAATAAAAATATAGTTTCACAAGAAGTGATCTGAAAATTTGTTGATGAAGAAGGGGATTCCTTGGGCATCCCCAAGCTTAGATGCTTGAGTATTCTTAGAATTTTCTAGGATAAACCATGGGGGCATACCAAAGCTTTGACCTTGCACTCTTGTTGATCACATTATATCACCCTCTCTCTTGACCCTTGAAAACTTTCTTCACACCACACTCAAAAAGTAATTCACATTAGAGGGTTAGTCCAACAATAAAAAAAATCATGAGTTATGCATGGGAACAAGTTCTATTGATACTTTTAAACATTGGCTACAACCACTGATGTTTTGTGAAGCAAAGAAATCCACTTGACATCATAAAAGAGCAAATGCAAGAAAAAATGACAGAATCTGCCAAAACCAGAAAAGTCTGTAGTGACGATTTTTTTGGGGGCACTTAAGTTGCTCAAATAAAAAACTTAAAGAACAAAAATAATTCGGAATTAGCTGAGGAATAAGTACAAAAAGTTTCAGGTTATTTCAATCTTTCTGTGAATTATACGATTGTTTACGGTGGACAGCAGAAATTTGGTTTCTGCGCAGAAATCCAAAACCAACTCCAACTTTCGTTATAAACTTTACTTGGCACAACTAATACATGAAAATAAAGATATAAAGGAGTTTCTATAGAAGTATACATCCCCTTGACTCAAACAAAACAGAGAAAAACAAAGCAAAAATAAAACCATGGGTTATGTCACAAGAAGTCCTTTTCTTTAACGCCTTTTAGCTAGGCCCAGAAAAGTGGAATCAAGTGCTTCAAATGAAGAAGAATCCAAATTGTAATTTGTTTGAATAATAGAATCCAAATGCAACTTCATTCTGTTTCTAGGAAAGTGTTCCATACCTTTCTTGAGTGGGAATTGATATTTAATATTCACCTCTTTCATATCAATAACAACACCAACAATTCTAAGAAAAGGTCTTCCCTGAACAATAGGACAAGAAGCATTGCATTCAATATCATGACAAAAAAATAAATGGGGACAAGGTTATTATTAACCATAATAAGAACATCATCAACTCTCCCCAAAGGTTTCTTTCTAGCATTGTCAGCAAGACGAATATCCAAATAACAGGGTTCCAATGGTGGTAAATCAAGCATATCATAAAGTCTTTTAGGCATAACAGAGATACTAGCACCAAGATCACATAGAGCATTACAATAAAATTCATTCACTTTCATTTTGATGATGGGTTCCCAACCATCATCTAACTTCCTAGGGATAGAGGCTTCACATCTTAATTCATCCTCTCTAATTTGCATGAGAGCATTTGTAATATGTTTTGTGAAAGCCATGTTCATAGCACTAGCATTAGGAAAACTAGCAAAATTTTGTAAGAACTTAATCACTTCAGTTATGTTGCAATCATCAAAGTCAAGATCATTTTTATCAAAGGTAATGGGACCATTGTCTCCCATGTTTCTAAAAATTTCAGCACTTTTATCAGGAGCATTTTTAGCAGTTTCAGATAGATTTGCATGTTTAATAGCAGAAGTGGGAGTATTGCCAACACCAATTACTTTAACATTGATAATAGAAGGTTTACTTGCATGAGAAGCTTCAGTTTTACTAGCGGTGGTAATAGTGCAAACATTAGCTATATTATTCTTTCTAGCTATTTCATCTTCTCTTTCCCATCTAGCATGCAATTCAGCTAACATCCTAACATTGTCATCAATTCGAATTTGGATGGCATTTGTGGCAGCAAAAGGATTCTCATCTATAGTTTCAGTTTTAGCAGTCATTCTATTAATCAAAGAAGATTGTGCTTCAGACATGGATGAAATAGAAGTTTCATCACGAGCAATTTTAACTTGCAAACCACATATTTCTCTATTTAAGCTCTCAAGTTGATAACTGATATTTTTTAGCATAACAGATTGTTCCTCCATGGTCTTAGTAAATAGTTTATTTTGCTCATATTTCTTCTGCATAAAGTCTTTAGTGGCTCTTTCAACTTCCGAAATTCTTTCATTAGTCATTCCAGTTCTATCATTATTACCACTATTAATAGGATATGGCCTATAATTATCGCTAACAAAATTATTCCTATAAGCATTGTTGTTGAAATTATTATTTTAAATGAAGTTCACATCAACATGCTCTTCTTGAGAAACCAAAGAAGCTAAAGGAACATTATTTGGGTCAATAGGAACATGGCCATTAACAAGCATAGACATAATAGCATCAAGTCTATCACTCAAAGAGGAGGTTTCTTCAACAGAATTTACCTTCTTACCAGTTGTAGCTCTCTCAGTGTGCCATTCAGAATAATTTACCATCATATTATCAAGAAGCTTTGTTGCTGCCCCCAAGGTCATGGACATAAAGGTTCCTCCAGCAGCTGAATCCAGAAGGTTTCTTGAAGGAAAATTGAGTCATGCATAAAAAGTTTGGATGATCATCGAAGTAGTCAATCCTTGAGTGGGACAATTCTTTACTAAATATTTTACTCTTTCCCAAGCTTTAACAACATGCTCATTATCAAGTTGCTTAAAATTCATAATGCTACTTCTTAAAGATATAATCTTAGTACGAGGATAATATTTTCCAATGAAAGCATCTTTACACTTGGTCTAAGAATCAATACTATTTCAAGGCAAAGATAGCGACCATTCTTTAGCTCTTCTTCTCAAAGAGAAAGGACAGAATTTGAGTTTAATAATATCTCCATCTACATCTTTATATTTTTGCATCTCATATAGTTCAACAAAATTATTAAGATGGGCAACAACATCATCAGTACTAATACCAGAAAATTGCTCTCCCATAACAAGATTTAATAGTGCAGGCTTAATATCATAAAAATTAGCAGTAGGAGCAGTTGGAGCAATAGGTCTGCTAATAAAATCATTTTTGTTGGTGCTAGTAAAGTCACGCAACTTAGTGTTCTCAGGGCTACTCATTTTAGCAAGATTAAAAACAGGATAAAAACAACAACTAGAATAAGAACTACTTTTTGTGTGTGTTTTGATAAAGAGAAGCAAATAAAATAAAATAAAATAAAATAAGCAAAACAATAAAAAATTAAATAGATTGGAAGTGAGAGACCCCCCTTGCAGAAATTCTCTTCCTCCCCGGCAACAGCGCCAGAAAAAGTCTTTCTTATGCGTGTGAACACACGTTCGTTGGTACACCCCAAGAGGAAGGTATGAAGAGTGCAACAGCAAGTTTTCCCTCAGAAAAGAAACCAAGATTGAATTTACCAGTAGGAGGAAGGAGTAACTTCAGAAGGTTGATGCAGTTGAGATGGTAGGGCACTCTACCGGTTTAGTAGCAACGTGGAACCTACACAACACAATCAATTCACTTTGCCCCAACGAAGAAGTGAGGTTGCCAATCTCACCGGTTTTGGTGATAACAAAGAGGTTAAATGTATGGTGTGGAAAAAAGAGGTAAAACAATATGAAAACAGTAGTAGGAGAGTGAATAGTGGAAAAAATAATTGCAGTGGTTGTATTATCAGCATGAGAAAATGGACCTGTCGTGGTGGTATCACGGCAGATTCCATAGGATGGCTAAAGTGTTGGGGCCGATGGATGTGACGCCCCGAGATCGGGCACTATGACGATTTCAGCATTTCTGCCAAAATCCACATAATAACCGATTTCAGGTTGCCACTTGTGATAACATTACAACAGTTCACGAATAATCCACAACAACAACAGAGGAGGTATATACAAGACGACTCAAACGAGTCAAGGATACAACTGATACAATACAAAGATCCAAATAACAGCGGAAGAAACAACATAGCGTCCGACTACAGACAAGATACAAATTGGACTAAGAGTCCTGAAGATAACCGATGGCGTCCAATCCCTGCCCAGGCCAAGCCGGAGGGATTCCCAAGCTAACGTCGTCAGACTTTAAACCTGTTGACTGCAATGTGGAATATGCAGCCACGAAAAGGATTCGTGGGTCAGTACTATTAAGTACTGGCAAGTGGATAAACCATACTCACAAGATACCAGCGTAACCAATCATCACAAGATACAAATACTTTGGGTACAACGGAAAGGAAGGGATTATTGCAAAGAAGCGGCAGCGGGCTGCACTAACTAACTACAGAGACGTGCTACAACATCCGGCTAAAAGAAAGGGATAAGATAGCGCGACAAAACCAACTATAACTACTCACCAAACAATACCCATCCAGTGTCACCCCCTACTAAGGAAGCAACCCAAGGAAACTCACACTGTTGATTAAGGTGACATTCATTTTTATGGTGGAGGTAATCTATATTACTAGTCAAGTTATCATCGTTAAGTGTAAGTTGTCTGAGTACTTGTTAGCCAACACTTTCACCAAGTCATCCATAACCGCGGACAACACGGCTTCTCGAGAAGATTTAACCCTGCAGGGATGCACCAATTTGGCCGTACACGTAAGAATAACCCGCCAGGAGGGGAGCAAACCCACCAAGCAGGCCACTCAACACAACCCAACTCTTCTTCGCATCAAGCCCAAAGAACCCCGTGCAATTGAGCGCACGGCTAATCAAGCCCCACGAAGAAAAGGGGACCCTCATAGCACTCTAAGAACGTGTCTCCCTAAATGCCGACTACAAAAGTTCCACCCTGGCGCCAAGGGTTCGCACCTGCATATGCATGCGGCAAATGGAAAACCCGAACTAAATGAGGCGATTTGGACGAGATGCGAATCGAATCAAAGTTGCGGGGGGTGCCCATACTCGCTTCCCACATGCGGTTAGTGCGCTCATCATGGATCGGGGGACAAGACCCTTTTCCTAATTAAGGTCGACACTAGCAGGCCTCAAAACCACGCCGGGCCTCCTGCCGGTGCCTTATCATCAAATTAACATTACCCAAAACATTAACATGTTGTTGATTAAGTTGAAACTCAACTATCAAACTAAACAGGTGATAAGACGGACAGCAAGACTTGAGCGCAAACAACACTAAGCATGCAACTACGACACGAGGGCCAACAAGGTAAACAAACAACAGGTAATAGGAAGTGGAAGGAAGGCTATATCATGGTTGCAGGGTAAACATATAATAGGATCGAGACACAAGCATCGAATCATAAGGCTAGAATAAAGGCAACGGGAAGAATCGGTAACAAGTGATGAAAGGCAGCCATACGTAGCAAGTGAGCATACTTGCCTGAGATCCAGCAAGTAGAGGTACATCCGAAGAACTTGTCGTTGCTCACATCATCTCAACGTCCTATCCGGGAAGAAGCAACGAACTAGAACAAACACCGGATGCAACAATTACTACTACGGCAAAAGATCCAGCATGATCCTATTTTATATGCATGACAATTAATTGGTGCATCAAAGTAAACCAGTTGACATGGTAAACATATTTAAATGGGCCCATATGCAATTTGGATTGCATATGGAAAAGCCCATGAATTAATGTTGAATTAAATGATCTACAAATAACCATCATGTGAGAGTTGATTAGAATGATGCATGGATGATGAAAACAATAAAAAAAAAACAATAGCTTCAGTTTGATATGTTGTTTACCAAGTTTGGAATTTTATTTATTAAGTTATGAACTTTGGCATTTTAAATGATTTAAACAAACATTTGTTGTTTTCACCAATTTTAAATGTTCAAAACAGATAACAAATTTTATATTTGGAAAGAACACAAAATTTTAGATGGAATACATATTTCATTTGTTGAATTTGGATTTTATGTGAGCAAGTTATTAAATTGACAATTTTAAATGCATTAATTAAGAAATAGTTGTTTTCAGCAATTTAATTTATTCAAAATAGAAAACAAAGTTTATATTTGCAAAGTTCATGAAAAATGGGATGGAAATGTTCAAAAAGAATTTAATTTGACCAAGTTATTAATTTAACAATTTTAAATGAATTAAACAAGATTTAAATTATTTAACCAAGTTTAATTATTCAAAACAGGAAACAAAGTTTATATTTGGAAAGCTTGTTCAATTTTGCATGGAAACCATATTTTACATGTTGGAATTGGATTTGAATTGCCCATGAATTTTGCAATTTAAAAGGTGTAATTAAAGTATTGAATTATTACTCCAATTTTAATTAGGCAAAACAGTAAACAAAGGGCATAATTGAAGAGTACAGGAAATTTTGATTGGAAAACATATTAAATTTGTGTCATTTGAATTAAATTTGAATTAGTTATGAATTTGACCAAATTTGAATGAGTTGTTTGAATTTGAATTTTTGAAACCATTTGAAATGTTCAAAACAGTATACAAATGTTTTAAACATGTAGAGAATTTAATTTAGTATGGAATACATATTAAAAATGTTGAATTTGGAATTTGTATGCCCAAGGTATTAAGGTTTGAAGTTTGGATGTAAATTTGTAATTTATTTTAATGGCCAGGGACTAAGTTTAAAAGAAAGGGTCTGGTTGTGATTGTGAAAAGGACCTGGTGGCGAAATTTACTGGATCTGTACAGAAACAGAGGGAAACAGCCCCAGGAGCCAGCCACAGTCACTGACTGGTGGCCCCAGCGCACAGGGGGCGCCAACGTGGCAACGGGTGAAGGATGAGGTGGCCTCCAGGGCCATTGACCAGTGGGCCCTGGGGTTGCAATGAATAAAATTGCCAAAAAGGAGGGCAACGCGCCCGCGGGGATTCGATCCTGGGACTCCCAGCGAAGCAGAGCAGGGCCTTAGCCACTGGGGTGAGATGGGTTTTGTGATACAATACGAGTCTGACTGAATAAGAGGCGATACAACGAGGTTAACTGAATGTAACACGAAAGTTTCAGACCTGGGCATAGCTCGCGCGACAGCAGGCAGACAACGGCAACGACCACTCCCTGGCCTCGCCACCATGCAGAGAAGACGACGGCCTCGTCGAAGAACCGCCAGCTCTGGACAGGAACTCCTCGATGAATATGGAGGAGGGGATCCTCGTGGTACTCATTGCGTGATGACCGGCCCTGCGGTTTGCTTGATGGAAGCGAGGGAGGCCGAGCTTCGAGGCATGGCGGACAGAGTTACTGGTCAGAATCGAGGCGACGCCACGGAGCGCTAAACAGCCGAATTTCGATGGGAATCGGAAGGGTGGCTCACCGGGAAGATGCTGATGGGTTTGTTCGAGCTTCAGGTCGACCACAGCCGCGGGAAATCGAGGAAGTTCGTTGACGGCCAAACTGAAGAATTGGAGGTTGCGGGCACCTTGGTGCTCCTCCGGCTTGTGTTTGTGGTCGAGGAGGAAGAGGGTGGCGGGGTGGTTCTTCTCCACCTCCCAGATTGGCTTGGGGATGGTCATGAAGTAGTGACACCGGCGGGGTGCTCCGCTGCTACTCGGTGGTGTTCAGAAAAGATGGTAGAGAGGGAGGAGGAAGAAAGGGGCAGCGGCGGCAGAGGGAAGGGGTAGAGGGCTAGGGCGAGCAGAGGGGTGAGTGGAGGTTTTATGGAGGGGCGCGAGCTGCAGCGACCGTCCCATCAGTGGCTGTGGATACGTGGATGCCTCCGATGTCCTGCCGTACAGGAGGAAGAAGATAGGTGGGAAGGTGGGCTGGAAGGGGTTGGGCTGCGGTTTGGGCTGGGGTGGTAGGTGGGCCGAAAGGCCTGCCTCCCCCAGATCTTTTTATTCTTTTTCTCTTTCTTCTTTTTTTTTGGTAAAGAATGGATGAAAGAAAAGAGGAAATTGGAGGAGTTAAAATGCTCAGAAAATTATGGGGTTAATTTATTTGTGTTTAGAATTGAAAAAGCACAGTTGCACCAATGTTTGTTTTTGAAAATTTCAAACTTGGTTTGAAATTTGAATTTGAGGTGAATTTGAGCCAAATTGAAAATGGAGGGAGTTTCAAGTTTCCAAAAATCATGAATTTGATTTCCTTGCACTTGACATTCAAAATGCCCAAGTGTGGAAACTTTTGTTTTTGGAAATTGTGAAAGTTTGTTTGAGTTTTGAATTTAAATGACATTTTGGGTGAAAATAAATGCAATGCATATGATGCTTGATGCAAAGCACAAAGGAAAACAACCAATTCTAATTGGGGGAAATCCCCCGGGTGTTACAATGGACGTTGTAGGTATCCGGGGAGGGATCGCACGGCGAGTTGCCGCGCGTAGGGTATCTCTAGCACTGCAAACAACAAGATCTACCCAGGTTCAGGGCCCTCGTGTGGAGGTAACACCCCTACTCCTGCCTTTCTCTCTATATGTGTGTTCTCCGAGTAGCCACAGTACACAGTATGTCTCTTGGCCGAGTAGCCACTCGGCAGTTCTCTCTAGCTCTAGTGTTGTCTCTAGTAATAAATGCGAAGTGAAGCAGTGTCGTGTAACGTCCCTCGCGCAGGAGGGGGCAGGGAACCTTATATACTGGTGCCCAGCCAAATAAAGAAAGACTATAAGGTACACTTGATGGGACAGGCACACTTCAGAACAGAGCACGCCTCCGGCTTCTCGCTGACGCGGGTGCGGGAATTCGTCGCGCCGTTCGGGAGATGGGACCTGTCCACCTTGTCAGTGAGATAGGGTAGGCCCCTAGACCTGTCATGTCCCCTCTGTCAGTGACAGGACTTGACAGGCGCCTACCACACTGTAGCCAGCCGTAGCGCGGATAATCACGCGCTCCGTAAGTTGAACCGCACGCTGGTACGGACGCAGGATACGCGGGATCCCTTGTCAGAACGGCTCCATTGACTTATTGCCCGAGTAGGAACGTAGTCCCTCTACTCGAACCACTTGACCGCTATCCGGACGAGTACAAACTTGCTCAATATCTTCTGTTGGTCTTCAATACTTATGACCGGATAGAGACTACCGGGTAGAGGGGTACCGGGCAGCCACCAACCCGGCCATTAGTACCCTGATCTTTGCCTTTTACCACTTGCCTTACCCCTACTCGGGGGTAACCCCCCGACAGGACCGGGGTCCACGGTTCACCGGTGGTGTCTCTCCATAAAAGATAGATAACATGTGTGGTGAACAAATTACAGCTGGTCAATTGATAGATATTGAAACATGCATAACATGATAATTAATATGTGATTCATGCGGGCATTACAAAAAGATACATAGATCATCATCCAACTGCATCTATGACTAACAATCCACCCTACGAATATCATCCGAACAAACGTTGGGTATTAAGTTGCAAGCAACGGATAATCGCAGTAAGCAAAGTGTGTAATGTAAACAATGTAAAAAAAGTAAACATCGTTGTTTTCTCCCTAGTGGCAACATCACATCCTGTATCCTTCACGTTTCTGTCACTCGAGCACAGATGTAAGGGAGGCATGCACCCACTATCGAGCATAAATACTCCCTATTGGAGTCACTAGCATCTATTTGGCCAGAGCATCTACTAACAACGGAGAGCATGCAAGATCATAAATACTATACACATGAAGATAACATGATAGAATTATAATCAAGAGACATGGCATTCAACATTCATTGGATCCCAGCAAACACAACATGTATCATTACAATAAGATTATTTCGATCGTGTGAGGCAGCTTGATACGTCCATTTTGCATCACTATTTTATATCATAATTTTCTGTTATTCATCGATATATTTCATGTTATGATGCATCTCTTATGTTATTTTATCTTATTTTGCATGTTTTATAAATTTTGGAAAATAAACACCGGGACCAGGAATCTGATGGAAAAAGCATCGTCGGGATACCATATTTCTGAAGATCAGAAGAAGAAGTGGGACACCGGGGGTGTCCTAAAAGTTCAGAGGAGGAACACAGCCAGGAGGAGAGCCAGAGGGGGCCACATGGGCCCACACCATGGGGTGGCGCCCCCCTCCCTTGGTCGCGCCACCTATAGGTGTGGCCACCCTGGCCCACCTCTGGGGGATATTTTTGGCGTGCCTGTCCCCCAAGAAACCCTAAGCCTCATTCCATCGTTGAAGAATTATTCCGCTGCCGCCTCGAGGCAGAAAACACCCGAGAGAGAAAAGCTCTCTTGCAGGGAGAAATCTGCCGGGAAAATTCCTCTCCGGAGAGGGGAAATCACCGCCATCGTCACCGTCATCACTCCGGGAATCATCAAGATCGTCATCATCATCGTCATCACCACCTGCACCATCACCCTCATCATCCACCTTCATCCCGTTGTAACAATTAGGGGCCCCTATCGTTGTTTTGCATTAGATCTCTCTCCCGGTGTGGATTACTTGTTAGTAGTTGATGCTTGTGAGATTTATCGGTGTTTGCACTTTATGACCAGATTGTTATCATCCATTATATCACCTCTGATCATGATCCATATGATGTGTTGTGAGTAGTTCGTGTTGTTCTTTAGGACATGGGAGAAGTCAAGTTGTTAGTAGTGAAGTAATGTTGAGTAATATTTAATGTTTGATATTTAAGTTGTGGTGTTATTCTCCTAGTGGTGTCATGTGAACGTCGACTACATGATACTTCACCATTTATGGAACTAGGGGAATGCATCGTGTATTTGTCTACTAATTGTGGGGTTGCCGGAGTGACAGAAACCTAAACCCCTTTAGGAAACCATTACACGAGGGAGCGTAGGATCCCGGAGTTTAAAGCTGTGGTTAGATTTATTTCTTAATTACTTTATTGTAGTTGCGGATGCTTGCAATGGGTATAATCAAAAGTATGTATTAGTCTTGGATGGGAAGGTACATTAGCATAGATTCACCCACAGAACACTTATCAAAACACCAAAATTATTCAACTGCATGGAACAAAAGCACTTGACGGAAACCTCCCGTGTGTCCTCGAGAACGTTTGTTAATCATAAGTAAACTCACTGGCTTGTCCTTTGCTGAATAAAAGATTGGGCCACTTTCTGCAATTATTACTACCAAATTTTATTTACTCGCGCTTTATTTATCTGCAATATCAAAAACCCCTACAAATCTATTTTCCAGTATTTACAGTTATTCTTCATCGAAACTGCTTGTCAACACCTTCTGCTCCTCGTTGGGTTTGACACTCTTATTTATCGAAAGTACTACAATACACCCCCTATACTTGTGGGTCATCAAGACTATTTTCTGGCGCCGTTGCCGAGGAGTGAAGCGCTATTGGGAAGTGGAATTGATAAAGGAAGCTTCTGCTGTAAGTGTTGTTTTTATTACTGTCTACTGCTTTATTACACTATGTTTGGAACTCGTTTTGAGTCCTTATTTGCGGACACTGCTGCCACCGCTAGGTTAGTAAGTGACCCACCACCTGATGATTTGGATCCTTATAAAATACCTATAAGGATTGTTAAACATGTTATGGATAACTGCTATTCAGGAGATGGACATGTCCGTCCTGGTGATCATTTGCTCTTTTTACATGAATTATGCGAGTTATTCAAGTGTGCATGTATTACGATGAGCCAAGTGAAGCGGAAATTATTCTCTATATCATTGACAGGCGAGCCGCTGAATGGTTCAAACTGCTGAAAAATAGCCAGACTATTGGATGGGAGGAAATTGTACCTCTCTTTTACTCTAAATTCTATCCTCCAAGTGAAATCCATAGAGATCGGAATTATATATATAATTTTTGGCTTCATGGCAGAGAGAGTATTTCCCAAGCATGGGGGAGATTGAAGTTACTAATGCTCAAATGCCCCATTCATGAGCTCCCCAGTAATATTGTTATTAATAATTTCTATGCAAGGCTTCCTCTTCATGATAAGGATTTATTGGATGCTTCTTGTTCTGGCTCATTTACACGTATGAAGGATGAAGCTAAATGGGATCTTCTTGACCGTATTCAAGAAAACACTGAAGCATGGGAGAATGACAAAGGTAGAAAGTCAGGTATAAATTATGATTATGAATACATTAAAACTTTTATGTCATGTTTATGGTCTTGATTCTCAAGTTGCTGCAAATTTATATAAGGCTTTTGCTTCTTACATTGATATTACTAAAAAGGAATGGGTAAGTACCATGCACCTTATAAAGATACTATTAATTGTGTTTCTGCTAGAGATATAGAAGTTCATACCGTTGATTCTATTGTGCCTAAACCTTATATTGATAAAATGCCTTTCACTGCTAAGGTAAAAGAACACTCTATGTTAGCTAGTATGGTTAATAAAAGTGCAAGGAAACTTATGGAACCAGAGGAACAAATAACTGTAGAACCTACAGTAGCAATAGTAAAGGACCTTGTTTCTGAAAATGTAGAAGAGTGACACATTATATTTTGGGAAGATGCTTCTAATATTGTCTCTCATCCTAGTAAATCTAGGAAACCTAGTGTTCCTGTGCTATCTGTTAGGATAGGTGATCATTGCTATTATGGTTTATGTGATATTGGTGCTAGTTCTAGTGCTATTCCTTATTAGCTTTATAAATAAATCATGCATGCAATTGGTTCTTGTGAACTTGAAGACATTGATGTGATTATTCAACTTGCTAACAGGGAAACTATTTCTCTGATTGGTATTGTTAGAGATGTGGATGCCTTATGTGGTAAAACTAAATATCCTGCTGATTTTCTAGTACTAGGCACTTATGATAGTGATACTTGTCCTATTATATTTGGTAGACCTTTCTTAAACACTTGTGGTGATGTTATAGATTGTAAAAAGGAGAAAATCCTTACAAAGTTTGATGGAGAATCTTATGAATTTAATTTCTCCAAATTTGCTAAGGCACCTTATGAAGCTAAATTACCTAATGAGAATTATAGAGTTGAACAATTGGATGCTATTTCTCTTGCTCCTAACAATCCTTTGCAGCAATACATGGAAGACCACGAAAGTGATGTCTTTATAGAAGAAAGGAATGAAATTGACGAGATTTTCCTACATCAGCCAGCAATGCAGAAACATAATTTACCTATGGAAGACTTGGGTACAACATTACCACCCAAGGAGGATCCTGTTTTTGATTTAAAGCCTTTGCCTTGTAATCTTAAATATGCTCATATTGATGATAAGAAATTATATCATGTTATTATTAGTTCTCAACTTTCTGATAAAGAAGAGGACAGATTATTGGGGATATTGAAGAAACATAGAGGTGCTATTGGTTATACTCTTGATGATTTGAAGGGGATTTCTCCTGCTATATGTCAGCATGCTATTAATATTGAACCTGATGCAAAGACAGTTGTTGAACATCAATGCCGTTTAAGTCCTAAGATGAAGGATGTGGTAAGAAATGAGGTATTGAAACTCCTTGATGCCGACATTATTTATCCTATTGCTGATAGTAGATGTGTTAGTCTTGTGCATTTTGTCCCTAAGAAAGGAGGGATGACTGTTGTGCCAAATGAAAATAATGAACTTATTGCTCAAAGAGTAATAGTTGGTTATAGGATGTGCATTGATTTTAGAAAAGTTAACAAAGTCACTAAGAAATATCATTATCCTTTACCTTTTATTGATCAAATGTTAGAAAGGTTATCTAAGAAAACTCATTTCTGCTTTCTTGATGGTTATTCTAGGTTCTCACAAATTGCTGTTAAAAAGCTTGATCAAGAGAAAACAACTTTCACTTGTCCTTATGGAACATATGCTTATATACGTATGCCTTTTGGTTTATGTAATGCTCCTGCTACTTTTCAAAGATGCATGTATGCTATCTTTCATGGTTTTTGTGAAGAAATTGTGGAAGTTTTCATGGATGATTTCTCCGTCTATGGAACTTGTTTTGATAATTGTTTGCAGAATCTTGATAAGTTTTGCAGAGATGTGAGGAGACTAATCTTGTTCTTAACTAGGAGAAATGACATTTTATGGTTAATGAAGGAATTGTTCTTGGACATAAAATCTCTGAAAGAGGTATTGAAGTTGATAGAGCTAAAGTTGAATCTATTGAGAAAATGCCCTGTCCTAGGGATGTCAAAGGTATTCGTAGTATTCTTGGTCATGCGGGTTTCTATAGAAGGTTTATTAAAGATTTCTCTAAAATATCAAAGCCCCTTACTAATCTTCTTCAAAAAGATGCACCTTTCGTTTTTGATGAAGATTGTAGAGAAGCTTTTGAAATTTTAAAGAAGGCTTTAATATCTGCCCCTATTGTTCAACCACCTGATTGGAATTTACCATTTGAAATTATGTGTGATGCTAGTGATTATGTTTTAGGTGCTGTTCTTGGACAGCGGATAGATAAGAAGTTAAATATTATTCATTATGCTAGTAAAACTCTTGATGCTGCTCAAAAGAATTATGCTACCGCTGGAAAATAATTCCTAGCTGTAGTTTTTGCTTGTGAAAAATTTAGGCACTATATTGTTGATTCTAAAGTTACTATTCATATTGATCATGATGATATTAAGTACCTAATGGAAAAGAAAGATGCTAAGCCTAGGCTTATTAGATGGGTGCTTCTTTTACAATAATTTGATTTACATATTATGGATAGGAAGGGTGCTGAAAATCATGTTGCTGATAATTTGTCTAGATTAGAAAATATCCCTGATGACCCTCTTCCTGTTAATGATAGTTTTCCTAATGAACAGTTAGTTGCAATAAAAGTGAGCTCGCAAGAGAGTCCATGGTATGCTGATTATGCTAACTTTATTGTTTCCAAGTATTTGCCTCCTACCTTTACAACTCAGCAAAGAAGAAAATTCTTCTATGATTTGAGTCATTATTTTTGGGATGACCCACACTTATATAAAGAAGGTTTTGATGGTATTATGAGAAGATGTGTTCCTGAAAATGAACAGCGAGAGATATTGAGAAAATGTCGTAGTAGTGCTTATGGAGGACATCACGCTGGAGATAGAACAACACATAAGGTTCTACAATCAGGTTTTTATTGGCCTACTCTCTTTAAAGATGCTAGAAAATTTGTTTTAGCTTGTGATCAATGTCAAAGGGTTGAAAATATTTCTAGACGTAATGAAATGCCTATGAATTATTCTCTTGTTATTGAACTGTTTGATTGTTGGGGTTTTGACTTTATGGTTCCTTTCCCTCCTTCACAAGGCTATACTCATATTCTTGTTGCAGTTGATTATGTTACTAAATGGGTGGAAGCTATACCTACTAAAAGTGATGATGGTGAAAAGTCATTAAAAATGCTTAAAGACATTATTTTCCCTAGGTTTGGTGCGCCTAGATATCTTATGACTGATGGTGGTTCTCATTTTATTCATGGTGGTTTTAGAAAAACCCTTTCTAAATATGATGTTAATCATAGAATTGCTTCACCCTGTCATCCTCAAACTTGTGGGAAAGTAGAATTATCGAATAGAGAAATCAAATCTATCTTGCAAAAGACTGTTAACAAATCTAGGAAAAATTGGGCTAAGAAATTAAATGATGCTTTATGGGCTTATAGAACTGCTTATAAAAATCCCATGGGCATGTCTCCTTACAAAATAGTTTATGGAAAACCTTGTCACTTGCCTTTAGAATTAGAACACAAAGCTTATTGGGCAGTGAAAGACCTAAATAGAGATTTTAAACTTGCTGGTGAGAAAAGGTTGCTTGACTTAAGTTCTTTAGATGAATGGAGGAGTGAAGCATATGAAAATACTATGCTCTTTAAAGAGAAAGTTAAAAGATGGCATGATAAGAGAATTATTAAAATAAAATTTCATGTTGGTGAAAAACTGCTATTGTATAGGTCTTGTCTCCGATTTTTTGCAGGAAAATTACTCTCGAGATGGGAAGGACCTTTTGTTATCGAAGAGGTATATCATTCGGGGGAAATTAAAATTGGTTCCCTTGAAGACAACTCTTCACAAGTGGTGAATGGCCAAAGACTCAAGCATTATATCTCCGGAGATCCTTATAATGAAAATGTTGATTGTATTCAAGCCATGATCCCGGAGGAGTTTATTAAGAATCATATTTCAGAAACTACAGAGTCATTTTTCGAATAGGTATCAGTTTTGGTAAGAAAACATTCGCGAAACATCATCCAACTTTTTTTTATACTGTTTTTGGAAAATATGAAAAATTATGAGCCGGAAATGAGGCGGAGACGGAGCCCGGAGGCTCCACACCATAGGGTGGCGCAGGCCCACACCTAGCCGCGCCAGCCCATGGTGTGGGCGCCCCGGAACCCCACTCCGACTCGTTTTCGACCTGGACTTTCCTTTCGTTATGAAACCTTTTGCTATATAATTCCTCGGATCCCCCGAGGTCCGTATATCATTTTCTCGTCGTGTTTCTGTTTCGAGCTGTTTCTTCCAGGATCTGTTTTTGGTTTTAGAAACATCATGGTCTCCACCAACGACAACAAGGGGAAGGGACCAAAGGAAGATGATGTCCAAGACCGAGAGCAGGAGGAGGAGATCGAGAGTGGAGCTGAAGGAGATGTAGAAGAGAACTCGCGAGTGCGTCCACGCGCCACCGTCGCAAGCATCAGAGTGGTGGCTAACCCCTTGAAGCTTAAGAGAGGCGCGTGGATGAGCACCGGAGGGAAGGTTCCACGTCACTCCTTAGCATTGAGAACGCCTGTTGTGGGCGTTAAGAACCACCTCCACTCATTAATTCATGATTATCAGTACAAAAAGGTGCCCTAGAGGGATTTGCCCTCTATGTGGGATATGCATCGTTCTAACCATGCAGATGAAGGAAGCTCTCAACCTAAGGAAGAGTAGGGACTAATCTTGGTGGCTGGGATTCGCAGTCCGACAGGCATGCAAACTGTACTAGTCGCAATACGGAGGTGATGCGTATGCTTATGTTCACGATTGAAGATCTGAAGAAATCAATTGATAAGCTCATCGGGAAGGACTCATCACCACCACCAAAGAATTAATTCGTCATTGGGTTTGGCATCCCCTCGGCTTGTTCCAAGCTTGGGGGGAGTGCCGCGGTATCACATCACTATCTTTCATCTTTTTACTTTTTCAGTAGAGTCATATCATGAGTATAGAAGTTATCAAATAGGATGGTTTGCAGTATGGAAGTGTCTCTCTCCCTAGTTGGTTATCGTTGTATCCGTTGGTGTGAGTTGCCGGTTTGAAATATTAATGGGAAGTTTCATCATTTATTTTCTGCACACATTATTATAGTTTCAATCTCTGTCATATGGTTGAGCTTGTTATTAGTATTTGGTATCACTCTAGAGATCATCAAGTTAATCTAGTTGGTTTTGGAAAACTTAGCTTGGGTCAGCAGAAATAGTAATTTGAGATTCTAGCATAAGAAAGGGGAATTTTCCTATTAGCTCGTAACCTTAGTATTCACAAGTTAAGATCGCTTGGGCTTTCAATGAAGATTGCATGATTGGTTTCATCATATATATATTTGTTTGTTTTCCCTCAACTCTTATGCTTTCTACCCAACCTTGCTAGCCAAAAACCTTGTACTGAGAGGGAATGCTTCTTGTGCATCCAAAACCTTGAGCCCCAAAACCTTGCCATTGTGTACACCATACCTACCTACATGTGGTATTTAACTGCCACTCCAAGTAAATTGCTCATGTGCTACCTTTAAAACCTTCAAAATTATTCCTGTTTTGTGTCGTTGTTTTAGCTCATGAGGACGTAAATAGAGAATATTTATCTCACTTGTTGATTGGACTTCAAACACCTGGACTAGTGGCCTCATCCGCTTATCCAAATGCTAGAAGAGCTGGCAGCGGGGTGCCTAGCCCCAAAACTAATACACAAATTCTCTTCACTATTTTTGCCCCCCATTTATCAGTCAAAGCATAATCGTGTAAACAAAAGAGAATGAGAGATGACCTTCTACACCAGTTGCGTCCCTCATATGGGAGCCGCTCTTATGAAGTCTAGTTGGCTTGTGATGTACTGTATTGTCTGTTTACCATTCATTGACATAAGCATACACCTCTCTTAAAAATGTTTTCAATACCTCTGTTTAATAAAATAAAAGCTCTAGCACATGAGTGATCGATGCTCCCCTCTGCGAAGGGCCTTTGTTTTACTTCTATGTTGAGTCGGTAAACCCATTTCTCTCTGTCTCCAGCAAGCATTTGAGTTGTTCTGATCTCACCATCTATATGTTGATTTATTCAATCAGGTTTTCTATCTTTCTTTGTTTAGCAAATGCTTTATTATCTGAATGAATATTACTTTGAAAAGTTGTGAATCACTGTAAAAGAAATGTTATAATTAAACATGTTAATCTCTACAAGACGAGCCTTATTATATAGACTTCACCTGAAAAGCAGGATATCATTAAATGTTCTCTGACCAAGAATGAAGATTGCCATTACCAATTTTGATTATCTCTTTTGAATCTTTGTTTGTGACTCCCATTACTCGTTTCAAGTTAGGTTATACGAGAGGAAGTTGTTGTCTATAATGATTGGTGCATAGATAGATGTTATGCTTCTTGACCGTATTTTATTTATCGACTCTTCACTCCAGAAACCTATGGTCATGTTTTCTGAGTTCAGTTTCGCTTGGGGATAAGCGAGGTCTAAGCTTGGGGGAGTTGATACGTCCATTTTGCATCACTATTTTATATCATATTTTTCTGTTATTCATCGATATATTTCATGTTATGATGCATCTCTTATCTTATTTTGCATGTTTTATAATTTTTGGAGAATAAACAACGGGACCAGGAATCTGATGGAAAAAGCACCGCCCGGGATACCATATTTCAGAAGATCGGAAGAAGAAGTGGGACACCGGGGGTGTCCTAAAAGTTCAGAGGAGGAACACAGCCAGAAGGAGAGCCAGAGGGGGGCGCCACGGTGGCCCCCCTCCCCTTGGCCGCGCCACCTATAGGTTTGGCCAACTTGGCCCACCTCTGGGGGATATTTTTCGCGTGCTTGTCTCCCAGGAAACCCTAAGCCTCATTCAATCGTCGAATAATTATTCCGCCTCCGCCTCGGGGCGAAAAACACCCGAGAGAGAAAAGCTCTCTGGCAGGGAGAAATCTGTCGTGGAAATTCCTCTCCGGAGAAGGGAAATCACCGCCATCGTCACCGTCATCACTCCGGGCATCATAAAGATCGTCATCATCATCGTCATCACCACCATCACCATCACCCTCATCATCCACCTTCATCCCTGAAAGAACATAGTTCCTAAATCCTATTTTGAGTGTTTGATCACAACATATGGAAGGACTAACGTGTACCCTAAGTTTACTCAGAGAATATCGTGGATAAAGTGCAACCATATCTCCCCGTGGACCTCATACAATGAAAAGCAAAAATGGAGAAAAGGTTAAGAAAAGAGAGAAGAAAAGGAGAGAAAGAAAAAGGGGGCCGGCCTGGCCGGACCCCTAGGCCGGGCTGGTCAGTCTGTGCCCCAGCCTGGCCCCCTCTCCACGCCAGCCTCGGGCCGGGCTCCAGGCCAGAAAGAACGGGTGGGTGCCTGGCCTCGGATGCTCCCCACAGCGGCCCTGGGCCGGCTCCCAGGCCGGGTGGCTCGGGCGGGTTCCCGACCTCGGCCTCGCCTCCACGCCAGCCTGCCAGGCCGGGCCACCTCTAGCCGGCCTCCCCTCCTGCGCCCACGCCGGCCCCAGGCCGGGATGGGGAGGGCCGGACCCAGGCCGGCTCCCCAGGCCGGGGTGGGTTTTGCATCCGGCCCTGGCTGCTCCAGGCCGGCCTGGCCGGCCCCCTAGGCCGGGGGGGTGCTGCAGAGTGAAAATACCCCCCAACGACCATATTCTTGCCCCGGTATAAAATGGGTCTTTCCCCTACCTTTTGGAGTTGTCAATCCCACTCACTCTCTTACTTTCCGCCATTGATTGACCAAGCTCAAGCTCGAACAAGGAACTCCTCAAATCCCCAACCAAAGCTCGTGATACTTTGAGATTTGAAGGAGATAACCCCGATCTACAACTCCACCAAGTCAATTAGAAATCCACCCACTCATCCCTTAGGGATCTTGTTATTCTTAGTTCATTGGAGCTAGGAATCTTGTTGCTCTTAGCTCATGGGAGCTTGGAGCCTTGTTGATATCCCCGGGTGCTCTTGTGCTCGTGGATCTTGCTTCTCGGAGTCTTGGCGGCTCTCGGGATTTGGTGAGGACCCTCCAATCTTGTGGAGTGTGCCTCATCCTTGTAAAGGTTCTAGTTGTCAACCTCAACGGCAACATAGTGATTCGAGCCTATCCACATCGGTGGAAGGACTCGAAGGAGATACGGTGTGGCATTTGAGGCCTACTCGGTGTTCCACTTTGGTGGCACCGCACCGCTCCAACGGAGATTAGCTTCCATTGGGAAGTGAACTTCGGGAGAAATCTCCGCGTCATTATGTTCGGTTATTCCTCAACTTACCTTTACTAGTTCCTACTAGCTTAGTCATATATTCACCTTGTGCTAGTTGTACTTGCTCAACATATAGGATTGTTCACCTAGTTGCATAATCTAGATAATCTATATTTGAGCATTACCTTGTTAACTTGAAAAAGAAGCTAAAATTTGTAGTTAACCTATTCACCCCCCCTCTAGTTGACCTCTTGATCCTTCAATTGGTGTCGTGGTGGTGTCACGGCAGATGCCATAGGATGGCTAAAGTTGTGGGGACGATGGACGCTGGAGGCGCTCGGGGAGGGATCACGCAGCGAGTAGCCGCGTGAGTGTGAAGCTAGCACTACAAACAACAAGATCTACCCAGGTCCAGGGCCCTCGTGAGGAGGTAAAACCCCTACTCCTGCCTTTCTCTCTTTATATTCGGGTCTCACCGAGTTGCCACAGTACAAGTGTTTCTCACTACCGAGTAGCCACTCTTCTCTCTACGTGAAGAACTAGGTCAAGAATGTGAACCGGTTCTGGGATCAGATCATCATCCCTCGCGCAGGAGGGGGCAGGGCACCTTATATACTGGTGCCCAGCCGGATACAGCCAAGGTGTCGACACTATGTGCACACTGTGTACTTCCGGGTTCCCGCTGACACATTTACACCTTTAGGCTTCCTGGATTGTCTTCATGTACAAAGTCGTTCCGCAGAACCGAGGAGCTGTTCTGTTATCACTGCCACGAACACAGAGTAGGTCCCCCTATCCTGCGACGCCCTGCTGACACACTGTCACGGTCAGGCACGCGCTCCTCAGATGAACAATGCCGTGAACAGTGACAAAGTACGGACCCGGGATTCGCGGGATCCTGTGTCAGAACGGCTCCTTTGACTTCTGGCCCGAGTAGGAGACCGCCATTTCTACTCGGACCACTTCCTCTACCCGGAGGAGAATAACTTCCCTGATTCTTCCTCCTGGCCTTCAGTGCGTACGGCCGAATAGCGGACGACCAGGTAGCGAGTACCGGGTAGCCGCTACTCTGCCAAGTGTCTCTTCTGATCTTGCCCTTTAGCACTTGCCTTTACCCTACTCGGGGGTATTCCCCCGACATTAGTCCCCGAAGCTGGTAGAGTCCTGCGAACTTGTTCACTGGGCCCTGCCAGCTTAAAAACCAATCTTGCCTTTGAACCCTAGGTTGCTGAGTAGAACCTCCGAGTAGCTCTTTATTCTGTCTCAAGTTTCTTCTTTTCCGAATAGGGCCGTTTCTCTTCCCTGTCACCGAGTAAAATGACTTGGCGAATTTTCCAAACAAATCTCTGCGTGGCAGAGCGAAATCCGGCTTTCGGCAGCGCAACTGGGCACGTGTCACGTTCCCGTACACCCGACGCCTCGGTGCCCGGGATCTAACAGGCCACGCGCCCAGTTTTCACTGCCCGGGCCCACTAGCCCGTTATGTCCCATCAAGCGCAGTTATTACCCACGATCTCGTCGTGGGATCAATTGTGGCGGTTACGCGCGCGTTCTGCGCTGTGTGCGTTTCTAACCGGCCCACACACCCCACGCCGCACGATCTCCGGGCATAACTGATCCCACTAATTCCAATCGTAACGGTAACCCGAGGGGAGGTATAAATACCCCCTCGGTAACTCCCTTCTCTTCTTCCTGCTCTCACTTTCCCCTCGCCTCTTCGTTTCTCCGCCGCCGTCGAGCTCTTCGCCGCCGTGCCCCCCGTAGCGCCGAAAGCCCAATCCTTTCCTCCAAGTTCCACCAAACCACCACCAGATCTCCTCCCCTGCTCGATGGCTCGTGACGACGGCGCCCGCGCCGGGTGGTCTGGATCCACCGTCACTACGGAGGAGTGCTAGTGGCTGGTGAACACACGGCGAGTTCCCGCCGGCGTCCGCTGCCGGCCTCCCGCTGGCGAGCTCGTCCCTGCTCCGGAGGCGGACGAGCACGTGGTCTTCCTCGCGCACTTCGCGCGGGGATTCGGGCTCCCGGCATCGGATTTCTTCTGCGGCTTCCTCGACCATTTCGGGATTCTGCCGCACCACCTGCCACCGAACGCGGTGGTGATGCTCGCATACCACGCCGTGGTGTGCGAAGCATTTCTGGGCGTGCGCCCCACGCCGATGACCTGGGCGCGCTTCTTCTTCTTTAGGAAGCAGAGCAAGGCCAAGCCGGGTAGCGCGGAGAGCAGCCGCGGCGTGACCGAGACCGGCAGCGCCATGATGGTGCAGCGCAGCGGGACCAATCACCCGCGCATCAAGGGTCTTGATTCCGTGCGCAAGTGGCAGAGGACGTTCTTCTACGTGAAGAACATCCCCATCAAGAAGGACGAGCCCGTGGTCGACCAGATCAACCTTCCCCGGTGGACCAACTCGCCTCCCACCGGGCAGAATTGGGGATTCAAGCCCCCGCTAGACGGCGACATCAAGCAGATCAATGCGCGCCTCGCCAAGCTGAAGGAGAGCGGGCTCAAGGACGACGACCCCATCGCCTGCTGGATCTCCAGGCGGGTGCTCCCGCTGCAACGCCGCGTACGCCTCATGTGCTACATGGGCGGCAACCGAGACTGCACTCGGACGACTACGTTCGAGCTCAGCAACGCTGATGTGGCCGTCTGGGCGCGCTCCATCATGAGCACCGGCCTCAGGGACAATTGGCAGTACGGCTTCGTGCCGTACAGCCGCACGAAGCCAATCAAGCGGGTTAGTACTCTTTTCCCTCTTTTCTGCACATCAATTCCGAGTAGACGGCCTTCATAGCTTGGGGTGCTTAGTACCCGCACTCTGTGCCGAGTAGGACACTTAGCCGCATTGCTTAGGCTTCATGTGCTTTATGTTTGCACGCCACGCCGAGTAGGACACTTAGCAGTATCGTTTAGACTTTATGTGCTTTATGTCTGCACGCCACACCGAGTAGGACACTTAGCAGTATTGCTTAGGCTTTATGTGCTTTATGTTTGCACGCCACGCCGAGTAGGACACTTAGCAGTATTATGCTTTCTGCCAGCATCCCGCTCCGGGTAGGATCCCTTATGCTGCTCATTGATTCATGTTTCCTGCTTATATCTCCAGCGCCTTTCTCGCCAGCTCGCTGAGAGCGAGGAGCGCTTCGAGGCCAATTGGCATGCAGACCGGACAGAGGACGATGCGGTCTCCTACGACACCGCGGACAAACTCAATATCCCTCATGCCGCCCAGACGGATAAGCATCATGTCGACGCGTCCGTTCGAGATTGGTCCGAAGACGACGATGAAGGTAATTGTGTTCACCTTTACGGTCGCGAGTAGCGCAACCCAATTTCCTCCTGTTTCCTAATTGTTTTCTTCTTCTCAACTTTCCAGACGACGCTGATACTGATACTGGTGCTGAAGAGGAGGGCGGGGATGAGGATGAGGACGCCCTTGACGCCGATCCGCTTGCAGTTGCCGCTCCTGCCACTCGCAAGAGGGCGGGTAGCGGTGCTCAAGAGCCCCCTAGCAAGAAGCCCAAGCAAGCCGTGAAGAAAGTCAAGCAGGGTAGACGGCTACCCCCTTCTCGTGCAGGGTAAGTAACTTTCTTCCGAGTTGCAATTTGCTGTTGCTGCTTTCTCGGAACTCTTTGTTCTGTTACTGCTTCTCGATTTCTTTGGTTTCTCACGCTCTTCTTATGAACCTCCTTCTTCTCTTTAGCGCCCCCTTGGATGCTAATGCTGCTGCCGCACCCACCAAGTCCAAGTCCAAGAAGAGATCCGCCATCGACGTAGATGCGCTCATCGATCTCTCTGAAGAGGGCGAGGACGCTGCACGGGACAGGGTGCGCTCGCCCTCTCCTGTGAAAGGAGAAGATGAGGACAATGCCCAGGACATGGATACTGGCGCCCACGATGCCGACAAGGAGCAGCAGGCCCGCGCAGAGCAGGAAGCGCAGGATGCTGCTCGCGACGACAGACCACTTTCTCCCCCAGCTGCCGCAGCCGGGGAGGACGCAGAGCAAAGCCCCGAGCATCAAGATCATGCCGCCCTTGAGCGGCAGGAAGAAAACCAGGAGCAGCAGGACACTGACGCTGCTGCCCAGGACGACCCCGCGGCCCGGCCGCGGGTAGGAGGACAAGAAGATCAACTGCAAGACCTTGCTGCCGAGCAGCGGGTTGAGACCACCGATGTGGAGCTGGATCTGCAGAGCCACGCGCAGCCGGATGCTGCGCTGGGTAGCGGGCCCTTGGTGCCGTCTACCCAGCAGGGCACCTCATCCACCGCACCGAGCTCCCCTCCGGTGAAGAAGACCAAGATCACAGCCAGCTCTCCAGCTAAGAAAGATGCGGCCGGGAAGAAGGCTGCTGATAAGAAGGCCGAGAAGAAGGCTGCCGAGAAGCCAGCCACCGAAAAGAAAACTACCGAGAAGCCAGCTGCTCAGTCAGACGCCGCTGTCCGCAGGAATCCTCCTCGCGGCGCTGCGCAAGATTCTGCCGCGATGCCGCCACCCAAACCAAAGGCGAAGCCTGCCGTGAAGAGTGCGCAGCTCACTATCGGTGGCTCCGGCAGCGATGAAGGCATACCTGCTGGATCAAGCCTCCGCGATCCGCCTGCCTACTCGCCTTACCTGTTGCAGGCGAGCAAGCAATACAGCATCCCGCTAAACGCGGCCGAGAAGAAACTTGCTATTACCAGAGGTAAACAGGTCCAGGACGTGGACTCCAAGCCGCCAGCCAAGAACAAGGACAGGGCCGTTTCAATTTACTCGCGCGAGGTCCAGGAGACTGAGGTGACGTCTACGGGGCTTGAACAGATGATTGACCGGGTAGGCTTCATTGAAGCTGACTGGAACAACGACATTCTCGGCAACAAGCCCTGGCACGACCTTGCCTTGGGCAAGCTGGACCACTGGCGCACTGATTGGAACAAGGCGGACATGGGCTATAACCCCATGACCATCTCGTCCTCCACCAGTACACTTGCTGCGAAGCTGTTCGTCCACCGCAAGAACGCAGAAGACATCGAGCAAACCTACGCGGTAAGTTTTGCTTGTCTGTTCCGAGTTGCTTTTTTCTTCTCTCCTACTCTTCTCCTTCTTCTTATCCACCACCCAGTCCCCGAGATTCGGGCCGAGTAGACGGATACTCAACCGAGTTGCCGTCTTCTCGGGTTGAATCTTCAAGACTTTGTCTGATTCCTTTTCTTTCCGCCTCTCAGAATAGCCTCTTGAAGAGAACAAATCTGTACCGGTCGTTGCTCTGGAATCACAGCATTGCACGAAGGCGCCTTGAGGCCCTAGAAGCAGAACGCAAAAGCGATGCTGCGACAGAGAAGGAGGCCGTGGACCGCACCCTCAAGATTTCTGAGATTGAAAGTAAGTTTGTAGCTGCGCGATTCATGCGTTTCGTGTTTACGCCCGCTTATGCTTTCTGCTTTAACCAATTTCACCCTGCAGGTAAGCTTAAGAAACTGGAAGAAGAGCACCAACACTGCCATGTGTTTGTTGAGAACGCCGAGACCACCATCAAGAAAATGGAAGGTGAGTTGCCGTCTTCTCGGCTTATATTTCTTCTTGTTTCTTCGCTGCTCTGCTAACCTTGTTCCTCCCTCCGAAGAAGATCACAAGAAATTTGTCGAGGAGCATCTCGACTGCCTCAAACCCGCCGAGGTGCAGCAGCAATTGGCGAGCCAGGCTGTAGAGCTGAAGAAAGAATACACCACCGAGTTGGAACCCCTCCAACTCCAGCTGCGAACCGCTCTCCAAAATGCTGTTGACATAGCTGCCGAGAAGAACAAGATAGCAGCCGAGAAGAAAAAGTTTGAAGCGGCTGCCAAGGCTGAGAAAAGGGCTCTTGAGCTGGAGTGCGATACGCTGAGGAAGAGCAACTCAGATCTCATGCTCCAGCTGGCCCAGTTCCGGAGGGTGGAAGAAAGGCACGTAGCTGACGAGGAGTCATGGGAGAAGAGGGTGCAGTCGCTACTTTGCGAGCTGAACAGTAAGTATCCGCTTCTCTGCACTTCGTTGTCTCCTTTTGCTTCTCTGCTGCTTGATTCGCTTCTCTTCTCTGCCTCTGCCTCTAATCTTCTTGGTAGCTTTTTCAGAAATTTTCCCCGACCTCAGCTCGGCTTGCAAACCTGCCCTATCCAAGGCCCAGGCAGCTCGCACCGAGAAGGGCCAACCCATGGACGCCAAAGCCTCGATCGAGGACAGCCTCACCAACATGCAGGGGCAGCTCCAGCGTCTGAGGGGCGTGGGCACCGATCTGGTGCGCACTGCCTTCAAGCTCCACGACTTGTTCTGGCCCCGCGATTCTGCGCCAGCAACCATCCGCGGGCTCGCCGAGAAGCTGAATGGCGTCAAGGCCGAGCTGAAGAAATGGCGAGCATCCGGAGCTCGGGCAGGCGCGGATATGCTGCTTCTCTTCGTCTGCAGCTGGTACGATAATCTTGATCTCAACCTTATCCTCGAGATGCGCCGGGATTCGAGGTGGGAGAAGGAGCCCGACTGCGTGGCTCGCCGCCAGTTGGTTGCGTACGAGATCGCATCCTACGCGGATACCGCGGGCTACATTGAAGGCCTTCCCGAGCCCGACACGGATGTGGAAGGCGAGGGCGATGACGAGGATGAGGATGATGACGAGGAGGCCACGGAGTCCGACGGGCTGAGCTGCTTCGCCAGCACTAACGAGAAGTCCGGGAAGGGCAAGGGTATGGCCGTCGAGGATAGCGACGAGGAGGCCGAGAGCGTGGAGATGACCATCGACACCGCGGCTCTTGAGTTCGGCACTTCGTCCGGCGTAGCCCTTGACGACACGGCGCGAGTCCGCACTCAATCGACTGCCTCCACCTCGGCGACGGATCCCATCTCGGCGGCCACGGCCACCTCTGACCAAGCTGCCACCAATCCCGAAGCCGATGCTGCAAAGACTGACGTTGTCAACTCGGAAGCTGATGCTACCAAGGCCACCAACGACGCTGACGCTGCCAAGGCCAACACCGAAAGCGCTGCTACTTCCACTTGATCATGTCCTGCCATACTTATGCCTGAAACTTTTATCAGATCCCCGGAATGTCGGGTGCAGATGTACTAAACAATTTACCTTCCCGTTGCTACTCAGTTTTATCTCATTTGAAGTTTTTATACTTAGTAATTTGAGCAGCTTTGGCTTGATGCCGGGTTGCGTTATCATGCGAGTCTCCGAGTTGCATTTTTCATCCACCCTTCCTTTTCATCTCAGCTCTTACCTGCAACTTGTTGCTTTTTTGGTATTCGAGTCACAAGAGTTCAAAGTTGAGGTTTCAAATACTTAGCCACTTAGGAAACAGTCATAGTAACGCTACCCACCACATAGCCGAAAAGGATAACAACAGGCAGCAAAAAACACTGCCACACGCTTCCTTCCCCTTGCGATTTTTCGTGTGTTCATTGACTCTTTGGATTGTTCTCTGGCTTGCCATGAAGCCGGTTTGTGGACAGCAGCAGAGTCGTAGAGTGTCCGGTGAGTATGAACACACTACTTCGTATGCTTTTGAAATTCTAAGCGTAGCAACCGAGTAGACAAAGAAACAACAGAGTAGAAACACTTAGAGAAATTTTGGACGAGGGCAGTCCCCGAGTTCAATTTCAGATTGCAGAGTAGGAGCTTTCACTCGGATAAGAGAGTACATACACACTTTTGCTCATGAATGAAAGCGACGGAGTAGAGCCACATTCCAGGGGCGCTTAGACTCCTCTCCAGCTTTATCCGCCCTGTTCTCCTGTGATGGACGCACGTCGACAAGGTAATAGGCATCATTGTGCAAAGCCTTGCTCACAATGAACGGCCCTTCCCATGGAGGGGACAGCTTGTGCATTCCGGTTGTGCGTTGCACAAGCCTCAGGACCATGTCTCCTTCTCGGAAAACCCTTGGGTTCACTTTTCGGCTGTGATAACGCCTCAAGTTTTGCTGGTAAACAGCCGAACGTGACAGAGTAAGCTCTCTTGCTTCTTCTAGCAGGTCAACGTCGTCTTCTCGAGCTTCTCTCGCCTCCGCCTCAGTGTTGAGGGTTACTCGGGAGGAGTCATGCTCTAGGTCGATTGGCAACACGGCTTCATCCCCGTATACCAAGAAGAATGGTGCGTAGCCGGTTGACCGGTTAGGGGTAGTCCTTAGACTCCACACACCGCTGGCAACTCGTCTAGCCAACACCCTGGTGTTTTCAGCAGCGGCTCAATCAGCCTTGGCTTTATGCCTGCAAGCAGCATGCCATTTGCTCTTTCCACCTGTCCATTGGACGCGGGATGCGCGACAGACGCGACATCTAGTCGGATGTGCTTATCTCTGCAGAATCTCACCATGGCTCCCTCAGCAAAGTTGGTGCCGTTATCTGTGATGATGTTTTGCGGGTAGCCGTACCTCAGGATCACATCCTTTAAGAATTTCACAGCTGTAGCCCCATCGCACTTCCGAATAGGCTTCACTTCAATCCATTTGGTGAACTTGTCCACCATGACTAAGATGTGTGTCATGTTGCCTCTAGCCAGCTTGAAGGGGCCAACCATATCCAAACACCATACAACAAACGGCCAAGTGATGGGAATGGTTTTCAACTCGGAAGTTGGCATGTGGATCTTACTTGCGAATCTCTGGCAACCGTTGCACTTTCTCACGATGTCTTCAGCTTGCTGCAGAGCGGTGAGCCAGTAGAAACCATGCCTAAAGGCCTTCTTGACAAGAGCCCGAGAAGAGGCGTGATGCCCACATTCTCCTTTATGTATCTCCACTAGAATTTCCTCTCCTTCTTCCGGGTCCACACAGTGTTGCAGCACGACAGTGGCACTTCTTTTGTGCAGCACATCTCTGAATATGGTGTAGCCCTTGGATCTTCTCTGAATCTGCCTGGCAGTCACCTCATCTTCTGGCAGGGTACCGTCCCTTAGAAAGGATAATATGGGCATGGCCCAACTCGGCGTCTCCCGCGCGGGAAACACTGGTTCATCCACTTCCATTGGAACAGGCACTGTTGCATCTTTTTCTGCGTTCGGGTTTACTCTCTGCAGCCCCGAACGGTTTGCTAGGACTTCTTCAAGGAATGCGATAGTCCTCGAGCTGAGAGGGGCAGTCCCCGAGTAAGGAGGAGCAGTCCCCGAGTAGAGAGGAGCAGTCCCCGAGTAGAGAGGGGCAGTCCCCGGGTTGCAGGCGCCAGTCCCCGGGATGGAGACGGCAGTCCCCGGATCTCCTTTTGCACCTTCCCAGTCAATTTCCATTGGAACTGCTTCCTCATCAGGCAGAGAAGGAACGAAGATGGACTCCGAGTTGGGGGATGGCTTGATGGATGGCTTTCTCAAATGCTCCAAGGCAATCCCAGCCGGGATGTGCTGCCGAGAAGATCCCAACTTGGACAGCTCATCAGCTGCTTCATTCTCTGCTCGGTGGATGTGCTGGAACTCGCAACCTTCAAAGAATCCTGTCATGGTTTGAACCAGGAAGCGGTATGACGCATGGTTGGCATCCAGAGCATCCCAAGTGCCAGAAACCTGCTGCACGACCAGATCCGAGTCGCCATAGCATATGATGCGCTGTACACCGACTTCCTTTGCTACCTTCAATCCGTGTACCACGGCCTCGTACTCTGCAACATTGTTGGATGCCTTGAAGTGGATTTGCAGCACATACTTGAGCTGATCTCGCTTGGGTGACGTAAGCACCACGCCAGCACCAAGGCCTTCTTTCATTTTGGAGCCAACAAAGTGCATCTTCCAGTAGTTGGATACCGGAGTAGGGGGCTCATACTGCACCTCAGCCCAATCCACCAGAAATTCTGCCAGGATCTGAGATTTGATGGCTTCTCTTCTCGCATACGCGGGAGCGTACGCTTCCAGCTCGATTGCCCACTTGGCTACTCTGCCACTCGCTTCCTTGTTACCCATGATATCCGAGATGGGAGCTGAGCTCACCACTGTGATGGGGTGCTCTTGGAAGTAGTGCTTCAGTTTCTTGGCGCCTAAGTACACTCCGTACGTCATCTTCTGGTAGTGTGGGTAGTTCTGTTTGGAGCTGGACAGCACCTCGCTGAGATAATACACCGGCCTTTGCACACTCTTGCCTTCTTCTTCTCGTTCCACCACAATCACCACACTCACTACCCGGTTAGTAGCAGCAATGTATAGCAGCATTGGCTCCTTGGGTAGCGGACTAGCCAAGATGGGAGCGCTACCCAGCATTGCCTTTAACTCTTTGAATGCCACATCCGCCTGCGGTGTCCAGACGAACTTGTCGCTTTTCCTCATCAATTGATACAAAGGCAGGGCCTTCTCGCCCATTCTGCCCAGGAAACGGCTTAGAGATGCCAAGCACCCAGTGAATTTTTGCACATCCTTCAGGGATCTCGGCAAAGACATGCTCTCAATAGCTTTTATCTTTGAAGGATTGGCCTCAATGCCCCGACTGGATACCAAGAAGCCGAGTAGCTTGCCAGCCGGGACGCCAAAGGTGCATTTACTCGGGTTGAGCTTCATCTTGTACTTGCGCAAGTTAGCGAAATTTTCCTCAAGGTCACTAAGCAGAGTATGTGTTTTATATGTTTTGATGACAATGTCATCTACGTACACCTGCACATTTTTGCCGAGTTGATCATGCAAGCATTTCTGCATGCATCTCTGATAAGTGGCACCCGCATTCCGCAACCCGAAACACATGACACGATAGCAATAAGCCCCGTACGGGGTAATGAAAGCAGTCTTTATTTGATCAGCAGGATTGAGAGCTATCTGGTGAAAACCAGAGTAGGCATCTATGAAAGACAGCAGTTCACAACCAGCAGTGGAATGGATCACCTGATCGATGCGAGGTAGCGGAAAAGGATCCTTGGGGCATGCCTTGTTCAAGTCGGTGTAGTCGACGCACATACGCCATGCGGTAGCAGCCTTGGGGTCCTCCTTCTTCTTCTCGACCATGACCGGGTTGGCTAGCCAGTCCGGATGCAGCACCTCCATGATGAAATTGCTTATCAGCAACTTGGTGATCTGGTCACCTATGGCCTTCCTTCTCTCATCTCCGAAACGGCGCATAGCCTGCTTCACTGGTTTGGCGTCAGGACGCACATGTAGCGAGTGCTCAACCAATTCCCTCGGGACACCTGGTAAATCCTCATTGGACCAGGCGAACACGTCCCGATTCTCACGGAGGAAGTGGATGAGCTCGCTTTCCTATTTCTCCCCCAACCCGGAGCAAATGATGGCAACACGGTCGGGAAACTCAGGGTCGACCTGGATCTTCTTCGTCTCCTGAGACGCCTGGAACGCGGTTCCGTGCTGGGAACTCGGCACACCCTGCGCACCAGCTTGCGCGGATTGCGCCATAGCCACCACTTCGTACATCTTTTTCTTCTCGGCAGCAATCACCATGGACTCCGCCAACTGAGAACCAGCAGAGGCACACTCTATGGACTTCTTGTAATCACCAGAGATGGTAATCACACCATTGGGACCAGGGATCTTCATCTTCAGATATGCGGTGTGGGTAGAGGCCATGAACTTGCTCAGAGCAGGCCTGCCGAGTAGAGCGTGGTAGGGGCTCTGGTGATCAACTACCTCGAACTGCAGGCTCTCTGTGCGGCAGTTCTCCCTGGTGCCGAATAGCACATCTATCCACACTCGGCCAATCGGGTTGCACGAGACTCCCGGCACAATGCCATGGAAGGTGGTCTTGCTAGGTAGCAGCATGTTCTCGGCCAGCCCAAGCTTCTCGAGTGTGTCTCTGTACACAATGTTGATGCTGCTGCCGTTGTCGATCAGTACCTTGCTGAACCTCACATTCTTCTCGAGACCCAAGAAGGTAGGATCCAGCACCAAGGCGTAGCTACCCGGGTTGGGAATCACCTTGGGATGATCTACTCGGGACCACGTGATCTCTTGGTTGCACCAATGCATATAGTGAGGAACAGCAGGGATCATAGCATTGACCTCCATGGCACGCCTGTGCTGGGATTTCTTGTCGACGGGCTCAGAGGTGAAGATCATGTAGCTCTCGTGGTGCTCCTGGTACCGATTGCGGTCTCCGCCACCATTGTTGCCATTGCTGTTGTTACCTTGGTTGTTGTTGTTGTTGTTGTTGCCTCTGTTGTTGTTGCGGGTGTAGTAGTTGTTGTTGTGGTTGTTGCGGTAGCCATCATTGTTGTAGTAGCGGTTGGCTCCTAAAGCCACCTGGTTCACATTCCCTCTTCTCGGGAAGGCTGGAGGCCGAGCAGCAGGTGCGCGGGCAGGCTGTGCAGCGGCATTCGCAGCTGGCAGTGGAGGGGGAGGAGGCAGGCCCTCATTCTTGATTTCTTCCCACCAACTGCACTGCCGAGTAGTGTGGTTGGCGGGTCTTGCGGGATGCCGAGTGTGGAAGATGCAGGGGCCATCCTTCATGTCCTTGAACACGAAGTTGGGAGCAAGACCCGAGCTGCCGCTACCCTGCTTCTTGTTGCCTTGGCCCTGATTCTAGTTCTGCCCGTATGGAGCTCCAGCAGTTTTCGGCCTCTCGCTGCTCCCAGCTCCGGTAGCCACTGCATTCACCTCCTCTGGGTCATACCGGGTGTCGATCCGGTCACCTCTGCGCTTGTTGCGGAACTCATTGCGCTTGCTGCTGTTGATGTTGTAGTTCCTTCTCGGCTCAGTAGCATCAAGAAGGGGCTGCGTCGGGTCGCCGAGTGCGTACTGATCCGCAATCCGGATGGTCTCGGCAAGAGTACTCGGCATCTCCCTCTGGAGCCTTTGCCACAACATGCTGCCATGTCTGCAACCCTGCGCAAACCAAGTGATGGCCTGGGCCTCGTTCACACCCTCACAGGTGTTCCTCAGAGTGCTCCACCGAGTAAGATACTCGCGGTCTGTCTCCTCTTCCCGCTGCCTGCAAGCGGATAGCTGCTGCGGCCTATTCGGCCTCCGGTAAGTGCTAGTGAAGTTGCTGACGAATGCCTCCGCGAAATCAAGCGAGCAGTTGATGCTATGCTTGGGCAAGTTGTTGAGCCAGGTTCTTGCAGGTCCCTCGAGCATCTGCGGGATGTACCGCACGGCCCATCTCCGGTTGCCGCCTGCAATGTGCATGGCTGTGACATAGTCATTGAGCCAATCTTCCGTCTTGGTGCTGCCGCCATAGCACTTGGTCCCCCTTGCGAGCTGGAACTGCTTCACGGAAGGCTCCGTCATGATGCGGGGACCAAAGCACTCTGGGCCAGGCGGCCCCTTGCTCTCGAGCTGCGCGGATAGAGAAATCCGGTCCAGCTTGTGCCTTGCGTCACTGGGCTCCAGCATGCGCTCACCCACACGATCCAGGATGTCATAGCCAGCCAACCCCATGGCCGAGTAGCCATCATCATATCTGTCCACCTGCACGACTGCAGGCTGCTCCACCGGGTTGGCGGCTAGCGCGACTGCGCGCGGCTGTGGCCTCTGCCGAGTAGACTGAGCAGCCCGATGCCGAGAAGGTCCAGGGCGCTCTCCATCCCGCGGCTGGCTGTGAGCTTTTTGGGCTTGATAGCCTGCTCCTGCAGTGTTGTGTTTTTGACCGGACTGCCGCGGCACAGCGAGCTGTTTCGCGGCGACAGCCGGGTCGTACATCTGCATCTGCCTGTCTCTGCCGGAGTGCCCACTTCGTTCCCTCTCGCGACTAGGATGCGGAGATGAAGCCTGATCGTTAGATCTAGCCGCGTGCGAGTGCACCACCTGAGAAGCTCCAGCACCCGGATTGGCTTTCCGGAACTCCTCGTTCTGCCTAGCAGCCTCTAGCACCAGCTCATTGAGCCTCTCCTGCTGCCTAGCGCGCGCGTCGCCGTCGAGATGCGGTAACTCTGCGGCTACAGCCTCAGCAGCTCTAAGGGTTTTGACGGGGGTACTGTATCTGGGTCTGGTGGAGGTGTTTGCGGACTGACTGGGAGCCTCTACAACCGTTGCCATCTCGGCGTCTAAGTTGCGACGCGTAGCACCTACTTTGCTAGCCCTCCTAACCACCGGTGTAAAACCGTGAGCCTTGTTGTACTCGTTCTGATCTAGACTAAGCTCTAGCCTAATCTTCTCCAACTCCGCCTGCTCGGCGAGCAACTCCTGGCGCTACCGGTCGAGTTGGGCCTTCATGGACAAGAGCTCAAGATCAGTGGGAGGCGGCATACCCGTCCGCACGGCGGACGCGGGTATTGTCGGAGTAGTGGAGGGAGCGAGGTTGCAGTCCTTCTCGTAAGGCTTGTGCGTCTTCCCGCCAGCGCTCGGGCCAGCGAGATCCTCGATGACGCCCACAGCGGCAGCAGCCGCGCCCTTCCCGGCGTCAGCAGCGGGGCCGGTCATCATCACCTCCGCGACGTCCGCAGAGCGGCCCAACGGCCTCCCGCGTGCCGCGATGACGGCGGGGGGATCTTCCGCGACATGCACCAGCTCAGGGTACTCGCGGTCGATGACGGTGGCGACGTAGACGAGGTGCGCACCGAAAGAAAGCACCAAGCCGCCCTCCGGCATGGCCATGCCGCCAAAATCGCCGGCGTTGTCGGTGACTAAGTCGAAGGAGCCGAATCTGTGGACAAGGCCACAGACCACACGCTCTCCGGTAGCCGAAATCGATCCCGTCCGAACGGAAACTCCAGCCAGCGCCGCTGGTTGCCCCACAGTGGGCGCCAACTGTCGTGGTGGTGTCACGGCAGATGCCATAGGATGGCTAAAGTTGTGGGGACGATGGACGCTGGAGGCGCTCGGGGAGGGATCACGCAGCGAGTAGCCGCGTGAGTGTGAAGCTAGCACTGCAAACAACAAGATCTACCCAGGTTCAGGGCCCTCGTGAGGAGGTAAAACCCCTACTCCTGCCTTTCTCTCTTTATATTCGGGTCTCACCGAGTTGCCACAGTACAAGTGTTTCTCACTACCGAGTAGCCACTCTTCTCTCTACGTGAAGAACTAGGTCAAGAATGTGAACCGGTTCTGGGATCGGATCGTCGTCCCTCGCGCAGGAGGGGGCAGGGCACCTTATATACTGGTGCCCAGCCGGATACAGCCAAGGTGTCGACACTATGTGCACACTGTGTACTTCCGGGTTCCCGCTGACACCTTTACACCTTTAGGCTTCCTGGATTGTCTTCATGTACAAAGTCGTTCCGCAGAACCGAGGAGCTGTTCTGTTATCACTGCCACGAACACAGAGTAGGTCCCCCCTATCCTGCGACGCCCTGCTGACACACTGTCACGGTCAGGCACGCGCTCCTCAGATGAACAGTGCCGTGAACAGTGCCAAAGTACGGACCCGGGATTCGCGGGATCCTGTGTCAGAACGGCTCCTTTGACTTCTGGCCCGAGTAGGAGACCGCCATTTCTACTCGGACCACTTCCTCTACCCGGAGGAGAATAACTTCCCTGATTCTTCCTCCTGGCCTTCAGTGCGTACGGCCGAATAGCGGACGACCAGGTAGCGAGTACCGGGTAGCCGCTACTCTGCCAAGTGTCTCTTCTGATCTTGCCCTTTAGCACTTGCCTTTACCCTACTCGGGGGTATTCCCCCGACAATTGGTATCATATCCTCGTCTCTTTATATAGGGCTTTACCGCCTAAAGAGGAGGTAAGGATGGCTGATGATCCCGTCACCATGGATGGGATTCAAAAGCTAATCCAAGCTATGATTGATAGTTCCGAGAAAAAGATGGAGGGACTAATAAAAGAATTGACATCCCCATCTAGTCAATCTAAAGAAAAGGTTATCTTAGATGAACATGGAAACCCTATTCCAACTAAGGAAGGAAGCGCAACATCTTCACCTTTAAATGCTAGTGGTGGAAACTCTTTTGGCTTTGCTTATAACAATGCTCCTAATGTTCAACATCCACATGTTAATCATCTTGGTCCACCTCCTATGGTGTATCGGCATCGTTTTACTAATTGGAAAGCTTCCATGAAGTCTTACATGTGCAAATCTTCAATGCAAATATGGAGAATTGTTGAAAAGGGATACGAGCCAAAGGACCCCGCAAACTTGAGCTCAAGTGATGTCATAGATGAGAAACTCAACGCTCATGCTTTGCACATGTTGGAAAGGGAAATGGAGAAGGAAGGAGTTGAGCACATCCCGTCCTTCACAAGTGCAAAGAAAGCTTATGATTATCTTGTTGATATGTTTGACGGCAACGTCAACCTCCAAAGATCCAAGAAGTCAATCATTCAAAGACAAGTTGAACACTTTCACTTGAGTGATGGAGAGAACATAGAAGACATGTTTAGAAGACTCAAGGCTCTCGTAAATGATATGAGAGATTGTGGATTCATGGATTGTACGGAGAATTGGGTCAAGGAGAAATTTCTACTCACCTTGATGCCATACAATGAAAAAATGGTGATGAATGTACAAGCAAGGGCCGACTACTTGGACCTCTCCCCCAATGATGTTTTGGGTCTCTTTATCACTCTAAAAGTCATGAAGCAACCTCCGATGATGTCATGGCCCGTGTAAACGGAATGAAGAGACCCACTCTAGCCTTGAAGGCCAAGGCCACTCCCCATGAAGAAAATGATTCAAGTGATGATGGTGGATCCACTCATGAGGTCTCCGAGAAAGAGATGAGGACATCACATGAAGAGTGCTTGGCACTTGCTCAACACAAGTGGTGGAAGAAAGGAGATTTTAGATCCAATGCCACCAAGAATAAAGGGAAGGAAGTCTCAAGCATGAAGAAAGCAAGAACTTGCTTCAATTGTGGAGATTCCGAGCACTTTGTTGTCGAGTGCCCCTTCAAGAGTAGAATTGAAAATGGTGGAAGACTCATCAAGAAATCCACTTTCATTTCCAAGTCCAAGAACTTCATCAAGAGATGCCCTCCTAGGGCATTGATTGCAAAATAAGTTGAGTACACATCCGGTGGTGAAGAGAGCGACGGTGAAGGCGAACAAGTAGGTATGGTGGCCATGGCTAGGGGCGTTGTACCTCCTAACTTAAGCTCTGTCTTCTCCAACCCAAATGACAACAAGTGTCCTTTGAGTCACAAGTGCTTCATGGCCAAGGGTATATCCCCAAAGGTGACTCCTACTCTCAAACTTGCAAACTCCTCTACTCCTTCACTATTAAATTGTGTTGAGGAAGACCCCTTGGTAAACTTTGTAGAAAAACTAGAAGGAGAAACTAAATCTATTTTTGTCTCTCTCATGGATCAATTAAGTGAGGCACATGGCCTCATTGATGAACATGAGGAGAAAATAATGTTACTTGAAAAGTTTGCTCGTGATGATGCTAGTAAGATTGAGGAGCTTGAGAAAGCTCTAGATGAATCACATTGCTTTAGAGAAAGCATAGAGGAAACCTTTGCAATTGACATAGCTAAAGTAAAACTTGACTGTGAACATGATTTTGCTAAGGTAACGGAATTCATGGCTTTAAATGATGCAACTAACCAAGGTTATAATGAACTCATTAAGGATTTTGATAAGCTTAAAATTGATCATCGAACAATCTCAAATGAGCTCAAAACCTTAAAAGGAGTTAAAGTTGTGAATGGAAACTTTTGTGTTACTAACCCTTTGTGTGTCAAGGAAACTCTCATTGAGGAGAACAATAGGTTGAAGGCACAACTCAACAAAGGTCTTGCCACATGCATCCAAGTGCAAAAGAACCTTAATGATCTTTTGAGTAATCATAAGAGAGTTATTGGCAAAGAAGGCCTTGGTTTTGGTTCCACATCCAAGGTGGCTTACAAGAAGAAGTCAACTCCATCCACTAACTCTATTGTTTTTGTGAAGGAGGGGGAGTTGGCTAATGATGAAGATTAGTTTGATATTATTGCTAAAAGTATTGTTCCTAGGAACACTACTACTCACAACAACTTTGCGGGAAAGTATAATCCATCTTATGTGCTTCTTAAATCTATTGATGGTCATGTTTATGCAAAGTATGTAGGCACTTAATATGGTGATGATTATAAGCATTCTATTTGGGTTCCTAAGACCCTTGTGACTAACAAAAAAGGACCCATCCAAAAATGGGTACCTAAGAAAAGAAGTTGATTCATTGTAGGGATGTATCTCCGGTGGGACATCATGGATGATTGATAGTAGTTGTTCCGCACAAATGACCGGAAGCAAAGAAGTATTAGAAGATTTGAAACTCCAACTTCTCAAATTTGCTCATGTAAATATTGGTGATCGCTCACAACTTAAGGTATTGGGACATGGCAAGGTGGTCATTTCTCCGGATTCATCCATTGAGAAAGTCTTCCTTGTTGAGTCCCTTGGCTACAATCTTCTTTCCGTCTTGCAACTTTGTGAATGCAATTTTACATGTGTATTTGGGCGTCATCATGTGCTTGTCCTTCACACTATTTCTCTTAAGGTAGCCTTTGTTGGATTTGTGGAAAACGGTATGTACATAGTGGATTTATCGAAAGAAACTACACATATCGCCACATGTCTAATGGCTAAATCCGACGTGGGGTGGCTTTGGCATCGCCGCCTAGGCCACGTCGGTATGAGAAATTTACAAACTCTTGTGAAGGGTGCGCATGTGGTAGGACTAAAAAGTGTGAATTTTTTCAAAGATCGTCCTTGTAGCCCTTGTATTTCCGGAAAGATGCATGAGAAGAATCACCCCAAGACATCAATCATCTCTACAACAAGGCCCTTTGAGCGCATTCACTTGGACCTATTTGGGCCTCCCACATATGATAGTCTTGGAGGCAAAAAGTATTGTTTGGTGATTGCTGATGATTATACAAGATACACTTGGGTCTTCTATATCAAGAAGAAGAGTGAGACTCAAGAAAGGTTCATAACTTGGGCCACGGAAGTGCAACGCCAATATGACACCAAGATCTTATCTATTATGAGTGACAATGGGTCCGAGTTCAAGAACTACACCATGGATGAATTCTTGAGTGAAGAGGGGATAAGGCATCAATATTCCGCTGCGTACACCCCTCAACAAAATGGTGTAGCGGAGAGGAAGAATCACACACTTATTGATATGGCAAGGACTATGATGGCCGAGTTCAAATCCCCATATAACTTTTGGGACGAAGCCATCAACACCGCTTGTCATTTATCTAACCGACTCTTCCTTCGTCCGATGATTGGCATGACTCCATATGAGCTCCTAACCGGTAACAAACCCAACCTCAAATATCTTCGAGTTTTTGGGTGCAAATGCCAAGTCTACATAAAGGGAACTAGATTGTCTAAGTTTGATTCTAGAACTTTTGAAGGCATTTTTGTTGGTTACGCCACGAACTCCAACACTTATAGAGTCTACAACATATCCACCGGGTGTGTTGAAGAATCTATGAATGTGGAATTTCATGAGGATAATGGCTCCCAAGTGGATCAAATTGATTGTGATGATGTAGGTGATGAACCGTCCTCCATAGCCATAGGAAGAATGGGTGTAGGTCCACTTATACCCGTTGAGGGACACCTTGTGGCAAATGGGGACGGAACTAGCTCTACGCAAGTGGAGCCCTCTACATCAACCACCAATCAAATGGTAGACCAAGAACAAGAACAAGATCCTCAAGATGAAGAAAGTGATCAAGGTCCACCCAATGATAATGGTGGAAATGATCTTGATGATTCGTCACCAAGAACTCCACTCCAAATGGACAATGGTCTTGATGAAGGAAATGATGAGGATATTCCCCCTAATGAAAATCCCGATGATGCACTAGTTCGTATCATGACTCGTCAAGCATCAAGATTGCAACAAAAGTCACTATACCAAAAGAATATCATTGGTGGCTTGGGAAGAAGTGTCTCCACTCGTGGACAAGTACTCAAGTTTTGTGGTATTCATTCATATGTCTCTCATGTTGAACCTATCAAAGTATATGATGCTCTTGAAGATGAAGATTGGGTTCAAGCTATGCATGAAGAGCTCCATAATTTTGAGAGAAACAAAGTATGGTCACTAGTGGAAAGACCCAAGGATCATAATATCATTGGAACTAAATGGGTGTTCAAAAACAAGCAAGATTCTCATGGGCAAGTGATTCGCAACAAGGCTCGATTGGTTGCTCAAGGCTACACTCAAGTCGAAGGACTTGACTACGGTGAAACTTTCGCTCCCGTAGCTAGACTTGAATCCATTCGTATATTACTTGAATTTGCCGCTAGTCATAACTTCATCTTGCATCAAATAGATGTTAAAAGTGCTTTTCTAAATAGTCCTCTAAATGAAATGGTATATGTTAAACAACCTCCGGGGTTTGAGGATCCCAAGTATCCTAACCATGTCTACTTCCTCCATAAGGCTTTGTATGGCCTCAAACAAGCCCCACGCGCTTGGTATGATCATTTAAAGGAGTTCTTAGTGGATCGTGGTTTCGTACTTGGGGTAATTGATCCCACTCTCTTTACCAAAAGTGTAGATGGACATTTCTTTGTATGTCAAGTATATGTTGATGATATTATATTTGGATCCTCTAACGTGAGTTTTGTAGACCAATTTGCCAAACTAATGACAAGTGAATTTGAGATGTCTATGATGGGAGAATTGAAGTTCTTTCTAGGTTTTGAGATCAAGCAATATCATGAAGGGACTTTTATTTGTCAAGCCAAATATATTCAAGACATGCTCAAGAAATTTGATATGAACAATGCCAAACCATTACCTTATCCAATGCCAACAACCGTGAATCTTACTATGGATCACGAAGGTATACCGGTAGATCCAAAACTTTATCGTTCTATCATTGCATCTTTGCTTTATCTTTGTGCATCTAGACCGGACATTATGTTTAGTGTGGGTTTGTGTGCAAGATTTCAATATAACCCCAAGGAAAGCCATATGATTGCGGTCAAAAGGATTCTTAGGTACTTGGTTGACACTCCCAAACATGGGCTTTGGTATCCATCAAACACAACTTTTGATTTTGTGGGATATTCGGATGCGGATTGGGGAGGTGACAAAGTGGATAGAAAATCAACTTCGGGTGCTTGCCAATTCCTTGGTAGGTCCCTTGTGTGTTAGTCTTCCAAGAAGCAAAATTGCATTGCCAGCTCCTCCACGGAAGCGGAGTATATTTCCGCCGCAAGTTGTTGCTCTCAACTCCTATGGATGAGGCAATGTCTTAAGGATTTTGGAATTAATATTAAGACAATGCCTCTTTTATGTGACAATGAGAGTGCTATAAATATTGGTCACAATCCGGTACTTCATGGAAAGACCAAGCATATTGAGATTCGGTATCATTTTATTCGGGATCATGTGGCCAATGGAGATATCTCACTTTCTTATGTCAACACCAAAGATCAACTTGCCGACATCCTTACCAAGCCTCTAGATGTGAAGAGATTCAAGCAATTGAGGAGTGAGCTCAACATCGTATGTGCAAGCAATTTTAGTTGATTGAAAATCTTGCATACACACCCTTACTAGACTCTTATTTGGATTCTAGATGTACGCATAGACATAGGGGGAGTGTAGCTAAATCAATGAGCCAACAATACCTCTATAATGCATAAATAAACAAATCATGCCTAATGATCATTTCAAATGACATCATGTGCTTCAATGATGAGTCTCGACAATGCACCCAAGATATATCTTCGCGGTGACATATCGAACATACTCATACATGGTGGCTAAGGCCACCGCCCAAAATTTGGTTTGTTTTATATCGATGAGACATTTGTGTGTGTGCTTCACTCATTTGCATTTCAATTTTTCATATTTCATTCGTATCCAATGTTGCTCATTTTTTACCTTTTCTCTCCATTGGATGCAAATGAAAACATCATACTCATGTCATCATACTCATTTCATTCGTGCACATGGTCATGTAAAATTGCTACATAAACAAACTTATGCAAACTTGTTATTAGAACAGTAGCCTCATTTTTCTTGCTGTTTTGTTTATTGCTATAACTCTAGTTGGGGAAAACAATTTTCTTACAAAAAAAACAAACACCAACAAAACACAACAACAACAAAAAAAACCTGGCTCGCTCCCTCGCGCGGCCCTGCCACCCGCCGCGCCGGCCCCAGGCCGGGGGTAAGGCCGGGGCGCTCGGGCACCCGCCCGGCCCCGCGCTGCCGCCGTGCCGGCCCCAGGCCGGGGTGCTTGGGCCCCCGCCCGGCCCCGCGCACACACGCACGCCGGCCTAGCCGGCACCCCAGGCCGGGCACCCCCGCACACACACACGCACGCACCCGGCCCGGCCCCGCCCGTCGCACGCCGGCCCCAGGCCGGGGTGGGCACACAACACACGCACGCACGCACACAGCCCCCAAACCGCACCCACCCCCCCACTTCTCCATCTTCCTCCTCCTACCCACTCCATTAGAGCCCCCATTGGATCTCTCCTATCCCCCTTCCCCCACCACCCTAGCCCATCCCTACCACTCAAATTCTCGGATCTACAAGCCCTCAACCTTCTCCCCACTCTCCTCCACACGGATTTCTCGTTGGTGCACTATTTGGGGAGATCGATCCACTTGATTATTGGTTTTTTTTTTGGAAGATGGCTACCAACTCAGGTAATCTCTTGGGACTTTACTATGTATAGTGTGTTTTTGCTTGCTATCTATCGGTGTGCTAGTGTGTTTCCTTATGTTAGGATATTTTTTTAAAACTCATGTTCATGCTAGGGTTCATGTTGTTCATATGCCACTGGATGTGTTCCTATGCCATGATAATTTTTATCTCGTATGCTCCTCATGAGGTACCATGATTTCTTTCACTATGCAAATGATTCTCTCATGTTCGGCCATAGTTCACAACTTACTACATTCGTACTATGATTCTAGTAGTATCATGGTTCTCTCATATTATGATTACGTTATGTTATTCTATGCCATAATTCTCCCATGATATTGGTTCTGATGCCCAATACATAACAACACTATCTATCGTTTATGTTCTAAATGAGCACACAAACACAACCACAATGCTATGATATATTTGTGTTTGTCCTCACTATTCACTTGTTTGTTTTTCCACCATGACGCCATCACTAATATTCATGGAATATTTTTTTTAACACAACGACCATGTGCACTCATTTTATTTGTCCATATCCATGCATCATTCGTTTCAAGTGATTCCGATACTCACCATGATTCCGATACTCACCGCTCTCTTCGTCCTCGCAAGAAGAGTGCTACTTTTGTTGCTGGGTCTACTCCCTCACGGAGACAGGGTTCTTCTATTCCGGTCAATCCAAATGAACCCGTGGTCAAGAACTGGGGTGGTCTCAGTGACACTGACTTTGAGAATGCTAGATTGAATTTCAACCCCTATGAGTTTGTCCAAAGAACAAGTCCCGACCCTCGGTTTTATTGCAAGATGCATCAGGTCATGTATGATTTCATTCTTGGCAAACTCCAGAATAGCTATGTGGATCAACATTTCTTTGATGTGGAGTCTGCTCGCACTAATTAGCCAAGTGTCATGGAACTCATGGATTTCCACGGTATCACCCCTCTCATGGGTCCCAATAATGCCCATCCATTTGCCCCTGAGCTGATCAAGGAGTTTTATGACACTGTTTTCTTCTCATCTGGTGAGGGCACAAGGAATCCACGTACATTGACTTGGATGAGTGGTGGTGTTAAGTGTGTTGCTACCATGGCAGAGTTTGGTGCCCTTCTTGATCTTCCCGTGGTCAACTATGATGGTATGTACAACTTTCGCATTCATGGTGATCCCAAGAACATTATGAAGGCCAATTATGGTATCCGTCATAGCTATCCAGAAGGTACCGGCTCTATGCACATCCCCAAAGTCAAGTTCTTCTCTGAATATTGGTACATTGTGCACACCATTCTCCGCAATACCATCAATGTAAAATATGGTGAGAAGGGTGAGGTCCACAAATGGTTGATCAATCTTCTCTTTCACATTGAAACCAAGATGAAGAGAAATAAGCAATTGGACGTTCTGGATTTCATGTGGCAAGAGATGAGGTCCGTGGTTCATGCCAAGAGGGTTCCCATCTATGGCTCTTACCTTCAGATTCTTATTGAGACCAAGATTCCAGTTGGTCTCATCAACAACTATGCCAAGGTGACTCCCAAGAAGTCTGTCCTTATCACTGAGGCTGAGGCTGAGTTAGTTGTTGCTCAACGCCCTAAGCGCACCCGCACCATGTCCTCCGCACCTAGTACATCTCAAGGGGTCCGCCGCTCTCCTTCTCCTGCTCCTACTGGCCCTACTACTGACACTTCCAGCCTTAAGAGGGACCTTCAGAAGATGAACTGCTTTTTCACTGACAAGCAGCAGCAGGACTATGAGGCATATCGCAAGGGCAAGGCCTCTAGTCGCCGTCAGCGTGCCATCATGACATCTCTTTAGATCCCCCTCATCCCTCCTAGCTCAGAAGAGGTTCCAGAGGATAAATGGAAGTCCCAGCACACATACTGGCTTGGTGATGATGCTAGCTCTCTCGGCTCTTTTGCGGCGCACTACACTACTACTTCTAGCTCCATTCAGGCTGCTCCCGAGGACTTCACTGCTGAGGATGATGACATGGAGGGCGACAAGTGATTGGACTTGCATCTTTCTCCCTTTTTGGTGTCTGATGCCAAGGGGGAGAAACACTCACGCATTGCATTGCATTTCATGCATCTATTTGCGTTTTATCCTCGCTATTTGTTTCCTTTGCTCTTAGTTGATGCTACTATTTGTGTGGTTTGTTGAACCTTGGTACTATTGTAAGACTATGTCCTTATTTACCTATCGTAGTTTCTCCTATCTATTATGCGTGTGATATTTGATATGTTGAAGATCATAGCAAGGCTATTACGTTATCTATCTACTCACTATTTGATGTGTTGAAGCCATAATGAGGGTAGTCTTTATCCATCTACCACTATGATAAGAATGCTATGGTGAGATCTATCTTATGTTAAATACTATCACTCATCTAGAAGATAACATTATACCTATACATGTGCATCTCACATAGGTATATCATGGTTACATCACATACCCTATTATCTTATAAAACATAGTGTGAAGATGAAATTATGATTGTTGCACTCCATATGATAATCAAATATATATGTCTCATGGTTGGGCACACAAATAGAGGGAGTACGAATATAATTCTTATCTCTTCGCAAATAGCCATGATAAATTGTTCTTCATGCAAATCCGTATGTTGTCATCAAACATCAAAAAGGGGGAGATTGAAAGAACATAGTTCCTAAATCCTATTTTGAGTGTTTGATCACAACATATGGAAGGACTAACGTGTACCCTAAGTTTACTCAGAGAATATCGTGGATAAAGTGCAACCATATCTCCCCGTGGACCTCATACAATGAAAAGCAAAAATGGAGAAAATGTTAAGAAAAGAGAGAAGAAAAGGAGACAAATAAAAGGGGGGCGGCCTCCCTGGCCGGACCCCTAGGCCGGGCTAGTCGAGCTGTGCCCCAGCCTGGCCCCCTCTCCACGCAGGCCTCGGGCCGGGCTCCAGGCCGGAAAGCACGGGTGAGTGCCCGGCCCCGGATGCTCCCCACGCCAACCCCGGGCCGGCCCCCAGGCCGGGCGGCTCGGGCGGGTTCCCGGCCTCGGCCTCGCCTCCATGCCGGCCTGGCCGGACTGCCAGGCCGGGCCACCTCCAACCGGCCTCCCCTCCTGCGCCCACGCCGGCCCCAGGCTGGGATGACCCAGGCCGGGGTGGGGAGGGCCATCCGGCCCCGTACGCGCTCCACGCCGGCCCCAGGCCGGCTCCCCAGGCCGGGGTGGGTTTTGCATCCGGCCCTGGCTGCTCCAGGCCGGGGGGTGGGTGCTGCAGAGTGAAAATACCCCCCCCCCCCAACGACCATATTCTTGCCCCGGTATAAAAGGGGTCTTTCCCCTACCTTTTGGAGTTGTCAATCCCACTCACTCTCTTACTTTCCACCATTTATTGACCAAGCTCAAGCTCGAACAAGCAACTCCTCAAATCCCCAACCAAAGCTCGTGATACTTTGGGATTTGAAGGAGACAACCCCGATCTACAACTCCACCAAGTCGATTAGAAATCCACCCACTCATCCCTTAGGGATCTCGTTATTCTTAGTTCATTGGAGCTAGGAATCGTGTTGCTCTTAGCTCATCGGAGCTCGGAGCCTTGTTGATATCCCCGGTGCTCTTGTGCTCGTGGATCTTGCTTCTCGGAGTCTTGGCGGCTCTCGGGATTTTGTGAGGACCCTCCAATCTTGTGGAGTGTGCCTCATCCTTGTAAAGGTTCTAGTTGTGAACCTCAACGGCAACATAGTGATTCGAGCCTATCCACATCGGTGGAAGGACTCGAAGGAGATACGGTGTGGCATTTGAGGCCTACTCGGTGTTCCACTTTGGTGGCACCGCACCGCTCCAACGGAGATTAGCTTCCATTGGGAAGTGAACTTCGGGATAAATCTCCGCGTCATTATGTTCTGTTATTCCTCAACTTACCTTTACTAGTTGCTACTAGCTTAGTAATATATTCACCTTGTACTAGTTGTACTTGCTCAACATATAGGATTGTTCACCTAGTTGCATAATCTAGATAATCTATATTTGAGCATTACCTTGTTAACTTGAAAAAGAAGCTAAAATTTGTAGTTAACCTATTCACCCCCCCTCTATTTAACCTCTCGATCCTTCAATCCCGCTGTAACAATTAGGGGCCTCTATCGTTGTTTTGCATTAGATCTCTCTCCCGGTGTGGATTACTTGTTAGTAGTTGATGCTTGTGAGATTTATCGGTGTTTGCACTTTATGACCAGATTGTTATCATCCATTATATCACCTCTGATCATGATCCATATGATGTGTTGTGAGTATTTCATGTTGTTCTTGAGGACATGGGAGAAGTCAAGTTGTTAGTAGTGAAGTAATGTTGAGTAATATTTAATGTTTAAAATTTAAGTTGTGGTGTTATTCTTCTAGTGGTGTCATGTGAACGTCGACTACATGATACTTCACCATTTATGGGCCTAGGGGAATGCATCGTGTATTTGGCTACTAATTGTGGGGTTGCCGGAGTGACAGATACCTAAACCCCCTTTAGGAAACCATTACACGAGGGAGCGTAGGATCCCGGAGTTTAAAGCTGTGGTTAGATTTATTTCTTAATTACTTTCTTGTAGTGCGGATGCTTGCAAGGGGTATAATCACAAATATGTATTAGTATTGTATGGGACGGTACATTAGCATAGATTCACCCACACAACACTTATCAAAACACCAAAATTATTCAACTGCATGGAACAAAAGCACTTGACAAAAACCTCCTGTGTGTCCTTGAGAACGTTTGTTAATCGTAAGTAACCTCACCGACTTGTCCTTTGCTAAAGAAAGGATTGGGACACTTGCTACAATTACTACAACTACATTTTATTTACTCACACTTTATTTATCACCAATATCAAAAAACCCTACAAATCTATTTTCTAGTATTTACAGTTATTCCTTCATCAAAACTGCTTGTCAACACCTTCTGCTCCTCGTTGGGTTCGACACTCTTATTTATCGAAAGTACTACGATACACCCCCTATACTTGTGGGTCATCACAACTCACGAGATCTAAACATGAGGTATAAAGTGGAGAGGACAACCATCTAGCTAGTGCTATGGACCCGTAGTCTAGGGATGAACTACTTCAGAGGCGGGCATCGTGGTGTAGAGCCCTCCGGTGATATTTTCCCTCCCGGGAGGGTGCCGGGGAGAACTCCAGAACCCTCCCAATCTCGGGTTGACGATGACGGTGGCCTCGGGCGTTTTGCGTGGAAAAGTGGTATATTTTTAGGGTTCACGTATCGGGGGGAATATATAGGCGATGGTGGTGGACGCCTGAGGGTCCCACACCACCCCCTGGGCGCGCCACCCTGTGGTGTGCCCCCCCCCCCGGTGGCCCATCTCCGGGCCTCTTCGGGACACCGTGGAACCTTCGGGAATTCTAAGACTTCCTAGAATCAAAATTTTCAATTCCGAGAATATGTCAGAACAAATTTTCTGAAACTAAAAACAGCAGAAAACAGGGAACTGGCTCTGTAGCAAACATAAATTGTATAGCAAACATGTAGCAAATAACATGAAAACAACATGGAAACTCAGAAATTATAGATACGTTTATGATGTATCAGATACTGAGAATCTGATGGAGGGGTTAACCTCTAGGGTGGCCCGATCTTCACGAATTGACCAAGAACACGAAGAACAAGCGATGAACATGAAGAACAAAAAGGGGAACGAGGAGCGGAAGCTAACTAGCAAGAACTGAAAGACTCGATCTCCCGTCAACTAAGCTGCAACGTCCGCCTACAGAACAATCAATCCAATTGAACTTACCTTATCGTAAAATGCTTCAACACCATGTGGCCTGTCCACCACGCCAATAGAACCTCAAGGGTTAGTTGATATAGCCAAGGGGTGGGTAGGGGTGGAAAAGGGGGTTTTCCCCTCTTTTACGCAGCAGGGGAAACCGGCCTGGAGGCCAGGGTGGGCGGAGGGAGCCCGGCCTGGCGACGCAGGGAAGCCGACCTGAGGCCGGGGTGGAGGTCGGGCGCCTCTGGAGGGTGGCCGTCCTGGCTCGCAGGGAGACCGGCCTGGCCGGGCTGGCAGGCCGGGGCGCTCAGGTCGGTCGTCGTCCTGGCTACGCAGGGACGCCCGCCCGAGGCCGGGGTGAAAGTCATCCCGCTCTGTTGGGGTCCCAGCCTAGAGGCCGGCCTGGCTGCGGGTGCAGGTCGGGTTTCCTGCCCTCCCTCTTCCTCCTTCTTCTCTCCTTGTTCCTCGGAGTCTTCTTCTCAGACTTCTTCCATGACTTCTTGGGCAACTTCTTGGGCATCATCTTGGGGATGTTCTTGGGCATCTTTGCCATCGTCTTGGAGTTCCATGGTGGAATCAAACCTGAGCACGTATAGGGTCGTTCCATGAGGTAGTGCACCATTGACCAAGTCATCGGAGGCATAGAGAGAGAGGAGTGAGTTCATCTTATCATGCGTCTCCTTTGCTTGTGATCTTATCGTAGGTCCACTTGGTGGAATGGGGGTGTACTGCATGATCTCCCCCCTCCCCTTGAAAAAGAGTCGACCTCAACACGTGGTCTTCCTCATCACTTGGATATCCATGGAAGGGAGAGAGATCCTTGACGTTGAATGAATCGTGCACAAGGTACTTAGAGAGCGGTAAGTCGAGCTTGTAGGCGTTGTTGTTGATGTGCTTGATGATATTGAAAGGGCCGTCACCTCGTGGTTTGAGCTTGGAGTTGCGCTTTTGTGGAAACAGTCTTTGCGCAAGTGGAACCAAACGAGGTGACTGTCAAGACATCGTAGTAAGGTTCATGGACGGGATTGCCATACCCCTACTGGTCGGGGGAACGTGGAAGTACTGTAAATGAGAACACCGAGTTTACCCAGGTTCGGTACGTCGCAATTGGCAGTGTTCCTACTCCTGTAATCTCACTAACTCGGGGCTTTGCCTGAAGTATACAAAGTACAGTTGTGAGTATGATTTCGCTAACTCGGCGAGGATCAACTTCTTGGCGAGTTGGCTTCTAGCTAAGTTGAGATTCTATATGGTTCTTTTCTCCCGTCTGGCTTTATATAGATAGCCAGACTAGGGCTTACAGGAAAGAAACCTAGAATACTAGGATAAGTATCTTGTCTTGGAAAGTAAGGCATTTGGCTTCTTCTCCAAGCTGAACCACGATTGGGCCATAGTCCGGGTTCTTCTAGAATCCGGCTTCCTGTGCGTCAGCTTACTGGGCCGCCCGATGGTCTCTGTTCCATCACCTGCGGGCCACCCTGGTAATTCGGCCTTTAGCCAATGCCAGATATACCCCTAATCAGCATATATCCGACAGTTGCCCCCAAGAATGATTAAGAATTCATCGCGTCGCTCGTTGTAAAGTTGTTTTGTTTTCACGAATGCCGACTTTTGTCTTGATTCTTCTTTCAGTAAAGTTTTTCAATGCCAAACTCGGATTTACCGAAATCTGACTTCTCTTCCACGAGCCTTCGTGGAGAAGGAACCTGTGACGCCAGCGGTGAAATCTTGCTGGTGTCACAGACGTTTGGGTTCAGTCAAAAGACTAAAACCATATCTCTGACGGATTCTCATGCGGGAAACGAGGAGATAGCAATAATCACCCCGCCCCCTCGTTTCCCGGATTTTCAGGCGTTACACGCGTCGTGCATCCAACGGCTAAAAGAGTTGTTAGAGCCAATCTCAATGTGTTCTGGCTATAAATAGCCGCCTTGGAGTCTCCGGTTTCCCTTCTGCATCATCTTCTTCATCAAGCCCCAGAGTCCAGCGCACTGCCACTTCCATACCTCGCGCGACCGTAAACCGAGAGAAAAACCCGAGCCTCACATCCTCACCGGAGAAATCATCGGTGGTTCTTTCTCCCGGTAGCACCACCCACAAATGGACACCGGAGATTCTCCTCGTGCTACCGATACCGCAAACGTCGACATTGTACTCGAAGACCTCATCGACGACCTCGACCCCATCATCGAAACTCCTCCGCGTGCCTCCACGAGCGCACCGTAGGGGCCTGCGAACGAGACGGCGGCCGGGGATCTCAATCCCGCCACCGGGACTATGCCGCCGCCCTCGGCCACTCCTCCTCCTCCTCCCTTCCCCGATATTGAGGAGGGGAAACCTCCACTCACGACGGTGAGTACGCAGCTGCTGCCGCCACCGCCGGAGGCAAGGAAGACGAATAAGGGTACTCCTGAAACTGGAGCCACTATAATGTGGTTCCGACTCTTCTTTCGGCCATGGAGAAAGACGGGTTTGTCCTGAAGGATAAATGACGGATGGATGAGGACGACTCCGAGCCATCTCCAAAAGCTAGAGAACAGGTGATTCTGGCTTCCCATATCAATCGAGGTATGAATTTTCACCATCCGCGTTTTTCATCCAGGTTCTCAACCATTACAACATTCAACCCACAACCTTCCACCCAATTCCATTTTGTATTTAGCTGGGTTCTAGGCCCTTTTCGAGGGTTATTTAGGGATAGAACCCCGCCTAGATTTTTTCCAGTATTGTCTCAACGTGAAATGTAGCACCACCGAGGGGGTTCTTCCGATTTGCGGGACCATTTCCTTTAATCTCCGTAGGAATAGAGAGGAATGGTTTCCCAAAATCAATACTTCCGAGTCCGTCAAATTCTGGATGGGCTCTTTTTTCTATCATTCGGATGTTTCCTGGAAAGGATACGGGCATTACGGCTTTCATCAATTCCGCGCCCACGCCCCAAGACAATTGGGCGTTGGATGCGGTCCAGGTTCTGCCTCCAGACCTGATGAGAATCAAAAGACGGATTGCAAAACTCGTCTCTTCCACTCCTCGTCTGACTGGCATGGATACAGTTCTATGCTGGCTTGGGAGGAGGATTCAACCTCTCTCCTTCCGCGGCGGTCGGCTTATGTGTGAATACACGGGCCCAAATGATACAATGAGGGCAACAAAACCGCCTTATTGAAGAAGGAATTCAAAAAACGCATTAATCAGCTCGTATCCACTCATGATCAGTACGAGGAGAGTCGACAAATGTATCCCGCCAAAAACCCCGCTCCCAAGGTATGTTTTTGTCTTTTTGGGAATTTTTCGAGTTTTGTTGTTTCTCGGATGTTTCAATACTAATCCGGGTTCTATATTTCTTTCTCAGCTTCTTGATCTTCCCGAGACAGAACTTGCCACTAACGACGAACTAGCTGTGCTAAAAGCCAGCTTTTAGTCAGCTGGAGGCGGAAATACAAGAAGATCTCCTCTATCCAAGAGGTGATTGATCTTGACGGAGTACCCGTTGCTACTTCTAGGTAAAAAAATCTAGATTTTCGCATTTGTATGGCTTTTGTTGCGTATCTTCTATCTCGGATTTTCATCCTTTTCTCTTTTCTAGCTTTGCCCCTGTCTCCCTGAAGGGAAAAGGTAGGAAGAAGCTGAAAATTGTTGCCCTTAGGGGGGCAAAACCATCCCTGCAACCGCCCCAAACACTCCAGTGGCAGCTGGAGAAGAAAACACAGCTGCTGGGGAAGAATATCCCTTGTAGTAAAACCAGCCTGTTACATCTGACACGGATGTGCGGGAAATGGCGGAGACTGACCAAGATGGACCTTCAAACCTTCCAAAGGAGGAGCCAATGCCTACCTTTGACGAGAAATTCAAGGCAAAACAAGAAGACTGTTTTGACGAACTCGGATATATTCATCCGTGGACCAAAAAGTTTTTCGCCCGAGCCCCCTTGATTCTCCCTTGGTCAAAAGGCGGACTAATAGTACGGAATAATTACGTGTTATCACCTTGCCAGGTTAGAGCATGACTAGTTTTGCCCCTAAATACCTAAACCCTCAAACTAGTTTAAGGGTTGGAAATTGGTGTTTTTTTTGGCAGTTTTAAGGGTTGAAAAACAGGGGCAGAGACTAGAACCCTCAAACAAAACCCTTTATAAGGGTTGTGTTTGAGGGTTCTAGTCTTTGTCTCAACCCCAACCCTTAAAACTGTCATTTCACATATCACAATTATCACTAGGAAAACACAAACAACCTTCAAACAAACACGGAAATGGAAATCATTGATGCATGGTTTAATAGTTTACATCACAAAATCATCATCTTCTCCTCTCATCGGCACCATCACCAAAAAATTGCAACTCAGCACCATCTCCTAGACCACTTCCACGTCCATCAAGCACCTCCATTGTCGCTGGTGGTGGATTCGTCCACACCGCCATCTCCACCACCACTCATCATAGTGGTACCTCGAAGAGTAGAGGACGCACCACGGAATATCCTCTTCCTCTCTACGATGTCCTCCTTATACTCCTTCCACCACGCCAATTGGTCTTCATCCATGTCCTTCTTGGACATCATCATGTGCTCCTTCTCTTCCTCCATGAGTTCTTTCCATGCCTTTGCTTCTTTGACCTTGATAATCCTATCCTCCAAGTCCGCCTTGCGCATGGCCTCTTCACGTGATGCTTGCATTTGTGCAAGCTTCACCTCTTTCTTTTTCTCGTTGATAAGAAGATTTTTCTCCAATGTCTTCATTGTAAATGCATCCCTTGACTTCATTGTCAATGCATCCCTTGACTTCATCATGTGCTCCATCTTCTCTCTTATGCTTGATGCCTCTCCTTCCATCACCTTCCTTAGCTTTTCTTCTTGGTTCCCTCGGGCTTGCGCTCGTTCCTTGCCTCATCATCATTATCATCCATCCTAAGCATTGCCGACTTCTTGGGTGCGGTCTCTTGATCCCTCAACTTCCACTTGTCAGATGTTTGGAGAAGTTTCCAAACATGCTTAAATGGGAATGCCTTGCCCTTGGAAGCGGCCATTTCCTTGTGCCTCAAGTCGGCAATGCCCTCCTACAAACCCACCAATAGCTTGGTAACACACACAAACAATAGCATAGAAAATCAAAATAAATGCGAGAACACACATATTTACTCACATAGTCACTCTCCACGGTTCCACTAGGCGGTGCATCCTTCACTTGGTCCATTGCCGCACTCCAACGAGCACAATGGGGCTTCATCAACTCCCACCGGCCTTGAAGCGACCGGTAACTACGAGCACCGAAACCACCGGTCTTCGGCTTGATCTTGCAATAGAGGTCCTCTATGCATTGCCAATACTGTTTACCGGTTTGATCGGTACCGGTGCTCGCATCCAACCCCACACTTGCCCAAGCACGAACCAAGAGAATGTCTTCGTCCTCGCTATAGTTTTCCGATCGCACGGTGGGTTTTGCAGCGGCGGCGAATGCCTCCTCCTATATATCCTCCACATCCTCCTCATCTTCCCCTTCCTCCTCCTCATCACCTTATTCCTCCAAGTCGTCACCAAACCCAAAGGGTTCGAGCGGAGGAGCCCCGAGGTCCATCTCCGCGTCTTCGAGAAGATCCATGAACAATGTCGGCGGGGTGGGCATTCCATCGAGCACCTCGTACACGATGGGCGGAGGGGCGGGCGCGGGCTAAGGCTTGCTCTGGGAGGTGGTCCTCTTCGTCTTGACCCCTCCCGCGGCGGCCTTGGACCCCTTCGGCCCGACGGAAGAATTATTCGTCTTCGTCGGGGCGACGGAGGGTGCGGCCGGGGCGGGGTGGACGGCGGCCGTGGTGAGGAGGTGCTACCCCGCCCGGCGCCTCTTCATGCCGACGTGGGTGGCGGCCACCATCCCGGCAGCTTACATGGCCGTGGCCGAGGCGGGGCCTTGGCCAAGGCGGGCAGGGGCGGGGTCGAGGCCCGGGCGATGGCGGGCGGGGGCGGGGCGACGGCGGGGCCACGGACGGGGGTGGGGGCGAGGCGGACGGCGGGCGGGAGGCGGGGGCGGGTGAGATTTTTCCCTCCCGTGCGTGAAGGGAGTGGGGTGCGAGTTGGGGAGGGGTTGGCCTCCCCAATCCTCACTTTTACTGCTTGGGAGGGAAACCCCTCCTCCAATCCTTAATTTTTTTAGGGGTTTAGGGGTTCTATTCTTTGCTTTTTTCGTTTCAACCCGTAAAAAAGCAGTTATTTTTGCGGGTTTAGGGATTTAGGGGCACTACTAGTCATGAGTCTCATGCAAGACGGTATCCATCACATGGGAATTACCTTCGCGGAATACGCCAAGGAATTCTCCGAGAACTTAAGCGGTTTGCAAAGGATGAGCAAGGTAATATCTCTAGCCCCCAAGTATTAATACAAAGCCATCCTTTTTGTTTTTGTCTTAATACTTTATCCCTTATGCTGCCTGTTTTTGCTTAAGAAAACTTTTCCTTTGTATACTTTTCACCAAACCGCCGAAAATATAAATGTGGAGGTTTTTGAGAAGCTCACCATTAAGAACCAAGAAGTAAAATGTCTTCTTGGTATCCTTAATGAGAAGGACTCGGAATTGACCGAGGTACAGAAGTAGCTGAAGGAGGCAGCAGGTAAGCATGCTTTTTCAATCCTTGTTGTTTCTGAATTTTTCTACGTCTTTTTCCGAGTTTTCAACCCTTGAACTCTAGTTCTTCTCAGCTTCTTTGGCTAAGGCCAAACAAATTTCTGAGGACGCTGGCAATGTCGAAACCCTCCATAAAGAAAACTCGGAGCTTTACAGAATGACTGTAAAGCTCCAAAAAGATTTGGAGGCGAGTCAGCTGACTCTTGGATTGGCCGAGTCTCGAGCTTCCTCTCAAGCTGAGAAGGATAAGGGGAATATCCAGGACCTTGAGAATACCCTCAACCAACACCTTGAAGAAGGCATTGAGATGGATAAAATTATTGGTAAGTCTTTGTACTTTTACCAAGTTTTTTCTTATATTTTGCAATATGCCTTATTTCCTCCTTTTGTGTTTCTTAACCTTTTTTGGTTTTCCTGACAGAAGGGAATCCTCTGCTAACTCGAATTGACAGAATCTGGGCTTTTGGGCATTCGTTGCCGAGCTGAACAATGTCGGGATGCTACTTATCAACAAGTGCATTCTGGACAAAGATGGCGAATACTCGGAAGTCAGGAAGCTCCCGAAGGCAATTGCTGAAGTGGGGAATCAGCGGGAGGTTTGGCTCCAGTCTACCGTCCGTGGTGGTGTGCGCATGGCCCTTGGGCTAATGCATATGCATTACACCACCGCCAAATCCTGGCGCATCGCCACCGTTATTCCGCAAAGATACACGGAAGCTCAGCGGGCAGAGATCTTTGATTCTATCAAGGGGCACGCCTCCAAGATAGCTTGGATGGTGTCTACCTCAATGATCTACCCAGAGGAAGAGATTCCGATAACTCCGGAAAACCCGAGCGACAACGATGAGGATGACGACGACGAGTTCGAAGACGCCGTCTAGTTCCTGCATAGCCAGTCAACCAAATAGAAAGCATTACTGTTCTACAATGTAATATCAATTGTAATGCATTCTATATTTTAATTCCTTTCCTTCTAAGTTCTCTGGTTTGTATGCTTTAACTTTCCTTAGTGTTGAAGTGGCTCGAAAGTATGAAATCTTCATGCCAAGTGACTGGGTTAAGACCTATCAGTCAAAACTCGGAATCTTGGATTATACCTTTGCACTTCTACTTACTAATTCCAGTGACCCAACACACAAATAATCAGATAATACTTAGGAAAAATAAGGAATGTGAATAGTATGAACCTCAGGCACACATGCACAATCCGGGGTTCTTAAGCCTCCTTAGGCTAAAAAAGCATTCAGTTTTAAAACTCCGAGCATGCACGCAAAATTCGGGTTAACATTAAAGAAAATTGAAAGATCATTGGGAAATAGATAAGACAGAAGTATGCTTTGAACAATAAGAACAAGACAAATAAAAATGCATAAATTCCAACAACTTTATTTCATCATCTCAATGATGTTTACATAAAATTTGAACTAAGTGTAGAAAGGACGTAACTGCTGGATGTTCCAGGGCCTATTTTTGTCTCTCCTAGTTCTACATCTATGTTTCTTTTTCTCTTACCATTCGGATTTTTCGGGTCATCTTCCGTTTCTCGAATATCTACAAGGTAATATGACCCATTTTTCATAGCTTTGCTAATGACAAATGGTCCTTCCCTGATTGGGGCTAACTTGTGTTTTCTGTCATGTACCAATCTTAGCACCAAATCACCCTCTTTAAAAGATTGGTGTTTGATTTTCCTGACATCGTCGTAGCCCTTGCTGATAAAGGGAGGATCTTTGAAACACTAGTTCTCGTTCTTCTTCTAAGAGATCTATGGCATCATGTCGTGCACTTTCGGCATCCGAGTCATCGTATGATTGCACTCTTGGGCTATCATGGATCATGTCCGTAGGAAGGACTGCTTCAGTGCCGTAAACCAAGAAAAAGGGTGTTTGCCCAGTTGAACTATTTGCCGTCGATTGAATACTCCGAAGCACGGAAGGTAATTCTTCTACATATGCTCCAGCTACTCTGTGAAGATGAGATTCGAGTCTTGGGCGTATTCCCTATAGGATTGAACTATTCATTCGTTCAACCTGCCCATTGGATTGTGGGTGTGCCACAGATGCAAGATCTAGGCGGATTCCCCTTTGTCGACAATATTTTGCCAACTCTCCAATTGAGAAATTTGTCCCGTTATCCGTGATTATGCTATGTGGAACGCCGTATTGCATGACCATGTCAATGAAAAAATTTATGGCAGTCACACCGTCAAGTTTTTTTATGGGTTTTGATTTCACCCACTTGGTATACTTATTCACTGCAACGAGTAGATGTGTAAGTCTGCCTCCTGCAGTTTTGAATGGACCCATCATATCTAGCCCCCAGACCGCAAACAGACATGTTATGGGGATAGTCTTGAGTGCTTGAGCCGACATATTGGTCTGCTTGGCGTAATACTGACATCCGGCACATGTATTCACTATATGCTTTGCATCTGTCTTGGCAGTGAGCCAGAAACCCCCCGCACGGAATGCTTTTTTAACTATGTTTTTTGATTGAGCATGATGTCCGCAATCTCGAGCATGGATTTCTTGCAGGATTTCTTGTCCCTCTTCTGGCAAAATACATCGCTGAAAAATTCCAATAGTACTGCATTTATACAGGCAACCATTGATTACCGTGTATCCTTTGCATCGACGTTTGATCTAACTTTGCAGGACCTCGTCTGCTCCATCCGGGAACTTCTGATCAACTAAGAAGTTTAAGTATGGAATTTTCCAATCCGGGTTAACGAGCAAAACTTCTATTGACCCAGAAACTAGGGGATAGTCCACATCTCTGTCTTTTATCGATGGTTCGTGTAAATGCTGAACGAATACACCAGGCGGCAAAGTTTTTACCCTTTCCGAGCCCATGCGGGCTAAAGTATCTGCGTTCCAATTTTCTTCCCTTTTGATGTGATGTACTTCAAATCCTAGGAAGCAAATTGCAAACTCGTTGACTGTTCTCCAATATTCGTCCATTATGGGGCTTTTGGCATCCCATGTTTGATTAAGCCGGTGTTGTACTAAGTCCGAGTCACAGTAACAAAGTATACGTTTCACACCAATTTCTTTTGCAATATGAAAGCCATGAAGCAATGCTTCGTATTCTGCAACATTGTTGTTGGCGTTGAAGTGTATTTGTAATACATACTCCATTATGTCACCTTTTGGAGATTTTAGCACCACACCAGCGCGAGCACCTTCTTTGATTTTTGATCCGTCAAAATGCATGATCCAATATTCTGATTTCGGCATTGGTGTGTTTTCCATTGCTTCTGTCCAATCGGCTACAAAATCTGCCAACACCTGAGATTTGATTGTCGTCCGGGGTTGGTACTTAATGTCGAACGCGGCCAATTCAATGCCCCATTTAGCAACTTGGACTATTGCGTCCGCATTGTTGATAATATCCCCTAGTGGTGCTTTTCTTACCACTATTATGGAATGTCCTTGGAAATAATGACGAAATTTCCGGGATGCGAAAAATACGCCATATGACAGTTTTTGATAATGTAGATACCTTTGCTTTGACTCGGAGAATACCTCGCTGACGTAGTACACCGGATGCTGATCTGGGATGTTTTGTTCGTCTTTCCACGATTATCACTACACTAATAACCCTGTAAGTTGCTGTAAGGTACAGTCACATGGTTTCTTCGTGTTTTGGTGATGCCAAAACCGAAGCTTTCATCAAAGTTTCTTTTAACTGGGTTAACGCTTTGTCTGCCTCTTCTGTCCATTCAAATTTTTCGGATTTCTTTAACAATTTGTATAATGGAAGAGCCTTATCACCAAGCCAGCTTATAAACCTGCTTACAGCGGCTGCGGAACCCATCAATCTTTGGACATCCTTTAGACATGTAGGTCTTTTGATGTTTAAAATTGCATTGATCGTTTCCGGGTTTACTTCTATTCCTGTGTGAGAAACGATAAAACCCAGAAGATTTCCTGAGGGAACCCCGAATACACACTTTAATGGATTCAACTTCATTCTATAAGTGCGTAAATTATCGAAGGTTTCTCGTAGATCTTCAAGGAGTGTATCATTTTCCTTGGAAATGACGGCAATATCGTCCATGTAAACGTGTACGTTTTTACCAATTTGATTATGCATGCCTCTTGGCATGCAACCCTGGTATGTTGCACCTGCGTTCTTCAGGCCAAAAGGCATGGTTATGTGATAGTATGTTCCATATGGTGTTATGAAAGAAGTTTTTATTTGGTCTTATTCTTTCATGTGTATTTCATGGTACCCGGAATAAGCATCCAAAAAGCATAAAGCTCAGAGCCAGCAGTGGCATCTATTATTTGATCGACTCACGGTAACGTTAACCTATCTTTTGGACACAACTTGTTCAAACCGGTGTAATCTATACACATCCTAAGAATAATACTATCCTTCTTCGGGACTAATACTGAATTCGCAGACCAATCAGTATGTATAACTTCCCGGATAAAATCAGCTGCTAAAAGCTGGATAATTTCCTTGCCAATAGCCTTTCGTCTTCTTCCATCAAAACGACGGCGACCTTGTTTGACGGGTTTTGATCCTGGAATCACGTTCAATTGGTGCTCAACAAGTTCCCTGGGTACACCTAGCATGTCAGCTGGACACCAAGTGAAAATATCCCAGTTCTCAAAGAGGAACTTGATGAGCACGCTTTTCTATGCGTCAGTCATTCCCGTTCCCACAACGACAAACTTTGTCGGATCTTTGGGATCCAGGATAACCTGCTTTGTGTTCTCCGAGGCTTTGAAGCTATCTGTCGTCTTCTGGCTTTCTTTTCCTGCCGGCATTTCAATCGGCGATACTTCTTTAGCCAGTTCCTTCAGCTCTTCCTTCCTTATTACCTGTTCGTCGCAAAGGGCGTTTCCTTTTTCTAGCTCATTTGCCAGTTTGAAATCTCCTGAGATGGCGATTACTCCGCCTTTCGGCCCCGACATCTTGAGCTTGTTGTAGATGTAGCATGATCTTGCCATAGACTTGGCGAAAGCCGGACGTACGAGTATTGCGTAATACACACTTTCGAACGACACCACCTCGAATGAGATCCTTTCCTGACGGAAGTGTTCTTTCTTACCAAAGGTAACATATAGGGAAATTTCTCCTAGGGTTTGTGCTAGTCTACCAGGAACAATGTCGTGGAAACGTACATTGCTGTGCTTGAGCTGAGTCTCGGAGAGATGTAACTGCTTCAATGTACTTAAGTACATGATATTGATATTGGATCCTCCATCCATCAGCACTCTTTTGAGCCTAGTGTTTTGCACAATAGGTCTTACTACCAAAGAATGTGTGTCGGGTTCTGGGATACTTCTAGATGATCTGACTGATCCCAGGTACGTGTTTGAATACTTCAACTAATTTGGTGTTGGAGGTATCACCGCATTGATTTCTCGAAGTGTTCGCTTTGCCTGTTTGGCCAAGGGAGTTTCCATGAAAGTTAGGTTACATTCTCCTTCAACTCTCGGGAATTTGGGTTCGCCTTTTCGCTGCTGCTCCTAGATTTTATCGTCAGTGCCAGACTCGTTGTCTTCTTTTTCATCGTCCGGATTTTTCTTATTTAACTTCCTTTTGGAATTATTTCCCTTGTTCCCGGATCCTGCAGTTCCTTTCATGTGCTTATTAAGCTGGCTCTGCGTATTGGTGTGGGTAGGCTTCCCAAATTGTAAATGATGGACATAGTTTTCTGACTTAATCTTTTCCCACTCTTCCTTAGAGTAGGAGATGGGTTCTATGTTTTTTCCCTTCCATCTGCTGCCATCGTCTTTTCCAAAGGTTAAATTTACTTCTTTGGGTTTTGGTTGTGCATTTGGAGTGGCCTTCTTTTCAGGACGAGATGCCTTTTTGGCTTGAACCAAAGCATCAATATTTCTGCCTCTCACCCTGATATCATCTTCAGCCGCTGCGTGCTTATTGGCAGTGGTGAACATTGATCCGAGATCTTTGTGCTCTTTCGAACCAACCATGAATGGTACGATGCCAGGTTTTAGGCCGTTGATGAAAGCATGCATTGCTTGTACATCACTCACCCCAGAACAACTATTCTTCATTGCAGTCTATCTTGAGATAAAGTCGACATATGACTCATTCTCATACTGGACGCAACGGTTCAGCTGGTTGATGCTCTTAGGGCGTTTATACGTACCTGGGAAGTGCTGAGCAAACACTCTAGCCATATCTTCTCAGCTGTCAACTGTTCAGGAAGCCCGTTGATCCAATCTTTGGCTCCATCCAGCAACATTAGGGTAAGAAATTTCACAGCCTCTAAGTCTGTCCCTTTGTTGATCTGAACGACAGTATAGTATTCTAAGAGCCATGTGTCCGGGTCTATGCTTTCGGTATACTTTTGATAAGTTGGACCAACTTTGATAAAGCCAGAATGTAGACTGATTCGTCGGATCCTGATAGTGAAGCACTTTGGTCCAAAATGCAAATCGTCTCTTTCCGCCTTATCGACGTGTGCGGAATACCTTCCAGCTGAATGAACATAAGGGGATCTGATCCGTTCTGCTCCATTGTTGCGCGAATGCGCTTTTCTGGGATTATCCCTATTTCTTCCTATATCGTGTCCTTTGGAATAAGGTGGAGTTCTACTACTTGGCCTTTCTTTATTCCTTGGAGGAGTTCAGGATCTCTCACGCATGTGAGGATTGTCATATCTTTCAGCTTTATTAGCTGGGCGTCTCGGAGGCAACATTGTTATGTCGTCTTTCCAATTTTGTTCCTTCTGTTCCTTGTTGTCACGGGGATTATTTCTGCCTTTCGGCACATGGGATCCAATTTTGGACAATGCGTCCATGTTATCGGGGATTTTCTTGTCCTTTTTAGGGTCTCCCTTCTTTTCCTTAGAGTCGCCTGAATCTCCGGGTTTGCCTGGGTCAGGTGCTCCAGCGGCGCACGTGGCAGTTTTGCACAAGGCTAAATCATCATGTAGCTTGCCCGAACGTGCTTGGCCTCGTTGTTGCTATTGTAATGCTTTTATGAGGAAATTATACACTCCCTGCAGCTTTTCTTCCTTTAAATAAGATCATCATTAAGGATGGAGAACGCGGCTTCTACGTTTTCTACTGTAGTTTTGTAGATGCGTTCACCCTTATCATTTAAGCTGTTAACTTTACTTTGCCACGAAGGGTTTTCAAGCCGTGCTTTTGCTGGCAATACATCCGGTTTTGAAATTATGGATAATCTTGTAGGTTTTATCCCAGACATATTCCGGCGCTTAAATTCCTCAATTTCTTCCTCTTTTGCCTTTACAGCAGCCTGACTTTGAGGAGGTTTTCCTGAGACCAAAATAAATATTGTTATTGCCGCATAAGGGCTTGCCTTCTGGCTTCCATCACTTCCGGTGGTTCATGACGTGCAACCGGGGTTTGGATCAGATCTATCTCGTGTTGTTCCGACATCTGTGGAACAGGGATTTCCTGACTTTTCTTCTCCGCAGATTTTACACCGCTGCCTCCTCAAGTGTCATGGTTTTGGTTGGCAATGTCTGCAAATTTTTCCTTTTTCTTCTGTAACTTGGACAACAACTTCCTGGAGGATTTGTTCTGTTTCTTTTAATATGGTTTTTTTTGTTAGGCTCATCTTCTGTCAATTCTTTGACGTCAGGATAAGTCGGACTAACTTGTCCCTCTTCTTCCTCTTCCTCGTCATCTGGCGGAGGGATTTGGGATCTTCTCTTCCTCGCCATCCAAGTTTCCAGTTGGTTTTTCCATGAGTACTTCGTAGAAGGTCCCTTGCATGGATTTGACCTTTCTTTCGAAAGCATCTTCATCCTCATCTTTGGAATCTATGTCAGATCCGAGTTCCGACTCCAGCCTTGCTTCTATAGCAGCTAAAACAGAGTCAGATTCTGAGTTCGTCGTTTGATCGACGGATGTCGGATCTTCCACTTTTTCTGTGGGGTCGTGATGTTCTGCTTCTTCCACGGGATTTTGTTCTTCCGTGGTTTTAGCGATCTCACACTGCACCATGCCAACGAAGTGGGATCTGGTTGCGGGCATCTCGGAAGAGGTGGCAAATACAGATGTGTTTTGGCGATATGCGGCTATATGAGCTTGATCCATCTCTTCGTGAGAATAAGGAAGATCTGAGCAAAGTTCGGCATTGTAGCCTTCCTCAATTGGGTAAAGGCAGGGTGGGATAAATTTACTTCCACCACGGAATCCCAATTCTTCTGCTATTAATCCGATGAAAATATTAGTAGATCCAATCTGTAAAACGAAGGCTTTTACCAGATGATTATGTGCTGGCATGTAAGATCCATTGTCGAGGAAGCACCCGACGTCTACGTCGAATTCTAGGCTTCCGATAGTTATCGTACTGCCGATTCCGCCGAGTATTTCCGCTTGGAACGTAACTCCCGACATCGCTAGCCCCATGGTGGGCGCCAACTGTCAAGACATCGTAGTAAGGATCATGGACGGGGGTGCCATAAGCCTACTGGTAGAACCGCGCGGGGGGGGACTTGGAAGTATTGTAAATGACAACATCGAGTTTACCCAGGTTCGGTACATCGCAATTGGCGGCGTTCCTACTCCTGCAATCTCACTAAATCAGGGCTGAATCCTATAGTATACAAAGTACAGTTGTGAGTATGGTGTCGCTAACTCGGCGATGATCAACTTCTCGGCGAGTTGGCTTCTAGCTAAGTTGAGATTCTATATGGTTCTTTTCTCCCGTCCGGCTTTATATAGATATTCGTACTAGGGCTTAGAGGAAAAAAACCTAAAAGACTACGATAAGTATCTTGTCTTGGAAAGTAAGGCATCCGGCTTCTTCTCCAAGCCGGACCATGATTGGGCCATAGTCCGGATTCTTCTAGAATCCAGGTTCCTGTGTGTCAGCTTACTGGGCCGCCCGATGGACTTTATTCCATCACCTGCGGTTAACCCTGGTAATCTGACCTTTGGGCAATGCCAGATATACCCCTAATTGGCATATATCCGACAGTGACCTTCTTGGAACACCATGGGCTTCTTGTTCTTGTTCATCATGGATGCTCGGTGCTCGAAATGCTTCTCAAGTGTAGCTCTTGTGGAGTCATGTAACTTCTTGATGTAGTCGGTGCGCTTGTCAATGTCCATGTTGAATTGCTCGCATAGAGGCAATGATAGGATGTCGAGAGCGGTGTTGGGACTGAATCCGTAGAAGATCTCGAAGGGGCTTCTCTTAGTAGCTTGGTGAAATGCTCGATTGTAGGAGAACTCGGTATGGGGAATGCATTCCTCCCAATTCTTTAGGCTGGGCTTAATCAATGATTAAAGGAGTGAAAATAGCGTTCGATTCACCACTTCGGTTTGGCCATCCGTTTGTAGGTGATAAGTGGTGGAGAATAATATCTTGACGCCGAGCTTTGCCATTCAAGTCTTCCAAAAGTAGGATGTGAACTTGACATCTGAATCTAGCACGATTGATATGGGCACACCATGCAGACACACAATTTCCCTGAAAAACAAATTTGCATTATGTGAAGCATCGTCCGTTCTATTGTAAGGAATAAAATGTGTCATCTTAGAGAAACGATCAACAACGACAAAGATGGAGTCCATGTTTGTTTTAGCGCATGGTAGTCCTAACACGAAGTCCATGCTAATGTCACTCCAAGGGGTATGTAATGTAGGCAATGGTAAGTAAAGACCATGAGGATTGGAAGTAAACTTAGCTCGGAGGCATGTAGGAAATCGTTTGACAAGGCGTTCAACTTGGTGCCTCATCTTAGGCCAATAGTAGTGGTTGGAGAGCATGGCGTAGGTCTTGTCCCTTCAAAAGTGTCCCATGAGATCTCCTTCATGTGATTCCTTCAATAACAACAAATGAAGAGAGGACTCTGGAATACACAATCTGTTAGCTTTAAAGAAAAAACATTTGTGGAGAAGTAGTCATCAAAAACTCGATTGGGCAAACATTTCTCGGAAATGGGTCCAAAGAAAATATCGGAAGAGTATAAGTCTTTGATCTCATCCAAACCAATCACATTGATTTCAAGGCGGTTAAGAAGACACTCTTTACGAGACAAAGTATCCTCTACACCATTTTCTTTACCTTTCTTGTACTTAATAACATAAGGAAAAGATTCAATGAATTCTAGCATGTCTTTTGTTCAAATTGGTTTGGCTTTTCAAATACTTCAATGATTCATGATCGGAATGAATAAAAAATTCTTTAGGACAAAGATAGTGTTGCAAACTTCAAGACTCTAACCAAACCAAATAGTTACTTGTCATAAATTGGATAATTAAGTCTAGCACCATCTAATTTTTCACTATGATAACCAACAGGACGTACATTTTGCATAAGAACGCCACCAATGCCTATTTCACTACCATAAAATTCAATCTCAAAAGTTTTCTCAAAATCCGGCAAAACAAGCAAAGATGCTTCGGTCAAACATTTTTTGAGGGTATCGAAAGCTTTTTGTTGAGCATTGCCCCAAACAAACAATACATTCTTCTTTGTAACCTCATTTAAAGTGCATGGTTGAAAAATCATTCGTAAAACGGCGATAGAAACCGGCAAGACCATGAAAACGTCTTATCTCACCCACGAAAGTAGGGTTAGGAAAATTTCTAATTGCCTCGACTTTTTTCTCGTCAACTTCAATTCCATTGGAGAAAATCACAAAACCCAAAAAAACAAGCTTTTTGTTGCAAAAATTGCACTTGGAAAGATTTTCAGAAAGTTTTTCTAGGGAATGCCAGGTGGGGCCCATGGTCTCACGCCGGGCATATTTCCCGATTCCCGAACCCAATATCCGAACAACCCAAATCCGATCCCAAATTGACCGAACCAGGAAAACCCGATCACTTCTTCCGGAAGCTATTTCTAAATCCCGAAATAATTTGAGAAAATTCGGGATTGCAGTCCACGCATCCGAAATGCCCGAATAACCAAAAAATAGGAAGCCCAACCCACGAATTTTGAGAAAAGGCCATCCCAAACACTCTAGTTCTCCATCCCTGCACGCTAAACCTAGTTTCCCTTGCACAATTTTCTCCCGTGTCAATCGATACCCCAAGCTAGGATAGCAGCCGCGACACTCCAACACTTCAGGCCGTTAACGCGGCTCCACAGATCCACTGCTGCGAAGCTGTACTAACAGCCACCACACCCTCCGGTATCCTGCACCATACGACGTTGCTAGTCTGATACCCACTGATGTTGCCCTCTTCCTGCACTCACGGTTCAGCCCCTAGGTGGCGTCGCCGGCAGCCCCGCAACTGCTCGCAGCGGCGATACATCTTCCCCGACAAGATGACGGCGACGAGCTCTGCCAGGAGAATTCTAGCAGAATTGACGCCTCCACTTCCGCGATACGATGCTTCAGTTCTCCATCTTATATTCAAGGACAACCACATATAAACCTGAATTTTGTCCGTCTCCTTGTTGTGCACATCGGGTAGTTCAGGATTACCCGCACCCGTACCCGAAATTTTGGGCACCCTAATTGTCGGGAAGCTATTTCTTGGAACCCGAACTATTTTTTTCCCAAATTTTCCGACCCGATAATTCGGGAAACCCCAAATGATCAGCCTGACCATGGTCTCATAGAGTGCACAAGGTATCCATAGTATATTTCCATAATTTATTTGAGAAATAAATAAAAAAGGAAAAAAAAGAAAAAGAAGGGGAGGTGGAGTCCAATCCGATTCGTATTAGGAGGTGTGGTGCGGCCAAGCCTAAGAGGGGGAAACCGACTCCCCTCCTATGGCAGGTTCCCTCCTTAACCCACTATATAATCCCCGTCCCTCCTCCTCTTTGGAGACAACACAATTAAGCCTTCTGGCCTCTATTTTTTTCTATAAGAATTAGAGGACTAGATTAGAGATGTCTGTAATAATTAGAAGAACTAATTAGAGCTTCAAATTAAAGCACTTCTAATAAGATTAGAACCTTTATAATAATTAGAAAAACTAATTAGATCCCTTCTAATTAATTTAGAGATCTTCTAATCAAGATGCTCTTATTGGATTAGACCTTCATATAATTTGGCTGAGGTGATCTTCTCCCGATTAGACCTAGATTCTAATTACTCTCTCTCTCTCATGTGTTGAGAACTCCATCTTCATATACATATGCAACGCCAAGTCCTGAACGGCGAAGCGCTGCAGAATTTGCTCGGATGTATGTGCGCATACTTCTAGAGGGGTAACACGTGAGACCCTCAGCCTGCTAAACTACGGTGCTGGATACGGGTAGTCGGAAACATCCTCAGGCTTGTGCGTGAGGATCTTCTACAGACTTCATCGACACCTCTTCTGCTACAACGGTGTTTGGTACATGATCTCAAAACTAGATCTTGAAATTTATATTTACTTGTATCTGCATGGCAAGATCTTGGCGGTTGCGAATTAGGGCGTGTTCGGCAATGCCCTGGCTTCCAGAAATCCACCGATTCTGCTTCCAACACCTTCGATCTTCTCCGCGGCCGGAGCACAAAACGTTCGGCAACGCTCCACTTCGAGTGTGGGCTGTAAGCTCAAATCAGCTCGGCAAGCCTGTTGAACCCCACCACATCCGGCCTCGGCCTAGGGTAAAAACCAGTCCATGCTGGGTTCCTGCGGTGAGCATGTCGCGGTAGCAGGGGCACTTGTCGCGGTTGCCGCTCCTCCTCGTCGACACGCACGCGCACTCCTCGCAGCACAGCCCGCGACACTTCATGCACGGCAGCACGGGGCCTTAGCGCTTGCCAGCCCGCACTGCACCGTGTGCTCCTCGTCGATCTGGTCCGATGCAGTGCCCTCGCGTGTACCCGAGCGAGGACGGCCGACGGGGGGCGACGGCTGGACTCGAGGACGCCCCGGCGGCTAGGTCATGGCATCGTGGTGGTTTTCTTCCAGAGGAGAGAACCAGCGATACTCGCTGTATCGCTCGGGAGAAAATAGACACGGAGCGAACAGTTATTTTCACTTTGGCGGTGGCATTCTTTCGTAATTATGAGCTGCTTCGCGCTAGACTGCTCCACGGATCGCTGGAATAGCTACTCTGCGATTTGTACATGCAATTCGGCCTACTCCATGAATCTGGCTCCGAGAAGCTGGCGTGTTCGGTGCTGCTCCACGCTGGAGCGGCCGGAAGCTGGAAGTCAGGGCGTTGCCGAACACGCCCTTAGTCTGGCGATTTTTTTTAAAATTCCCGTTGAGCAATATAGGATTTCTTTCTTCCACGCCGTTTCCTCCACCGTTCCGTTTGGGCTAGAGAAATCAAAATTTTGGCAATGCATTTTGTAATAGAAACTTCAATACACTTTCAAAAGTCATATACTATGTACTTTCGAGTGAGATTTGGAGTTGAAATAGAAAAGTATCTTATATTTTTTAGTAAAAAATCAGCAATTTTAAAATTTGAAGTTTTGACCATGTGAGAATCTTTGAAACGTAAAGTGGAGTTGCAGACGATTATGCAAAGATGCACAACGCTCAAATTTACTTATGGTATTTTAATTTTTTTATAGTTTCTTTGGTGGGTATTGGTCCCTTACTCCGTAGAGTCTCACCGAATTGCCAAAGACCAGAGAGAACACTACAATTAATGAAATCTACCTGGATAAAGTGTCAGAGACAGATTTTCATGGCGAACTATGCCAACCAAAACATATACTCACTCCGTCCCATAGCATAAGATGTTTTGAAAAGTTGTTTTACCTTGTCAAACCATTTTATATTGTGGAAAAAGGGGATTAATATACATAGCTTTTTTTTTTGACATCGATTAATATACATAGCTTAATCGCACATTCAAAACATACATAAAATGGAGTGTTTAAATCTTAGGCGAAGCTATTCGCCTGTAATTCCGGCTCGGTGGATGGTAGTCTCTCTCTCTCTCCATCCCTCTCTCCCTCTCTCGATCTGGTGGGTGTGTGAAGAGTGGATGAGAAGGGGAGAGGGTAACGAAGAAGGGGATGTGGAAGCGATAAGAGAGAGGGATAAGGTGGGCCCACACACGATTTGGGAGGTGCGTCGCAGAGCGGTCGTGGCCACGACAACAGGGAGCAAACCTGTTTAAACCTATGTGCAACTTTGTTGATTTTGGTTTAGATCATAATGTGTAATCGGAATGCATGAAGCCGAATGGTTCAAAAACAAAAGTTGCACACAATCTCGTTTCAAAAAAAATACAGTTATGTGTGCAACATCAAGTCCGAGAATGTGCAACATGATAGTCTTGCATGACCTAGCAATCCGGTAAAAGAACGACGTATTACAACCTTCTTGCATGTGGGCACGATCCGTGGTGCGCTGTTTCTTTTCGAACTACTCACTCCCACACAAAATAGGTTGCCTATAATTTTTTGACAGAGTTAAAATTTATAAATTTTGATCTAAGTACATTATATTGACATTTGCGTGGTGGGCGGTGGCTCAACACGAGGCATGCAGCTGCATGCATGTGTCCGGATTGGTAGTTGGCCACTTGGTAAACTGAACATCGTAGTTGGCCACTTCGTAGAGTATAATATAATCTCTCGCATTACACCCGCGCGCGAACGCGCGCTTCATACTTATTTTTAGCGCGTGGAAATTTCCAGTCTATGCTGGAGATGCTCTTACAATATATAAATTTTGATCGAAGTATACTGTATTGACATTTGCGTGGTGGGCGGTGGCTCAACACGAGGCATGCAGCTGCATGCATGTGTCCGGATTGCTCAGCCTCAACTCAGGTTGAGCTGCTCCGACGTACGCGGCGGCGAGGCACCCTCCGTCCATCCGCCCTCTGGTCTTCCTCTCCGACTTTCTATTTCTGACCGGCTCCGCATCTCGCTCCTTAATTTCCTCCATGCCACCACCACAAGCTAGCGCCCCTCCACTGCACATACATCATTCCCGTCTCCTCTCTTAACCCATATCGATCTAATCCGCAACACCAAATTAAACTCCTCTAGGAGCTAGCAAGCGCGGCGGCCGGAGAGACAATGGCGAAGATCCTGCTTCATGGGACGCTTCACGTCACCGTGTTCGAGGCCGAGGGCCTCTCCAATACCAGCAGGCCAAGCAGCCAAGCGCCAAATTTCCTCCGCAAGGTACGTACATACTCCCTCCGTTCAACAATAGATGACTTCCACATATATCTATATATGGAGACACTAAAATATGTCTAGATACATCTATATCTAAATATATGAAAGTCATCTATTGTTGAACGGAGAAAGTACCTACTATGGGTCCGCGTCTCCCTCTTCTCTCTGGCCGGCCGATCGATCGGGAATGCCACTCTTGCCTCAGATTAACCGGTTTGATCGTTATGCATATTTCTTCATTCGATTTTGGTAGCTGTGGCTTATAATTGATTAATTGTGCATTTATTCATTTTCTTTTCCACCTTGCCACCTACATTGCCTCTCAATATATTTGTTTTGCTAATTCTCAGTCACATCCAACTGTTAATTCAACTTTGAGATCGGCAAAAGATTTCAACTCTAAGAATGAACACTTCAATTTTTAACACCAGGGTGAACAAATTATCATAGTAATGTGAACAATTAAAAAATCCGTATGAAGAAATTTACAAAATCGACTAAGAGTTAGTGAATATTATACCACGTGACATACATGGTAAGCGACCACAAACAAGATGAAAAAAAAAATAGTGAATGTTATATTTTTCTTACACTAGATGAGCAAATTGCTGCAACATGACGAGCATTTTTGTAAATCTATATAACTTTTTTCGTGAAATCTAAAAGAAAAAATAGGACCATCCCGGACACTAGCACATAATGACATTCTTTTAAACAGAAGAAGTCCACATCCACATGTGCGAACCTAACTTAGGCCCCAGCGGGACTCGAATCTAGGTCGACTGGGGTGCAACAATGCATCCCTTGCAACCGGGCCACTGCACCGTTCAACTTCCTGAATTCTACTAATTAGTTGTCTTACTTGATCAGGCTAATTTTTCAGTTGTCTTACTTGATCGGGTTAATGTTTCGGTAAGAGAAAAAATAATATGGCGGAATTTTAGAAATTACTTTTGAATTATTTTGAACAAAAATCTTAAGAGTGGTGACGAATCTTGACCCAATTATGATCGGAACTTGACATGAGTTTAGTTTGAATCTAGTCCAAGATTTTGAGATACAAAAAAAACCGGTCTAATTTCTACTCCGCGGGGGCCATTCGTGTGTTAACCATATGGCACTACAGTTGTGCCCTAGACCTAGTATCACGTAGTTTTTTTTTTTGATGATTTTGCACGATAGCGTGTGCACTGATGGATGTAAACTATGTGGTTTCATTCCAAATGAAATCAGAGGCTTTAACCGCTCAAATTCGAAAAAAAAGGGCGTGCACTGATCGAGAGATCGATCATATGAGTTCATTATTTCATTGTGATCTCGCATTGAGAATGCAACTAATTTGAAAGAAAAAAATGGAACACCAGCTGGTGGAGGGGATCGAGGACACGGTGGGCGTAGGCAAAGGCGCGAGCAAGCTTTACGCCACGGTGAGCCTCGGCAAGTCCCGCATCGGCCGCACCCGCACCCTGACCGACGAGTCGGCGAGCCCGCGCTGGTTCGAGTCCTTCCACATCTACTGCGCGCACCTCGCCTCCGACGTGCTCTTCACCATCAAGGCCAAGAACCCCATCGGCGCCTCCGTCGTCGGCACCGGCTACCTCCCAGTCCGCGACATCTTCGACGGCGCCGAGGTCGAGCGGTGGCTCCCACTCTGTGACGACAGCCGCAACCCCGTCGAGGGCGGCGGCAAGGTCCACGTCAAGCTCCAGTACTTCGACATCTCCAAGGACCACAGCTGGGGCCGCGGCATCCGCTCCGGGAAGCACCCCGGCGTGCCTTACACATTCTTCTCACAGCGGCAGGGGTGCAAGGTCACTCTGTACCAGGACGCGCACGTCCCCGACGGCTTCATCCCCAGGATCCCGCTCGACGACGGCCGCTGCTACGAGCCGCACCGCTGCTGGGAGGACATCTTCGCCGCCATTAGCAATGCCAAGCATCTCATCTACATCACGGGGTGGTCGGTGTACACGGAGATCACGCTGCTCAGAGACGCGAACCGCCCAAAGCCGCCCGGCAGCGGCGTGAAACTCGGCGAGCTGTTGAAAAAGAAGGCCAGTGAGGGTGTCAGGGTGCTTATGCTGGTGTGGGACGACCGGACTTCGGTTGGAGTGCTCAAGAAGGATGGCCTCATGGGGACGCACGACGAGGACACCATGAACTACTTCCAGGACACCGACGTGCACTGCGTGCTCTGCCCCCGGGACCCCGACGACTCCGGCAGCATCGTGCAGGACCTACAGATCTCCACCATGTTCACGCACCACCAGAAGATCGTCGTCGTCGACCACGACATGCCCCAGCCCCAGAACGCGTCGAGGCGTAGGCGGCTCATGAGCTTCGTCGGCGGGCTCGACCTCTGCGACGGCCGCTACGACACCCCGTTCCATTCCGTGTTCGGCACGCTGGACGGCGCCCACCACGACGACTTCCACCAGCCCAACTTCGCGACAGCGACCATCGCCAAGGGCGGGCCGAGGGAGCCGTGGCACGACATCCACTGCCGTCTGGAGGGCCCCGTTGCGTGGGACGTGCTCTACAACTTCGAGCAGCGGTGGCGCAAGCAGGGCGGCAAGGACCTGCTCGTCCAGTTGCGGGACCTCGCCGACGACATCATCCCGCCGTCGCCCGTCGTGTACGCGGAGGACAGGGAGACGTGGAACGTGCAGCTGTTCCGGTCCATCGACGGCGGCGCTGCATTCGGGTTCCCGGACACCCCCGAGGATGCGGCCAGGGCGGGGCTCGTCAGCGGCAAGGACCAGATCATCGACCGGAGCATCCAGGACGCGTACATCTGCGCCATCAGGAGGGCAAAGAGCTTCATCTACATCGAGAACCAGTACTTCCTGGGGAGCTCCTACTGCTGGAAGGCCGACGGCATCACGCCCGACGACGTCGGCGCGCTCCACCTCATCCCCAAGGAGCTGTCCATGAAGGTGGTGAGCAAGATCGAGGCCGGCGAGCGGTTCACCGTCTACGTCGTCGTGCCCATGTGGCCGGAGGGCATCCCGGCGAGCGGGTCCGTGCAGGCCATCCTGGACTGGCAGAGGAGGACCATGGAGATGATGTACACGGACATCGCGCAGGCGATCCAGGCCAAGGGGATCGACGCCAACCCCAAGGACTACCTCACCTTCTTCTGCCTCGGCAACCGGGAGGCCAAGAAGGCCGGCGAGTACGAGCCACCGGAGCCGGCTGACCCTGATACTGATTACCTCAAGGCGCAGCAGAACCGCCGGTTCATGATCTACGTTCACACCAAGATGATGATCGGTACGTACCACACTTTTAGAAACCCAAAATCTTGCAATGTAATTCCAGTGTTCTTGACCGTTTCTGTGCCTGCTTTCAGTGGACGATGAGTACATCATCGTGGGGTCGGCGAACATCAACCAGAGGTCCATGGACGGGGCGCGGGACTCGGAGATCGCCATGGGCGCGTACCAGCCGTGCCACCTGGCGGCGAGCCGGCCGGCGAGGGGCCAGGTGCACGGGTTCAGGATGGCACTGTGGTACGAGCACCTCGGCATGGTGGACGACGCGTTCCAGAGGCCGGAGAGCGTCGAGTGCGTGCGCAAGGTGAACGCCATGGCCGACAGGTACTGGGACCTGTACGCCAGCGACGGGCCCGAGCGTGACCTCCCCGGCCACCTGCTCACCTACCCCGTCGGCGTCACCAGCGACGGCTCGGTGACGCAGCTGCCGGGGGTGGAGTTCTTCCCGGACACTGAAGCGCGGATCCTCGGCGCCAAGTCCGATTACCTCCCGCCCATCCTTACCACATAGAAGCACTGACTGTCTGCAGTCGTCGTCGCATCAGATTTGCACTCAGCGCTGATCAGTTTCTTTTGTTCTATTTGTTTTTTAGATCAAAAAGTTCTCTTCGATTTTCCTTGCTCTGAAGATTTGGTGTTTCTTCTGCAATTTCTGAATAAGAACGGCACTAGATTATGTATGGGTTCTTTTAGAGGATAAGAAATGCACCAATACATTGTGCATGGTGAGTGGTGACTGTGATGGAGTCATTGTGATTGCAGGTTATTTTTTTATTTTCAACATATTTCTTTATGAAGCAATTTTATTTAATTCGTGCATCATTGTCTGAGTACTTCATTACACTACTCGGTGTTTGTGGTACTGCTTGTCTGATTAACCTTGTTCATACACCTGGAGAACATGGACTTGTTCGCCAGTTTTTTCACACTTTATGTGTACCTTTTCTTTTTCCTTCTCAAAGTTATCTGTGGCGTAAGGTAGGTTTTATTGGACGGTTGGAGTATGAGCTAATCTATTTGAAGTTCTTCCCCACCTCACCTGGAACATGAAGTTGTGGAAAGAGGTGCACAGAGTTTTCTATGGTTCTCACTCTGATTTTTTTCCCCAAGAGCTTATCTGAATCCACATCTTTATAGTGTTACTGTCAAACTTCTCTCATTTTTATGGTGCTTGTGTTCTTAACTTCTCAGCCACAAAGGCAACATCGATATGGAAGCTGTCAATTCTCTTAATTTGTATGGTACATGTGTTCTTAACTTCTCGTCCACAAAGGCGACAGTGAATTTATGGAACTATCGGCGAGTTTTTGTTATGGCTATCAATCCTCACCTATAAACCATCTGTTTCACCCAGTAAATTTATCCAGAATGTTCGATTCCTTCAGGCAAACAAAAACATAAGGGAATGGACTTATGCTTATTTATATATTTATTATTTATCCATTTTGTGAGGAACTGACTTGCCTGGATATTTTCTAAGGAATCATCTAGAGGATTATTTTTTAGTGCAGTGAACAAATTTTCCCTCAAAAGAAAAAAAGTAATCTTGAACAGAATTTAAGTTTTACTATATGATACACTAACTTTATAACGTACATTTTACTACAGTAAACCCATTATGTATCCCACTGAGTAAGAAATCATGATATTGAGGACAAAATTGGAAGTTCAGAAACTTGATCTGTTCTTCTTCTTTTTCCAATGACTATGGAAGTTAGAATCTTGGTCGTCGGTAGCACTGAGGTGCTTAAAAAAAATACACTTACCAGAAGTCATGGAACGAATAAAAGATTAGAAGCTGACCACTATGGAAAACAACAGGTGCAGAGTGCACCGCAGTATAAATTTCATCCACATGTTAAGATTTAAGAGAATCAGTGTAAGAGGTCAACATTCTATACTTCAAATTTCAGAAGTGTCTACCCAAAATTATTGTTCTTTTGAAAAAAGGTATGACAGTGCTATTTCTATGTCGGTCCACCACAACATTCAGAAAAATCTTCTATACAAGGCGGTAACGGCCAAATAAGAAGATGAGAGAACATGGTGGAGACAAATAGGGGGAAAGCAAAGTATATGCTACCAGTGAAAGCAGTCGATTCCCCCTGATCCAGATCATTCTACAGTTAAGTTTTGCTATGTAAGCTATCTTTATGCAGCCTTCACCTTCGGTTTTGCTTTCTTGAATCTAGAGTACAGGAAAACTCCAAGTAGAGCCACAGCAGTTCCTGCAGTCAGCGAAAGAACATTTTTCAGACACATAAATCCAAGAGTGAATTGTTAGAATTTTCTGGTAAGATAAGATCGACTGGAGATGGAGTTACCGAGGGCATTTATAGGTGAAATAGGAGTTCTGAAGAAGAGAACAGATGACACGATGACAACCACCCGTTTGACAGAGTTCGCAACAGAATGGGTCACAGGTGATATTCTGGCCAATAAACTATATGAAACCTGCCTCAGAAACAAATAGAAACTTTGTTACAGGTAATTAAAGACAAATTGATTAGATTTAATGGTAAATAATAAACGAGAAAAAACTGAGAAGAGGTAAAAGTTAAATTTCAGGTGACGAAACTTATTACGCAGGACAACTCGTCCAACACCACTGAAGATGAGATATATCATTTTCTGGGAAGGGGATCACCATAGAATACAAAAAAAGGAAAAAACTAACCTCCAAATCTACTAATGGACAATCCTAACTCCTAAGAAACCTCGTAGTTTTTAGAGTCCCCAAAACATAAAAAATAAATGTTTTTAGAGGAACTGATTCTTAGTGAAGATTAGCACACCTGTTGGTAAAAATGGAAACAGGTACCAGCAATTGCCGCTTTCAAGCATAGTTCTTGAAGATTTACTCCCTACACAAAAAGTACAATGTTTGGAAAGTTCATCGTTAGCCAAAAGAAGAGATAAATAATCCATATCTAACTTTGCAAGCTGGCAATACTCACAGTGCTCTGCAGGTACGATGGGCTAAACTTGATGCCCTCTACATATAGCATTAATGGGATGGACAACAAAAATGACATGACAGTCATAATTGAAAAGAGATTTATGTCGTCAAGTGTTTCCTGTAATAAGAAAAAAAAATGTGTAAGCTGAACGATATTATCATGCCTCTACTATGTGGGTTTACAATGAGAAAACAAAGTTGTAAAATCACCTCTTTGTCAGCAAGAAGTTTCTTGCTGATAACATTCCGTGATTGATTTGTAAGATTGGAAGCCATAGCACTCCAAAATCCTATCCTGTTTCCCCAAAGTACTTTTACAGTAAGTATACACGCTGAATAAGACCACAAGATTGAAGAAATGCACCAATTGCAACCAAAATCTGCAACTTAAAAAGATATGTATGCAGCTGTAACTTAACATACAGTAGTTTACATGTTTTACTCTGAAGATGACTTCTGCAGTAGGTACACAAACATGACTAAATTGTGTGAAATACTTGTTGCTTTATTTCAAGAATGGCCTTGAATAAGCATGACCCTGCTAATTCCCAGTACAACTCCACCAACTGCTAACACTGTGAACTAGTGGTTTGTTTTTTTCAAGAACGGCAGTGAATAAGCTTGACTCGATTAATGGACAGTGTGATACATACATTCCGTATTTATCTAAATTACAAAAATATAAAAAGGGTAACTACAAAGTTAAAGTTTTCCCAATTCTTTGACACTGGAAATTTAGAAATGGTAGATAATACTAACCAGTTAAAAGAAACTTCGGTCATAGATGCCAGCACAACTCCACCAACAACTGGCACGAGAGAGCCCACAACCAGCAAAGAAGGTGTCTGCAAGAACAGAACAATTGAGAACAACATATTCATCGCATTCCATTTATCAGGACATGTAACTTTAGGAGGCCTAAAATTAAATACCTGCCCGAGGAACAGTGCAGAGAGTAGAACAGAGAAGAAGGGCTCCATGGCCTTGATGGTGTGCGTGAAGGAGACAGCTACTTTGCCCAAACTCATGTTGGTGAAGACATTTCCCATCATGTGTATTATGGCCAAAGGCAAGATTGTCGCGTACTGCATGGACAGTTAAATGAGTAATTAACTCACTGTAAATTTGCATTAACTTTTACATTTATGCATGAATCATGAATGTTTTATTGAAAAGGAAACACCAATATTTTTACACGATCAGGTAGATGAAAGGGATCAGCTTTGTTTTTCTTACCTGTTGAAGGGAGAGCCTTGGCTTGGGATGCAGATTAAGCAGCCACATGAGAGTGATGAAGAAGGAGCCTGATGCAAACTGGAAGGTGGTGATGGTGTAAGGGAAGGGCACCGCTTTCAGAACCTGTGCATCACCATCATCAATCACATGCAAACAAAGATTGGATTAGGATCAAACATGAAACGATCTGCAATCCTAGAGAAGAAGGGGACATGGTGATTGGAACAGACCAGCTTATTGTAGATGTTGAAGTAGATGTTGAGGAGGTACCAGACGAGGATCATGCCTCCAAGCAGCAGCGTCCGCGGAATGGCGGCGGCCTCCGGCTTCCCGCCTCCCTCGGCCGACGGGGACGCCACCGCAGCAGCCGCCGTCGTCCTTCTGGTCGAAGGGCCGATCTTGCCGCCGGTCAGGGAGCAGGGGGCAGGGGAGCAACAGGCGGCCCCCGCGAATGCCGAGCGGCAGCACGGGCGCGCCGGCGCCCGCCACCGGGCAGCACGAAGACGAAGAGGAGGAGGAGAAACGCGACATGCCGCAAGGCCAGGGAAGAAGAGGGGCACCGGCGCACTGCCGCCGCCCAGCCTCTCGAAGCGGAGCAGGAGGAGGAGGGGGAGGACGCCGTGGCCGCCATGCTCTGCATCTCGCGGCCCAACTCCGCCGGTTCTTGGATTCAAACGCACCGCGCGATTGAATCTTGGTGGAAATACAGATGGCAGGCGATGCCCCGGTCTTTACAAGTGTGCAGGCACCACGCCGGCGCTATTTATGAAGAAGGGAGAGGTGACGCAAATGCGGCCACTGGCGCCCGCTGGGAGCGCGAGGGAAACTGCTGGAAGGAAGAAGCGGAGTAAAGACGAGACCCGCCGCCATCTTGCGCTCCGCTCATCGAAGGCAGCAGCGTTTTCTTCCACGAAAACAAAGAAATTAAACGGTGGCACGCCTTTTTCTGGCCACCGTTGTTCGTGGTTTCCTCAGATGACGACGGGGAGCTCCCTCTCCTGGATTATTCTTAGCTTACGGTGTGGGATACACACACCTAGCTGCTGAATTCCATCTCGGAAAACCGAATTTGGCTGTTCCAGGTCGCACTTCGGAGATCACGCCAGGAGACTTCGTACACATGTTTTCGTGCTTCAGCGTCACGTGGAGCTTCGTTTCTTAAGGTTGTTCCGCTTCCCCCAGCAATCGTTTGTTTCGTGGTCATATATACAGGGCTTGTTTTTCCCGTGTTTTTAAGAGTAAAATATGTGTCGAGCCTTAGTTGGTACCCACATTGTGGTTGGTTTGGGGGGATTAATACCGTTTCCTCGACTCATATTAACCGTGGCTAATAAATACGATCCAGCGCAAATTAATGTGAATACTAACTACTTCTGCGGTCAATTTTTAGTAACACCAGAATATGAAATAAATAATTGGGCGTGACTAGAGTGGTAACAACATTTTACCCTACGATATACTCCCCCGTTCCATATTAGATGACTCTCGACTAGATGTATCTAGATATATTTTAGTACTAGATACATCTAGTTGAGAGTCATCTAATATAGAACGGAGGGAGTAGTAGGAAACTTTTCTTACGTGGAAACCGGCACAAACTGCCCCGCACCAAAAAATATCGGATCCAATCATCAATAAAGAGATCGCTTGATTCATTTATTTGTGCTATGTCTCGATCGAATCTCAAGACGTTATCAGCACGCTCTACATCTGAGCGATTTCGAGAACTCCGACGAGAAGAAGAAGGACTCGAAGGAAGAAAAGTTATCTACGGGGACAATCCGATGGAAGAGGAATTATGCCTTATGGACAGTGCTACCACAAACTCCATACTGAGAGAGTTAAAATATTTCCAGACTCTGAAAAAGATGAATGGTGATATTTTGACTATCGCTGGACGCGATACGGTAATTGTTGGCACTGGACGTGCCATATTTACCCTCCCAGGCGGTACACAAGTGACAATTGAGGATGCATTATTGTATCCTGATTCTTCACGTACCCTGATCAGTTATCGAGATATTCGTAAGAATGGTTTTCACATTGAAACCCATGAAGACAACAGAGAGGGGTATTTACTCTTCACAAAAGACTACGGATATGGCAAGCAAGTACTTGAAAAAATTCCTTCTCTATCGTCCGGACTGTACTATACGTACATTAAGCCCGTAGAACATGTTGCTTACAAGGTAATTTTCCAGAATGTTAACGCATTCCAAACTTGGCATGATCGCTTAGGCCATCCTGGTATCGGGATGATGAGGAAGATTACTAGCAATTCCATTGGTCACAATTTGCATGAGTCCAAATTTCCTCAGTCGTCAGACTTCGTGTGCACATCATGTGCTACAGGAAAGCTTATTCTGAGGCCTTCGCACCTCAAAATACAAGCTGAACCACTTAAATTTCTTGAACGAATTCAAGGAGACATTTGTGGTCCCATCCAACCATTGTCTGCACCGTTTAGGTATTTCATGGTCCTTATTGACGCATCTACACGATGGTCACATGTGTGTCTTCTTTCCACACGGAACCATGCATTTGCCAAGACAATGAGGGAAGTAATTAAGTTACAGGCCCATTATCTAGAAAGTCGAATTAAATCAATTCGCATGGACAATGCTGCAGAATTCTCCTCACGTGCTTTCAATGACTATTGCATGGCCCTGGGGATTGAAGTTCAGCACTCTGTGCCATACGTCCACACTCAAAATGGTTTGGCTGAATCCCTAATTAATAGGATCAAACTCATTGCAAGACCTTTTATGATGAATTGTAGCTTGCCAACGTCGTGTTGGGGTCATGCAGTTTTACACGCTGCTGACTTAATACAATTGCGACCTACTGCATATCACAGTACTTCCCCTCTGCAATTGGTACGTGGAAATCCACCTATCATTTCCGATTTGCGTAAGTTCGGATGTGCTACATACATCCCGATCTCACCACCTCAGCGGACATCCATGGGCCCACACAGAAAACTAGGGATCTATGTGGGGCACAAATCACCGTCGATTATTAAATACCTGGAACCCCTTACTGGGGATCTATTCACAGCCCGTCACGCTGATTGTATATTTGACGAGGAACATTTCCCGACATTAGGGGGAGATTTCAAGTACCAGAAAGAAAGCCCGGAAATTGATTGGAATGCTCTTGCCATTTCAGCCTCCGGTCCACGTGCCAAAGAAACTGAACTCCAAGTTCGGAAAATAATAAATTTGCAACATCTTGCAAATAATCTGCCAGATTCATTTACTGATCTAAAAGGTGTCACAAAATCCTTGAATCCCGCTAGAAATGCGCCCGAAAGAGTGGAGGTACCAACTAAAACCACTCAACTCCCCATTCCTAGAAAGAGGGGGAGTAGTACGGCATCTGGCCCGGATCCTGCTTCCCGCAAGCAACAAAGGAGAGTGAGGAGAAACTCCTCAATGTCAGTAAATGCAAGTCAACTCAACGTTGACAAAGACCTTATGGGTAGTATACACCCGGTGGAAGGGCAACCTCTACAACCCAGCTCCAGTTTGCACACACTGGCTGGAACATCGGAACACCTAGACTCACGCGTATTGGGAAATCACGAGGAGTCATCAAGGGTGTAGGAGATATCCATCAACTATATCGATTCTGAAGAATCATTCAACCGTAAGTCTACGATTGCCGACACTTATTTTTCTGCTACAATTGCAAATACCCTTCTTAATGATCATGATCCAAGGACTATCGTTGAGTGTGAAAAACGCTCCGACTGGCCTCAATGGAAGGATGCAATACAAGCAGAATTAGCCTCGCTTCATAAAACGAAGGTATTCACAGAAGCAATACCTACGCCTCCCAGTGTTTTCCCTGTGGGATTCAAATGGGTTTTCCTCCGGAAACGGAATGAGAACAATGAGGTGGTGAGATACAAAGCAAGGCTCGTAGCATAGGGTTTCACACAGAGACCCGTCATTGATTTCAATGATACATATTCTCCAGTTATGAGTGATATCACTTTCCGATATCTAATATCTTTGGCAGTGCAAAATCGTCTATCTATGCAGTTGATGGATGTCGTGACTGCATATCTTTACGGGTCACTAGATTCAGACATTTACATGAAGGTTCCTGACGGAATCTCTGTCCCGGATGCAAGCGCAAAACGCAACATGTACTGTGTAAAACTGAACAAGTTTTTATACGGCTTGAAACAGTCGGGGCGGATATGGTACAACCGACTTAGTGAGTTCCTTCTTCAGAAAGGTTACTCCAACAATGATGACTGTCCATGTGTCTTCATCAAGAAGTGCTCTTCAGGATTTTGCATCATTTCCGTGTATGTCGATGATCTTAACATCATTGGCAACACACAGGATATTGATGAAGCACGCAATCATCTAAAGATGGAATTTGAGATGAAGGATTTGGGTAAAACCAAATTTTGCTTGGGTCTTCAACTCGAGCACCTTCCCTCAGGAATAATGGTACACCAAGCTGCCTATATCGAGAAAATATTGGAGAAATTCAATATGGAAAAATCATATCCGTCCAAAACTCCCATGGTGGTTCGATCTCTATACGTAGAGAAAGATCCGTTCAGGCCGAGGGATGATGGAGAAGATATGTTGGGACTCGAGGTTCCATATCTCAGTGCCATTGGAGCGCTTATGTATCTTGCAAATTGCACGAGATCTGACCTCGCATTTGCAGTGAATCTACTTGCTAGACACAGCGCAGCTCCTACCAAACGTCATTGGGCGGGAGTCAAGAATGTCTTTCGATATCTCCAAGGCACAAAGGATCTTGGCCTATTTTTCCAGTTCCAGAGAAATCTGGACTCTAGTATGATTGGATACACTGATGCTGGCTATTTATCTGATCCCCATAATGCCAGATCACAAACCAGCTTTGTGTTCCTACATGGTGGAACGGACATATCATGGAAGTCTTCGAAACAGACCCTGGTTGCAACGTCCACCAATCATTCTGAAATAATTGCATTATATGAGGCATCACATGAATGTGTGTGGCTTCGCAGAATGATAAACCACATACAACAGTCATGTGGAATTGGTTCTATCGAATCACCCACCATTATCTACGAAGATAATGCGGCTTGTGTTGCACAGATGCAAACATGATACATAAAGAGAAATATCACTAAGCATATCGCCCTAAGTTGTTTTATCCCCATGAACTCCAGAAGAGCGGGGAAATCAACGTCTTGCAAGTCCAATCATGTGATAACCTCGCTGATCTTTTCACGAAGTCTCTACCAACTTTGTCGGATATATACTGAATAGGGGTATAGAAGATGGTAGACAAAAGAGCCGGACTACCAGGGTGGCCTACATGGTAATGGGCTTGGGTCCATTGGGCGGCCCAGTAGTCCGACGCGCAGAAGCCGGATTCTAGAAGAACCCGGATCACGGCCCACGTGATCTGGCTTGGAGGAGAAGACGGATTCCTTACTTTCCAAGTTACAAGTTAAACGTAGTCTTCTAGGTTTCTTGTTCTGTAAGCCCTAATCCGGCTATTATATAAAGCCGGACGGGGGATAGATTAGATAGGTTCAAGTTTCACAAGCTAAAGCTCTACGCAACTCGCCGAGAAGTTCATCCTCGTCAAGTAGCTAGATCTATTCCCTCACATTGTAACCCTGTTATACGGGCTTTAGTCCCAATTAGTGAGAAGTGCAGGAGTAGGTACGCCGTACTGTCGCGACGTACCGAACCTGGGTAAAATCCCGTGTTCTGTGTTACTGCGCTATCCCGTTACCCCACGTCTCTACCGTAGTCTCATGGCACCCCAGTCTATGAAAACTACTACGATGTCTCGACAGTTGGCGCCCACCGTGGGGCAAACGACGTCAGGCGTGAAATTCCGATCTGGGATACTCGGCGGAATTGGAAGATCGATCACTGTCGGAAGCTTGGAATTCGACGATGACGTCGGGCGCTTCCTCGACAACGGATCCTACATACCGGCGCAAAACCACCTGGTAAGTGCCTGCGTGTTACCGATTGGATCTGCTAACATCTTCATCCGACTAACTGCAGAGGCAATGGGGTTTTGCGGTGGAAGCAAATTTATCCCACCCGCCCTATACCCAGTCGAAGACGACTATGATGCCGGATTCTGCTCAGATCGCCGACAAAACAGTGATACGCACTTTATCGGCATGGTGCAATCCGAAATCGCTGAAAACACGGATGACGGAAATCCCGTGCAAGAGGCAGATAACAACCTACCCGTCATAGAGACGGAAGAACCAATACCCGTCACAGAGACGGAAGATCCGACATCCGTCAACCAGACGATGAACTCGGAAGCAGAGTCCGTGCTTGCCGCCATTGAGGCGAGATTGGAGTCGGAAACCGGATCGGATAACTTCGACTCCGAAGACGAAGACGAGGATGCCTTCGTAAGAAAAGTTAAGTCCTTTCAAGAGGGATTCCATGAAGTGCTAATGGCAAAACCAGCTGATACAACGGGTGCCGACAGCCAGGAAAGCCCTAAAACCCCTCCGCCAGTGGAAGAGAGAGAAGACGGAGAAACTTCTCCGATATTCCCTAATGTCAAGGAGATGACAGAAGATGAACCTGTCAAAAAACCTCCTTCTTCCAAGAAAAAGCACCGTGCTTCTAAAAAACTCCAGTACAAACTCCGGAAGAAAAAGTCAGCTGATCTCGCTGATGAAAACCTGGAAGTTGGAGATATTAGTGGCACAAAGCCCGCGGAAAAGAAATCTAAGGAAATCACTGCTCCGCCAATGACAGAACTGGAAGAGCAAGAACTATTACAAACACCAGTGGGACCAGATGAACCCCCTGAGATGCTGGAAGCCAGGAGACAAGCTTTCCAACGGCAACAGCAACATCTGCTTAGATCTCGGCAACATCTCCAACAAACCCATAATGACATCAAAGTCATGAAGGAAGAAATAGAGGAGTACGAGAGAAAGCATAGATCTGCCTTAAAACCTACTAGGTTACCCGGAATCGCAAAACCGGAAGAACTGCCGCCAAAAGAAAGGTTTTATAACCCATCTTGGCAAAAGCAGTTAAACGGCAAAGATGCCAAGGGCGAACCAATATACAAAACCGCAGCGGAAAACGCGGAAGCAGCATTCGCCATCCTAAACAACGATCTGTACTCCAACGGGGAAAAACTCCAAGGGGTGTATGCTTTCCTAGGAAAAGCATTACAGCAGCAACAGCGAGGCCAAGAGCGATCAGGGAGGCTGCATGATAATTCCGCCCTCTGCAAAACAGTTACTTGCGCTGCTGGAGCACCTGGACCGGAAGAACCCGGAGATTCGGATAAAAAAGAGGATCCGAGAAAAGACAAGAAAAACTCCGACAACCGGGACGCAGCGTCTAGAACCGGACCTCATCTCCCGAAAGATGGATATAAACCACACGATCGGGAAGACAAACACCGGAATGACGGCAAAATAATGCCACCTCCGAGAAACCCAGCTGAAAAAGCTGGAAGATACGATACACCTCACAGACGTGAAAGATCTCGGACACCGCCTAAAGATAAGGAAAGGTACAGGAGCAGGACTCCACCTAATCCCAGGGGGCGTGACAACGGAAGAGATAGAGATAACCTCGGAAAAGCGCGTCCGCGCAACAATGGAAAAGAAAGGAGCAGATCCCCTTCTGTCCATTCAGCCGGGAGATATTCTGCACATATTGATAGAGCAGAAAAGGATGATCTATACTTTGGTCCTAAGTGTTTTACTGACAGGATCCGAAGGATAACCCTGCATTCTGGCTTCGCCAAAGTTGGTCCAACCTACCAAAAGTATACCGGCAGTACAAACCCGGATACCTGGCTCTCAGATTATTACACAGCCGTCCAAATCAACAACGGGACAGACCTGGAAGCTGTCAAGTTTCTTCCCCTAATGTTGCTAGACGGAGCCAGAGATTGGATCAATGGTTTACCATCAAGAACTGTCGACAGTTGGGATGATATGGCAAGAGTATTTACTCAGCATTTTCGGGGAACATACAAACGCCCAAATAGCATCAACCAGCTGAACCGTTGCACCCAATTTGAAGACGAACCATACGTGGATTTCATCTCCAGATGGACTGCAATGAAGAATAGTTGCTCTGGAGTAACTGACGTACAAGCAATGCATGCTTTCGTCAATGGCCTAAAACCCGGACTTGTACCGTTCATGGTTGGTTCTAAAAAGCACAAAGATCTCGGATCTATGCTTACAACCGCTAACGAGCATGCTGCAGCCGAAGATGATATCAGAGCAAGAGGAGGCAATATTGAGTCACTGATACTGGCCAAGAAAACCCCTCGTTCTGATAAAAAAGGAACTCCGGAGTCAACAACAAAGCCCAAGGAGGTCAACATAGCCTTTGGAGGAGAAAAGGTGAACAAGTGGAAAGGCCGCAGTCCAGATCCAATCAATTACACTCCCGAAGAATGGGAGAGAATTAAGTCGGAACCCTGCGTCCACCACTCTCAGTTTGGGAAACCAACCCACACAAACGCGCAATGCCGGCTAAACAAGCATATGAAAGGCAATGCAGGATCCGGAAATAAAGGGAAGGGTTCCAAGAGGAAACCTGCCAAACAAAAGCCAGATGCTGAAAAAGAAGACAGTGAATCGGACACTGATGACAAAATCCAGGAACAGCAGCGAAAAGGCGAACCCAAATTTCCGAGAGTTGACGGAGAAGCAATGTTAACCTTCCTAGCAACCCCGTCAGCAAAGGTGGCCAAAAGAACACTTCGAGAAATAAACGCGGTTGTTCCTGCGACCCCGAAATTCTTGAAGTACTCCAACACACCGATAATCTGGGATCAGTCAGATCATCCCGGAAATATCCCTGAACCCGGCACACAAGCTCTTGTTGTAAGCCCTATTGTTCAAAACACTAGGCTAAGAAGAGTGTTGATGGACGGAGGATCCATCATCAATATAATGTACCTGGATACACTGAAGCACTTGAAGATCTCCGAGTCCCAGCTCAACTACAGCAATATACGCTTCCACGGCATTGTTCCTGGCAGGCAAGCACGATCCCTAGGAGAAATTTCCCTAGATGTCACCTTCGGAGATAAAGATCACTTCCGGCAGGAAAAAGTATCCTTCGAAGTAGTGCCGTTCGAAAGCGTGTATCACGCAATACTCGGACGTCCGGCTTTCGCCAAATTTATGGCAAGATCTTGCTATATCTACAACAAGCTGAAGATGCCAGGACCCAAAGGAGGAGTAATCACCATTGCTGGTGATTTCAAGCTGGCAAACGAGTTGGAGAAAGAAAACGCCCTTTGCGCTCAGAGAGTTATAGCAAAGGAGGAACTGAAGGAATTAGCCAAGGAGGTATCGCCGAAAGAAATGCCGGCAGGAAAAGAAACTCGGAAACCAACAGATAGCTTCAAGGCGTCCGAGAATACAAGACAAGTAATCCTAGATCCCAAAGATCCGACAAAATTTGTCGTCGTAGGGACTGGGATGACCGACAAATAGGAAGGCGAGCTCATCAAGTTCCTCCGTGAGAACTGGGATATTTTTGCCTGGTGTCCAGCTGACATGCCAGGCGTACCCAGGGAACTTGCTGAGCACCAACTCAAGGTTATTCCCGGATCAAAACCCGTCAAACAAGGTCTCCGTCGATTTGACGGAAGAAGACGGAAGGCTATTGGTAAGGAAATTATCCGGCTTTTAGCAGCGGATTTTATCAAGGAAGTAATCCATACTGATTGGTCCGCAAATCCGGTATTAGTGCCGAAGAAAGACACCACTGCTCTTAGAATGTGTATAGATTACACAGGATTGAACAAGTTGTGTCCGAAAGATAGGTTTGCGTTACCGCGAATCGATCAAATAATAGATGCCACCGCAGGCTCTGAGCTTTTATGCTTTTTGGATGCATACTCCGGGTACCACCAAATACGCATGAAAAAGGAAGATCAAATCAAGACTTCTTTTATAACCCCGTATGGGACGTACTATTACATAACCATGCCCTTTGGCCTGAAGAACGCAGGTGCAACCTACCAGCGTTGCATGTAACGCTGTTTGCATAGTCAAATTGGCAGAAACGTCCATGTTTACGTGGACGATATTGCTGTCGTAACCAAGGAAAAAGATACACTCCTTAAGGATTTGCGAGAAACTTTCGAAAACTTGCGCACTTACAAGATGAAGTTAAATCCATCTAAGTGCGTATTCGGGGTTCCCTCAGGAAAACTTCTGGGTTTCATTGTTTCTCACAGAGGAATAGAAGTTAACCCGGAAAAGATCAAGGCAATCTTGAATATCTCAAAGCCTACATGTGTAAAAGATGTCCAAAGATTGACGGGTTCCGCTGCAGCCGTCAGCAGATTCATTAGTTGGCTGGGGGCTAAAACCTCACCACTCCACAAGCTGCTGAAAAAATTCGACAAAGTCAAGTGGATTGCGGAAGCCTGGGAACGTCTAGAAAGTTATGTACCTTTCCGTACTTAGTTCAATTCTATGTAAACATCTTTTGAGATCATGAAATAAAGTTGTCGGAATGCTGTCATCCATATAGTTTATAAGTGCAAAGTGTTTCCGCCTGATCTATTTCCCAATGATCTTACAAATTTCTCAACGTTAACCCGAATTGTGCTTACGTACTCGGCGTTACAAAACTGAATGATTTTTCAGCCTGTTAACGGCTAAGGGAAACTTGAATTGCCTGTGTGCCCAAGTTTCACTTAAAAAACTTTCCTTAAATTCTCTAAGTCTTATCTGATTGTGTGTGTGTTGGGTTATTGGAACTAGTTAGTAAAAATGCCTTTAGCATGATCCATGTTTCCGAGTTTTAAAAAACTGCTTGGTTCGTCCCCAGTTACTCGGCATGAAGATTCATATTGCTATTTGAGCCATTTCAAACACTAAGGACAGTTAAAACATACACACCAGAGAACCTAGAAGATAAAGGAATGATAAAACCCAAAAAACTTGCAAAAAATTTCATAATTTAAACTGCAACAGATGGAAGTTTCATTCATACAAAAAGAAGCATTACATTTTTGGATTACATTAAAAGAATAGTAATGCTCCTATTGTCTACTTTTTCTATCCAGGTTCTAGGTGACCCTTCAAGCATCTGACTCCTCCTCGCTGCTTTCATCTTGAGGGATTGGAGGGATCTCTGCCTCTGGATAGTTGATGGAGAGATTTACCATGGAGGCAATCTGGGTGGCGTGGCCCTTGACTTCACCAAAGATGGTGTTTCGATGCATGTCCGTGTATCCTTGAGGGACACCGGACGCCACGCGCCAGGATTTAGCACTAGGGTAGTGCATGCGCATGAGGCCAAGAGCCATGCGCGCACCACCCCGTGCAACAGAGCGAAGGAAAGATTCCTTAGACTCCACCACCTCCATGATGGCACCCGGAAGTTTTTCAACCTCCGAGCATTCCCCAGATTTTTCGGGAAGAAACTTGTCTACTAGCTGCGTTGCAGCAGCCTTCATCAAATTCCATGTCTCCCCGAAAGCTCGGATGCCTGCAGCCCGAGTGCCATCTGGGGTATCTCCTGGTTTTTTCCAATAAAACACCCAAAAGGGTTAGACAGAAAACCAGAGAAAGTAAAACATGGAAAGATGGTACATAAGTTAGAAATTTACCGATGAGCTTGTCGATCTCGGAAACTTCCTCCAGGCGAAGGTTCAGAGCATCGGTCAAATCCCGGATGGTGGATTTGTCCTTCTCCGCCTGCTCGGAAGCCTTGGAATTGGAAACTCCAAGGGCCAGGTTGCTGGCTTCCAAGTCTTGTTGAGCTTTCACAAGGTTCTTGTGAAGCTCAACATTCTCCTTGCGTAGAATTTCGGCATTGCCAGAATCTTCTGCTGCTTGTTTAGCCTCAGCTAATGCAGCTGAAAAGCAAGGGAAAATCCGAGTTAGCCAGCTTCTCGGAAAAAACTTAGGCAAATGACTGAATCGGAAATTTCAGAAGGAAAATGTTTACCTTGTGTTTCCGACAATGCGAGCTTCGCTGATTCCAGCTCTGCTTCCCTTTCTTCAAGAATAGAGAGAAGACTTCTAACTTCTTTATTCTTGATGGTAAGCTTCCGGAAAACTTCCCTGTTGATGGCTTCCGAGGTTTGCTGAAACATGGCAAGGAGAAGAATGAGTTCAAAAAGCATCAAAGCAAAAAGCACGCATTTTAATTAATGCTTGGGGGCTAGAGTTATATACCTGGCTCATGCGCTGCAAACCTGCCAAGTTTTCTTTGAACTCTTTCGCGTATTCCGCGAAGAGATTTCCGGCTGCGTCCAAGCCGTCATTGATAGCTTTGAAATCCTTGTCAAAGGTGGGAATTTCCTCGTCGAAAGTCCGAGTTAATTTTTCCACCTCTGGGGCCGCCCTTTCCCTCGTGTCCGGGTCGGACACAATGGGCTGGCTGGGCTCTGGGGGCTTGGTGGTGGGGGCTGCAGTAGGCTCTTTCGTCCTCGTGCTTGGCGTCTCCGGGGCGACGGCAGGAGAAGGTTGGCTGCCTCGGCTGGAAGAAACCTTGAGTTTCTTCAGCTTCTTCGGCTTCAGGTTGGAGGGGGGCAGGCTAAAAACCAAAACCCGGAAAAGGTTAAAACACCAAAGATGGACGAAAAAGATCCCATAAAAGAAAAACCCAGAAGAAAATAACCTGGAAGTGGCGACGGGAATTCCGTCAAGATCGATAATCTCATCCGAGGAAATTATCTTCTTGCGCTTGCGCCCACCTGTAGCGGCGGTGCGTAGCGCATCCAGCTCGGCCTCGGAGGCTAACTCCGAGTCTGGAAGATCCGCAAGCTGTCGGAAGAACCAATCAGAATCAAAAAGGTAGATTATCCGAGAATTGAGATTGTACCCAAATGGCGGAAAACTTACCTTGGGAGCTGGGTTGTCGGCCGTGTACATTGGCCGACTAGCTTCATATTGGTCGCGAGATGCGACCAACTGGTTCATGCGCCGTCGAAGCTCCTTTTGAGGCCAATCCTTGTCGGTTGTCCGCATGGGATCTTTGGCTCCCGTATACTCGCACAGAAGGCGACCTCCGTGGTTTGCTAATGGCTGGATCCGCCTATCCAGCCAGCAAAAGACCGTATCCATACCGGTCAAAGGAGGTTTGGAGGAGGTGAGCTTGGCGATGCGCCTCTTGATCCTTAACAGATCTGGCGGCAGAACTTGGACGGCTTCTGTTCCCCAGTTATCCTGGGGAACGGCGGCAGAGTTCACAAAAGGTGGAACCCCGACGGCCTTTTTAGGAAAAGGCACGTCGGGATGATAGAAGAAAGAACCCGTCCAAAATTTGACGGATTCTGAGGTCTTAATCTTGGGGAACCAATCCTCTCGGAATCTCCGAAGAGTAAAGGATATGGTCCCGCAAGTTGGGAGTGCGCCCTCCGAAGAGTTCCGCTTAACCCCAAAGCAGTACATCCAGAAGTCTAGCCTAGGTTCTATCCCTAAGTAGCCTTCAAACAGGGCCTGAAAGCCGGCCATGTAAAGAATGGAATTGGGGGGAAGATTGTGGGGCTGGATGTCGTAATGGGAAAGAACTTGGAGGAAGAAAGAAGAAGGCGGAAGCCCCATACCTCGCAGGAGGTGGGAAGCGAGAAGTACCCGTTCGCCGTTCTGCGGCGTTGGCTCGGTCTCTTCCTCCGGAAGCCGCCATTTCTTCTTAAGTACCAGGCCCTCCTTCTCCAGGTTTGGAAGGAGAGCCGGAGGAATACTGCAGGCAATCCAGTTGCCTGCAGATTCAGCTTCCTCGTCCGCTCCGGCGGTGGCGGCGGCGGCGGCCTCTGCGGCGGCGAGCTCGTCACCGAGGAGCTCGATCTTTTCCTCCACCGTTTCGGGTGCAAACGGTGGGGTTGTCGCGGCGCTTGATGATGCTATGTCCGCGGTGGCGGAAGTGTTTTCTCCGCCTGCCGTGGAAGCCGTGGTCTTCTCTGGCTCACCGCCGGTGGGTTTTTGCGCTCCCGATTGCGGATCTAGGTCGTTGACGAGCTCGTCGATGGCGGCGCGGGTCGGTGAAGGCGGCGAGGATGCCATCCTTTGGTGGCGCGTTTTGGTGCGTTCTGCGTGCTTGGAAGCTAAGTGCGCCTGGGGCAAGAAACTTACTCTCGAGCTCGCGCAATGGCGTGGGCAGTGAGGGAGTGAGGAAAGTTTCGGAGGAGGACGATGATGGCTATTTATAGCCAGAGAACCGTTTAGATACGTGCCAACGGCTCTTTTGACCGTTGGATGTTCGACGCGTGTCGCTCGCCGGAAAATCCGGGAAACGAAACGACAGGGGAACGATAGCTATCTCCTCGTTTCTCGTGAGAATCTGTCAGAGATACGTTGCAGGGTTTCCCGCGTGAAATCAAGCGGCGCTTGCGTCAGCATGATTGAGGCGCTGATGTCATAAGTTCCTTTTCCGCGAAGGATCGCGAGAAGAAAAGCCGGATTTTCATAGTTCCAAGTTTTATGTTACCATCTCCTTCAAAAGGAAAGAAGAAAGAATCAAGACTGCTGAATCAAGGTTTCCCGGACAAAGTGTATTTGACGAAAGACGGAGAATCAGAGTTTTGATCCTTCCTGGGGGCTACTGTCGGATATATACTGAATAGGGGTATAGAAGATGGTAGACAAAAGAGCCGGACTACCAGGGTGGCCTACATGGTAATGGGCTTGGGTCCATTGGGCGGCCCAGTAGTCCGACGCGCAGAAGCCGGATTCTAGAAGAACCCGGATCACGGCCCACGTGATCTGGCTTGGAGGAGAAGACGGATTCCTTACTTTCCAAGTTACAAGTTAAACGTAGTCTTCTAGGTTTCTTGTTCTGTAAGCCCTAATCCGGCTATTATATAAAGCCGGACGGGGGATAGATTAGATAGGTTCAAGTTTCACAAGCTAAAGCTCTACGCAACTCGCCGAGAAGTTCATCCTCGTCAAGTAGCTAGATCTATTCCCTCACATTGTAACCCTGTTATACGGGCTTTAGTCCCAATTAGTGAGAAGTGCAGGAGTAGGTACGCCGTACTGTCGCGACGTACCGAACCTGGGTAAAATCCCGTGTTCTGTGTTACTGCGCTATCCCGTTACCCCACGTCTCTACCGTAGTCTCATGGCACCCCAGTCTATGAAAACTACTACGATGTCTCGACAAACTTCAATATTCCAGAAATACATTCATGGAATTGGTATGCGACGGCTTCGGAATTTGCAAGAGTCAGGGGGAGTATCTTCCTGAACTATTCATGTTCAAAGCATCTTATTACACTCTTTTTTCCTTTATGAGTTTACTTTTCAGGTTCTCATTAAGCTTTTTTAATGAGGTAATATAAACGTGAGATCATATGTCATACTTTCTGTTTTCCCCACCGGGGTTTTTAGGAAAGTATATACGACATATTTATTGTCCTCTAAATTCTATAGATATACTTCATATCGAGTTAAGAGGGGCGATAATCATTATATGTTGGATATTTTTCTCCTTATTTTCTCACAGGGTTTGAAGGAGTTTTACCATCATATTTTACACTACTCCTCATATTTTTCCCACGGGGTTTTTGGAGGAGACTTAATGAAGATGACGATGGATCCTTATGAAGTGTAGAGGTGATTAGGGGGAGTGTTAGAAATAATTATCTTCTATTTATTTCAGGGGATAATCCCCGCACTTGTAACCCACGATTGTGGGAACCGTAGGCAGTTAGTTCCTGGAGCGTTGCCTCCAGGAACCGACTATGGAAACGACGCATCCTTTGGAAGCGCCCTTTCACCCTGTATAAATATCGGATCCAAACATCAATAAAGAGATCGCTTGATTCATTCATTTGTGCTCTGTCTCGATCGAATCTCAAGACAGACGACGATCCCAACTACTAGAGAAAATTGCACAAACCTCCAACAATTGGGGTGGTTGTTGCAGAGAACTACAACTATTCAGCCAAGTTACACAGAACTACAACTTTTGGGTACATCCATCGCAGAAAACTCAAACTACACGTTTAGCCCGTTTAACAGGGCATCTGACATCTGGGCCCCACGCTGTCGCTGCCAGCTTGGACTCCTACGTGGCAGAACGTGTCTACAAGCCTTAAGCATTAGGCCTTGGTCTGGCTATGGCTACCCGCATAACATCATCACCGACAATAGCAAGAACTTCGCCAAGGGAGCCTTCCCGCGATTCCGTGGGGACAAGGGGATCCGATTGGACCTGGCGTCTGTAGCCCACCTCCAGTCAAACGGCTAAGTGGGAAGAGAAAACGGCCTGATCCTAGCCGACACCAAGCCCCGGCTTGTGGACCCACTCGAGCGGGCACCCAGCTGCTGGATAGAGGAGTTTCCATCCGTCCCATGGAGGCTCAGGACAGCGCCCAACCGATCAACCAGCTACACCCCTTTCTTCCTCGTCCACGACGCGGAAGCCATCTTGCCGGCTGATATTCAGTTCGACTCACGTCGAGTCGTCCTATACATGGAGAAAGACGCACAACAGGCAGACCAGGACGGTGTGCACCTGTTCGAAGAAGCGCACGCTCTGGCCTTGTCCATATCGGCTATATACCAGCAAGACCTCCGTCGGTATCACAGCCGGCGGATTCGCCCCCTCGCTTTCCGCGAAGGCGACCTCGTGCTCCAGATGATCCAGGACATCAAGAGCCTCCACAAGCTGTCCTCCCCATGGGAGGGCCTATTCATCGTCAGCCGGGCACTTAGCAACAACGCCTACTACATCATCGACATGCGGGAGCCGTGCAAGAACAAGGGTGACACCTCGTACGACGAGACGAAGCATCCATCGGTTAAACGATACGAGTCAAGGTCTTCACCAACAACAAACAAATACGCCGAGCATCCTGGGGATTCACTCCACGCCAGGCGTGTCCACTCCAACCACCTATTCGGTCGCCGCAAAAGTCACATGCACGGGGACCACGACAACCGGCTCCTTGACATTCTTAGCCGCCTACTCCTCCACGCCGCATGCTTCAGCTTCCGGCTCCTCCGGGAAGAAGACGCCGATGTCCGCGTAGCCATCCATCCGGTTCACGGCCTCACGAACGCCCGGGCGAGCCTTAAGCTCGGCGAAGCTCATCCCTTGTCGGAAGACGCGGGACATACGCTCAAGGCCCGCCTTGTCGAAGCTCCGGTTGAACCACGACATGATCATGGTCAGGGCCATCTCAGGGCCGAAACGTGCGGCCGACTCCCTCAGGAGGTCGATCGTGTCTAATGCTTAAGGCTTGTAGACACGATCTGCCACGTCAGAGTCCAAGTTGGCATTGACAGCGTGGGGCCCATACATCATGCGCTATTAAACGGGCTAAACGTGTAGTTTGTGTTTTGTGCAACGGATGTACCCAAAAGTTGTAGTTCTTTGCAACTTGACTCAATAGTTGTAGTTATCTGTAACATCCACCCCAATTGTTGGTGGTTTGCACAATTTTCTCCAACTACTACCGTCTTTAACCTGCAGCGACCAGCACCGACACAGCACCAGGAAAAGATACATCGACCAAATCGCAAAAACAAAGAGAGAAAACCCTAGCTTCTCAGATTAATACTGGTGTCACGTAAGATATCAATCCCCTTCTTCCGGAACTAGTGAAGAAGAAAAATGTGCTCGAGAGTCTTGAATTTTTGTGATGTACTTCTTCCTACCCACTAACACAAAAAAGTGGTCGAGAAAAGAAAGAAGATACAATCTCGGATATCCTTCAACTTAGATCAAAAGAACATATCTAGGCTAGCGCAATCCCATTGTATTTATATCTACATAGTTTGCAAAACCAAGAACAAGAACGAAACCTGGTTCACACATGAATGATATCCTTGAAAAAAATATGTGCAAACTTTTCTGGGCATCATCGTAGATGGAATACTCATACCAATAAGGTATACCTTCTTTTCTGGAAGCTCATTCACAAGTAACTCTGAGGTTAAGTGTGCTTAGCCCGGAGCGATTGAGGATGGATGACTAATCGGGAAGTCCTTCCCGGGTGCGCACGAGTGAAGAGAAAGTGCGCAGGAAAGACTAGTGTTGGCATGTGGGGCCCGTCTAGAGATTCTAGAGTGCTTCCAGGGGTAATAGTCGTCAACCACATTTGGTATCAGAGTTGACCCTCGCTGTTACACGGGCGTGTGCGGGTCAGTGGGCGGACATGTGGGACATGTGCCGGCACGGGGCGCACAGACGTGTGCCAAGAGGGGGAAGTTCCTGGGCTGGGGGTTGACCGGCGAGAATGTCGGTCTTTTAAGCGGGAAGGATGTGACATCCTGGCTCAATATGATTGATAGAATACTCATACCAATAAGGTATACCTTCTTTTCGAAACCTCGTTCCCAAGGAACTCCGAGTTTAAGCGTGCTGGGCCCAGAGCGATTTGAGGATGGATGACCGACCGTGAAGTTCTTCCCGTGTGTGCACGAGTGAGGACAAAGTGCGCATGAAAGGCGTGGTCCTCAACTCCTAAGAGACCTATCATCTTACTTATCTAACCTTCTGGCGGAGGCCATAAAGCGGATGATTGTGCTCTTTCAAGCTTATTTATGGGCCGGATGTGACAATGTTACCAGGGGAAATGCGGAGAGAAACTAGGAAACTGTTTTCCGACCAGCGAAGCTTGGAGGGCTTGGAGTGTTGCATCTCGAGAAGTTCGCCTCTGTGTTGAGACTTAGATTTCTTTGGATCCATAAGTTGGATGACTCTAAATGTTAGTTTGGGATTGGGAATCCATGCAATGATCATGATACAAACCTTTTTGCAGCGGCCATGGTGGTCTCCGTGGGGCGGGAGAAGGCCTTCTTTTGGAAGTCCTCGTGGTTGCCTCGGCTAAGGCCGATGGATATTGCTCCAAAGCTCTTCAATATAGCAAAACTTGGGAATAACGAGAGGGTTAGCCAACTTGACGTCCAAAGTGGATTCGGTTTTGACCACCTTAACCAATTTGTCACCTTATGGGAGATTATCTCTTCCATTACCTTCACCTCTCGAAACTCGCGACACCATTCAGTTGAAATTCACTAATCATGGTAACTATTCCGCCTCTTCGGAATACAAAATGGAATTTTAAAGCCTACTGCAACCAACCTGAACCAAGTTGTATACAAGACTTGGGCCCCTCCGAAATACAAATTTTTGTCTTGTGATGCAAAATAGCATTTGTACATTGAACCACCTTCAAAGTCGTGGGTGGCAAAATCGTGTGAATTTCCCTCGATGCAACCAGGTCCAAGAATCGGCGGCTCGTATCATCTTCAAATGTCGCTTCAACACACGTGTTTGATCAGCCATACTCTCTTGGCGTGACCTCCTTGACATATTCCCTGCTTCTTGGGCTAGTGAAACTTGTGTGAAAAATTGATGGACTAATTTTTCCTCGACAAAGGGATAACCCCGCAAAGTCGTAGCCTCTTTGGTCATGCTTCATTCTAGGGAAAATTGCATGGAGCAGAATGCTAGGGTATTCCGCCACCATGCCTCCTCCCCCCCCCCCCTCAATGTCATCATCACAAAGATCAAAGATGAGACCAAAATATGGGGGCGGTTAGGGCCAAGTTTTAGAGTAATGTTATTGAGGGAGATTAGGATTTTGTGGAAGTCGTAGGGAGTGCCCTAGTAATTATTTTCTTTCTTTATTAACGAGAAAGGAATTGTTTTTGCCTCGTTTCAAGAAAAGGGGGACTGGATGTCATTAACAAAAAAATTACTTATGGGACCGGATTTATACATGATTGGCCCCGAGACATAAAAAATGGTGTTGTTTTCTTGTTGGGTACACTTGGGGCGTGATTCCCATAATGCCCTTCATTCAATAGAGTTTGTCAAATAGAAGATATGTAGCCAATATAACGCCCTTGTTAAGAACACTAGGAAGAAAAATATGATCAAGGGAAAACACACATCATAGTTGCATGGTTTTGAACCTAGTTTGGTTGTACATATCACTATGAAAAAATTGGCATTCTACCTTAAACTAAAGGTTTGAGACAGATGAGTGTTGATCTCAATGAACCACCTCCATAAATTAAAATGAGGGCATTGAGTTCATGGAGGCACCAATTGTATTTGCAACATCAGGTGGTCAGGTATTACAAAAACTTATCTGGAAGTCAAAAACACTAATATAAGTCCAGAGTTAATGAGATTTCGTGGGAAAATCCCGTAAATCATAAAAACAATGATACAATGCAAATATGTGAGGTATAAACATATTCAACTACAAAGTTCAGAAATATGTTTCTGGCGTATCAGGTGTGTGTGTGGGCATGTGAAACATCATCATTTCCAGGCTTAATCCCCTCCGTAGTATGCTTACCTATTGATATCCCACAAGTATAGGGTATCGTGTGTAGCCTTTTCGATAAGTAAGAGTGTCGAACCCAATAAGGAGCTAAAGGTAGGATAAATGTTCTCTCAAGTTCTATCAACCACTAATACAACTCTACGCACACTAAACGTTTACTTTATCTAGGAAATAATAGGCTGGAGACTCCGGTGCAGAATCGGAAATCTGTCTCTAATATATCTTGCTGGTTTCTTTGTTTGCCTCTCGGACATGCATGCTTACCTTTTTTTTTCTGCTATTTGGTTTTGCTGGCTATTTGTTTTCAGGGAAAAGGACCAAAGATTCCTCCTCAAATCCCAATGTGGCACCAAGGAAACAACGTGCTTACCGTGCTCATTCAAGGAACTATCCAGTCACCGATCCAGTCACCAGGAATCAGATTCAGTGAAGGGCCATGAGGCAACAACAGGCTAGGCAAGAAGCAACTGAGGAGATGCAAAGGCAAGAAGTGGCGAAGAAGGCCCGTTTTGATACGATCAAAACTCTGAAGGGCATGAGAAAGAGCGAGTTTAGGGAAATGAGAGTGCAACCGTTCTTCTCCATGGTTTGCACCTCTCAGAACCATTTCTATTGGAGGAGGGAACAGGAGCTCATTCAGTCAGAGTACTATGACGTGATTCGCCAGCCCGTGTGTGAGAAAAAGGTTCTCAACTTACATGCTCTGGGCAGCAAGTCCTATTTAGTGATGTTGTGTGGGTCACAAAGAAGCTCGGTCTCGAGAAGCTTGTTGGCATTCAGTAAGATTTCAATGTTAAAGTTGTCCAGCAGTTCTTTGCCACCGTTACCTTTGGAGATGATGACGACATTACCTTGACTTGGATGATGGGGGGTCCCAAGTGTGAGTCCTCTATGTTGAAGCTGTCAGAACTCCTCGGTTATCCTCTTCATGGTGACAACTTGGGCATGAGGATGCATGTTCATGCGGTTGCATATGACAAGAGGAGGTTGGTTCCTCTCTACACCAAGTTTGAAAGTGTAGGCACCAACAAGAATCTCAAGAGTGTCTACAATGTTCTCCTTCGCCTGTTCAGGAACATCATTGCTCCTCAAGCTAGTAACGTGGATGCTATCCATGGTGGTTTGGTAAATCTCCTTCACCATGCCTTCAAATGCCACCAAGCCGATGAAGATTGCGAGGGGTATGAGTTTGATGTCATGGAATTCATCAAGTAAGAGATATACCATGCCATGACTGAGCAAAAGAAGGCGCTTGTGTATGCTTCATATGTGATGAAGATGATTCTTGATCAAGTCCCTGGTTTAGATACCGAGACTCCTCACAAGACTGGCACTCTTCAGGTTCTCTCTGATCATCTTGGTGATCTTGACATTGAGGAAGAGGAGGACCTCTCCATATTTTATGATGCTTTGAGGAGGTCTATGAGGAAGAATACAGATCCTTCTACTCGTCTCTCGGGCAAGGAAGAGGTCAAAGCTGAGCACAAGAAACTCACATGGTTCCAGCGCTACATCCTTTGCATGACGATTGTTGTCCAGAAGGAGAACCATGAGGCATATAAGGAAATGAGGGAACTAAAGAAGATGATCAAGGATATTCCGGATCATGCTGGCATTGTGAAGACCCATCCTCTTGAGGCTGTTACTGAGTCTCAGACCGTGTCCTATCATGAGTGGAACACCTCCTCGTTTCCTTGGGGTGATTTTGATGAGGTCACTTCAGCTCCTTCCTCGTCAAACAACCATGGCAAGGCTCCTATGGAAGAAGAAGAGGGAGAAAATAAATAAGATGAAGAGGAGTACCAGTCAGGAGATGATGATGAGGATGCTCAAGATGACGGTGAGGACGAGGACTCGAAGGAGCAGGAAGATTGATCCCTTGGGTTTCCTGTAGTTGCTCTTTTATCCTTTTTGGTGTCTCGATGCCAAAGGGGGAGAAGTTGCTATCTAGCCTTCTCGGAGCACAAGCCTTTGAACTTGATTTGCTTTTTATGGCTTGTGTCTCCCTTTATCTTAGTTGCATTTGGATTTCCTTATTAGTGAACCTTAAATTGTGTGTGGTGAGACTATGGTTGTGAAGTTATCTTATGGTTGTGCTTTTGTTTCCATGCTTTACTTATCTTACCTATGTGTATGCAATTAAATTGTTCACTAATTGTGATTGTGATGTTAGTTTGTAAAACATAGGGGGAGCTTATAACTTTGTTGTTGTGTACCATTGATGCACAGGGGGAGCCCATCTATTTTTTACAAAATAATGTCTAGCTGTGATTATCATTGCAAATACTCGTGTTGTCATCAAACACCAAAAAGGGGAGATTAAAGCGCAAATCCGCCTAAATCATGTTTTGTGTGTTTGTTAACAACACTAGTATTTTAATCAACGTGTGTTGATGATTCAAGGTCAATTGATATTTTTATTATTGGTGGTGTGTTCTCCAAAAAGGACCAAGAGAACTATATGTGCTGGAATTAATTCCAGGTCGGAGTCTCCGGTGCCATATACCGGAGTCTCTTGTTAGGGATTTTCCAGCGAAGAAGAACTAGTGGTATTACCCACTAGAACTGGTCCGAATCGTCTGCGGAGACTTGCCAAAGTCTCCGGACTCCTGGCACCTGCCCTGCCCTGCCCCCGAAGCTCCCCAGTCAGCCTCTGCGCTCTGGAGAGATTTTTCCCAGGAATCTCTGCGGAGTCCCCGGTGAGGTCGGAGTCTCCGGCGTTTGAAGACCGGAGTCTCCGCACTTGAAGAATTTCCACAGCCTTGCCAAGTTGGTGTCACCCACTGGATCCAGTCCGGAAAGTGTCCGGAGTCTATGGTCTGGTGCAAAATCTCCGGCCCTCTGGAATGTTGCCAGAATCTTTGGGAGGCCTTCAAATGGCTAGATTTTGGGGTTGGGGTATAAATACCCCTCCCCTTCTTCTTCTTCCTCCAGCCATCTCGCCCAGAATATGCTTCATAGTAGTATATATTTTGTATATCGAAGTCCTAGATAGGAAAGTATAGTAGGCACAGATCCTCCACAAAAGGAAAAATGTATATGAAAACAAGATTGATTGAATTTTCCAACGGACTCATTCCATGAATACCCCATTGATTGAGCTCACACATATTGCTAGATCTCCCAATCCCTACACCCAAACTTGTTGATCTTCGGAGGATTGAAGGAGAAGGCCCTGATCAACATCTTCACCAACCGGTTTTCTATTCCCCCCTCATTTGCTTGAGTGGAACTAGTCTAGGGTTTCCTTGTGTGGAAAACCTAGACCTTATTTCTATTCTTGGTGATTCTTGGGAGCCCCCAGTTTGGTTGTGGGTGTGTGCCCCAAGCTCATTGTAAAAGACTCGATTCCCGTCTAAAAGGGGATCAATAGTGGAATGTGAACTATGCCTTTGTGGCGAGGTTCATCGGAGAATAGGGTGAGGCCTTTGTGGCGTTGAGTAGGCCTTTGTGCTGAAACCCACACCCCTCCAACGAGAGATACTCCACTCAAAAGGAGGAACTCGGGATTACATTCTTGTCTCCGCGTGCTTACGTTATTGGTTACCTCGTTCCCTCTCATTTATTTCGTGTTTGTATCTTGTTTATTGTTGTTGTTGTCATATAGGTAAATTCTCCGTAGTTGCATATCTAGAGAAGTGTCAAGCCTTAATTTGAAGAAAAATTAAAATTGGCCGTAGCACATATTCATCCCCTCTCTAGGTGTCCATACTATCCGTTCAGAAAGTTCTACATGTTTGTACACTATCCTTTTTATAATGAAAATGATGTGAGAGGGGGAAGAAATTCCTGACCTTATGTTATAAGAGGTGTTGTAAACCTAATATTGTGAGCACTGAGGCTCGAACATAGGAGAAGATATCTAGTGCTACCACCCCTTAGGGTGCTCCATGGGCTATTGTAAAAAAAGCAATTCATAATGTTTAATTTTTTTATGAAAATTATGGTTGTTCATAAGATATGTTCGTATTACCTGCAAATATTTAGCTCTAAATTTTGACATGAACATTAAGAAACATAAAAGATAAATCTGGCTTCAACAGGGTCATTTTTTCTATTTTTATCTTTTACTGACACTATTCATGTCAAATTGTCCTTTTGTTTCTCAGTATTCATTTCGAATTTGGAGCTGAAAGTTTTGGAGGTTGTACAAATGTGCCTTATTGACATCCAAAAAATATCGAATAATTTTTTGAAACACTTAATTAGAATTTATTTAACTGTAACACGGAGAACACCCTAAAGGGTAGTAGCACTAGATATCTTCTCTCAAACATAGGTACGCCTGACGCAACGACCAGTCTTTACAATCATGCCAATGCCCACATTCATACTATCCATGTTATCAATATTTTATTGCACCTAGGCTCTAGCTCCGGATATCTTAGCTGGCTTAACGCTCAGTTTCCGTCCCTAACTAAATAAGTTGCCCAAATAGTGAACTCTTCATTTTTGGTGTTAAGATGATTTCTATTGCTATAATATATAGGCCGCGAGAGAATCTACATCCAGATGCCCCATCCCTCCCCATAAGTCGGGTGGACAAATCGAACATGGACCGGACAAAAGAACAACATTCCATTTGTTCGAACTGTCTGGCAATCCTCACATCAGACCCATATATGGAGCGCATTTGCGGCCATTCGGACATGCCAGCCGCGTCCGCCATGTGAGACTGATAGGACAAACCTAGAAAAAATGAAGCGGTGCCATGAAGCATCAGTCTGCATTCATGACACACTGCCCGACTCTCCACCCGAGGAGCCCCGCCCCTATCTATTAACGCCGGCTAGCCAGATCCTAACCTCCCCACTTTATCCCCCTCTAGTCCTATCCTTATCGACGCCTCCACCAATTTGCTCTGTCCGCTCCACCACCATGTCACCTTCTCCGCTGCCATGCCTCGCCGAAGTGCACGTGGTACAATAAGCTCACTACGAAGCGCCACAATGAGATTATGGTGCCGAAGGCGAGGAATAGGGTGGCCACCACTCCTCCCCAGGTGGCGCGGCCGTGTACGTGGCTGCGTGTGGGAGCGTGGCCATATACGTGCCCATGTTACGAGGAGGCACGCGAGCAATAACTCGTGGAGGTGGATCACATCGCGGCCATATACTGCATGGAGGCGAATCACCTATCCTAAGTGGAGGTGGATCACATCGCGGCGGAGCGATAACTCGTGGGCGAAACCGAAGACCGAGCTGTCATCATCGAGCTCGTCGCCGAATCAGCCCTAGTTTGTTCTACCCGAAAGTCCATTGAGGATGACCGCTTGGACGAGTGGATCCACAGGCATGACTGAGACATCTTTTTCGACGAGGAGGAGGACGACGACGAGTGGATCCGTGAACGAGTGTAATGTATGAGGAGACATATTGAAGGAAAGGGTTGGCCGATATAGAAGAGGTAAAAATTTAAAAATGCTCTTAGGAAACCTCATCCACTTTTCACCCCTAATGGAGACGACCCATCCGGAAGAAAAAGGAGAAAATGCACTTCAATTAAATATAACAGTCATCGGTTTTCTAGCATTTCATTTTGACCAACGATTAATCAAACTGTATCTGCAGGATAAAAAACCAATACCATTGAAAGTGTTTTTTAATTCTTCTCACATAAACGTGCGTTTTGCTGAATCGCATATTCTACATATCGCTTAACATTTTTTGTCAAAAATAAATCTTGGGTCTAGTTTGGCAATGAAGTATTTTTTCAAACTGAAGTATTCCAATACTGAAGTATTGACATGCTTCGGAGACAAATACTTCAGTTTTGTAAAAAGTGGTCTGGACCTCTTTTTTCCATACTTCAAAATTAGTGTTGTTTCTTCAAATACTGAAGTATCTAAAACCACAATATTCATCAGAACCAAACGCCATGAAGTATTTAATACTTCAGTAATTTTAGAAACTGAACTATTCTCACAATACTTCAAAAAAAATTAGCTCCCAAACAGACCCTTAGGGCATCTCCAGTCGTCCCCCCCAGAGCCCCCCAGACGGCCTTTTTCGCGCCGGAAGCGGCGAATAGCGCCGTTTCCTCACCACTCGCACCCCAGAAGCCCAAATAGCGCAGTTTCGGCGCTATTTCGCGCCGCGGCACCCAGGCCAAACCCAGCCTGCTGGGTTCGGCCTGGGGGGGGGGGCGAAACTGCGCGGTCGCGCGCGCGGGCCAGCTCTGTCAGTGACCCGACGAAAAAGCGCGGGAACATAACCGCCCGTGATCGTCTTCTCGGCTCGCGCGCAGTCAAAAGGCTGCCGGCGTTTATGGCGTGGCGGCCGCCCAGTGCATGCGCCCGTTCAAAGGCTGCCGGCGTAATGGCGTGGCGGGCGGCAGCGAGGGGACGCGCGCGCAGTAACTGCCCGACCGCCTATAAAATCCCCCCGCTGCTCGCCGCGCTCGCCATTCTTCCACCGGCGCTCTCATCTTCTCTTCTTCCCCACGGCGCTCTCCTCTCCCCCGTTCTCCACGCAGCGAAAAATGGCCAGCTACAAGGACGACGCAGCGGCCAACGGCTTCCCACGCCGCCACCTTCGCCGGAGCGAGGCGATGGCGCTGTACCGCGCGGGCTACCCGTGCCCGCCGGACAGCCGCCTCCCGAGCTCCGGCGCTGGGCAGAGCCGTTGGGCGCTCAGCGGCGGCGGGGTGCCCGTGCCTCCGCTCCCCAACACGGACGCCGAGTTCCGCGCGCAATCCGTGAGGTGCGCGCCGGCATGGAGGAGGCCGACCGCTTCCCGGAGTCGGGCTTCGACGAGTTTTGGTGGCAGCAGCTCACCACTCGCCGCGATAGGGAGCTCGCCTCCCTGAACTACAACGGGCCTGTCGACGGCCGCTTCAACGCCAACGGCCGCCGCTGGTGGAGTGGCCCCAACCGCACCATTGAGTGGTTTGTGGACCACATCCACGCCGGCAACGAGCCGCGCCTGGAGATGCCACCCCGGCAGATCAGGCGTGGGAAGCGCCTCCTCGTCTTCGGCCACGTCGAGCTCCTCCGGCGCCCACTCCCTCTCTGTCTCCCCCCCTTCCTGAACTCCGGCGCGCCAGCCCGCAGGCGTAGCGGCGGCGCCCTTCGCATCGGCGAGCCACGCTTCGAACGCGTGGTTCGCCCGAAGACCGAGGACGCCGGCGACGACGAGGATGAGTGGCCCGACCAGAAGGCCGCGGAGCAGCTCTCCTTGAACACGCTCCAGCCGCTCGACGCCGCCGCCGCCGCGACTTGGAGCCTGCGGGATAGCACCGCGGCGGAGCTGGAGCTCCAGCGCCGCCTGCTCGCGGAGGCTGAGAAGCTCAAGGCGGCGCGCGAAAAGGAGGCCGCCGCCGACGCGGCCCGCCGCCGCGTCCCTCCCCTGTCGCTGACGCAGGAGACCGTCTACGTCGTCCTCGACCCAGACTCCGACGACGAGGACGAGATCCAGCAAGCCCTCGCGGCGAGCAGGTGGGATGGCTGCGGCGACGCCGGACAGGGGCCGAGCAAGCGCCCCGGCGACGGCCCCAACGACGACGACGACGGCGACGACGATGTCGACTATAGCCAGGCCATCGCCGCAAGCCTCGGCCTTCAGTAGATTAGTTTTAGTTTAAATTTCCGTTCTAGTTTTTAAATTCGCGTCGTATATGTACGAATTTCGTCTAAATTCAATAAAATTCGCCTAGTTTTCAAATTGTGTTTGTTTAGGCCGAAACTTGGGCTCGGTGAGCGACTGGGAAGGCTGCACCCCCAGGTTCAAGATTACCGCCGTTTGGCGCCGCGACGGCCCCAAAACGACGGCGTCTTGGGCCCTGGGGGCGCAACGACCGGAGATGCCCTTAAACTCACCGCAGAAGAAGCTCTGAAAAAGATCTTTTGCGTGTATTTCTGGATAGGGATTACCTGAGATAATCGGCAGCTCTGCGATAAGACCACCAAGTGGATGCCATTTTTCTTTCACTTCTTTTTAGCGCTGGCGATGTAAATATTTGCAGTGACGGACGGCGACGCGAGTGTCTAACGGCGACGGATCTTTCCGCAAGACGGGATCTTTCCCTTCCCCGATTGCAACACATTGTTCCATCCAATGATGATGTGCTAGTAGTTAATCCGCACGAATTAGCCGCAACAATATCAGGGCTGGGGTTTCTCGGCGTTGGCGACGGGCGGAGCCACAGAAATGGGGGCCGAGGACAGCGGCTAATTTTAGCCAGCAGAACGGAGGAATAAGGCTGGGCAGACGCTTCGCCCTCCTGCCACCAAGAAGCCGCGGCGATCTGTTGCCTGTCCAATCGGCGCTGAGCTCGATTTTTTTCTTTGGTTCCACGAACCAATACGATTTGGTTTCTTGGTGGTGGTAGAGGATGCAGTGTGTGGGCCTGAGCTCGCCCGCGGCGGCGCCAACGACGATGTCGATGCGGCGGCGGCAGCTAAGAACCGCGACGTGGCCGCAAAGGAGCTCGTCCGCCGCGCGGAGGGCGGTCGTGGCGGCCGCGTCCTCATCGCCGCCGTCGTCGGATGCCAACTCGAGCTCCAATTCGCCGGGTAGCGACGAGGAGACGGATGAGGCTGCGCGGAGGGAGGAGGGTGAGAAGACAGCGGCGGCCTTCTTGTTGCGGAGCCAGAAGTACGCCATGCTCAAGCAGCAGCTCGCCGTGGCTGCGCAGCTCGAGGTACAGCAGGGAGGGAGCCAATACAGTTCGCAGGATGCAGAAATTGCAACCAACTTATCCAAATTGGGGCTGCTCGCTGACTGCAATTTGGGTTTTGTTACAGGATTATAAGGAGGCGGCAAGGTTGAGGGACTCGCTGAGGTCGTTCGAGGAGGAGGAGCCTGTCCTCCGCCTCCGCCGCTCGTTGAAGAAAGCGGTGGAGGAGGAGAGGTTTGCGGTATTGCACTCATTCATCGCCATTTGTTCATGCCAATTTTGGTACCTTTAGTTTCTAGTTGCTACATGTCTAGACAAGAACCTGTAGAATCCCCTTTAGGAATAGACAAAGCTGGATCTTATAAACCAGCCTCAGTAAGGATTGTTGATTAAATCAAAAGAACACGGAAGCTCAGCATGATATGCGCACCGATTCTGTCTTCAATTCTAACATCAGCTTATGATGATGACTGATATGCTCCTGTGCTGATCACTGATTCAACAGTTTAGTTGGAGAACTTATTATTTTCTCCCTCATATTTGATGAGTCTAATGCAAATGAGATGAAGTCTTAAGGTAGTAATTTCAACTAGCATCTGGTCATACTCTTTCTCCTATATTCCATTATTGTGGTTCGAATTATCCTTCTGTATTCCAATCTCATGGTTTAGACTTAGAATATTACCAATACTTTTGCTCAGTATGTGTCACTTCACTGTTAGAAACATAGAGCTATCTTATTAAGTTCATGCGTAAATTCTTTGTCTTGCTGGTCGAAATTCAAGCAAACATGTTTTGTTCATCTCTTAGCATTCTACAGGGTTTATAATTTTTCTCTGTACTCATGCTTTCCAGGATGCTGCCAAGTATAGAGACGAATTGATGATTCTGGCTCCGCACTCCCTCCTCAAATGCTCTAGTGATGCTACAACTCTGGTATTTACTTCTAGTTAAATGTTCTACTGATGCTGCAACTCTGTCATCTTTCCTAAAAAATGAATTCTGACATCTCCCTTACAGTAAGTAAAAGTACTGATTTTCTGGATAATCACCTGACTGTTTGAACTTCAGCCTTAAGATGTACTATCAATTTCTATGACATTATTGGAGCGTTGCAAAAACACCAGCTTGAGCAAGAGTTCACTAGGAAACTTGAGCTAAGTGCTGAGGAAATAGCTGCTACTCCCTCCCTTCCTTAAAAGTACTATAACTTTTCTGAAAATTCAAACAATGTAAAGTTTGACCAAGTTTTTATAGGCTTTCTTTAAGAAACGAAGTTAGCATCACAGCGAAAGAAACATGAGACCAATGGGTAACAGGGTCAGGATCTATAGGGATTTTTTGTACTTAACTTGGTCAAAACTGCATGCATTTTCCACGAATTGGTCAATCCACATGTTCTAGCATTCTTTTCTATTCAGCAAAATCTCAACCTTCACTGATGCTGGGTCCATGACCCATATTTTTCGACATGTTCTAACATGCATGTTGAATTTGCATGCGCTTTGGTTGATATGCAATGCATCACACATGCATTTTCTTTTATTGCAACTTGCATTTTATTGGATGGAACTATTTACATGTAAAGATGTGGACATGTGGTTGTGTGATGCTATTTCACATGTAGAAGTTGAGATGGCTATAATGATATGTTTTGGAAGTTCTGCTGTTAAGAAAAAGTTGAGTCAACCTAGAAATCCCAGATCACCAGTGACTGTATGTTTACCTAAAGTTGATTAGAGTAACTGTTTTCTCATAATATTTGTAGTAATACTATATTTCAGTGATATGAATCAAGTATTTCTCCGCACCTTTGATCGAGTTTGACTTGATTTCCTAACATACTTTGGAACTTGAATGTTGAATGTAGGGGATAAGAGTTCAAGTCAGGAGTGTCTATATTGAAAGCCGGAGCCAACCTTTGAAGGGAAAGTTCTTTTTTGCCTATAGAATCAGAATTACAAATAATTCTCAGCGTGCTGTTCAGCTTCTGAGACGACACTGGATTGTCACCGATGCAAATGGGAGGACAGAGAATGTTTGGTCAGTCTTTGTGGTATAATCATCTTGTTGTAATTATCATAAGTGAATACTAATAACATTTGCTCCATCTTGTCAGGGGTGTGGGCGTAGTGGGAGAGCAACCTGTCATATTCCCAAAGACCGGTTTTGAGTACTCATCTGCATGCCCACTAAACACTCCAAATGGGAGAATGGTAACAGGACACAAGCTTCTTTTTTCTACGCCTTGCTTGCAGCATATCTGCAATGTTAACCCTAATCGGAATTATGTTCCTTATCGCAGGAAGGAGATTTTGAGATGAAGCACATTGACAAGGTTGGATCCTCGACATTCAATATCGCTATCGCACCGTTCTCCCTGTCAATCCTCGGGGACGACAACGACGGTTCCCTCTGAAGGCGATTGAGTAAGAGGGCAAGTTTGAAGAATACGGTGCGGCCAGTATGAAATTGCACAAACATACACGGGTGATGTTGCTAGATTAGTATTTTAGAGCACGGTGCTTAGTCTTTATGTAAAAAAGACGAGGCAAGTGGGGAGGGTGAAGCTGTCCTGGAAAGTAGTTTGTGGGTTATGGGCTTATGGCCTTATGGGCATTTACTCTATCAACTTCACCTTTTAATGTACAGCATATAGAGAGAGCTCGTTGATTAAATGTGTTGTTTCCCATCAGTGCTAGGCAGTTTAGGGCATCTTTAAGTGGAGGACCGTAGAATTCTGGAATTATTCCTACCTGGTTTGTTCGATTTGTATGATGCCAGTGTTGTGTATATTTTTCCATCCTGTCACTACCTGTCTGCCTGGAATGTAAAATGTTGCCAGACTCATAAAGCGAACGTGTCACGAAACGAGTTACACAGGTCATAACACACCACTGCTGTTGACGAGTTTCATAATAGCGTGTGGAGATAACATAGCATAAATCATCGCATCAACCAGATGTGCCGAAAGGAAAAGATTCACCATCTGATCCGTTCCAAATGTACAGACATAAATCAACTCAAAATTGTCCTCGACTAGATCACACCAAAAATCAGATCAACCAACAATAATTGAACTGTCCGAATGAGAACATCACACCAGACAGATTTCCAAACAGAAAAATTAAACAAAAGGAAATGGTGTAATTTGTTCGCCATCATATGAATGTGCATTTTGTTCAAATATACCTATCATCTAAAATACTTCAGAAGAAGAACATTCCAGTTGAAAATACTTTCAGAATACGAACTAAGGAAATCCGCAGTGCTCTAAAACTGAAAAGAGCTGATAACAGACTGAGAAATATGTATTTGGAAGTGTTACAAACAAGGTGGGCTTCAAGTGGTGCGGTATGCTCTAGTCGCCGGCGGAGTTAACTGAACCCATACAAATTCTTCCTTGTAGCTGTCATTTTTATCACACGATTCTCGACATGTGTACACAATAATTGTTGTCCAGTCAAGAGAGTCTTGCTCATTTTCAACATGGAATTTATAGAGCAGCTGTGACATTACCTGCATGCATAATAAAAGTAGATATAGGTGACCCACTAGAGTGCAACCCAAAACACAACATGTATGAATCTGTGCTAGGACTAAGGATTATGATAGTTGTGATAAGTTCCATTCGGAGTGGGACTGCCGTTTATTCACAAATAATTTGTTTGTTTGTTTGATGAAGGCTAAATAAGTTCACATTTCAGGGACTATTTGCACCTTCTTATAGTGTAAAAGTACATTACAAATGCATTTACTGGTGATATATGCAACTTATTATAGTGTTAAACAGATTGCAACTATCATCTTTGGTGACCAGATTTAAATATTAATTTTTTTGTGTACATGGGCTTGTGCCCGAGAATGGTGCATTGGAGAGAAAATTATTTGTGTTGCCAGTGAATATATGTCGATGTTTAGAGACCTCTACCACGAAAAACACACCACTTGATCTCATTCTAGAGTTGTGATTCCTACATACTGCTTTGAATCAAATATGCCCAAATTGGATATTTATTGAAGACTGAACTTATGTACCTGAAATTCATAGCCAAGTGGACCATTACAATAGATGCACAATGGAATATCATCACTTGTCAGAGATCCCGATGATACTGCCCAAAGAGGTTTTGCATTCTCGTTCCGACAGTGCCTGCAGATTAATTGAAAATTATGCTTGGTATAATTAATAGCTCCCTGAAACAGCTACCGAGGATTTGCTAGAGTTTCAGCCTGAGCGTTTTTTTCCGAGAAAACGCAAAAGAGTTTTTGTCTCGATGCATAGATAGAAAAATAGAGTCTGTACAAGCCCAAGAAAGGGTGACAACCGGTAATACAACACTACCCCTCTAAGAACTAGGGCCCGCAGGGAGCAGCTCCGCAAGACCCTTCGCTCCCGCGGGTGCCCAATACCGGGCCTCTGTCCAGATAGTGGAAAGAAAGTGGTAGAAATCAGGCTGCTTGGCATTGAAGATGACCGGTGCTTCTAGATCACCAAACCGTGCAAAGTACATGCTACTGGAGACTCGTGTACGGACAACGAAATGTTGCCCAGATAACAAACTCCACCATCATGATGTATGGAGAAGTGAAACAAAGATGACGAAGACAACCACTTACTCGCAAGTGTTTCTCGATTTAACCTGTCAAAGTAAAATTAACTGGGAGTCTTCCGAGGTACTAGGAGCGAGGAGATCACATTGCTACAGTCAGCCTGGCCAATCTGAGACACTTAATTTGGAATGGAGAGCGTACATGATTTATCTAGTAGGACGTAGCGCTACTTTGCATACTCGAAAGGGTAAAAACAAAACAAAATTCATGACTTCGGTGCACATTCACCTCAACACTTGACCTCGATTTTCTATATGTCCCGAGGTACGGTCCTGGTATGATGCCCACCATGTATTATCTTCATCAGCCTGCAGAAACATTGTATTGTGGTACTTAAAAACCACTGGCAAGGCAGCAAACATATGAAAAGGCATAATAGGCAAATAAAACATACCTCAAATTGATCCATCAATGACAGTGTTATGTCATCTAGTTCATTTTGTCCTTGCACCACCAACTGTTCTGAACTATTTCCGTCATAACTAGAGAAACAAGAGGTCTCCTCATCATACTCCAGCAAATATTCAGGCCATGCAATGCCAGCCAATACTGCAAATAGTTGAAACTAAAGAATAAATTACATTGGAGACGCATTTAAGAGCTTAAAGAGCACTAAGGAAACATCATTTTCTGTCACCTGGCAGAATAGAGCCATCGGATGAACTTGGTATTTGACAGCAATCATTCTGGTGGCTAGCGCACCAATGCAATTCCTGAATAAGAACATCAGAATATGATTCACTCTAAAATAGTGATATCTAACGATACAAGCAGCAGAAACAAATGCTGTCAAAAAAAAAGCAGCAGAAACAAACAGATAGAGCCAAATAGACACGCGGATTGTCTGATATATGAATATTCAATATATACCTGGTGCTTCTTAGAACAGTAGCTTGCTTTCCTACAGCGGCTGCAAGGCTCTTCACCTTTCCATGTACCACACCAATCACAAAGCTGAGGATGCAATTCTAATGGAAACATTTGATAGTGAAACCAAATTATGAAAAGCATTTCTGGAGGGGAAGATGTCACTAATATTAAAAAGTATTGTGTCCAAGGTAGCTGCACGTTCAGTAGTAAAAATACAGGCCAACCCATGCAGGCGCTACATAGTGCACACCTCAACCAGGTAGGAGTAAATTGGGATGAAATAATTTCATTAGAAAAGGATAATCATGCTAATAAAAGAGAGCGCTCATTCCATTATGCTAATAGAAATAGAGTTAGTTGGGGAAGTGATAAATTTGTTAGGTGCTAAGAGCGCCGCTGGATCACGGACATTACAGGTGCCCTGAGCACAATTGCCCTCTGGCAATATGTCCAGGCGCGGAACCGGCTTGACGACGTGCAGCTGACTGTTGAGCCAAACATGTTGGTTTGGCAGTGGACACGACCGACTCCCGGTACTTCTTTAGATCCTGCTACAACATCCTTTTCCAAGGGGCAGTTGTATCGGACATCTTGGAAGCTCAACAAGGAGACTTGGGCACCCCCTAGGGCGAAGTTCATCAGTTGACTTGCGTGGCAGGACAAATGTGTTGGACTGGTGAGCGGCTCACACGATGAGGACTTCAACACCCTGCCAGCTGACTTCTGTGTGACCAATCTACGGAGACGATGGCGCACATACTTAATTCCTCACTTGTTTCCCTTTTTCGAGGATAATATGGTACGAGGTGTTGTCTTGGATCCGATCTGCCTCGAGAGCTCCAGTTAACGAGGATGACCTATTGGTGGTTGCTGGCTCTACGATCCGGACCTGACCACTTGAGGAAGGGCACTTCGTCAGCATGGTGGATCTAGAAGCATCACAACACGCCGTCTTCGATAACGCTCAGCCCTCTCTGACCTCCTTGTTTGACATGATTAAGGTTGAGGCAAGTTCATGTGCAAACGTAGGTGGCCAACCTCCTTGTTTGACATGGTTAAGGTTGAGGCAAGTTCGTGGGCAAACGCGGGTGGCCGACCTCCTTGTTTGACATGATTAAGGCTGAGGCAAGTTTGTGGGCAAACGCGGGTGGCTGACCTCCTTGTTTGACAAAATTAAGGTTGAGTCAAGTTCGCGGGCAAACGCGGATGGCGGGCCTCTTTGTTTGACACGATTAAAGTTGAGGCAAGTTCATGGGAAAACGTGGGTGGCCGCTCCCCTAAGTGATCGTTTGGCCTGAGTTGTATGGTGCGGCGTTCGTCCATTCTCGAACTTGCGCATTTTTTTTTTCTATCAACGCATCGAACCGCAATGCTTTTTTGCATTTTCGCGAAAAAGTCGGTCCCTCTAAATGTTGACACCTCAGTCGACTTGGAGCTAGACGAACCAAGTTGTTTTGTGCTTTTTCCACGGTGTTAAACCCTTGTCCCAAACAAATTGCCGCTTTTTCAGAAATGCACAGGTACACAAAACAAGATAGCTGAAGCAAACAACGCTACCTCCTGAACATTGTGTCCCGACGCAGTCCTCGGGCTTGGGCTCTTCAACCGGGTAAAAAGGATTACTCTTAGGCAGCTGGCACCTAAAAACCTTCACACTGCAACACGAGCAACCAAAAAGATAAATGCACGCAGAAAAATTGGGTTAAACGCTAGAACAATCGATAAATATACCGGCATTATTTACCTTCTTCTAGGATTTGCTGCCCTGTCTTTCCGCTGCTCCTGCTGGTCCCGTAGAAGGCAAGACATGGACGGGCACATGAACACAAAGAATGTGCGGTGGTAGGCTGTCTCCTTGGACTCTAATTCTGCCGTGAGCTGCATTGTACCGGGAAAGAAACTAATTTTTCTGCCCAATCCCCACCATTTATAAGCAGGCAGAGTTAACCACAGAAACTGATGGCAAGAACCTGGAGGACAAAACGCAGCGGGTTGCCACAGAAGCCGCAGCTACTTGACTTGCCTGATGGCAGATTGACAGGATCAAGCCAGACCTGAACAAAACCAATATATAGTTTCCACGATAAAAAAAACTCAGATAGAATAAAATTCAAATCCATGAATAACAATATGCAAGCAACAACACAGCACGGTTGTCCATGACGATTGAGTACCGGAGCACCGCCAGCTTTGCAGGGGAAGTGTTGCGGGAGAAGACGATGCCGGTCCAGTGGTGTTTTCGGCTCCCGCGCGAAGAATAAGGTTACTTGCGGCTCTTCCTCGTCATCCTCCTCATCCATGTAGTCACCTTCGATAACTGCAACGGGCTCTGCTTCCTCCTCGTGGGAGGTGGTGATGTGGAGGTCCCCAATCAGCTCGCTGGCGTCAAGTTCCATCTTTGTTAAGGGTTACAAGGTAGTTCGATCGAAGCCACCAAAGTTGCTGGGAGGAGAAGAGGAAGAAAAGAAGGCAAAACACTTGTATCAACACTTCAACTGCAGATGCGACTCCACTAGTAGGACATCAACTTCTTCCGAGAGGAAGGAGAGTGTAGAGCCTTGCCGCGAGCTTGCCGTAACTGCCCTCGCCGCCGCTCGCTGTCGAGGTCTCGCGTTTGAGGCGGAGGACGGGAGGGAAGGCTGGGGCTATGGGCGGCGGCGGCTGGTTGTGACTGCGCCACGGTTGGAATAGAGATCATCCTAGCCGCCAGATGGAAAGTCTTGGACGAAATTCACGGGATGGACGGCAATGCAGGCTCGTGGGCTTTTTGGTATCACTAGCCCGATCGGCACGGCCCAAATTTGCATTTTCATCAAGCCGGAGCCTGGTCCAGCCCGACTGTCGGGCTCAATATTCAGGCATGTGCTCGACCCGAAAGTCATGTCGGGCTGAAGCCCGGTATTTTTGGGTCGGCTGGGCCGGGCTGCCCATGGCCAGGTATTCTGGTCTACGCTGCAGAATTTTAATTGTTTGCCTTACGTAGTCCGCCAAAATCACTATGCAGATAATGAAGCATGCCTATACATGCGAGGATTAGGATAACGACTCACCCGACAGCGGATTCGATGTAGTCGAAGAAGAGTCCTGAAGTAGATCCTCATAACTAGGCCTAGTTGTAAGGATGTCGTTAAGTCTTCCCTCGTCAAGGAGCACACGTGTAATCCCTCTTATGGTGTGCACGCGTGGGCTCATGTCAACCCGTCAGCGCTCCATCGTCCAGAACTCGGCACCGACGAAAAGATACAAACTTCCGGCATTGCTAATTGATAGTTATAATTAACTGTGATTAGAGCTATTATGAATGTGGAAGTTCTCAACACACGAGAGAGGAAACTAATTAGAGTCAGATCTAATCTGGAGAGTATAATTCAAAAACCCGATTAGAACATGCTCTAATTTAATTAAAGATGTTTCTAATTAGAGGATCTAATTCAATTGGAGGTTCTCTAATGAGACTTCTAATTAGATGCTCTAATTCTATCAGAGCCTCTCATTTCTAATTTTATGAGAGAGAGAAGGCCAAAAGGCTCAACTGTGTGTTATCCAAAGAGGAGGGGTTGGGATTATATAGTGGGAGTAAGGAGGGCACCTGCCATGGGGGGAGGGTCGGTTTCCCCCACCCTCCCTCCCTTGGCCTCTGTAACTTTTCATATAAATTCTGCCTAACACTGGCATAATTTCTCTTTTATAGTAACTTCCCTGAAACCACTCTGATTGACACCTGACTTGTTTCTGTGATATCGTAATGAGATCGGACATTCATAAAACCAATAACAACGTATTATTTCCCTCAATATAAGTTTGGCACAACTTAAGCGTGTGACCCATAAAGATTCGATAACACATAGTCATGTTCAGGCACTTACCAATAATAACAAACTGTGGGACCATGGACGTCCATGATGGCTCATGTGTGTTCCCAAATAACGACGGAACCGTAAAAGTTACTCATTGAACTTATTCCCTTAACTTCATGATACCAACGATATCACGAGGTGAGACTATGTGATCTGATCTTATCAAACTCTTTGATCATAACACATATAACTCGTTTACCGATATCGTTCTCTTTTATCATTCATATCCCCAATGAACTTGTGATAAATCACACTGTGTCTGGCCAGACGACATGTCATCGGTGATACTGAGAGGCCCCAGAGAATGTATCTCTCTATCGTCTAGAGGGAGTTAAGTACTAGTTTTGAACGATCTCAATTCCATTACACTTTCTAGGTCATACCTAAATATCACCATTATAATCCCCATTTATGACAAGACGTTTGATGATGCGACTAGATATTCTCATAGTATAGGATATATAGTCAATGTTAACTTCATATGCATTTGATAAAACACATAATGATTGTTTAGTCACTTTTAGCAACAATATACACTTGGGCCGGTTCAATACTATTGTTACCCTAACAATAAACTCTTATGTTTTGCTAGACTTTCTTCCAAGTTCATGATTAGGAAAATGTTATCATATCACAAACCATACGATAATCTTAGAGACAATATTAGGAACTCTTTTTTTATAGTCAATACCATGATATATTATTGTAGCACATTGTACATGGTAGAGATACATAGGCATAGGCTGACTACAACAATTACAAAATAAAGTTTAAAAGAAACTAGCAAATCTTGAGATCTTCAAACTCTTTCTTCTTCCATGACACAGTCTTGTACTTTCGTGAAGGCAACCATAGAACATAGAGACCAAACCACGGACCTGTAAACACCAACGAGGGTTCTCCCATAATTTTTTTGAGCCGCAATGCCAGGACGAGAGCACGCAAACAACCATTAAAGTAATCAACCAACATCGGCAGGAGTACCAACAACAGTATTGCAGGGAAAACTAACCGAACAACCTGATCGACGTTGCTAGCAGCCTAGAGTACGAACCACCATTATCGAGAACGTAGCAGTCGGGACAAATATCGCAAGGACAATTCTCCTTGCGGCAAACATGAGAAAAGATCCAAAACCGATATGGAGAATCAAGATATGAAGGACCATACCTAGACAAACTAAAACTTCCAACACCAGCATTAACACCGGGAAGGAGATCTCATCGTTGAACAGTGGGCGAAAGATCTCTTATTGAAAACGATGTCATCTCCATTGACAAAGAAGACGCCTAAGAGAACCCTAATATAATCTATTGAAAACCCTAGTTTAACCAAAAACTCAACTCATAGATCGGGTTCCCTGCCCCTCCTGACACCGGCGAGGCCGGCCGGGGGAGAGGGGAGCCGACTATGGAGGAGAAGGAAGTGGAGGCGGAGCTTTAATTTCTTGGACGGCGGCGGAAACAGGGACGAACGGAACCCTAATATTAGGAACTCTTGTTTGTTTATGTCTTCACACCCGCACACGTATTTTCTTTTGAAAACTCACTTTTCAAGTGCTATAGCTGTCGGGCATGTGGATACCAGGGTATCCTAGCCCAGCCCAACAGGCATTCCCAAGGCTAACATGTACGCTTCTCAACGAGGAGCTCCCTTAGTGAGGCCTAGCCCTCGTCGAATCACGCTCGGCTGTAAGCTGAGTTATTCAGAGGGGCTATGTTGCCTCGTCCTTGGGGAGGAACTCTACATCACCGGTCGTTCCTCCCTAAAGAGCCCACCCACCTAGTGGGGGACAAGGCATGTGTTGCTGACGCGTTCATCTCCGTGCGCTGACAGAAGGAACGCAGAGGCGCAGGGTCACGTTGGCGGAAGTTGCCATTCCCATGTATAAAGCATGGGAGACAGCTGCTCCGGCCAAAGCGTCTTCCCAAGATTCCCCCTTTGGTGCAAGAAGACCTAGTCGGCGCTACAAGACAGAGGAAATGTCATCGGACGCCACCACAACTCTTCCATGGACGATGGCGTTGTCCTTGGTGACCAAGACCAAGCAGGCGGTGCAGTGTACAATTGTTCCTTACTTTGGCGCCTTGTTGGAACCCTTTCCCGTCAAATGAGAAGGAAGGAGATCGAAAACGATGGTATAAGAAGGGCCCTTCGGCCCTCGTAGAAGGAGGGCTCAACTCACTCAGAGCCCCATAGTCTGACCCGAGCACAAACTCGCATTTGTACTGTAGTCACAGCAGTGAAATCCATCAGACAAGCAGGAGTAAGGTTTTACACCACAACGGTGGCCTGAACCTGGGTAAACTCTCCAGTGTCGCCATTGTCGTTGTTGCCAAGATTTCCTCGTGAAGCCTTCTCGAGAGGTGTAGGAAGTGCGTTTAGCCCCCAGTGTTCGAACCTCTAGAGAGTTCATGTCACTTGACAGATCACTCTCCGACACTTGGCGCTCCAGGTAGGGGGCTAAGGCACTCCTCCACTTCCTCGTCGCCATGGCACCTGTCGCCCGGACCATCCCTCGACTCACCTGATCCGAGCATGCTCGTCGCAGGGGCCAGGTCGACCCGGTCGGCAACGACAACAACAACACACCGTGATGCGACCCCACTGGAGCTGGTGGAAAACCCGGTGTCGAGGAGGAAGCCTCCTCTCATACGCCGCAGCAAGACGCGTCTGTGTCTCAGTATCCGCCACCATCGTCGTCAGGAACGCAGGGACGCCTGGATCAGCCCATCCTCGCCGTAGCCCTGCTGCTGGTCCAGGAGGTGCTTGTGCACCCGCCCGCACCTGAAGGGCACACCGCATGGCTCGCCCGCCTACAGGAGCTCGTCACCGCCGCAAACGTCCCCCCCATGGTAGTCGCGGGGAGGCGGCGCTGCCCAGCCCAGGAGCCTAGTAGCTCATGACGCGCCAACCCCTTCCCACAGTGTAACTTCGCCGGTGCAAGGCGATCCCCGCATCATGTTCCCTGACAAGGCACCCACCACCAAGGTGCCTAACAAAAGCAGCAACAACTGCCAGATCTTGTGCACCCCTCCTGATGCGCGCGTACAGATTGAGTGCTGCCACGAGCATGAGCGACGTACCATCTAGGACCTCGCCAAGTCCGGCCATGCCAACTGCCCAGCGGACCTCCACGTGCATTCCACGGTCTACGTCGGGGGCTCCCTCGCGTTCACGAAGCATCTTCGCACGGTCGAATGGCCACCGAAGTTCAACACGACGCTGCCATCTCGCAACGACGGCACTACCCCTCCCCTCGACTTCCTGCAGCTCTACACCCTTAGCGTGGGGGCTGCAAAAGGGGGACGATAAGTGCATGGCAAACTAGCTGCCCATGGCCCTCAAGGGTCCCGCCCTTGTCTGGCACATGAACCTGCCAGAGGACTCTATGGGGTCGTATGAGGAGTTGTGCCTCCACTTCGTCGCCTCCTGGTCTTGGCCAGCGCAAGGGGGTGATGCTGGGGACGTCTCCGCCTTCAACCCCTCCTCGTTTGAAGAAACCACCACCATCCTACGCTCCCTGAACGAAGAGGCCACCCATCCCATGGCCAGGCCAAAGGCGGGGCTTTTGATGCTTTCCTCCATAGAGTCTAGCGCTATGGGTTGTCCGCATGTGACTCCGTCCCCTCAGCCACGATCGAAGAGTGGCATCATTGCCGCGATCGAAGAGTGGCATCATCGCCACGATCGTCTCCCTGTCTACTGCTGGAAGGTCGTAGAGGGGTCAGGAAGGAAGGAATCTCGACGGAGCCTCCTTGGCTAGCAGTATTCGGAGCACCCCTCGAAGTAGTGGAGCCAGAGGTGGCCACTATCAAGCCTCATCGGGGCGTGAATACCAGTGTATGTCACCATGCCTCAATCACGACGCCGCAAGGGGGGCGAGGCGCTGCTCGACGAACTCGCTCATGCGCTCCACCAGTAACCTCATACTGGTGCCATCGAGCTCCTTATGGCCCATTCTGAGTGCCATACAGGCGGCGAAGAAGGAACTCGAGGAGGTTGTTGGGCTCGTCGGTGTCGGCATATAGCCACCAAGCGCGGAAGGCAGGAGCCTTTCGGGATGTCCATCTGGGGAACATAGCGCCCAGACCGGTCGCGACATAGAAGGAGACGTCGCTGGTGCTAGGTTCCTCGACGTCTGTGTGCAACTCGAAGAAGTAGTGGAAGAAGGCCACTGAGGGTTTCACGCCAAGAAGCGCCTCGCTGTAGAAGGCAAACACAGAGAGGATGAGGACGGAGCTGGGGTGAAGATTGAGTGCTTGAATCTAATAGTGCTCAAGAACGGCGAGGAAGAAGGGGGAGAAGGGGGAACCAACCTAGCTAGGATTGTTCGGTAGAAGAACAGGTACGACGTTGGAGAAAGATCGTTGAGATCCATCGTGCCTGCGTGAAGAACCGGGGCGCTGTGATTGATGGAGGCATGGGCCGCCAAGCGGCAGGCCTTCTTCATCATGTTGGGGCTGATGCGCGAAGCTTCGACTACAAGGACCATGGCGCTAACACCCGGGAGCGAATTTGGAGGCACCAAAGTACTTGGGGTGGAGGGTGCTCTACCTCAGGCAATGTGGAAGACGAACGGAGGAGGCAAATAAGAAGTGACGGATAGGAAGTAGGAAACCGGGGTCTCCGGCTCAGTCCTTTTAGGCCTCCTCAGACGGCAAGGCTACAATGTAGGGAGCTGTTGTCCCCCACGCCCATCGGTCGTGGGGTGTCATGCGCGAACCGTCACGCCATGTTCCTGCAGCTGGACAGGCAGCGGTTGGCCCCACGACGTCTCGTATCCTTCGGCCACATGTTTAGCGCGGGGGGGCCTGTGGATACCAGGGTATCCTAGCCCATCCGCTGCAGCCCAGCCAAGCTGACGGAGGGATACTTTCCGAATCTCCCCAATGGTCCTATACGCTACAAGATATACCTGGAAGCCCAACACGTGAAGCTACCCCAATCTTCTAGAAGGCCCAACTGCAGCCCACCCACAAGACTTGCGGATCAAGGATTGGAGGAATCAACCGACATAGGCTAGGGTTCGTAAACCTACCCAGACAAGGTTTTGGGACCTGGCCTCCTATATAAAGGCTAGGAGAACCCCCCCCAGGTAGGGCATGTATTCATTGTCTCCCACCATAGGTGCTGCCTCTCTCGAGATTCTATCCCTCGACTAGGGTAGCCGCCATTGTAACCGCACATCAATACAAACCAGACAAGAAGGAGTAAGGGTTTGACCTCCTCGAGGGCACCGAACCTGGGTAAATCGTGCCCTTGTTAACCGACAAGATCACCAGTGCATAATTGTTTCCTACTCTCCGATGACCCACAAGTATAGGGGATCGCAACAGTCTTCGAGGGAAGTAAAACCCAAATTTATTGATTCGGCACAAGGGGAGCCAAGAAATATTTATTAGCCTTAACAACTGAGTTGTCAATTCAGACGCACCTGAAAGTAGACTTGCTCGCAACAATTTATCAGTGGTAACAGTTTTATAGCAGCAGTAGAAATAAAATAACAGAAGTAGTAAAATAGTAACAGAATTAGCAATCGCGGAAAACAGCAGGATGGGAAGTACCATAGGCATAGAGGGAATGTATGGATAACATAGGAAATGTAATAATCTAACACGGGCATTGCAGATAATAAAAATAAAGCATACAACATTTAGGCAAACCATAGGCATGTGTTCCAATATAGTCATACGTGCTCGCAATGAGAAACTTGCACAACGTCTTTTGTCCTACCAGCCCGTGGTAGCGGGGCCTCTAGGAAAACTACTGGTAATGAAGGTGATTCTATTAATAAAGCACCATAGCAAAGAATTAACACTCCGTGAACACACGTGATCCTCACATCACAACCATCCCCTCCAGTTGTCCCTATTTCTGTCATTTTGGGGCCTCGGGTTCCGGAAAATGACATGTGTAAACAACTTGCAGATATGATCAAGAAACATACTTATACTCATGAAACAATAACATGTTCAGATTTGAGATCATGGCACTCGGGCCCTAGTGAGAAGCAATAAGCATAACAAGTTGCAACAACGGTAGAAAACACTAACAATGGATACTAGGCACTATGCTGTAACAATATGGCATTATTACATGATCGATCTCATCCAATCCCTTCCATCCCTCTCGGCCTATAGTGGTGTTTACTCACACATGGAAGGGGGAATCATGGATGGTTGATGGAGAAAAAGGTGGCGGTGTCGATGGCGATGATCTCCATCGAATCCCCGTGCCGTCAGGGCGCCAGAACAGGAACTTTTGATTCCCGAATCGAGGTTCGGGGTGGCGGAGGCGCTCTGTTGTGTTTCTATGGAATATGAAGAACCCCCCTCCGTTTTTAGGTTACAGGGCATATGTAGTCGAAAGGGGAGTCTGAGGGGTTGTAGGGGTGGCCCACACCACCTAGTGGCGCAGCCAAGGGGGGCGCCAGGGGGTGGTGTGGCCCCCTTCTGGCTCCCAGGGTCTTCTGGTGTTTTAGGACCAATGGGATCTTTTCTGGGCATTTTCCCGAAAGTTGATTTTTTTTGCAGAAAAATGAGACAACAAGGCAATTCTGCTGAAAACTGCGTTAGTCCGTGTTAGTGGTATCCAAACCTCACAAGTTTAGAAGAAAACAATAAGAAAAGTGTTCGGAAAAGGAGATACGTTTTGGACGTATCACTCTCGAACCCCCAACATGTCATACGGGGGATATGTCCAGTCGGGTATTCGACATTTGGTGCCTTCTGTGGGAAAGGCATGTGCTGGATGTACGGCCTCGCTGGTCTCATCTGCATCATACTCCAGCCGGAGCTACGGATCGTCGGCTCCTTCGGAGTCGATTTGCTTCGGGTTGTTCATCTACACGCCCCACTCTCCGGCTTCCCGTCCGGCGTTTAGCGGTTTCCAGGAGGGCGTCAAGATGACGTTTGGCGACTTCCACTTCCACGCCAGTAAGGAAGGAATACTGCGCTTGATGCTGAGTCGATCTCGAGCACGGCGACTCCGACGCCGCCACTCGTTGATTCTGACTACTGTTCAGAGTCAAGCCTTGCATCGGTCTACCTCAACGACCTCGACTTCCACTTGATTGCAGCTGAAGAGTTTGCCGATCTCAGCGATGGCGACTGGTCCATCCCAGAAACTCGCGAACCCTACTTGTCCCATGTCTACATGGCTGATCCAGCGGAAGAACCCTCCCAAACGGCGGCCAACGCAGCCGAAAGACAGGTTGTTAACGTCTTGCGAGCAGCATGGGTCAAGGCAAAAGCAGCAGTGCAAGACAATCTCACGCTAGAACTAGGCGCCACTCAAGAAGATCTGACAACCTATCACTACTTCCTGTCCAAGAAAAACTAGGAAGTTATAAGGGTGAACCGAGCACTCGACGCGCGACAGAAGTCTCAAGTACCCGCAGAGAGGAGCTGTCCTTAGGGACTCACGAGTCAACAGGACACCAGCCGAATTAGAAGAGGAAAGTACGGCTCAAAAATGTAACTTGGATAGCAGCTTCCTGGAGGATTTCTTGTTTTTCTTGGAAGATGTTTTTTTGTTAGGATCTTCTTCTGTCCATTCTTTGACGTCAGGATAAGTCGGACTAACTTCTCCCTCTTCCTCTTCATCATCCCCGTCCTCTGGCGGAGGGGTTTTGGGATTTTCCTCTTCCTCATTGTCCGAGTTTCCAGTCAGCTTTGCCATGAGTACTTCGTGGAACGTCCCTTGCATGGATTTAACCTTTCTTTCGAAAGCATCTTCGGAATCTGCATCAGATCCGGGTTCTGATTCCAATCTTGCCTCAATGATAGCTAATACAGATTCGGCTACCGAGTTCGTCGCCTGATCGGCGGATGTCGGATCTTCCACTTTTTTTGTGGGATTATGTTTTTCTGCTTCTTTCGCAGGATTATTTTCTTCCGTGTTTTCAGTGATCTCGGACTGCACCATGCCAATAAAGTGATATCTGATTGCGGGCATCTCCGAAGAGGCAGCAAATTCAGTATTGTTTTGGCGATCTGAGAAGAATCCGGTATCATAGTTTTCTTCAATTGGGTATAGGGCGGGTGGGATAAATTTTCTTCCACCACAGAATCCCATTGCTTCTGATGTTAATCCGATAAAGATATTAGCAGATCCAATTGGTAAAACGCAAGCACTTATCAGGTGATTCCGTGATGGCATGTACGGTCCATTGTCAAGGAACCGCCCGACGTTGCCGTCGAATTTCAGACTTCCGATAGTTATGGTACTGCCGATTCTGCCGAGTATTCCCGCTCGGAACGTAACTCCCGACGTCGCTGACCCTACGGTGGGCACGAACTGTCGAGACATCGTAGTAGAGTTCATAGACGGAGGTTCCATGAGACTATTGGTAGAGTCGTGGGGAGGGGGAACGTGGAAGTACTGTAACGAGAACACCGAGTTTTACCCAGGTTCGGTACGTTGCAACTAAGGCGGCGTTCCTACTCCTGCAATCTCACTAAATCAGGGCTGAAGCCTGAAGTATACAAAGTACAGTTGTGAGTATGGTTTCGCTAACTCGGTGAGGATCAACTTCACGGCGAGTTGGCTTCTAGCTTAGATTCGATCTATGTTCTTCTCTCCCGTCCGGCTTTATATAGATAGCTGGATTAGGGCTTACAGAAAGGAAACCTAGAAGACTACAGAAAATATCTAACTTGGAAAGTAAGGAATCCGTCTTATCCTCTTAGTCGCACCACTTGAGGTCGTGGTCCGGGTTCTTCTAGAATCCGGCTTCCTGCGCGTCAGCCGACTGGGCCGCCCAATAGACCTAGACCCATTACCTGCGGGCCACCCTGGTAATCCGGCCTTCGGCCAATGTATGATGCACCGCTAGTTGGCATATATTCGACATAGACATAAACCTGCACATTTTTGCCAATTTGATCATGCAAGCATTTATGCATGCATCTCTGATAAGTGGCACCAACATTTCTCAAACCAAATGTCATGGCACGATAGCAATAAACCCCATACGGGGTAATAAAGGCAGTCTTCATTTGACCAGCTGGTTCAAAGGTATTAGGTGGAAACCCGAATACACATCTACAAAGGATAACAACTCACACCCCACCGTGGAATCAATCACTTGGTCAATCCAAGGTAGGGGAATGGATCTTTAGGACATGCCTTGTTCAGGTTGGTGTAGTCAATACACATGCGCCACACAATGGCCATGTTACGATCATCCTTCTTCTTCTCTACCAGGACTGGGTTAGCCAAACAGTCTGGGTGTAGCACCACCATGATAAAGCCACTCGCGAGTAGCCTTGCTGCCTCGTCGCCAATAGGCTTCCTCCTTTCTCCGGCAAAGCGTTGCAGAGGTTGCTTTATCGGCTTAGCTTCTGGCCTCACATGCAATGAGTGCTCAACCAACTCCCTCAGGACAACTAACAGGTCCTGATTCGACCATGCAAAGATATCCAGATTCTCACGGAAAAAGTGGATGAGCTCGCCTTCCTATTTGTCATCTAACCAAGCACCGAGGATGCCAACACGGTCCGGGAATGCATCATCAACCGGGATCTTCTTGGTCTCCTTGGACGCCTTAAAAACCACACTCTGATGCGGGTTAGTCATACCCGTCATACCGAGTTGAGCTGACAGGGCCAGCGCGACCACTTCATGAATCTTCTTCTTCTCTACAACAATGACCAGAGACTTGGCCAAACGGGTGCCAGCCGATGCACACTCCATGGAGCGCTTCTAATCGCCCGAGATGGTGATCAAATCATTTGGGCCTGGTAGCTTCATCTTCAAATAGGCGACATGAGTAGAAGCCATGAACTTGGCCAATGTGAGCCTACCGAGTAAGGCATGGTGTGGGCTCTCGAGGTCAACAACCTCGAATTGCAGGCTCTCTGTTTAGCAGTTATCTAATGGCGTCTGAACACACGTTCGTTGGGACACCCCAAGAGGAAGGTATGAAGAGTATAACAACAAGTTTTCCCTCAGAAAAAAACCAAGATTTAAACGGACCAATAGGAGAAAGAAATCACTTCTAAAGGTTGATGACAGCTGATGTTGGAAGGCGCACTACCAGGCTCAGCAGCAACGTGGAATCTGCACACAGCACAACCAAGATACTTTTCCCCAACGAAACAGTGAGGTTGTAAATCTCATCGGTTTTGCTGAAAACAAAAGATTAGACGTATAGTGGGGAAAATGGTGTTTGTTTGCAGTGAATAAGACGAGAACAGTGTTCGCAGTAAAAGAGAACTCAGCTTGCAGTAAAACAGAATAGTGCTTGTAGTAGGTTGTATTATCAGTGTAAAAGAATGGACCGGGATCCACAGTTCACTAGTGGTGTCTCTCTGAAACAGATAAATAACATGTTGGGTAAACAAATTACAGCTGGGCAATTGACAGAGATAGAGCCCGCACCATAGTGCATATGCATGACATGATGATTACTATGAGATTTATTTGGGCATTACAACATGATACATAGACCGCAATCCAACTGCATCTATGACTAATAATCCACCCTCATGACGTCATCCGAGCAAACTTTGGGTATTAAGTTGCAAGCAACAGATTATTGCATTAAGTAAAGTGCGTAATGTAAACAATAGAATTATCCTTAGACAAAGCATTGTTGTTTTATCCCTAGTGGAAACAGAACATCCACAATCTTAGAAGTTATTGTCACTCTCCTAGATAACTGGAGGCATGAACCCACTATCGAGCATAAATACTCACTCTTGGAGTTACAAGCATCAACTTGGCCAGAGCATCTACTAGTAACGGAGAGCATGCAAGAACATAAATAACATAACCATGATAGATCTGTAATCAACTTGACAAAGCTTTCAATATTCATCGGATCCCAGCAAACACAACATGTAGCATTACAGTAAGATGATCTTGATCATGTTAGGAAGCTCACAAGATCTAAACATCATGGCACAAAGGAGGAGAAGACAACCATCTAGCTACTGCTATGGACCCTTAGTCCAAGGATGAACTACTCATGCATCACTTTGGAGGTAGGCATGGTGATGTAGAGCCATCTAGTGATGATTTTCCCTTCCGGTAGGGTGCCAGGGAAAGCTTTAGAACCCTCCCGAACTATGGTTGACGATGACAGCGGTTGTGAAAGTTTTTGTGGATGGAGGCTCGGGTGTTTAGGGTTTCCCCGAGGAAGAGTAGAAATAGGCGAAAGGGCGATGTTGATGGGCGCCCGAGGGGCCCACACCACGTGGTGGCGCGGCCAAGGGGGGCGCAACCCTATGGCGTGGCTTCCTCGAAGCCCCCTTCCGGGTCTCTTCCGGAGTCCGGGTACGTGACAGAAAAATAGGACACTGGGATTTTGTTTCGTCCAATTCTGAGATTTTTTCCAGAATAACTTTTCTGAAACAAAAAACAATAGAAAATAGGAACTAGCGCTATGGCATCCTATTAATAGGTTAGTCCCAGGAAATCCATAAAAATGATATAAAGTGTATAGAAAATATGTAGCAATTGGCATAATAACAACATGTAACATCAAAAATTATAGATGCGTCGGAGACGTATCAAGAATACCCAAGCTTAGTTCTACTCGTCCTCGAGTAGGTAAAACAATAAAAACAAAATAATTTCTGAGGTGACATGCTACCAACACAATCTTGATCATCATTATTGTAAAAGCATTGCAACCTGAGATCATAGTAATCTAAACATAGGCATGATAGATATAATTCTAACAATTAAACTTAGCAACCATGTTGCAACATGAAAAGTAACACAAACAAAAGATCATGAATAATAATGCCTTTGAAAGTTATACGTTTGTTTCGAGCATAAAGAAAACATAGCAAAGTGGTATTCCGCGTGTCCTTAAAGTGATAGCAAAACATAAATGCCAGGACACCTTGAAAGTTCAAGTGGAGACTAGATACAAATAATTTGAGAACAAGTAATAACATAATCATGAATCGATCAATAATAAATTTTGGGTCTGATGCACATTATACTCAGAATGACAACTATGCTCTCTTAATTGGTGCATAAAGTTAGAAGATTAAGACTCAACATAAAAGTAAAAGAAAGGCCCTTCGTAGAGGGAAGCAGGGATTAACCATGTGCTAGAGCAGAGGTATTGAAAACAATTTTGAGAGAGGTATATGTCTATGTCAACTAATAATAGATAAACAATACATTACGTCACAAGTTAACTAGACTTTACCAGAGCGGCTCCCATTGAAGGACATCCTTTCTACCGGGGTTAGTAGATCATCCCTCTTCTCTTTTGTTTACACACTTATGAACTTTGCTTAACTGATAAATCAGTGCCAAAAAGAGTGAAGAGAATTGTTAAGTAACCAGGTTTAGGGCTGGGCACCCCATTGCCATCTCTTCTAGCGAATTGGATAAGGGGATGTGCCACTAGTCCAGGTGTGTAAAGTCTAATTAAGAAGTAAAATAAATATCATCTACCTACGTCATCATGAGCTAAAACAGAGCACAAAACATGTATAATTTTGAAAGTTTTAAAGGCAGCACATGAGAAATTTACTTTGGAGTGGCGGTTAAATACCACATATAGATAGGTATGGTGGACACATTTAGCAACCTTATGTTTTTTGGGAGTTGGATGCACGACTAGAGCTCATACTCAGTACAAGTGAAGGCTGGCAAAAGACTAGGAGCGACAAATTAAGAGAGCAATAATGGCCATAATCATGCATAGTGACAAAACCTTATTAGTCAAAGCATAAATGATATTACAAGTCAAAAAGTAAATGATCATAGAGGCTAGAGGTGACTGGTTTGTAGTCATAACATGGTGTAAGTGTGCGCCAAGTCAACCAAATAAAGCATTCGAGGGAGAATACCACAATATTATGCTTTGATATGATAAAAACAACACATGATTTCTTTCAATGGCACATTAAGCACTCTCAGATATTTGAGACAAGTCATGCTACATCAATAACTACTAAGCATAGAATTAAAATAATATCTAACATGACAGGATAAAGTCTAAGCCATGGTCTAAACAAGCTTCTTTTGCACCGTTATAGGCATGAAATATTTTTTTTTGCTTTCCAACACCCATCACTTTATTTAAACAAAAACTCTCCAAATAATTTATCAATGAAACAAGAGAGTACCACTCTACAAGAAATAACAACTCTGAATAAGAGATGCATGAAAAACGGGAGCTAAAAGGATTGCAGTAGCTAGATGAAAAATGAAGAATACGAGTATTCATATGAAAAAGCGGAGCGTGTCTCTCTCCCACACAAGAATGCTAGGTTCCAACCAAGTTTATTACAGAAAATAAAAACAAACAGACGCTCCATGTAAACTACATATGATGTGACCGAAGAAAAGTATAGTTTCACTATAAGTGATCTGATAAGTTGATGATGAAGAAGGGGACGCCTTGGGCAACCCCAAGCTTAGACGCTAGAGTATTCTTATAATTTGCTGAGATGGTTCACGGGGGAATCCCCAAGCTTAGTATTTTCACTCTTGTTGATCACATTATATCACCCTCTTCTCTTGACTCTTGAAAACTTCCTTCACTCCAAACTCAAAGTAATTCTCATTAGAGGGTTAGTGCATAATCAAAAACTCACATGTTCTCCATGGACACAAGCATTACTAATACTTTCTAAACATTAGCTACAACCACTCATGTTTCATGGAGAAAAGAAATCCACTCAACATAGTAAAAGAGAGAATGCAAAGTAAAAGGCAGAATTTGTCAAAACCAGAATAGTTTGTAAAGACATAAAATTTCGAGGCACTTACGTTGCTCAGATCAGAAAACTCCGAACTAAGAAAAGTTGAATAAATATATAAGGATCATGCACAAAAAAATTCAGGATGTTTCCATTTTTCTGGAAATTATGGTGAATTAAACGATGGACAGAAAAAATCTGCTCCTGTGCAGAAATCCAAATCTAGCATCAACCTTTCACTAGAGACTTTACTTGGCGCAACAATTCAAAAAAGTAAAGATACACCTTGAATCAAAGAAAACATAAGAAAAATTGCGAAAAATAAAACATGGCTTGTCTCCCAAGAGTGCTTTTCTTTAACGCCTTTCAGCTAGGCCCAGAAAACAAGAATCAAGTATTTTCAAGTGAAGAAGCATCCAAATCAATAATTTCCTCTAAAACACGGCTTGTAACAATTGGTTGTTTAGGTACCCCTGAAGATGATTCAACATGTAAATCACTCTTAATTTCACTAAAGGTTTTATCAATTTTAAACTCATTATGGGGTTTTAGTTTAGACACCTTGGGAACGTACATGAATTTTTGCTCTTTTCTCGCAAAAGCTTTCTCCCTCTTAATTTTAAGAGAAGAAAAAGTTGAACTTAAAGTTTCCATTGTAACATTCCCGTTTTGCTACAGTAGGGTTTGTGGTGTTGAGTTCATGGCATACATGCATGAAAACATTGGTTAGAATTTTGCATTTGAAATTAATAAATGAAATGACCAAAACCCACTTAAAGTGGTCACCCAAAATTTGTTCTAAAAATATTTTCATCTTTGGAAAACAAAAACATGGCAAGGCTGGAAATTTTACAAGCTTTCCAAATATTATTTTTTTCCAATTTTTCTGATTTCAAAAAGGCCCTCAAAAGTTTGTTTTTGGTTCTGTTGTTAAAGGGGAAAAGGACTTAATTGTAATTTTCAAAGTTTCACAGGGGGTTATGGAGGAAAAAAAACTCCCCTGTCGTCTTCCTCCTCCGGACAATAGGTGAGAAGAACGCCGACGCTGCCGCACGCCACGTCCCACTTGCTCTCTTCCGAGGGGATAAGGGTGAGGAGAGTCCTCCCGTGCACTGCTCCTCCCTCCACTCGTGTCCTCCCTCTCTGTAACCCTCCACAATGCAAACCCTCCCCCTGCTCCGTTCGGCCGCCGCCGAGTCCGGTGATTGCCGCCGATTTGAGCCTCCCCGCGCCCAACAGAGCTCCCCACGAGGTTCACTGGGCCGCCCTGAGTCTCCCCGTCGAACGATGCTTTCCGGGATGGTCTCAGGTGGGAGAATCGGAGGCATCTTCCTCGTCTCCGGCTGGCCCTCGTCGCCGTCCGATCTCCTCCTCGAGTCCTCCTTCGGCTTCTCCGTCCACTTCATATCAACCACGGTAACCTCCTGAGCGCGCTGGTGCTCTCGCCATCCTCCCTCTCCCTCTGAATCGACGTGACACTGAGGACCACCGTCGGCCGCCGCGCATCCTCGTCGCCTGCGAAGCTCCGACAACCGTTTGGTCGTTCCGCCAACACACCCAGGTTCCTCTCGACGAGGGGGAGCTAATGGTGCCAACGGATTCCAACATTGCGCGCGAAATCCTCCGATTCGAGTCTATCTGTGAAGAATCAGTATAGGGTGACATCACAGTGACGTCGTGATGATGTCATAGTCCCTTTTTTTTAGAAATTCCATTAAATTCCAGAAAAGGGAATAAAATTGATATCTTAATAACTTTTTTTATATCTCACAAAAATAAAAGTGAGGTACCAAAATGATCATAAAAATATTCTCCATCCAAATATGTAATTTTCACACATGTTTGAGAAAGTCCAAAAATGAGCATTTATTTAATGTTGTTTATTCTTTTAAAATAGAAAAATAAGTTTTTATTCACTAAAATTAGAAAATTAAAAGTTATATACCAAATTGCTCAAAATGACAAATGAAATCTAGTTATGATGTTTTCAAACCCATTTGAGCAATTAAAACTTGACACACTTTCAGAATTGTCCGAAGTACCCCTCTAGGGTCCATTTCGGGACTTTTTCAGTAAAATTGCATAACTGACATACGAACCCTAGCAACTCATCGAACATGTTTAGGGCTCTGTTTCAGTGCATTAACTTGCTCATGCATACATATTGCACATTGCATCGATGCCATGTGTTGATTGGTGTTCCTCTTTTCGGTGTTGTTTTCCCCCTCGGTAGAATCCGACTCCGAAGTGAAGGCCAGCAACTCCATGACGAATACTTGATCCTAACCGACAAGTCAAGCACTTATTCCAGAAGATCTATCTATTGGTTTTCTTATAACCAAGGCAAGCATAACCTCTTATCTGCTCATATATGTTTTCCAACAACATTTGATTCTCGTACTTTGCATTCGATTCCAAAGTATTTGATGCTAGTAGATATAGTTCACCTATATACTGCATTGCCTCAATATCCTGATCCACTGCTCCTATCCGCCATAGATTTTCTTGTGCGCATCGCCAGAGCCTCATATCTGCTTTGCTTAACTTTACATGTTGTTTACCTCTGCTCCATCCGGTTGATGAATCAGAGTTCCGATAACCTAGTATGATATGATGACGTGATAAGGTGAGCATTGTGTGGTTAACCTGACTAAGGCTTGGACGGGAGGCCACTTGGGAAGTGGTTGTTTGTCCTGTACTGGCCAACCCTATGAGTAAGGTCTCGCCGAAGAAACCAAGACTGAGCGTGCAACCACACGCGGGGCCTAACAGACCGCGCTCGACCAACTAACTTGTTTTGCTCTATCCGTGAGTCACGTTGTTTGGGTGTTCCATCTGCGTGTGAGTCAAAAACCTTTTGGAGGTGTTTAGGGCGTGACCGGGACAAGTGATGGACGTACACGGATCTTGATCCCGACTCACAGAACAGGTGCCGTCAGGAGGTGGCCAACTCCCTGTTGACGGGGTGGCCCTGTTTGGGTTGACTCATGGATAGGGTCGAGCAAGGTAAAAGTCGTGGCCAAACACACTCTGCCGACACATCGTCGGAAATTTTCCAATAGCTTGGTATTAAGAGTCGGATGGTACGTGTGGGTAAAGTGTACCACCCTGCAGGGATAAATCTTTCGGAAAGCCGTGTCCACGGTTGAGGACGACTTGGTGGAAGATACGAGGTCATAGATAACATGAACGAGAGACTAAAACTTGTTGATAACGAATGAAGGGTGCCTCCTCGGAGATGCCGAGAGGGGTGATCTTTGTAGCATGAGATGCTGGGAAATGATGTTGGTGGTTTGAAAAGTTGCTGATCACAGTAGTTGAGTTTCTCATCTGTTTTGAAAACTTTCCATGAGACGTGATGTTCTTCCTCGATTTGGAAAACAAAGATTGCTTTACGCAAAACAGCCTTCATAAAACCCTTTATGAAACCAGCACATATATAATAGGTTAGCTAAGTCTTGTTGAGTACCTCCCGTACTCAGGTTTGCTTAAATTTGGTTCAGGTGAAAATCTTGTTAGTGGTGATTCAACGTGGACATCGACGAGTAGTTTGGGGTTCCCAGGTAGCAGCCTGGAATCTATGGGCTGGGACGTCGCCTTATGTTGCGGCCTCTTAGGCCTTTTTGGTTCTTGTTGGTTAGCAACATAATTTGCCTTTCGTTGTATGATGTAATGTTGGGTCATGTGACCTCTATTTGTAAGCTATACTCTAGTAACACCAATTTAATACAACTTTCATGTCTAGAGTGCTGCTTTGATCGGTTGTTGGTTTCGAGCCCATTGTTATACAGTTTGGGTTATGCCTGCATAGTTGTCGCAGTCGAGGGGTTGTGGAGCCGATGATCCATGTCCGAGCCTGCCTGCCGATGTAATTCGGCAGGGGCGAGGTAACCCCAGTAACCCTCGATTGTTGTTGCACTTTCTGGACACATAGCAGCTCTGTATAACTTTGGTCCCGTTCCTTCAGTTTCATCCGACTCGTGGACACTTGGGTATGCATAATTGGTTATGACTAGAATGGATACACGGAGTAGTAGACCGGGGATCCGGACTACGTGCCGATGAATCTGGTCTGCCTGCCGTTGTTTGTTGCGGCCGGGGCTGGTAACCCTAAAGCCCTTGTGAGTCCATGGCTAGAAGCACATAACAGTATGTATATCTCTGGGTCCGGGGTCTGACATGTTGGGAATATGCCCTAGAGGCAATCATGTATGATGTAATTCCCACTGTATTCATAAAGTTATTAAGTTGTCCTTGTTTTGAACATCTGATACATGTCATTGAATATGTGATTCGATTGTGGAACCATGTATTCATGTTGTTCATACTAGATTGTCCTTGGTCATTTAGGTTGTGCTGGACACACACCCTAGACTAATGTAAGTGGTTGCTGATGACACAGTTCCTGTAAGGACCCCAGACCGGCAGTCTGAAACCCTACGTATGCATACATTCACGATCCCAGAAAGATCAGTCGTGAACAACATACACAGTTGGCACACAGAAATACATCATCCATTACACGAATACATAAAGGTATTACACAAATATCACATGATCAAGTTTAACGCAACTGCCACATGGGGCATGCAACTTATCAAACACAGCGGAAGACAAATAAAACACAACGTAGTTGAGCCCAAGTCACGCCTTAACCTACAGGCTGCTGACCCGGAGACGATCCTAGTTCGCAAAGCCGTCAACTCCGTACTTCTCTTCATAGATATCCTTTGGAGGCTCCTTCTCCAAATCTGATAAGTAGATACCAGGGGCGAAACCATAATGAGTACATTTGAATGTACTCAGCAAGACATCCATCATGTCACTTACCAAACATGCAACTATGCTTATATGGTGGAATAGGTAGGCTATAAATAGGGTTCACTATCAATGGTGTTCATATATGATGACACCACAGTTGCAGTCAAGTTTATCTGTATCTTCGTTGAAGAGGATACTTCAGAGGAAAATAATATAGCTTTATTTCTCTTGTCGATATCACATGTACAAGAGGTTTTGTAAAACTTTGTTAAAGAATATTTTCTCTTTGCAAAACTTCTTGGAATCAGTTTCCAGAGTTCTTGCTTAGAGTAGAAAAGGTTTTCTTTGCAAAACATTTTGTTTGGTATATCAGCATCTGGCTTTTTATCATCAACGATACCTCCACGGTATGAGTTTCCATTCCTTTCCGAACTTCACAAGTTCAACACTTCCTTTCCAAAATTCCTTTTCAAAAACTTCCTTTTTGAAAACATTGACACAATGCTAGCTACATGGCCATTCAACTGTCCATATCCGAGGACGCGGCTTCTTCGAAAAAGTTATACTCTGCAGAGGTGTACACATCCACCAGATCCAGTACACCTCCCGTGAAACAACCACGGACTGTAACAACAGTATGTAAACATCAGGTATCTGATCATAACCATCCACTATGTTCAAGCTAGAATATGCCTATCTCTCAGTTGAGTTTTACCACATCCCCGGCACCGAGCTAATCCCCGCCAAGCCAGGATGCCTCATCTGATGCATCCGGAGGGAAAATTAATCCCACACTTTATATGTCTCCACGACATTCGGTTCAGAGGATCGCATCCCCTATAGCACATTGAGATAGCACACACTAATAAGAACAAACTTCAAGTTAAGCCCCTTTCCCATGTTGGGGTAGGGTGGCAGTACGGTAAAGGTTGTCCGGCGAAGACTAGGTTATGTGTCATTTTTGAAAACACCATTTTCTCAAAAATGACCACTTCCACAATTCCTCCGGAGAACAAGGATCCGCCTTTTCTCCGGGTTTTTCCGTAAAGCCTTTGTTTTGTAGAATCACAATTTTAGGGTGTCCACTTAGGGACTAGTATATTTGATGGTAATAAATACCATATGGTGGCCTATGGGCTTGGTATTACCAAGTTTAACTATTGGCATGATAGTAACCTATAATATAGTATAGTAGTAAATTCCACATCAAAAATAGTTTTGATAATCAAGCTTTTGTAAAACTTCAGAGGTAAAACATGCATGATAGATAATGATAAGTATTGTATCAGCAAGCATCAGGATGGCTTGCCTGGTATCTCCTTGTGTCCCTGGTTTTGGAGTGACTGGAACTTGAAACAGATCTTCACGACACTTCCTTCCTCTTCGTTTTCTAACGTCGTAAAAGGAATAAAGGACACACATTCAGAACCAATCAAGGCAAGCAACCATACATAACAATACATACAGCAAGGAAATCTAATAATAACCAAATCACTCAATTATTTATTGAGGCAAACAATCAAACAATCCTACTTGGCAGAAATGCCATTTAATAAGACAACTTAAGGTTGGAGGAACATATCTCACAACCTTAATACCATGGATTCAGTGGGTGTGCCACTCTCATACCAAGATATTAATAAACCCAAAATACACTTAGTTTCACAAGGGTGAGACTACTAAAAGTGTATAAAACATGCACAAAAATAATCATGGCAATGGGTCTGTCAACCCAACCACAAAAATAAAAGGGTAGCCAATCTGCTATGCCTAAATTTACACCAAGAATAAATAAGACACATGATTTGCAAAAGTTACCTTTACAAATCAGTGAGCCTACACAAATGTAACAAAGTAATAGACTCACCACAAAACACACAATTCTCATAGTGAGAACAATAGAAACAATGGCTAAAAAGGAGGAATCCTATAGACATGTTTCTACTAAAAGTTTGCTATGCAAGCATGCATAATAAGTAAAGTACTAAAATGCAAACAAGGAACCATGTTATCATAATGGGAATGAAAACATGTCCTCATGCAAGGATACATAAACATCTACCAAACACAAGTTGGCAGGAAAATTAATTCAACACAAAAACTGCTAAGGAAACTAGTACTACTTAAACATGAAGAATCAATGAATGTATTTCAATCAAGTAATTGAAATACAACCAGAGGGTCCATGTCATAAAAACAGGAGTGAAAAACATCTATACTTGCTATAACAAAAATATCCCATTTAGCAAAACAATGCATCAATTTGCAGGGCAACTCCTACATACTAGTAGTAATAAAAAAGGGCATTACTAGAGGAATCAAACAACACTTCAAGAATGTATTTTTCCTAGAAAGCCACACATGATTACAACCACTTAAAAACAGAAGCATACCCATTTTTGTTTAGCACAAAAATTCCCAAAGCAAACATACTAGGCACTCATTAGTTATGAAACTACATAAGAGAAATGCATCTAGTTTGGGGAAATAATGTTTCCACCAAAAATGCAATGAAACCAGTGGGTGTTCCACTAGCATAACAAAGCATTAAGAGGTCACAAAGCCTCTGGTCACACTTGACAACAATTAGCAAAAACCTAAACTAGCACCTAGTGCAATAACAATACTAGCAGAAAATAATAGGGTGCTTAAATAAGCAAGGCAATGCTACTCATGCTATTATTTTCACACAAGTGAAAACTTTAGGGGTCAAGTACTCATAATAATATCATCGAAATGCTACTGGTCCTATGATCACAACACAAAAACATGTGGCTACAAAACCACAAATGATTATGTCAAAATTCCACACATGAGGGAATTTTTCCATAACCATTCTCATAGTCATCACAAAGCTACTCATGCTTTTCTACCAACTCAAATGCAAGATAGCAGAGGTGATAACAACACAAAATATGTACCAACATGGTACTGGATCCAATCAACAATCCAAGTTCTTGCTCATAAATTAATCACTCAAAAATACTATGCAAGTATTTAACTAGGGATAAAACATATGATATTGATATAAATCCTATTTCTTCTCAACTCAAGTCCACACATTCTAACATGCTAAAATAGCTAAGTAACACTTGGAAAACAAGTTCACACAACTTTTACATGCTAGAAAACAATAATGCAACACAAAAATATAATCACAACAATTAATTACCTAAAATGCCAAAATGGCAGAAACAAGTGAAACAAAGATCTGTCCACCAAATTTTCTAGGATGCTCTAAAAATTAAACCCTTCTAGGTTTGGATATTCCTAAACATATACAAGACCATCCAATTTGGTTTGCATCAAAATTCATCTTTAATTAATTTATAAAAATCACCAAAGTGCTCTCTGGTGTTTTACCAAATTGCATGTCATTTCAAAAATACAATGAATTTGGAAACGAGGTTAAATGATCCTGTTAGGAAATTTCAAGGGCTTTCCAATGCAATTGGACTCACTTCATTTTGAGTTGTGAAATAAAAATGGTGCTCATTTTGGTGTTTCTGGTAGCTGTTACCAAAACATTTTTCATTTCAAAATTGTTCATCCAAATGTAGATCTTGAAGTTGGAGGTGGTTTAGAATTAGTTTAGGTACCACTGTGAATTTTGGTTTGGTCAAAAACATCTTTTAGGTTGCCTTTTAGAACCAAAAGCAAACATGCTAGTTTTCTGTCAAAAATTAAAATGGAAAACAAAGTTGTTGGGCCGGATCTGCCAACGGGCCGGCCAGAACGATTTGCACCGCGGGCAGATCTGCCCCTAGACACTGACCAGCGGGCCTGCGCCACGGTGGCTGCCACGCGCGCAGACGCGGGCTCCACCTGCAGGTTCAACTCTCTACTGCGCGGGTCAAGGGCGCTGAGGTCGTCACGACGTCACGATGAGGTCATCCGCCGGCGGAACAACTCCGGCGAGCTCGCAACCGGCGATAACGGAAGCCATTTCGCGATTAAACCGCACCTACACGATGTACTCGTCGCGGGGATTCACCTAGGCGCTTCCTCGCTTCCCGGAAGCGGCCGGAAAGCAGCGGCGACGGCAATGCGGCGGCGGCCGGACCCGAGGACGGCGCGGCCACGTTAGAGAGCAAGAGGGAGAGGGAAAAGCGACGGCGGGGGTTCCCTTGCTCACCGTGAACACTCGGAGACGCACGGCTAGGGCGGAGAAGGTTCGAGGCGGCGCGGATGGCTCGCCGGAGCTCGCCGGCCCCGAAGGCGAAATTGGACGGCGCGGGCTCCTGGCGCCATCCCGCCTCGATTCCTCTCGCACACGGGGCCTACTCGACTAGGTGGAGGCGATGGGGACCATGGCTGCCGGCGGCAAGCCCTCTATCGGCCGAATCGACGGCGGCCGAAAAAGCTAGGGTTCGGTTTGGGCTCTATTTGTACAGAGGGAGAGAGCTCGAGGGGGGGGAGATAGAGGGGGGCCTGGGGGAGACAAGGCACATGGGGGGGCCTCTTTATCCCCTCGAGTTGCTTCCAATCGAAGCAATGGGCATAGGTCTCCTGTAACTACAGCCTGGCTAGAGGTAGGAGATGACTGGGATTTTATTTAGGTCCCTGCGATTTTACAAACAGGTCCCTGTCTTCACTGAAAAAAGATGTTTTCACTAGGAAAACCAAGTCATAAATTGAAATCCTTTTGCCCAAAATTCTTATTAGTTGATATGTACAACATATATGAAAATTGGCTCAATTAGATAAACTTCATAATTCAAAGTTGTTCAAATTTGAATTCTTACAGAAATGGACATTGAATTTATTAACCTACTTAGGAGCTTCCAAAAATGATAATTTTTGGCACACATTCCTTATTTGATGTGTTCCTTATGTGGCAAAAAATTCAAGTCATTTTGAGTTACTTCATAGAACAAACTTGTTAAAATTTCAAAAAGGTGCTATCAAGAAAACAGGGGTTTTTGGCAACTTAAATTATTCAAAAACTTATGCCCTTTTGTTTTTCATCCTTATTTATGATATAGAGCATGTGGTATTTATTTCATGGTATTTGGAAAAAGTTTGTAGAACAAACTTGTTCAAAATCCCAAATGTTGCTGTGGAGAAAATTCATGTTTTCAGGACTTTAATGGATTCAAATTTTGGTCTCCTCTTGTGTGTGTTCCTTATTTGATATAAGGAAGCAATGGTATGAATTTCAAATCATTTTAAGAAAGTTTCCAATAGTAACTTGTTTTAGTTTTCTGTTTCTGGAAATATTGGAATTTCTATTTAATAAAGCATTTGGCTTTTCTTTAACAATGCTTTGCCAAAATATTTATGTGACTAGAGATAGCAAGTCAATGCCCTCCAATACCTTTGTTTTTAATCTTGCAAGGTTGGAAAAACATTTGATAATATTTTGGTGAAGCATTTAAGAATGCCTCTTTTTCTGATAATCTTTTAGGGAAATTTTATTAAGTGTTTCATCTTTCTTAATTTGGGTCTTGGAATAATATTCAACATGTATGGGACTCATAAGATAGTTTTTGGAAAACTCTTTGATCACTATTTACTTTACAAAATATTGCCAAGGTCATTGGAACAATATGTTGAATATTTTGTTTTCAATTTCTTAGCCATGTAAGTTTATATAATTAGTTTGTTTAGTTGCACTCAAACAAACACAAACAAACATAACCAAGGTTTATTAGTAAAGCAATTAGCAAAACAACTGTGTTAACAGGTATTCCAAAATTGGGATGTGACAGGTCTTCCCCCCTTAAAAAGAATCTCGTCCCCGAGATTCACAAGCGAGGACTAAGGGAGGGCCAACAAACACAATGTTAGTGTTGGAGTGCCGGTGCTTCCCCCCTTTGACTTTCCTTGGGAGGAGGGGTTCTTCCCTAAATTAGCAATTCTTCACAACTTTCTCTATCTATCAATTTACTCAACCGCCAATTTTTTTTAAAATTTCTGATAACACCACTACTGCCAACTAGTTCCTTTTAGTGCAGAACTACCTGGAAAAGTACCGTCAATTATTACATGAGTTCCTAGCTATAACCCACATCTTACATAACACATATGGAGTGGTATACCACTCTCATAATAAGGTATATAATAAGCTAAAAGTATAGCTTGTGGGTGCAAAAAGGTTAGGTTGCTAAGGTAAAACAAACAGACAGAACAACTACCCATGGTAGTGGTTATTACTCACCACAAGCAACTATCCCTTAATATATGTTCATGATTTTAGTTGGATGTTTTAGTTTCATAAGATACTCTTAAACACAATCATAACACCAGTATAAACTCATGCTAAGGTAAAACATTTACAACAAAATCCAATAAGCAAGCAAACAACACCACAGATGAATAGACTATTTATTCACTAGGTTATTGTTTATTAGAGGTTTTGGAATCCATCAATCATGAACAATTAGCAAACAACCAGTAGCTAAAAACTAATGAATTCAATCATAAAGGTACTCTAAAACACCATCTTTACACAAGGTAAAACTCCTATTACACAGGCATAAAAAAAAGGTCTGCACAAATAACACACTAGTATGAAAAATCTACACCAGCATGCTATACGAGATAATCATATCCTATAACCATAGAACATGAAACTAAATAATTAATGGCATGATAACAGAAGTAATAACTTCCTAAACATGCTATATCAACACATATACTCGTAAAATAAAAAGAGGGTAATACTAGAGCAAAAATCACCATTTTCTAGTGGTGAAACTAGTTTCACTCTAGAGAAGCAAACAATGCTACCATGATGTTTAAACTTAAACAAGCAAGTCATGAATATAAGTGTACCTAATAACAGTACACAAAACTTACTCATGTTAGTAAGCACAAACATCAAAACAATCCCATGAAACAACTATTAAACATGCATAAATTAATTCTAGCAATTTATGTTTTTCTTAAACAATTACTAGCAAACAAGCAAGGTATAACTCACACAACCAGTAGCTATGAAATTAATGAAAAGTTATCTAAATCTTTTCAAAAATCCATACACTCAATTTAAAATTATTCACAAACAATCTACCAATCAAGAGGAATTTATTTTATTTGCGAACAATTTAATTTTAGCACACGATAGTGAAATATTTCTTAACATGATACTCCTAAGGAATATTATGCTAACAAAAAGGATCACACCTAAACATATTAGTATTTACTAATAAGAAATAAACTTCTCACTTGCATAGGTGAAAAGAAACAATTATATTCTCCATGGTGGAAAATAGAAATCAATCACATATTGAAACATGCTATTTTCACACATGTGTATGGTTGGGGATTTTCATCCTCAAGCCAAAATACAATGGGACCAGTGGGCTATGGCCTACTAATACCAATTAAAAATAGGTACTAAGCCTCTGGTTACTCATGAAAAACTTTGCATACAAGATAAAAATATAAGGCTATTTAATCTAGTGAAGCAATACTAGTGCATATTGATAGCAATGCTTACATATGCTTTATTATTAAGAGACATGCAAGCTAACATAGGTAAAAGCATCAAAATATCAGTACCTAAATGTTACTTGACTCAAAGAAAACATAGCACAAAATCTACTAAGAAAGTATACACAGATCTAGCTCTCACCATACTTCCAGATAAATAAACTAGAAGGTGACAAATGTTATTTCATTTTTATTCGAGTTTTCAATCATGCACACACTTTCTAGGGTAGATTTATTGTAAGAGATCAACATAATAACGAGTCCTAACAACTCCATATAAGTTAGGAAGCAAGATTGAATAAAATACAAATTTATTTCAATCAAGAGCACACAAAGAAACAAGAACAGGAAAACTGTTGTTTTCTAGGTCTATTATAACCATTCCATCGTTCACTTAATTTGTAATCCCCGAATTTTATAGTAACTACAATGTATTATTAAAATTTGGTTTCCAAAGTAGATACACAAGATATCCTATTGACTAGTAAACGAATAGGTCATCATTTTATTTTCTCGTGACTTCTCCTTTTTACCAACTAGATCAAAAGGTGTCATAAGTCACTTAATTCTTTGGTTTAGAAAGAGTTGTCAGTAGTTTGCATGCTTTGGTTAGGTGTCAACCTAAGATTAAACAAAGCATGTTAGTCTTGTTAGCTTTCTATATAATCATGTTTGTCCGACAAGATACGACTAGCGTCATCGTACGTTGAATATTGAATTGTGCTCTTTTGATTGGCTTTTTAGGGGGTTGCGCATCATGGCATGTGAACACTTCTTTTGCACCTTTCTCCAGAGGAGGGAGGTATATAACTCTTTAAAAGGGGATTTCTCTTGTTTGGTCTTTTAAAAGGGAACATAAAAAAAAGTGCGACATTTAGCCAACATGGTAAAAAGAGCCTTTTGCAAACAGACAAACATAGAGGTTTTGGTCAGTAGTGGTTGGTTTTCTTCACGCCTTTTCTTCTTTGAGGGTTGTCGTGGTTGGAGCTTTATTTGTTGGAGTGCATCACTGGTAGCAACGCTATCAGCTCGTGTGGCTTGATGGTCCTCTATATAGGCCCAATGGTGCTTTCATTGATTGTGGGGAAATGGTGGTGGTTCACGACGGGTCGCATTATGAAGCGAAAACAAGTATAAGTCTAAGCAACAAATTCTTGTTTTTGAATACTATACAAACATTTTTGCTTGCAAAAATTTAACACGAGGCGATTCAAAAACAAGAGCGGGGCAAGCACAAATCTGCAAAATTTGAGCACCCCACAAACATATAGAAGCCTAGACGAACCAAATTCTACACCACACAATAGCACAAAGTCCTACGGACACACATAAGCAAGCCATAACACACAAGCAAGGCTCCATGGGAGCTACGTCAGGGGATGATCCAAAATCCTAGAAGTGGCTGAAGAACTATATCTACTTCTGACCATCATCACTGTAGAGCTAGGCAATTATTTTGGTCTCTCGGGACATCGGCAAGTATACAAGATAATAGAAGTAAAGTTTTTGAATAAACTTTTAACTGAGAGAGGTAAAAATATACAACAATCTGTTTTTGAAACCCCAACTATTTTCTGGACAGAAAACTTCAAAGACGAGAGATGTTTCAAAAACAGAGCGGAACAGTTGCAAACAAGTAAGAAATAAACTCTTAACCGAGAGAGATACCAATTTTGTAAGGCCCGCCCTTCGAACCACTGTTCAAGGACGCCCTTGATATGCATTTAGAATCTTTTGAAAAGATAATAAGGAGGGAAAATATACTAAAATTCCCTTAGATAAAAATAATTTAGATAGTAAATAGGTTTTTACTCAAAAATACTTTTCTTTCCTATCTGACGTCCATGCTAACTAAGGTCTCCTAAGGTCAGGATGGCTCTGATACCAACTCTGTAAGGACCCCAGACCGGCAGTCTGAAACCCTACGTATGCATACATTCACGATCCCAGAAAGATCAGTCGTGAACAACATACACAGTTGGCACACAGAAATACATCATCCATTACACGAATACATAAAGGTATTACACAAATATCACATGATCAAGTTTAACGCAACTGCCACATGGGGCATGCAACTTATCAAACACAGCGGAAGACAAATAAAACACAACGTAGTTGAGCCCAAGTCACGCCTTAACCTACAGGCTGCTGACCCGGAGACGATCCTAGTTCGCAAAGCCGTCAACTCCGTACTTCTCTTCATAGATATCCTTTGGAGGCTCCTTCTCCAAATCTGATAAGTAGATACCAGGGGCGAAACCATAATGAGTACATTTGAATGTACTCAGCAAGACATCCATCATGTCACTTACCAAACATGCAACTATGCTTATATGGTGGAATAGGTAGGCTATAAATAGGGTTCACTATCAATGGTGTTCATATATGATGACACCACAGTTGCAGTCAAGTTTATCTGTATCTTCGTTGAAGAGGATACTTCAGAGGAAAATAATATAGCTTTATTTCTCTTGTCGATATCACATGTACAAGAGGTTTTGTAAAACTTTGTTAAAGAATATTTTCTCTTTGCAAAACTTCTTGGAATCAGTTTCCAGAGTTCTTGCTTAGAGTAGAAAAGGTTTTCTTTGCAAAACATTTTGTTTGGTATATCAGCATCTGGCTTTTTATCATCAACGATACCTCCACGGTATGAGTTTCCATTCCTTTCCGAACTTCACAAGTTCAACACTTCCTTTCCAAAATTCCTTTTCAAAAACTTCCTTTTTGAAAACATTGACACAATGCTAGCTACATGGCCATTCAACTGTCCATATCCGAGGACGCGGCTTCTTCGAAAAAGTTATACTCTGCAGAGGTGTACACATCCACCAGATCCAGTACACCTCCCGTGAAACAACCACGGACTGTAACAACAGTATGTAAACATCAGGTATCTGATCATAACCATCCACTATGTTCAAGCTAGAATATGCCTATCTCTCAGTTGAGTTTTACCACATCCCCGGCACCGAGCTAATCCCCGCCAAGCCAGGATGCCTCATCTGATGCATCCGGAGGGAAAATTAATCCCACACTTTATATGTCTCCACGACATTCGGTTCAGAGGATCGCATCCCCTATAGCACATTGAGATAGCACACACTAATAAGAACAAACTTCAAGTTAAGCCCCTTGCCCATGTTGGGGTAGGGTGGCAGTACGGTAAAGGTTGTCCGGCGAAGACTAGGTTATGTGTCATTTTTGAAAACACCATTTTCTCAAAAATGACCACTTCCACAATTCCTCCGGAGAACAAGGATCCGCCTTTTCTCCGGGTTTTTCCGTAAAGCCTTTGTTTTGTAGAATCACAATTTTAGGGTGTCCACTTAGGGACTAGTATATTTGATGGTAATAAATACCATATGGTGGCCTATGGGCTTGGTATTACCAAGTTTAACTATTGGCATGATAGTAACCTATAATATAGTATAGTAGTAAATTCCACATCAAAAATAGTTTTGATAATCAAGCTTTTGTAAAACTTCAGAGGTAAAACATGCATGATAGATAATGATAAGTATTGTATCAGCAAGCATCAGGATGGCTTGCCTGGTATCTCCTTGTGTCCCTGGTTTTGGAGTGACTGGAACTTGAAACAGATCTTCACGACACTTCCTTCCTCTTCGTTTTCTAACGTCGTAAAAGGAATAAAGGACACACATTCAGAACCAATCAAGGCAAGCAACCATACATAACAATACATACAGCAAGGAAATCTAATAATAACCAAATCACTCAATTATTTATTGAGGCAAACAATCAAACAATCCTACTTGGCAGAAATGCCATTTAATAAGACAACTTAAGGTTGGAGGAACATATCTCACAACCTTAATACCATGGATTCAGTGGGTGTGCCACTCTCATACCAAGATATTAATAAACCCAAAATACACTTAGTTTCACAAGGGTGAGACTACTAAAAGTGTATAAAACATGCACAAAAATAATCATGGCAATGGGTCTGTCAACCCAACCACAAAAATAAAAGGGTAGCCAATCTGCTATGCCTAAATTACACCAAGAATAAATAAGACACATGATTTGCAAAAGTTACCTTTACAAATCAGTGAGCCTACACAAATGTAACAAAGTAATAGACTCACCACAAAACACACAATTCTCATAGTGAGAACAATAGAAACAATGGCTAAAAAGGAGGAATCCTATAGACATGTTTCTACTAAAAGTTTGCTATGCAAGCATGCATAATAAGTAAAGTACTAAAATGCAAACAAGGAACCATGTTATCATAATGGGAATGAAAACATGTCCTCATGCAAGGATACATAAACATCTACCAAACACAAGTTGGCAGGAAAATTAATTCAACACAAAAACTGCTAAGGAAACTAGTACTACTTAAACATGAAGAATCAATGAATGTATTTCAATCAAGTAATTGAAATACAACCAGAGGGTCCATGTCATAAAAACAGGAGTGAAAAACATCTATACTTGCTATAACAAAAATATCCCATTTAGCAAAACAATGCATCAATTTGCAGGGCAACTCCTACATACTAGTAGTAATAAAAAAGGGCATTACTAGAGGAATCAAACAACACTTCAAGAATGTATTTTTCCTAGAAAGCCACACATGATTACAACCACTTACAAACAGAAGCATACCCATTTTTGTTTAGCACAAAAATTCCCAAAGCAAACATACTAGGCACTCATTAGTTATGAAACTACATAAGAGAAATGCATCTAGTTTGGGGAAATAATGTTTCCACCAAAAATGCAATGAAACCAGTGGGTGTTCCACTAGCATAACAAAGCATTAAGAGGTCACAAAGCCTCTGGTCACACTTGACAACAATTAGCAAAAACCTAAACTAGCACCTAGTGCAATAACAATACTAGCAGAAAATAATAGGGTGCTTAAATAAGCAAGGCAATGCTACTCATGCTATTATTTTCACACAAGTGAAAACTTTAGGGGTCAAGTACTCATAATAATATCATCGAAATGCTACTGGTCCTATGATCACAACACAAAAACATGTGGCTACAAAACCACAAATGATTATGTCAAAATTCCACACATGAGGGAATTTTTCCATAACCATTCTCATAGTCATCACAAAGCTACTCATGCTTTTCTACCAACTCAAATGCAAGATAGCAGAGGTGATAACAACACAAAATATGTACCAACATGGTACTGGATCCAATCAACAATCCAAGTTCTTGCTCATAAATTAATCACTCAAAAATACTATGCAAGTATTTAACTAGGGATAAAACATATGATATTGATATAAATCCTATTTCTTCTCAACTCAAGTCCACACATTCTAACATGCTAAAATAGCTAAGTAACACTTGGAAAACAAGTTCACACAACTTTTACATGCTAGAAAACAATAATGCAACACAAAAATATAATCACAACAATTAATTACCTAAAATGCCAAAATGGCAGAAACAAGTGAAACAAAGATCTGTCCACCAAATTTTCTAGGATGCTCTAAAAATTAAACCCTTCTAGGTTTGGATAGTCCTAAACATATACAAGACCATCCAATTTGGTTTGCATCAAAATTCATCTTTAATTAATTTATAAAAATCACCAAAGTGCTCTCTGGTGTTTTACCAAATTGCATGTCATTTCAAAAATACAATGAATTTGGAAACGAGGTTAAATGATCCTGTTAGGAAATTTCAAGGGCTTTCCAATGCAATTGGCCTCACTTCATTTTGAGTTGTGAAATAAAAATGGTGCTCATTTTGGTGTTTCTGGTAGCTGTTACCAAAACATTTTTCATTTCAAAATTGTTCATCCAAATGTAGATCTTGAAGTTGGAGGTGGTTTAGAATTAGTTTAGGTACCACTGTGAATTTTGGTTTGGTCAAAAACATCTTTTAGGTTGCCTTTTAGAACCAAAAGCAAACATGCTAGTTTTCTGTCAAAAATTAAAATGGAAAACAAAGTTGTTGGGCCGGATCTGCCAACGGGCCGGCCAGAACGATTTGCACCGCGGGCAGATCTGCCCCTAGACACTGACCAGCGGGCCTGCGCCACGGTGGCTGCCACGCGCGCAGACGCGGGCTCCACCTGCAGGTTCAACTCTCTACTGCGCGGGTCAAGGGCGCTGAGGTCGTCACGACGTCACGATGAGGTCATCCGCCGGCGGAACAACTCCGGCGAGCTCGCAACCGGCGATAACGGAAGCCATTTCGCGATTAAACCGCACCTACACGATGTACTCGTCGCGGGGATTCACCTAGGCGCTTCCTCGCTTCCCGGAAGCGGCCGGAAAGCAGCGGCGACGGCAATGCGGCGGCGGCCGGACCCGAGGACGGCGCGGCCACGTTAGAGAGCAAGAGGGAGAGGGAAAAGCGACGGCGGGGGTTCCCTTGCTCACCGTGAACACTCGGAGACGCACGGCTAGGGCGGAGAAGGTTCGAGGCGGCGCGGATGGCTCGCCGGAGCTCGCCGGCCCCGAAGGCGAAATTGGACGGCGCGGGCTCCTGGCGCCATCCCGCCTCGATTCCTCTCGCACACGGGGCCTACTCGACTAGGTGGAGGCGATGGGGACCATGGCTGCCGGCGGCAAGCCCTCTATCGGCCGAATCGACGGCGGCCGAAAAAGCTAGGGTTCGGTTTGGGCTCTATTTGTACAGAGGGAGAGAGCTCGAGGGGGGGGAGATAGAGGGGGGCCTGGGGGAGACAAGGCACATGGGGGGGCCTCTTTATCCCCTCGAGTTGCTTCCAATCGAAGCAATGGGCATAGGTCTCCTGTAACTACAGCCTGGCTAGAGGTAGGAGATGACTGGGATTTTATTTAGGTCCCTGCGATTTTACAAACAGGTCCCTGTCTTCACTGAAAAAAAGATGTTTTCACTAGGAAAACCAAGTCATAAATTGAAATCCTTTTGCCCAAAATTCTTATTAGTTGATATGTACAACATATATGAAAATTGGCTCAATTAGATAAACTTCATAATTCAAAGTTGTTCAAATTTGAATTCTTACAGAAATGGACATTGAATTTATTAACCTACTTAGGAGCTTCCAAAAATGATAATTTTTGGCACACATTCCTTATTTGATGTGTTCCTTATGTGGCAAAAAATTCAAGTCATTTTGAGTTACTTCATAGAACAAACTTGTTAAAATTTCAAAAAGGTGCTATCAAGAAAACAGGGGTTTTTGGCAACTTAAATTATTCAAAAACTTATGCCCTTTTGTTTTTCATCCTTATTTATGATATAGAGCATGTGGTATTTATTTCATGGTATTTGGAAAAAGTTTGTAGAACAAACTTGTTCAAAATCCCAAATGTTGCTGTGGAGAAAATTCATGTTTTCAGGACTTTAATGGATTCAAATTTTGGTCTCCTCTTGTGTGTGTTCCTTATTTGATATAAGGAAGCAATGGTATGAATTTCAAATCATTTTAAGAAAGTTTCCAATAGTAACTTGTTTTAGTTTTCTGTTTCTGGAAATATTGGAATTTCTATTTAATAAAGCATTTGGCTTTTCTTTAACAATGCTTTGCCAAAATATTTATGTGACTAGAGATAGCAAGTCAATGCCCTCCAATACCTTTGTTTTTAATCTTGCAAGGTTGGAAAAACATTTGATAATATTTTGGTGAAGCATTTAAGAATGCCTCTTTTTCTGATAATCTTTTAGGGAAATTTTATTAAGTGTTTCATCTTTCTTAATTTGGGTCTTGGAATAATATTCAACATGTATGGGACTCATAAGATAGTTTTTGGAAAACTCTTTGATCACTATTTACTTTACAAAATATTGCCAAGGTCATTGGAACAATATGTTGAATATTTTGTTTTCAATTTCTTAGCCATGTAAGTTTATATAATTAGTTTGTTTAGTTGCACTCAAACAAACACAAACAAACATAACCAAGGTTTATTAGTAAAGCAATTAGCAAAACAACTGTGTTAACAGGTATTCCAAAATTGGGATGTGACAGTTCCACTTGTCATGGGCATGGTGATGCCATTCCAACGTTCACGGACTTGGCTAAAGAGTTTAGCAAGTCGAACTGACCCATATTGAGATGCAACGATCAAGTCGTCATTTGCACGTCTCAATCAATGTAATCCTTAGACCTGAGGTTGTCGCACAATCCGAGTTGTGGATCACCGACTTAGGTTCTGTCAAACGTTGTTCTGTGACAAGGCAACTATAAAGGCAGAGTTCGGGTCGAATGAGAAGCAAGCTGCGTGATGTGGATAATCAAGATGGGATTTTGCCCCTCCGAATGGAGAGATATTCTCTGGGCCCTCTCGAGTGATATGATTCAGTAAGCATGGCCATGCGCAACTCAGTTAAGTGTTAACTGTGTCTGTTGGCTAAGAGTTAGTCAGGTGAATCACATATCACGGATCGAGAAGAGAGTTGAGCTATTTAAGGGATGACGATAAATCGCCTATAGCTCGACAAGGTATATCGTGAGGCAAAAGGGACTAAGATGAATATCACATTGAAAGGTATGTCGTCATGACTCAATGGGACTTGGGAGTCGGCACGTTCTGCTAGGAGCCGCTACCGATTGATCGATTGAGAGTCGGACTCCAATCGTGTCCAAGTCGCCATGAGCCTGCAGGGTCGCACACTTAAGAGCGGGAGCAAATATTGGTTGGGTTGGACCCGAACCGGAAATGGACTGAATTAGTGAGTCGGACTCACAGAGGGAATGGGCCACGAGTGTTGTGCAGCCCATTACCATACGCTGTATAAAGAGGGGCGCAGGTTGCCCAGCGGGCACGTTAGTCCACTCTCCCATGCGTTGGGAACCCTAGCCCCACTCAGTCCAGCCGCCGCACCGGACCTAGCAGTCCGCCGTCGGAGCTCCTCCTCGTACGTGTGGATACCGGCAGAGGTGCTGTACGTTCAGCACTTCGACGTTCGAGGGATTGGATCGGCCGGACCGGATCGTGGGACTGCACTGCCCCGACCAGACGCGCTACATCGATAATCCGCACCTGCGCGTCTAGTGGTAATACTCGTGGCCTTCTACCTCGGCTAGATCTTGGGAGTACCGCGTAGGAAAAGTTTTTCGTTTATCTATACGCGACCCAACATGACATCCATAGCCTCTTCTAGTTTACGGGTCCCGAAGTTTTGATTATCATGGGTATTGCTAGCCTCTAAAACAGTAGTTCTCTTATCGATACTTACTATGGATTCATTAACTTTGCTAGCATTACCAAGAGAATTTGGCAAATTTTCTCCAAAGAGTTCATCTTTTTTATAACATCTTCTAAAGTGATCTCAGTTTTAACAACTTTAGTAGGTGGTGTTCCTACTAAATTTTCAATTAAATTACTGGCTTCCAAAGAAGGAGTTCCCAGAAAATTACAGCCTGTAAGAGTGTCTAGAACATACCTATACCAGCTCGTAATACCAACATAAAAATTTCTAAGAAGGATCAAGGTAGAATATTTTTTAGTATATGTATGATGAGCATCACTTATTCTATACGATTCTTCTTTCAAACTTTCTCCCCCTTGTTGCCTAAAAGAACGAACCTCAACTTCAGGAATACTCATTTTAGCAATATTAAAAACAGGATAACAAAAATAACAACTATAATAAGAACTATTTTTTATATGTTTTTTATATAAAGAAGCAAAAAAAAATCTAAGAAAAACAATAACAAATTAAAAAAGATTGGAGGTGAGAGACTCCCCTTGCAGAAATCCTCTTCCTCCCCGGCAACGACGCTAGAAAACAAGCTGGTGTATAGTTGACGAGAGACTTCTTGTTGATGACGACTTTGAAATCCCCGACAACGGCGCTAGAAAACAAGCTTGATGACGTGTGAACACACATTCATTGGGAGACCCCAAGAGGAAGTATGAAGAGTACAACATCGCGTTTTCCCTCAGAAAGAAACCAATGTTTAATCGGACCAGTAGGAGAAAGAAATCACTTCTGAAGGTTGATGACGACTGATGTTGGCAGGGCGCACTTCCAGGATCATCAACAACGTGGAATCTCCACACACAACACAACCAAGATACTTTGCCCCAACGAAACAGTGAGATTTTAAATCTCACCGGTTTTGCTGAAAACGAAGGATTAGCCGTATAGTGCGGAAAATGGTGTTTGTTTGAAGTGAATAAAAGGAGAACAATGTTTGCAGTAAAAGAGAATAGTTCTTGCAATAAAAGAGAACAATGCTTGCAGTAGGTTGTACTATCAGGGTAAAAGAATGGTCCGGGATCCACAGTTCGCTAGTGGTGTCTCTCCGAAATAGATAAATAACATGTTGGGTAAACAGATGGGAATTGACAGAGATAGAGGCTGCACCGTAGTGCATATGCATGACATGATTATTACTATGAGATTTATTTGGGCATTACAACATGATACATAGACCATAATCCAGCTGCATCTATGACTAATAATACACCCTCAGGACGTCATCCGAGCAAACTTTGGGTATTAAGTTGCAAGCAAGAGATTATTGCATTAAGTAAAGTGCGTAATCTGAACAATAGAATTATCCTTAGACAAAGCATTGTTTTTTTTATCCCTAGTGGCAACAACACATCGACAATCTTAGAAGTTATTGTCACTCTCCCAGATAACTGGAGGCATAAACCCACTATCGAGCCTAAATACTCCCTCTTGGAGTTACACACATCAACTTGGCAGAGCATCCACTAGTAACGGAGAGCATGCAAGAACATAAATAACATAAATATGATAGATCTATAATTAATTTGACAAAGAATTCGATATTCATCGGACCCTAGCAAACACAACATGTAGCATTACAGTAAGATGATCTTGATCATCTTAGGAAGCTCACAAAATCTGAACATGATGGCACAAAGGAGGAGAAGACAACCCTCTATATACTACAATGGACCCGTAGTGCAAGTATGAACTACTCACACATCACTCCGGAGGCAGGCATGGTGATGTAGAGCCCTCCGGTGATGATTTTCCCTCCCGGTAGGGTGCCGGGGAGAGCTTCAGAACCCTCCCGAACTAGGGTTGACGATGACGGCGGCTGCAGAATTTTTCGTGGATGGAGGCTCGGGTGTTTAGGTTTTTCCCGAGGAAGAGTATGAATAGGAGAAAGGGCGATGTCGGTGGGTGCCCGAGGGGCACACACCTCGTGGTGGAGCGGCCAAGGGGGTGGGGGGCGCGCCACCCTATGGTGTGGCTGCCTCGGAGCCCCCTCAGGGTCTCCTCCAGACTCCGAATACGTGACAGAAAATTGGACCCTAGGATTTTGTTTCGTCCAATTCCGAGTATATTTCCAGAACAACTTTTCTGAAACCCAAAACTGCAGAAAACAGGAACTGGCGTTGTGTCATCTTGTTAATAGGTTAGTCCCAGGAAATCCATAAAAATGATATAAAGTGTATAGAAAACATGTAGCAATTTGCATAATAAAAACATGGAACATCATAAATTATAGATACGTCGGAGACGTATCATTATCTCGAGTGCCAAATAGCACATCAACCCAGAATTTGCCCATGGGGGCACAAGATACACCCGACACAATACCATGATATTTAGTCCGGCTAGGCTGCATCATGTTCTCAGTAATTCCCAACTTCAGGATATTATCTTGGTACATGATATTGATGTTGCTCCCATTATCAATGAGTACCCGGGTGAACTTGACATTTATGTCGGGCCCAATGAATGTCAGGTCCACTAACAGTGCATAACCTCCCGGATTAGGCATGACCCTCGGATGATCCTCAAGGCCCCAGGTAATCTCTTCCTCAGACCAGTACATAAACTTGGGCAGAGCCAACACGACTGCATTCACCTCCATTGCACGATGATGCAGGCTCTGTTTGTCAGTTGCCTCGGTCACAAAGACTATGTAACTCTGGTGGTGCTCTTAGTACTCATTCTGATGACTGGCATCGACATTGTTATTATTTGGCCCCATGAGCCACCTTGTTGACATTCTCTGGCTTCCACCGGTTATCCGCAGACCCTAGGGGTGCATTTAGGATCTGAGTGTTTGCACCCGTAAGCAGCAGTGGTGGGGTGGAGGAGCTAGATTTCCGCCTTCCCTCTTGATGCGGTCATACTAGCTGCACTGCCGAGTCGTGTGGTTAGCCGGCCTGCTGGGATATTTGGTGTGATAGCTGCAGGGCCCATCCACCATCATTTCGAAGGTGAACCTATCTTGATTTTCCCAAGGCTTCTTCTGGTCAGTCCACTGCTTTTTGTTACCTTGGTTCTGCCCCCACTGAGGCCCACTGTTCTTCTGACACTGGCTATTACCGGCATCTGGCCGATCCGGATCAACCGCAGCAACATGGTTTGACCCATACCGGTAATCCGACCGATCATCTATTCTCTTGTTCTGGTAATCCTGACGGTCATGCCGCCTGGATGACCGGGCACCATCATTATCGGAGTACCTCTTACTTGGTTCTACCGAGGCCAGCGCAGATTGAGTCGGATCACCCAATGCATACATATGTGCAATATTGATTGTCTCGGCCAAAGTAGCCGACATTTCTCTCTGGAACCTCTGCCATAGAATGGTTCCATGTCGGCACCCTTGGACGAACCAGGCGATAGCCTGCGACTCAATTACCCCTTCATAGGAGTTGCGCAAGGTACTCCACCTTATCAGATAATCCCGGTCAGTTTCATCTTCTTTCTGTTGGCACATGGAGAGTTGTTGAGGGCTATTCGGCCTCTAGTATGTGCTCGTGAAGTTGCCGAGGAAAGCATACGAGAAGTCTAGCCAACAATCCATGTTGTTCTCCGACAAATTGTTCAGCTAGATCCGGGCCGGACCCTCCAACATCTGCAGGACATAACGCACCTCCCAACGGCGATTTCCACCAGCGATATGCACCGCTGTGACATAGTCTGTCAAGCTTGGTGTTGCTGTCATATGTCTTTGTACCCGGGCAAGCTAGAATTTTTGTACTGGTGGCTCTCTCATAATCCGGGGTCCAAAACATGCAGGCCCAGGGGGACCTTGCTCCTCAAGCATTTCAGACAGATGGATTCTGTCAAGCTTGTTGCGGGCATCCTGTGCCGGCAGCATGCGGGGTCCCAACAGGGATCTGAATGCACCCTCGTTCACCAGTTGCTCTTATCTCGGATACTGGGGTCTCTCCATAGCCGAGTAACCATCCTCATACCGATTGTCCACTTGATTATTTCCTGAATGCTGAGGGAGCATGCCCGGCACCATGCTGTTGCTAAGCTTGATTTGGTGCCGGATACCGAGGTGGCTGACCTCGGTTACGATCATGCCTAGCCGGTTGAACTCGGCTTGCGCCACGACCTCCTTGACCGACATGGCCTTGACCGGCATCGCCTTGGCCGCTAACTGGTTTCTGTCATACGCCGGATCATAAGCCTGAATCTTCTTGTTTCGGCCGGAAGTCACACTCCGGGCACACCCTCCATCAACATGCGGCGAAAAGGCCGGACCACCAGATTTTCCACAAACACCACCAGCCGAGTGAACCTTTTGAGATGCACCTGCACCTGGATTTGCCTTACGATAGTCCTCATTTTGCCGGTTAGCCACAAACACTAACTCATTAACCCAGTTTTGCTGCTTACGCCGAGCCTCACAGGTCAAACCGGACAACTCGGCTACAACTACCTCTGCAGCCCTAAGGTTCTTAGCAAGAGAGCTCTACTTAGGCCTATTGGCTGACATGTGAGTAGAGTTCTACTAGTTCTAGATTTACCATCTTTAGCAATCTCAACATTGAGGTCTCTACCTCGGTTGCGCACAACATCTATGCGACTAGGGTCATTTGCTACCGGAGTAAAGCCATGTGACTTGTTATACTCACGGAGGTTGATCTCGAACTCTTGCCTAATGCGGGAGACCTTGATAGCCTCCTGTAGCACACTCTGCCGTTGTTCCTCCAATTGGGCCTGTGCCAGCGTAGGATCTGTACCGGTAGCAACCGGCACAACCAACTTCTCAATCATGTCCTGAAGAGGACTCGGCCTTGTTAGCGCAGTAGATGGACTTGCATAGCCAAGTTGGTTCTCGGGCTTCTTCATCGGCGGGCGTGCCGGCTGGGTGGGCTTGACACTGACATCAACATCACCGGCCGCACCTTTCCCAGCTTCAGCAGCTGGTGAGATCACCATGACCTCCACGCTATCCGCGGGGCGAGCGATACACCGGCCGCGGACCGCGCAGACCGCAGGGGGTCTGCGGCCACGTGCACCCTTTCGGGATAACCGCGGACGACACCTGTCGTGACGTAGACCAGGTGATCGCCTAAGTTGACGAAGAAGCCTGCCGTTGGCAGTGACATGTTGCCGAAGTTTCCCGCGTTGTCGCTGACGAAACTGAGCGAGCCGATTCTGTGGACAAGGAAACAGACTACGCGCTCGCCCGAGGGGAGAAGGGATCCCGTCCGGATAGAAACTCCAGCTAGCTCTGCTGCTGGCTCCAAGGTAGGCGCCAACTGTCATGCTGGTATCACGACAGATGCCATAGGATGGCTAAAGCTGGGGCCGATGGATGCTGTCGGAACCGGGGTGGGATAGCGCGCTAAGAAGCGCACATGGAAGACACAAAGCACACACTCTATCTACCCAGGTTCAGGGCCCTCGTGAGGAGGTAAAGCCCCTACTCCTGTCTATATGTCTGTATAGAAGTGGGTATCCGGATTACAAAGAAGCTCCTTGAACTGTTCTAACTAGAGGAAAAATAAGAATCTCTTTGCTCGTAGTCGTTCTCTGGGATCGTCCCTCGCGCAGGAGGGCTCGCGCACCTTATATACTGGTGCCCGGTGATGCAGGCACATGGTACAGGCGCAATACACTATGGCGGAGCACATACCACACGTTGCGGAGACGAAAGTCCAACGTGCGTCTGTCACGACCCCGGACCCAGAGATATACATACTGTTATGTGCTCCTAGCCATGGACTCACAAGGGCTTCAGGGTTACCAGCCCCGGCCGCAACAAACAACGGCAGGCAGACTGGATTCATCGGCGCGTAGTCCGGATCCCCAATCTACTACTCCTTGTATCCATGCTAGTCATAACCAACTATGCATACCAAAGCGTCCACGAATCGAATGAAACTGAAGGAAACGGGACCAAAGCTATACAGAGATGCTATGTGTCCAGAAAGTGCAACAACAATCGAGGGTTACTGGGGTTACCTCGCCCCAGGCCGATCACATCGACAGGCGGGCTCGGACATGGATCATCGGCTCCACAACCCCTCGACTGCGGCAACTATGCAGGCATAGCCAAAACCGTATAACAATGAGCTCGAAACCAACAACCGACCAAAGCAGTACTCTAAACATGAAGCTTTATTAAACAAGTGTTACTAGAGTATAGCTTACAAGCAGAGGTCACACGACCCAACATTACATCAGACAACGAAAGGCAATTATGTTGCTAATCAACAAGAACCAAAAAGGCCTAAGAGGCCGCAACATAAGGCGACGTCCCAGCCCATAGATTCCAGGCTGCTACCTGGGAACCCCAAACTACTCGTCGATGTCCATGTTGAATCACCACCGATGGAGTTCTTCTCCTGAACCAAAATTAAGCAAACCTGAGTACGGGAGGTACTCAACAAGACTTAATTAACCTATTATATATCTGCTATCTTCAGAAAGGGTTTTATGAAGGCTGTTTTGCGTAAAGCAATCTTTGTTTTGGAAATCGAGGAAGAGTAGCACGTCTCATAGAATGTTTTCAAAACAGATGAGAAAGTTACTCAACTACTGAGATCATCATCTTCTTTTATTCCACCAAGTCCTTCTCATTCCCACACTAACTCATGCTACAAGGATCACCCCTCCCGGCATCTCCGGGGAGGCACCCTTCAATCATGGTTAACAAGTTTTAGTCATTCCGTTGAAGTTATCTATGATCACAGAATCCGTTGCCAAGTCGTCCGTAACCGTGGACACGGCTTCTCGAGGAGATTTATCCCTGCAGGGGGTACACTTTACCCACACGTACCATCCGACTCTTAACGCCACATGTACGCTCGTCCATGGAGCGCGGCAGAGGGTGGCTGGCCACGACCTTTACCTTGCTCGACCCTATCCATGAGTCAACCCAAACAGGGCCACCCCGTCAACAGAGAGTTGGCCACCTCCTGACGGGACCTGTTCTGTGAGTCGGGAACAAGATCCGTGTACGTCCATCACTTGTCCCGGTCACGCCCTAAGTTTTCTCCAAATCGTTTTCGGACTCACACGCAGATGGAGATATCAAACTACGTGACTCATGGACGTGGTCAAACAAGTTAGTTAGTCGAGCGCGGTCTGTTAGGCCCCGCGTGTGGTTGCACGCTCAGTCTTGGCTTCGAAGGCGAGAACTCGCTCCTAGGGGCATGAACAGGACAAAACGCCACAACCCATTGTGGCCTCACATCCATGCCAGTACTTAGTCCAGTTATCAAAGTTAATTCAAATCATAACAACATGACATAACAGATTCACGTATTGACCAGATTCATCAACCGGATGGATCAGATCACAACTAAGCATGGCTAAGCAAGACTCACAGGGTTTAGCGGAGCGCGCACAAGCAAACCTATAGCTGCTAGGAGCAGTGGATCAGGATATCTAGGTTATGCAGTATATAGGGGAACTCTATCTACTGACATCAAATAGTTTAGAACCGAATGCAAAGTACGAGATTCCAATCACTTTCAAACCATATATGAGCAGATAAGAGGTTATGCTTGCCTTGGTTATAAGAAAACCAGATAAAGATCTTCTGGAATAAGTGCTTGACTTGTCGGTTAAGATCAAGTATTCGTCGTTGGATTGCTGGCCTTCTCTTCGGAGTCACGTTCTACCGAGGGGAAACAACACCGAAAGAGAAATAACAATCAACCATGGCATCGATGCAATGCGCAATATGTATGCATGAGCAAGTTAATGCACTGAAATAAAGCGCTAAACAGGTTCAATGGGTTGCTAGGGTTCGCATGTCAGAAATGTAGATTTTCTGAAATTAGCCCGAAATGGACCCCGGAGGGGGTTTCAGACGGTTCTGAAAGTGAGTACCATTTTAAAAGCTCAAATTGGTTTAAAAACATCATAACTAGATTGTACTTGTCATTTTGAGCAAAATGGTATATAACTTTTAATTTTCTAATTTTTGTGAATAAAAACTTATTTTTCTATTTTTAAATGAATAAACAATATTAAATAATGTTCATTTTTGGACTTTCTCAAACATGTGTGAAAATAGCATATTCTTGTAGAGTTTATTTTTCTGAGCATATTGGTACCTCATTTTTATTTTTCTGAGGTATAAAAGAATAGTTATTAATTATACAAATTTAATCATTTTTCTGGAATTAATAAAAACAGGAATAACAGCAAAGGGCCTGTGACGTGGGCATGACGTCACACTGACGTCATCCCGAGGCCAAAACTCACAGCCTCGATGAAATTCGCCGATTTCGAGCGGGGCTTCGAAATCAAACCCCACCATGGGTGGAGGGGAGCATGGGGAAGCTAGGGGTTGCCGCGGCTGACCAAATGGTCGCCGGAAGGTCACCGGCGGCGAGGAAACCGCGGCGGCGGAGGGAGGACGACGGAGGCGGCGAGTTTTACAGGGGGAGGGAGGAGAAGGAGTGGTCCGGGAGGACCCTGGGCTCACCACGAACGTGGAGGAAGAGTCGACGAGGCCGGAGGAGCGGCGCACACGCCGGAATCGGCGGAGGTTCACCGGCCGGAGGCGGGGAAGACGGGCTCGATCCCGACGGTTGGAGCTCTCCTGGCAAGCGAGGTTCTTACAGGAGCTTCAGGAGACGACGACGGAGCTGTAGGGCATCACGGCGTGGCTCCACGCGGTCCGTAAAGGCGGCGGCGGCCGGTGGCCCGTCGGGTACTGTTAGGCGTAGGGTTTCGTGCGCGCGCAGGGACACAGAGAGACTAGGGCGCTCGAGGAGGGCTTGTGCGAGGAGGGAGAGAGATCGGGACGCCTCCTTGCGTCCTCATCCTCCCCGAAAGGTTAGCAGGAGGTGGCAATCCACCTCGCCGCCCTCGGGATCCTTCTGGCGCGAGCTTGAAGAAAGAGAAAAGAAAATGGATTTTCCGAAAACCCCCTGTAAGTTTTAAAAATTTCCAGGAGGTCCTTCTGTGGTTGAAAACAGAACAAACTTGAACTTTTGAGGGCCTTTTTGTAAACATAAAAATTGGCAAAAATACTTTTTGAAAACCTTATGAAATTTGCAAGCTCACCATGTATTTGCTTTCCAAAATTGAAATTATTTTTAGAACAAAATTTGGGTGACCACTTTAAGTGGTTTTTGGGCAAGTTTCATTTAAAATTCAAATTAAAACTTGGTTCAAATTTTTCATGCATGCTATGACATGAACACACACCACACCTCTCTGTTAGCAAAACAGGGATGTTACAAATCTACCCCCCTTACAAGAATCTCGTCCCGAGATTCCCGAAGGAGAAGAAAGAAGGAACACCGGTTTTTGAACGATCTTCTTGAACCTCTCTTCTGAAGAGGTTTACCCGTAGCACTTGCGAAGATCTCCAAAGGCTATACTTTAGGTGAGAGGGAAACTCTTAGGAAACGATCTTCACGAAGATCGAGTATCCCATGGGTAACTCATGACAGGATGTTCATAAAGAACCTTTTGAGTTAACAGGCATGAATCACCTCAAGGTAACGGAGTGAGTAGAAGATGGTTTCAAGTTTGCGGACGATTGGTATTGAAAGGATTTAGAATATGAGCTTTGCACAAGACTTTAAATCCTTTTGAAAAAGAAAGGTTGGACAATTTTTGAAACCGAGGTTTTCTTCAAACAGATAACCAAGATGGAAAGGATTGTCTTGGATACCACAATGTAATATCCGTAGACGAGGGAAAACACGAGAGAACACTGTAATTCGTGTGTCAGAGAAAACTGGATACAAAATCATGTTCACTCTTCGGAGTGGACACGGAAGATAACGGAACTTTCACTCCGTCAAAACTTTATCGAAAACTTTGTCAAAAGTAGGAATGTTACTTCACTGCATAGAATGAGTAACCAAAAGAAGTTGAGGCACCGTAACAAAGGAGGAATTCTTGATCACACCATAAGGATGGGTAACCAACAAGGGTTGGAACACCTGAAGTAATAGGGAATCTCTTTCCTATTGTGGTTTGGACGTAGCAATACATCTACCACATGGTTAAGATCCCATGGCTGAAGTAACTGACAAATTCACACAATGTGTGAGATGAACAGAACTTCAAGTACGAACAACTTGAGAAAGGGAACTGATCAAAGGCGGTTACAAGCACCACGAGATGTTCTCCTGATGAACTTGTTTCCACTGAAACAAAGGTTTGGAGGATCAACGAAGAGACATTGGAAGAATCAACTTCCAAGTTCTCCTGGATGTTCTGGATACCAATATCAAGCTTACGTAATCCGTGAGTAGATCTTCAAGTGAAAGTAGAACTCCGGTTTGGAAAAACGGTGAGGAAAACTTGTTGAGAATGAGCCACACAAGAATTCTCACGGGGAGTGGTTGTTCTTACGAATTCAAAGAGATATGACATTAAGCCTTCTGGCTAATTGTGTCAACCACAACATCAACCATGCCGGATTTTCAAATGAACCTAATTCAATACCCTTAAGGAAACACCAACCATCGTTGTTGCTTGAGATTCAGCTCTGGTTAGTGGATTTATAGCTCAGACTCGGTATATATGATCAAAGAGATTGCACCGGTTAACAATGAGATACATAAGCTAGATTCTCAAGACATGGACTATGATGTCAAGCTCGATAAGATGAGCGAGATTATAGAGCCCAGGTACTAGCAACTTGTCAGGGAAAGTTGCAAATACATGGTTTACTTGCAATGAAACACATCAGAGTCCTTGATGGGAAAACAATTACAGAGATAACGAAGTTCGTGGACTTCTTCTCTTTAGTAGACAATCAGTCAGTGGCTTGGTGTGGATGCAAACTTCTTCAAACAAATGGAGGTAACAACCCACCATCTCAAGAATAGTCCACACGTGCATGACCAACTTGGGATTATTCCCGTGGGAACAAGAAAACTTTACTCGAACCCATGGCGTCAACTTTCACCGGAAGCACATGGACTCGAGGAAGTCACTTCAAACATCCAGAACTAAACTTCATGATGACACAAAGTTGGTTCTCAAAAGTTTCCAACATTGTTACCAATTGTTCAACATGAGCCTCTCGCAACCTGGAGAAAATAGGAATGTCATCGATGGGCTCGACAACACACTTATCAAAACACTCCAAGAAGAGGGGTTCATAAGATCTATGAACAAGGCAGAATATTGGCCAAACCAAAGGAGATGAAGGTGTACTCGGGCAAAACACCATGAGGGAAAACACGATCAAGATAGTCCTTGGATCTTTTCTCGATTTGATGATAGCCCAAATCAAATCGAGGTTAGAATGATAGCATGTCCACTAAAGAGATACTATCATGCTTCAACACGAGGAAAACTAGATATCCCTTATCGAAGGAACAAGTTGGCGGAACTTTTGCCTTTCAACTCTCCAAGTTGTTGTTTAAGCTCAACCAACTGGTCCAGGATATCCAGCTTAGTTTTCTTGGAGAAAGGAGTAGTTCAAACTACCCCTCGTTTAGACATCGGGGTCAGGTAACAAACCTGGTGATACTTCTAGAAAGACAACCAGAATATCACAACCTACTGTTAGGTTTAGGAATTTGAAAGGAGGCTTGCTTTTCAAAACAACTGATATGAACATGAGAGCTTGGCAAGAACCTAACTCTCTGATCGAGAAGGTGCATCAGAACGAACGGATTTGATAACACGGTCTACTTCAAACAGAGATCGGGAGACCAATAGTACTAAGAAGGATACAGATGTTTCTTGAATTTTTCGAAGCAACAAGAATTGCTAGGAATATCTAACACACACCAATGCACATACCCCTCATTCTCAAGCATCCAAGCTTGGAGGAAGGGAAATGAAGATGTGTAAGAGCATCACTTCATCGATAAGGCCATGAAACTGAACACAACCTCTTGATATAAAAGAGTGTGACACTCGAAGGTAGAACAGAACAGAAGCTAATGAAACTTCTTTATTCTGTGGATTACAAACTTTGAACTGGTTCTTAAGATGAACGAGGTACTGGAGTTTGTTTCTCCTGACATCCCAAGGTGGAATGTTTTGACAGAAAACAAGAGCAACTGCCTTGGAAGAATCCAACACCATATGTAACTTGGTTTCAAAACAACGGATGGATATTCGGAAAGCAACTAAAGAGTAGGAACGTGCTCTGGAAAGTCCTGAGATCACGTTGGATGCACAGGGTAATACTCATGTGTAGAACCCATGCCAAAAGGTTGGTATAGCTGAACCAAGAACAAAGATATGAGAATCATAAAGGACACTCTTGTCGTGATCCTTTTGATTCCTAGAGAAAACCTATGGCTATTGGAGCTGAGATTACCTAGCCATCCTGAGGTAGAACAGATTCCTCAGGATTCAACGAAACAGAACTTGGGTTAAAGGTCAGCATCCTGTACTGATAGAGTGAGCATCACATTGTTATGAAACCTCATGACTCAACTCACCACAATTCAGCACATTCCGGGACCTTCGGTTCAAGTCCAAGGTAAAAAAAAAAAAGGAAGGAGTAACTACTATCTTAGTGCCTTAAAGAACACTACGAATAGCAATCACGAAGTATCTTTCGAAGGACAACGATAGCTCCGGAAGAATCTGATCAAAAGACAAAGGATACATTCGAGATGAAAAGCAGATCTCGAGGTTCAGGATTTGAGACTTTGGAACATATAAGAATATGGAATCCACACAGCTCTGAGAGAGATTGGAATGGAAAGGAGATCTCCCAGTTAAGAGATAACGGAGTATAAAACACACACGACTCTAGAACTTAACACTAGGTCAACTTGGGTAACAACGTCCTTGCCAAAGAAGGCACCTAAGTTTTGAATGACTAAAAGAGATAGCAAAACCTTTTCAAATCAAAACAGGTAAGAAGACCCAGAGTTTAGAGCGATACCAGATACGGAGTAAAAAGAATCCTAAGAAGGTTTTTCACAATCCATTTCGAGTTTCAAGTAGTTTTCATAAACTCTAGACTCAACATCGACCAAGCAATAAGGTTTTCCTAGAGGCAGTCCTGCTCTGATACCATGACTTGTCACGACCCCGGACCCAGAGATATACATACTGTTATGTGCTCCTAGCCATGGACTCACAAGGGCTTCAGGGTTACCAGCCCCGGCCGCAACAAACAACGGCAGGAAGACCGGATTCATCGGCACGTAGTCCGGATCCCCGGTCTACTACTCCTTGTATCCATGCTATTCATAACCAATTATGCATACCCAAGCGTCCAGGAGTCAGATGAAACTGAAGGAAACGGGACCAAAGCTATACAGAGATGCTATGTGTCCAGAAAGTGCAACAACAATCGAGGGTTACTGGGGTTACCTCGCCCCAGGCCGATCACATCGACAGGCGGGCTCGGACATGGATCATCGGCTCCACAACCCCTCGACTGCGGCAACTATGCAGGCATAGCCAAAACCGTATAACAATGAGCTCGAAACCAACAACCGACCAAAGCAGTACTCTAAACATGAAGCTTTATTAAACAAGTGTTACTAGAGTATAGCTTACAAGCAGAGGTCACACGACCCAACATTACATCAGACAACGAAAGGCAATTATGTTGCTAATCAACAAGAACCAAAAAGGCCTAAGAGGCCGCAACATAAGGCGACGTCCCAGCCCATAGATTCCAGGCTGCTACCTGGGAACCCCAAACTACTCGTCGATGTCCACGTTGAATCACCACCGATGGAGTTCTTCTCCTGAACCAAAATTAAGCAAACCTGAGTACGGGAGGTACTCAACAAGACTTAATTAACCTATTATATATCTGCTATCTTCAGAAAGGGTTTTATGAAGGCTGTTTTGCGTAAAGCAATCTTTGTTTTGGAAATCGAGGAAGAGTAGCACGTCTCATAGAATGTTTTCAAAACAGATGAGAAAGTTACTCAACTACTGAGATCATCATCTTCTTTTATTCCACCAAGTCCTTCTCATTCCCACACTAACTCATGCTACAAGGATCACCCCTCCCGGCATCTCCGGGGAGGCACCCTTCAATCATGGTTAACAAGTTTTAGTCATTCCGTTGAAGTTATCTATGATCACAGAATCCGTTGCCAAGTCGTCCGTAACCGTGGACACGGCTTCTCGAGGAGATTTATCCCTGCAGGGGGTACACTTTACCCACACGTACCATCCGACTCTTAACGCCACATGTACGCTCGTCCATGGAGCGCGGCAGAGGGTGGCTGGCCACGACCTTTACCTTGCTCGACCCTATCCATGAGTCAACCCAAACAGGGCCACCCCGTCAACAGAGAGTTGGCCACCTCCTGACGGGACCTGTTCTGTGAGTCGGGAACAAGATCCGTGTACGTCCATCACTTGTCCCGGTCACGCCCTAAGTTTTCTCCAAATCGTTTTCGGACTCACACGCAGATGGAGATATCAAACTACGTGACTCATGGACGTGGTCAAACAAGTTAGTTAGTCGAGCGCGGTCTGTTAGGCCCCGCGTGTGGTTGCACGCTCAGTCTTGGCTTCGAAGGCGAGAACTCGCTCCTAGGGGCATGAACAGGACAAAACGCCACAACCCATTGTGGCCTCACATCCATGCCAGTACTTAGTCCAGTTATCAAAGTTAATTCAAATCATAACAACATGACATAACAGATTCACGTATTGACCAGATTCATCAACCGGATGGATCAGATCACAACTAAGCATGGCTAAGCAAGACTCACAGGGTTTAGCGGAGCGCGCACAAGCAAACCTATAGCTGCTAGGAGCAGTGGATCAGGATATCTAGGTTATGCAGTATATAGGGGAACTCTATCTACTGACATCAAATAGTTTAGAACCGAATGCAAAGTACGAGATTCCAATCACTTTCAAACCATATATGAGCAGATAAGAGGTTATGCTTGCCTTGGTTATAAGAAAACCAGATAAAGATCTTCTGGAATAAGTGCTTGACTTGTCGGTTAAGATCAAGTATTCGTCGTTGGATTGCTGGCCTTCTCTTCGGAGTCACGTTCTACCGAGGGGAAACAACACCGAAAGAGAAATAACAATCAACCATGGCATCGATGCAATGCGCAATATGTATGCATGATCAAGTTAATGCACTGAAATAAAGCGCTAAACAGGTTCAATGGGTTGCTACGGTTCGCATGTCAGAAATGTAGATTTTCTGAAATTAGCCCGAAATGGACCCCGGAGGGGGTTTCGGACGGTTCTGAAAGTGAGTACCATTTTAAAAGCTCAAATTGGTTTAAAAACATCATAACTAGATTGTACTTGTCATTTTGAGCAAAATGGTATATAACTTTTAATTTTCTAATTTTTGTGAATAAAAACTTATTTTTCTATTTTTAAATGAATAAACAATATTGAATAATGTTCATTTTTGGACTTTCTCAAACATGTGTGAAAATAGCATATTCTTGTAGAGTTTATTTTTCTGAGCATATTGGTACCTCATTTTTATTTTTCTGAGGTATAAAAGAATAGTTATTAATTATACAAATTTAATCATTTTTCTGGAATTAATAAAAACAGGAATAACAGCAAAGGGCCTGTGATGTGGGCATGACGTCACACTGACGTCATCCCGAGGCCGAAACTCACAACCTCGATGAAATTCGCCGATTTCGAGCGGGGCTTCGAAATCAAACCCCACCACGGGGTGGAGGGGAGCATGGGGAAGCTAGGGGTTGCCGCGGCTGACCAAATGGTCGCCGGAAGGTCACCGGCGGCGAGGAAACCGCGGCGGCGGAGGGAGGACGACGGAGGCGGCGAGTTTTACAGGGGGAGGGAGGAGAAGAAGTGGTCCGGGAGTACCCTGGGCTCACCACGAACGTGGAGGAAGAGTCGACGAGGCCGGAGGAGCGGCGCACACGCCGGAATCGGCGGAGGTTCACCGGCCGGAGGCGGGGAAGACGGGCTCGATCCCGACGGTTGGAGCTCTCCCGGCAAGCGAGGTTCTTACAGGAGCTTCAGGAGACGACGGCGGAGCTGTAGGGCATCACGGCGTGGCTCCACGCGGTCCGTAAAGGCGGCGGCGGCCGGTGGCCCGTCGGGTACTGTTAGGCGTAGGGTTTCGTGCGCGCGCAGGGACACAGAGAGACTAGGGCGCTCGAGGAGGGCTTGTGCGAGGAGGGAGAGAGATCGGGACGCCTCCTTGCGTCCTCATCCTCCCCGAAAGGTTAGCAGGAGGTGGCAATCCACCTCGCCGCCCTCGGGATCCTTCTGGCGCGAGCTTGAAGAAAGAGAAAAGAAAATGGATTTTCCGAAAACCCCCTGTAAGTTTTAAAAATTTCCAGGAGGTCCTTCTGTGGTTGAAAACAGAACAAACTTGAACTTTTGAGGGCCTTTTTGTAAAGATAAAAATTGGCAAAAATACTTTTTGAAAACCTTATGAAATTTGCAAGCTCACCATGTATTTGCTTTCCAAAATTGAAATTATTTTTAGAACAAAATTTGGGTGACCACTTTAAGTGGTTTTTGGGCAAGTTTCATTTAAAATTCAAATTAAAACTTGGTTCAAATTTTTCATGCATGCTATGACATGAACACACACCACACCTCTCTGTTAGCAAAACAGGGATGTTACAGCGTCACCTCCTGCGCCAGCTCTGTCGCCTCTTCCCTAGACAAGACATGGCCTCGCCCATATCTAGCCACCGTTCCCATGAACATTTGGAGTCAGCAGTACGGGAGTGACCCTCTCACCTAGTAACTTGAACCTGCACGCATGTACTGCTCTGTGATATTAGGGATACGCATGCAGCATTGACCTCCATCCGAGATCAGAGGTACCTCTGCTATCCCGGCTTCTCCAAGACTAACTTGAATAACCTGAGTGAATCTCTCGTGCAAAACATCATACATCAAAGGTTGTTCTGACATACCATATCTATGTCGGTCAGGATATGCCGGTACGGTTCTATGTCGGTCAACCTTGACCTGGTCCACTCTTGGACAATACTTCGTACCATTCATGACCCTACCCGGGGGTAGCCCCCTGACAGTATCAGAGTAAGCTCTCTCATTTTTAGGCTTCACCGCCTTGAGAGTAATGATGTCGCTTAGTGAATTAGTGCATGATCCCACATTTCATTTCGATGGCACAAACTATGATGTTTGGAAATTTCGCCTGCTCATTTATTTCCGGGTCATGGACCCACATATGGAGCAAATTGTAGATATGGGTTTTTCTCCTCCAAATGATCCTCAAAATCCAACTTTAGAGAAGAGAAAACTTATCTATCGATGCTCTTGCTATTAATGCATTTTTCCTTCTTGTGATCCTTGTAGTTATTAAACCACTCTTTCATATCCGGAATGCTCACGAGTTATAGACAAAGCTTCAAGATAAATATGGTGTGTCCAATATTGAAGAGGGTGATTGTTCTCCCTTCGCTTCCATTCGTGATGAGTTCTCAAATTCTTCTACTTCACCAAAATGTGGTAAGACACAAACTAATGAGATGGTCAGTAGAGATAGGTTTTGCAATAATGATAGTGGGCTTATTATTGATGATCATTCATCTCTATATTATTGCAATGCCTCATCTATGGACTTAAACACAATTAGCACAAAAAATGTTTTACATGCTTGTGTTGATAGTCTTTCCATATCATGTCTACATTGCTTGACTAAATCTTATGATGATATGCTTGCTTTATCTTGTTCCCATGATAAAAATGACTGTGTTTCCTCTAGTATTTGTATGGCTAACAATGTAAAGGAGACCCAACTCTCTGGAACAAGACGTGGACTTCATTGGTGCCTCAAGTAATGATCCATCATCATCTACCACATTTTGCCTCATGGCCAAGGATTCAAATGTATCTTCTACTTTGAACCCCAATATATCTCATGATGATCAATATGAGTGGATATCTTTGTAGTTAGCTAGCCTTGATGGCGAGACTAAGGAAAATGTGAATGCTCTCCTAGAACAATTTGATGAGGCTAACTATCTTAACGATGAAAAGAAGGATATCATCGTGACTTTAGAAAGTCATAATGGTGGTCATTCTATCAAGGACAAAGAGCTTGAAAAGGCTTTTGAGAAAGATCTCCCCCCTAGATCTTATCTTGAAGAGAAACTATCTAGTCTAGAAGAAAATTATGCTATTTGCATTTCTAAGCTTAGAAGGGACAATGAATTATCTCTTGCTCTTGCTAATGACCTCAAAGCTAAAAAATTATGATGCTTGTGCTAATAACTCTACATGTGAAGCATCCATATTAAAGGAGAATGTTGAGCGGCTCAACTTGAGTTGCTAACTAGTATTTATGAGTAATTGGAAGAAACTCATGAAAATCTCTCAAGCTCTCATGAGGATCTTCTAGTCCCTCATGAGAGGCCAAAGTTAGCTCATGCGGATATTTATTCTAAGATAACATCTTGTGAGCCTCATGTGGACAAGGACACAACATCTACCCTAAATACTATATCACATTGTGCTAGTCCTAGTAATTCATCCACTCATAATGTTTCCACATCTTGTGATGAATTGCTTTCCATGCCTTTTTTTCTCCAATCATGATACATCTACTTCTTGTAGCTCTTGTGTTGATACTAACCATGTAGAGGGAGTCAAAAATCTCAAGGCCCAAGTCACTTGTTTGAAGAAAGACTTGGAGAAGTGTCCTAAAGAGAAGTTCACACTTGAAAATTTGTTGAGTGTCCAAAAATACCCCAATGACAAGAGAGGACTTGGATTCATTTCCAATCACAATAACAAGTCCAAGATCAATAAGATGAAGGGCCATGAACATGTCAAGAAGCGTCCACAAGTACAACCTCAATCTCAACTTCAAGTTGAAGAAAGGCCTCTTCCCATGAAGACTTAAGATAATGCTTCTCAAGTTGAGAAATCAATTAAGAAGAATGGAAGGAGTCGTCGTTTCTATTTATTCTATGAAAAGGGCCATCTTGCTTCTTCATGCACTAATGGTACATTATCAAAACCTATCATAATTGATGATGTGTATTCCATTCGGAAGGATAATTTGGAAATGTGTTTGCCAAATATGTTGGTACTCAAAGTAGTGTCAAGAAAATAACCAATTGGGTTGCCAAGCGTATTGTGACTAACCTCTTAGGACCCAACTTGGTTGGGGACCAACAAGCTCAAACTTTATCAATATGTGTTATTGGAGGGCATTAGAGACTTGGCTATATCATGAAGAATTAAGGGATCTTCATCACTTATATTTTCCTCAAGCCAAGTCATTTGTATTATCATGTCTATATCTCATATTCAATGCTCCTTCTTGCGGTAACTTGTATTTTACATTATATATATATACACATTGAAAGTTGCTTTCCCTTTTCATGTGTTGGTTTTGTACCTTGATTGTATTTTGTATATGTTGTGCTTACTACTTAATTATCCCTAAGCAATCTAGCATGTGTTTGTCGGCTCACACAACATGTATGTTTGAGTTTGCTCTCAGCCTTATTGCATCGTGTTTGTATCTTATTTGGCTCTTTTGAGTGATTAATGGACTATCCCATTTTGGGAGAGTAATATGCCTTTGGCAATTCACAAACCTAAAAATGTGTGTACATGATGGATACCACTTAGTGTTGATATTTCAATATTATATAGTCTCTATGTGGTATGTCATACTCATGAGAAATTCAAATTTTATAATGTCTATTAATTATCTATAGTTGGTCTTTGTTTGCCTCTTGTTAAGAACATAAGGATTATCATATTATGGGGGAGTAATATGCTTTGTTCATACTACAAACCTAAAGAATGTAAACATTTGAGGTTTTGCCATCTAGAATTGATATTGTCAATTATCTTATTCCTATGTGTGCTCAAACAATTTTGAATTTGCTTAAATGATTTTATTTGCTCATCTTTCGGTATCTTGTTTGTGAGAGAGTTTCTTGGTGCGGTTTTCCTCAAATGTGCGCTAGTATGTACTATCTCGGAAACCGGTTGCTTCATGATATATTAATCATTTCTTTGCATGATCACTCGACTATTGAAGCCACAGAGAATCTCTATTTTAAGCATGTTGTTTTAATTCCTACCCTTTTCGTATGCTTTTGTTTTGTGAATATGATCATGAATATCTATGCAACATACCACCGAGAAATAACTCCTTACTCCTTGTCCTTGAAAAGTGATAATCTTATTTGTGGTATAATTTATTGATCATATTTACTTGAGCTATTGCTTTTATTTCCCATATTTCTTGCCAAGTGATTTCTTTGTGCTCACTCCCATTGAAAATAGCCAGAGATATTCTTCTCCCTCTAGCTAGCTCAGAGAGCTTGATGGACACCGTTGTATTCTGGTTACCCACATATATTGAGACATACAAGCATGCATAGGGGTTTTACCTCCTCACGAGGGCCCTGAACGTGGGTAGATCCTTGTGTTTGCAGTGTAGTGAGCGCACCTCTTGGTGTGAAATCCCTCCCCGGGTACCCAGAGCGTCCATCATTCCCTATCTCAAGTCATCCTATGGCATCTATTGTGACACCGCCACGACAGATGCCGATGGTAATGTAATTGTCTATAAGGCTCGGCTTGTCGCAAAAGGTTTTCGACAAGTTGAGGGAATTGACTAAGATGAAACATTTTCACCCGTAGCAATGCTCAAGTCTATTCAGATCTTATTAGCAACTGCTGCCTATTTCTATTATGAGATATGTCATATGGACGTCAAAACGACATTCCTAAATTGAAACATTGAGGAAGAGTTGTATATGGTGGAGCCGGAAGGTTTTGTCGATCCAAAGGATGCTGATAAAGTATGCAAACTTCAGCATTCCATTTATGAACTCAAGCAAGCATCTCGAAGCTGGAATCTTCACTTTACTGAGGTTATCAAGGCTTTTGGATTTATCCAAAATATAGAAGAGACCTGCATTGACAAGAAAATGACTGGGAGCTCAGTTGTATTCCTGATATTGTATGTCGATGATATATTACAAGTTGGGAAAGATGTGAAATTGCTGGACAGTGTGAAGGAGTATTTGAACAATTTCTTTGAAAGACTTGGGATAATCTACTTACGTATTAGGCATTAAGATCATGTATGTCAGACATCCCCTATGCTTCAACCCAAGTCTCGATCATGTATGTCATGCTGTGTACTAGACCTGATGTATCACATGGTGTCAGTTTGACAAGCAGATATCAGAGTGATCCTGAAGAGGCACACTAGATAGCAGTTAAAAACATCCTCAAGTATATTAAGGAAACCAAGGATATGTTCATTGCCTATGGAGGATGTACATATTTTCTTAATGTAACGGGTTACGTTTATGCAAGCTTCTATACAGATCCAGATGACTCGAAGTCGCAGACGGGCTATGTGTTTGTGATGAATGGTGGCGCAGTGAGCTGGAGAGGCGGGAAGCAGCCTGTGGTAGCTCAATCTATAATGGAGTCGGAGTACATCTCCGCTAATGATGCAGCGAATGAAGCTGTATGGATGATGAAATTCCTCACGAAGCTTGGAGTGTTCCCGAGCGCGCAAGACCCTATTAATATCTACTGCGAAAACAAGGGTGCCATTGCTAACGCGCAGGAACCAAGGTCTCACTCCACAGCCAACCATGTGATATGGGATTATCTAAGAATGGTGACATCAAAATTTGCAAGATACACGGACCTGAATGTAGCAGATCCGTTGACGAGGAGTCTACTAGGGGATAAGCACGAGAAACATGGAGATTCCATTGGTGTTATAATATTACCTGGTGTAATTTAAATTGAAATCTAGTGCAAGTGGAAGACTGAAGGAGTTATGGCCTAGAGGAAATTTAATAAAAAGATTTTTATTCATAACTCATTTGTTCATAATGTTTCATACCATTTTATAACTGTATTAAGAGGAAACATTAATACACGTGTGGTATGTAAACAAACCAGGTCCCTAGTAGGCTATAGTTATACTAGTTCGTTGGGCAACAGATGATCGAGGTTTCCTGATCATCGGCATTTATTTCAATGGCAACGGAATCATGTCATTGGATAATGATGTGATGGACTCAGACCCATTATTTTTATCATAACGAGATCGAGTCATTAAGTTCAACGTTATGATAACGAAAACGTAATACCACGACCTTTGACCGTGAGATGTTATTTGAATTGCTATCCTGGAAGTTGTTTTGATTGCATCAAACATTACGCCGTGACAGGGTGATTATGAAGGTGTCTCTTGGCTAATGAAAGGGATATATTGAGGCGAGCCATCAAGAGAGGGACTTGCCAATCCTAATGACGGATAGATACTTCTGGGCCCACTAGGTGGAGTTGCATCAATTAGCTTGCAAGCATGCGACTTGGTCACGGAGATGCAACGACACACAAATACCGGAAGATCAAGTCTCGGACTAACAAAGTATCACTAAGGCAAGAGATATGTGGATTTATGTTTAAGGTTCAAAGCGATGCAAAACTTTGATGGATACATAGGGGCCATTATGGATGTCCAGATCCTACTATTGGTCATTGGTAGGTGAGGAGTCTCGGCAATGTCTGGAGTATCCCGAACCGTAGGGTGTCACACTTAAGGGTATACGATGTTTAAGAGAGATCTTAGTACCGAAGAGAATAATAGAGAGAGCAAGAATCATTCTGGTATTTATCTGATAGTAATCGGAGAGTTCCGAAGGGGTGTCGGAATTAAGGGAGAAATGCCCGATAGTAATCGGAGGGTATCGGAAAGGGTTCTAGGACTCGAAATAAATAAAAAGTGTATATTTATTATCAATTAGTGTTATTAATAATTAAATATAATTTTTTTTAAATGCATTTATTCCACTAATGGGCCTTTTGGGCAAAAGAGGCCCATTAGGGGGGAATGGGAGAAATAAAAGGGAAAACGGAGGGGAGGCCCATGTGGGGATGCGGCAGCCCCTCTTGGCCACACCACCATGTGGGATTAGTCCCACATGGCTTGGCCAAGGGGAAAGCCTCCCCCTCCCCCTTTATATAGTTGGACACCCCTCCCCTTTTCCCGTCCAACAATCCCTCTCTTTTCTCTCTTCTCCAAACGTGGTTCTCTTTGGAGTCATGCTAGGAGTTGATAGTTCTCCACTATAAGCACACTCCCGTGCTATTAGTCTTTGGTCCATCTCTCCACTTTTGCAACCTTCGCTGGGCCGGAGACCGGGAATCATAGTCTACACCGTACGTGTGTAATCCCGCGAGGTGCAACACTTGGGGAACAAGTCGTGGAACCACTCCTCGACCTTGAGGCCCGCTTCATTGTCTTCATCGACAACCCTTGTGCGGGAGGGTAATCCACGCTTTTTTTCTTCAAGGGTATGATCACCGTTCCATCTCCGTTACTCTATATTTGCATAGTAATAGATCCTGCCTGTTTTTCGGTTATCGTTGTTACGAAAATTCTTGTTTTCTGCTATGAAACCCTTCGGGAAGTTCTGAAGGAAACTGGCATACACGATCGGTGACCTGAACAAGCTTGTGATAGGAAGCTGTCTCACGAACGGAACTAACTCGTTATAGGGACAACAATAGCGAACTAGCAATACACGCTAAACGGGCCAAGCCCACGTACCTATTCCGTTAGCAAAACGAGAACCTCTGAACGCTCGTGCGTTGGCGAGGGATAGGAACAAAAACTCCACAGATAGGAACAAAAACTCTATAGAGAGGAACAAAGTTCCATTGACACAAGAACATAAAATCGGAATAAAAGCTAGGAACAAACCTTGGAAGAAAGATCGGAACAAAAACTCCACAGATATAGGAACAAAACTCTATATAGAGGAACAAAGTTACATGAACATAGGAACACAAAAATCGGAACAAAAGTTGGGAACAAACCTTGGAAGAAATATCGGAACAAAAACTCCACAAAGATAGGAACAAAAACTCTATAGAGAGGAACAAATTTCCCTCGACATAGGAACAAAAAATCGGAACAAAAGCTAGGAACAAACCTTGGGAGAATGGTCGGAACAAAAGCTACACAAAGATAGGAACAAAACTCTATAGGGAGGAACAAAGTTCCATGGACATAGGAACAAAAAATCGGAACAAAAGTTAGAAACAAACCATGGAAGAAAGATCGAAAAAAAAAACTCCACAGAGATATTAACAAAGACTCTATAGAGAGGAACAAATTTCCATGGACATAGGAACCAAAAATCAGAACACAAGCTAGGAAAAAAATCTTGGAAGAAAGATCGGAACAAAAGCTCCACAGAAATAGGAACAAAAACTCTATATAGAGGAACAAAGTTCCATGGACATAGGAGCAAATAAATCGGAAGAAATGCTATGAACAAACCTTGGAAGAAATATCAGAACAAAAACTCCATAGATATTGGAACAAAAACTCTATAGAGAGGAACAAAGTTCCACCGGACATGGAACAAAAAACGGGCACAAATCTAGGAACAAATAGCTACAGAGAGATAGGAACACAATTTTGGAACAAAAGCTGGGAACAAAAACTGCGTAGGGATAGGAACAAAATTTGATGGACATGGGAACAAAAAATGGAACAAAAGTAGGAACAAAAAGATCCATGGACAAAGGAACAAAAAACTTGTAAGAAAAGCGAAGAACAAATATAGGAAGAAAAATCTCCATGGAGACAGGAACCGGAAACTCTATAGATGAACAAAGTTCTATGGAGATAGGAACGAAATGTATGAACCAAAGATCAGATAACACAGTTAGGAACAAAATTTCCATAGAGATAGGACCAAAAACTCTATAAAGAGAGAGAAAATTCTATGGACATTGGAAAGAAAGATCTAGACAAAGGTAGGAACAAAAGTTAGGGACACAAAAATCTAGAGAAATAAGAACACATGCTAGGAACAAAAGCTCCACGAAATTTTCAACTAATTGGATTATATCACAAATATAGGAACAATATAAATCACAAACAATCGATAAAACAAAAGAACCTAGATAAAACAAAAACAAAAGAAGCCTAGAGGGAACAAAAAAAACTCGGAGAACACATATATACCTACTAGGAAACATAAAAATGAAGAAAAAAGAAAAGAAACCAAAAAGAAGAAAAAACAAAAAAGGAAAAAAGGAATTAAAAAGTGTATTGGTGGATAGAAAACACATGATCCATGTACATAAATCTGATTGGTGGAGAAAAATGCAAACATTATATATACGTGATTCTGATTGGTGCAGGAAAAAAGTGTGAGGTGGTTGCCCCTAGCGCGAGGAAGCTCTTTTTTCTGCACTTGCGTGTGTAAGTTCTTTTGGAAGTGACTTGTTGATGTATACAAATAGCAACCAGCAGATAACAAACACACTAAACGGGTCGAGCCCAAAATAGATATTCTTACGGTTTTGCTATTTCTCAGCTAGCTTATCCTTCAGTCACACGTTTAACCGTTCGATCATTTTGTGATTTTGTGATTCACGTTTTTGTTGTTGGCCTTGTTTTTGTGTCTTTTTTATGCTTGTTTCTCTTTCAGCAGACAGAGCTTCTTGTGGTTGGGTTATTTTTCATGGGCTTTTAGTCGGAGCCCACAAAATATGAAAGAGGTTATATTCTAAAAAGAACTGGTCATATTAAATTATATTAGTTAATGTGTCTATAGTACTTTCTAAAAAAATAACATTTATCTTTGAGAGTCAGCGTGCAATAGCTAGGTGAGTGACCAGTCCACACATTTCTGCAAGCGTTTTTCTTTTCCTTTGAGTTTTTGAAGTGTGTGTTTTGTATGTAACGACAATGGACTGAGACTATAGTTATGTGCTGATAGACAATTGCTATTTTTGTTTGTTTTTTGGAATAACGGGAGACAAAGAAATGTCACAGTCGGTTTCTCCCATCTTCACTTCAATGACTTTATATGTCCTGAACAAACATTTTTGTATTTTTTGTCACTCTCTATTAAATATGTTTTCTATTTTTGTGGCCTTAAATTATGTTTTGTGTATTTTCTATTTTTCTTCTTATTTGTTTTTGGGACTCGATTTTTGCATGTGCAGTGGGTGTTGCATAGCCGTGTAGCCAGAATATGAGGAGACACCGAAATATCAATGATTTCTCGCAAGTGAGACCAAGTCTGCAGCGCAGTCGCAACCGAGTTGTTTGTCCTGGTTCCAAACGCACTTGTAACTGAGATTTCCATAATCGCGAGTACGTTTTTGTTCCACTTGCAAACACAATTACGACTGAGTTTATTTTTATCTCATTTGCAAGCGCAATTGCAACTTAGATTTTAATAGTGGCTTAGTTTATCATACCGTTCAAGTTCCAAGCGCAATCGCAATCGGAACTGAATTTTTTCTCCTAGTTTGCAAACTTCATTTTGCACTTGCAACTGGGATTTTCACAATCTCGAGGGTTTCTTTTTTGTTTCAGTTGCAAACGCAGTCGTAACTGAATTTTCTCTCCCAGTTGCAAGAGCGTTTGCAATTTGAGTACTTTGTTCCAGTTGCAAGTGCACTTGCAAGTAAGATTTTCATAGTGTTGAGTCTACTTCTTTCAGTTGCAAGCACAGTCGCAACTGAATTTTCTCTCCTAGTTGCAAGAGCGCCTACAATTTGAATACTTCGTTCCAGTTTGAAGTGCACTTCCAACTGAGATTTTTAGAGTGTTGAGTCTTCTTTTTTGTTTCGGTTGCAAGAGGAGTCGCTACTGAATTTTCTCTCTTAGTTGCAAGAGCTCTTGCAATTGAGTACGTTGTTCTAGTTGCACGTGCACTTGCAACTAAGATTTTCATCGTGTTGAGTCTACTTTTTTCAGTTGTAAGCGGAGTTGCAACTGAATTTTCTTTCCTAATTGCAAGAGCGCTTGCAATTTGAGTACTTTGTTTTGTTTAGTCTGGTTTTTTGTTTCAGTCTCAAGCGCAGTCGCAACTGAATTTTCTCTCCTAGTTGTAAGAGCGCTTGCAATTTGAGTACTTTCTTCCAGTTGCAAGTGCACTTGCAACCGAGATTGTCATAGTGTTGAGTCTGCTTTTCTGTTTCAGTTGCAAGCACAATCGCAACTGAATTTTCTCTCCTAGTTGCAAAAACGCTTGCAATTTAAGTAATTTATTCCAGTTGCAAGTGCACTTGCAACTGATATTTTCACATTGTTGGGTCTGCTTTTTTTTGTTTCAGTTGCAAGCACAGTCGCAACTGAATTTTCTCTCCTAGTTGCAAGAGTGCTGGCAATTTGAGTAATTTGTTCCAGTTGCAAGTGCACTTGCAACTGAGATTTTCGCATTGTTGAGTCTGCTTTTTTGATTCAGATGAAAGTGCAGTCGAAACAGCATTTTCTCTCCTAGTTGCAAGAGCGCTTGCAATTTGAGTAGTTTGTTCCAGTTGCAAGTACACTTGCAACTGAGATTTTCATAGTGTTGAGTTGCTTTTTTGTTTCAGTTGTAGGGGTCGCCGAAACTAAGTATTTTTTGTTCCAGTTCCAAGTGCATCTGCAACCGAGAGTTTTCCCGCTTGCAATTGAGTGTTTCTTTTGTCCCGACTTCAACTCTTAAGAGTTTTGTTTAGCTCATTTGCAATCGAGATTTATTTTCCCAACTTTTTTTTTCCCGGTTGCAATTTTGGTTGCAACAGAGATTTTTTTGGTTTGAATTAGGGTTACACCTGAGTTTTCTCCCGGTTTTAACTCAGGTTGCAACTCATTTTATTTTCCCATATTTAAAGTTGTAAAAATAAATAGTACTAGGAAACAAGCCTCACATGTGCTTTCAGTGCTCGTATGATGGCACGAACGAATTACGGTACCCTACGGGCTACAGCCCAACAAGCGAAAAAAGCCCGATATGACCCAACATCACGTTGAAAGCATCAGCCCTATTCAGAAAAATACGATTAACAGCTATGTTACTTGATAGATCTGGGGTTGCGGGAGATTGTTCAGAATTAACACATGTGACGTCGTTTGACTGAGAAATTTGTTATTTCTCATTCAGCTGAGAATTAGAGACACCCATATTCTTAAGCGAAACGGAGGACTGGAATCACTCCGACCTGACTAAAAGGCGTCTCGTCGCAGGCTGGGTTAACTGCATCGGACCGCACCCTCATAAAACGTGAACATTTTTTTATCAATCATTTTCAAATTTATGAAATAAAATTAATTCACAACATGAACATTTGAAAATTTTGGGAATAGTTCTAAAATTTGCAAATATTCTTAAATTAAGGAATATTTTTTTGAAAATTCCTTAACAAAAATACCGGACCAATTTTCAGTAACATGCTCAGCTAAAACGAAAAAAAAAAAGTAAATCGAAAAAGGTGGCGAAGTGAAGTGGTAAATGGGCCTGGAACCGGCTGGGTTACGCGTTTGGTGGCTACCTGTCGCAGAAGGCGTAGAATAGGAGATCCCTCTCGTCGCAGGCTTGTTAACTGCCGTCGCAGGCCGACGGCCCCTAGGTACCAACCGCACCCTCATAACCTGATCCAAAAAAAGGAAGTTCCTACTCATTAATTGCACTGAGTTAAGCGCCATGACGCCCTCCCCGGCGCGTAGCGCCGGTGACCACGTCACCACAGCCACATGCCGACCCCTCCCGCGTCACGCGGCGCGTGCTCGCGGCCGTCCCCCCTCCGCCTCACCGGTAACCGACCGAAATCCAGGCAGGCATGCAGTAGCGGACAAGCAGGGCATCCGTTGCCACTCCGGCTCGTCGCGCGCCCCGCTGCTGCCAGGTCTCACATCGCCCCTCCGCTGCCTGCCACCGCTCGGCTTTTATCTTTCTGACCTCCTCTCGCTCTGGGCTCTAGGCAGTTTCAGTTCTCAGGGCTTTGCATACCCTCGCTCTCGCTCTCCCTCTCTTTCTTTCTCTATGCTCGTCGTCGTCGTCACTGTCATCGTCGTTGTCTCTGCGGTGGACGCCATGGGCGAGCGGAGAGCTGCCTTGCGTGTGATGAGGACGGCGGTGGTGCTCGCCGTGCTGGGGCTCCTGGCTGTGGCGTCGTCCTCCTCCGGCGCGGAGGCTCTTTCTTCCCCCGCCGACCAAGGTACCGTGCCTTTCTCTTTGTACGTGTCCCCAGCTGCATGCCCTGTCCATCACGCGACGCACGCTCGTCGTCGATCTGTTCCTGTTCACGACAGGTTATCCGTTTCCGTAGATCTTTGCTCTTCATAGGACGTAACCCATCAGATCTCTTGATCTGTTCCCTGTTTACTCACTCTTTTTGTTGCATTCTAATTTCGATCGGCCGTCGTCGATCGCCGTGCGTGCACTTGCAGTGGGGGCGCTGGTCGCCATCAAGGCGGCGCTGCGGGACCCGGACAACGTTCTGGGCGCCTGGGACATCACCTCAGACCGTGATCCGTGCCTCTGGATGTGGGTCACCTGCTCCGGCGGCCTTATTTCCGGACTGTACGCAACGCCATTAACTTCTGTCCATACGTGCTTGAATTGGACTTTCGGACTCATGGTTTCTCTTCTGCATCTACTGCTTGCAGGGAACTGGGAAACAAGAACCTGTCCGGAAGACTGTCTCCGGCAATCGGGAAACTGCGGGGGCTGCGGAAGTTGTAAGACCTGTTTGGATCCTACCTAGATCAACTGTTGCACTCCCTGCGAAATTCAGGAACTTTTTTTTTTTTGACATGCGAAATTCAGGAACTGAGGAGTTTGGTTTGGGTGTTTTTCTTTTCTTTCTTTGACAGGTTCCTGGACCATAATGCTATATCTGGCCCTATTCCTCACACCATAGGAGGGCTGCCGCTGCTACAACAGCTTGACCTGTCAAACAATCAGTTGAAGGGCACCATACCCCACACACTGGGTGGTCTTCGCCATCTCTATCTTGTGTAAGATTCTTAATTTTACAATGGTGCCAAATAGAGGTCCCTGGGTCACCCTGTCTTCGGGGCTTGACTCTTAATATTACTGTCATGCATAGCACATCGCTGTTAGTATGACATACATACTCTGATCAAACTAGCCAGCTGATATGTTCATCTGCTCATCTCATCAATGCAGGCAACTGAGCCACAACAACTTATCTGGATTCATACCCGATTCACTAATCACTTCTGACAGCCTCTTCATCCTGTATTTCCTTTTCTCACTCTATTACTTTTTATCCTCTCCTTTTTTTTTGCGGAAATTCTCATATTACTGTTGGTCTGTTATTTTCATCAGTTTTCACTGTGTCTCTTTCACAGGGATCTGTCATTCAACAACTTGAGCGGCACCGTCCAGGAGTTTAGAATCAAGAATGTACTGTAAGTGATTTTTCATATTCAGTTCTCTCTCCCTCTCTCTCTCTCCCTCCCTCTCTCTCTCTCTCTCTCTCTCTCTCTCTCTCTCTCTCTCCATGGCCTAACTGAACTGTCCATTCTTACTCCACATGACCTCTAAGGAAAAAAAAAACACTTCTGATCTGATTTTCCTCCTTGTGTTTTCATGACATGCTGAAACAGCCTTGAAGGTAATCCATTGTTACGATGCGACTCCATGCGAAAGAAGGAAGAGATCACAGTCCCCGTACAAGACCCGCAGAGTAAGACATATTGTTCTTCGCCTAATTTGTGAGAAATTTGTTTCATGTATTAGGCAGGAATTATTTTCTTTGCCCAGATTTTCTACTTATAGTCAATTATAATTTGCACCAGCTCACTCACAAAGCAATGCAACAAACACCAAGACAGTGCTATTGTGCGTGGCAATTGCTTTAGTGGTAGTTGTCTTCTTCGCCGGAGTCGCGGCGGCTACTCGGCAGTGGCGTAGGCGTCACCAGATCTTTGCTGATATAGATGGTAATCATATGATCTCCAATGCTGTGTACGCGTGTGCGTTGCTTGTTCTTTACGTCTTACACATGCAGAAGCAGTGACATGTTCATGTCATGGATTTCACATGAGGATCATAAATTCATAATAATATCTTGTGATTTTGGATAAAAGAATCAGCTCTATTTTTTTTATGCCATGTTTATCTTCCTATGACATGTCAGTAAACATAGAGTTATATCATGAATGGCTTTAGGATATGATACCACATGAAAGCTAGTATTAAGCACCCTAAAGAGAATGGGGGATTTTCCCTTGAAACCATATATATTTTAGACATTGATAGCTTTGGTTCATGTTTGCCGGATGGATTCCAGCAAACAAAACAAGGCATGCATATCATTTTAGGAAATATGGCAGGATTACTGTCAACGTTCTATGTTAGTTCTATTATTCTTATATTAAAACCAAAACATAAAAGAACCATTCACCTACTTTGCTTCTTTGGGAGCTTTCCCATGGCAAAGACACTCGATTTTGCAAGGGTTCTTTTTCTGGAAATAGAAACTTTTTTTGATGTTTTGGACCATAATGAGGTGACTCCAAAGGAATTAAACTTTCGGCCTCTGCATCTAAGATGCACATCCAAATGTGAATCTATTTGGACGATGTGCGAGCCCTATATGATCGATATCCTCCCATGTTCTGTTGACCATCTCTTGGTGTCAAAATATTGCTTTCAGAAAGAGCGACCCTTCTATTTTTAGTCATTCCAAAATACATAGATCGTCAGCCTGCTACCGGATCATACATATTTCTAGATATTCATCTCACCCTCCATATCCAATAGAAGATCTATATGCATCAATCGAGGCAGAGGCCGGGGATATCCCCTTTTTGAAAGAAACCCCACCCTCTATAGGAAGAATGCATGACACTAGGTCCACACTCCGGGGGAGATGCACTCTCTCTCTGACCCGTTCGTGTCCCCGATGAAAATCGCTCCTCTAGATCAGTCGTCGCCCCTTTTCCTCTTTCTTTCAAGCGGCAAGACTCGCAGGCAAGCGGATGGATTAGGTGGTTGGCTCTGTATGCATATAGTAGGTGTTTAGGGTATGTGTGTTTGTTGTTGTCCTATGTGGCGTCTAGTGTTATGCCAAGTGGTTTGTGGTCGCGGATGCAACCGAGCTGTGTCATGTGGCTGGCAGTGGCACTCCTCCTTACCACCATGCTCCGGAGGGTAGAGCTCCAGGAAAGATGTGATAGATGGGCGGCGTCCCTACCGAATAAGCTCGAAGTCAAAGCTCATTCCCCTTTTCAATCTGATCCATTTGGCCACCATGGAGGTAGGATTTGGGCAGTAGATCTACATGTTGGATCTTGGGGAAGGTCGGAGAAGCCTCTACTGCAGAGTTCATCCACGAAGGATGAGTTTGACGACGTGATTTTCGGCCAAAGAAGACCACTCCGCGTTGTGGTGTGTGGAGGGCGCCGCAGCTCCTTCCTCCAGGTCTTGGTGCAGTTTCAGAGGATCGTCGACCTCGGCTTGGCGCTTCCCAAAGTTGGCGCCCAAGTGGTGTAGTCCCCGATGTCGTTGATCGTGGCCAGCCAAAGCATGCACAACGGAGAAAAAGACCGGATTGCTTTTGAAGTTTCCGATCTAGGGTCTTTCTTGTAAAAGTTGAGGGCCCCATTGCTATTGTTGTATTTGACAGGGCCCCTTTTGTAAGATATCCCACCTTGGTCCTTCGGGCTCTTTTCGGTTAAAATAAAGGTCCACACTCCTTGGTCAAGGGGCAACCTTTGTAAAAGAAGACTATTACAAATGCAATGTTGGAACCATTGCGTTGGATGAGGAAATTTTTGGAGCATGGAAGTTTGTAAGAAATGTGGATTCTGTCGAACAACTTTACGGCCCAAATTGATTGGATTTAATCTATTGTTCTAGTTGCTAGTATTTATGATTTTGAGACAACTAGTTATATTTTCCATTTGCGGTCTTACCGTCGGAGTACCATGTGATTCTAAAACCTCGATGAAGAGTACTATTAATCATGTTAACCTTTCTCTGCGAACCTAACATGGTTGGAAGAACAAAATATTCCAAGGGCTTCTCACTAATGATCTCGGCTAGGTTTTTCTTTCCCCGAAAACGGGGTATACTCTGGCTTCTACATCATGCACAGATCAATATGTTTTCAAATATTATCATCCAAAGTTAGTACAATATGGATTGGAAAGTGTCGATACAAAAACCAATCATCAGAATAGATCTAACATATAGCACCTATCCATTATGCAATCTATTAGTGGATCCCCATCTACCCCGGTGAAACCATAACTTCCTAGTGATCCTAAAGAAGGAGCTAAGCCCATGATTGAATCCCATATGTAGCCATGTTGATAACCTGAAAACATGGAGAGCTCTTGTCTTGTTAAACACAATATTATTTCGACAATTCCAAGCCAACCAACATAAGGCTCAGACTCCTATTTGAAATCCAATCATATTTATTGTGGATCACATTCAAAAAATTACCAAGTATGTTTGTGTGATATTGGTTGGTGGAGCAAAACTACAGGTAATGTGTATGGTATGTACACCTGGGCATATGTCGGGCCAGCCCGGTTTTCGGGTCGGGCTGGAAAAAGTCCGGTGCTGAAAACTCAGGCCCTAAAAGCCCGACAATGTTTGGCTCAGCCATGGCTAAAATTCTATTTTCTACACGGCCGAGCCTAGCCCGATCGCACAATCAAGCTCGGCCTAGGATTTTCGGGCTTGAATGACATGCCATATAAGACAGGTAAAAGGACATGAGTGGAGGAAATATTGAATACTCTCCTTTGAGTTACAATGTTGACAAAACCTATAAGAGGTAAAGAGGCAATCACAAAATGGAAATATATTGATGAATTGATCGATTCATGAATTGATCAATAAAATATCGACTTATCACGAAAGACCGTGCATCGGTTGATGCAATCGTTTCTAAGGACATGATGGGGTGATTCCTTTCCCTAATGGCGAACTACGAGGTTAGTGAATGTATAGATCATTTCGTCCTTTGGGTTCACAAGTCGGGGCATCAGGGCAAAACATGGCATACAGGACCCAGTGTCAATTAATTTTGGTTTAGGCTGGGTGGATTGTTGATCAATTGATTGGGCGATAGCGTGAACGATGCTGGCAACATGGACGTTGAAAACTCCCCGTCGATCTATTCTCCCCCTTTTTAGCGAAGATCACTTGATTCTCCAAATAAAGATACGTGAACAGGCTGCCATGGACACTACAACAGACGGCCAAATTGGAAGCCTCGGGCCTGCTATGGGCCATCGTCCCATCGAGGCCCAAGGGGGAATTTGGTGGGGAGATGGATGCCTGGGTGCTGAAATTTGGGGGCTCCGTTTGGTCACCCAGGTCGCACACCCCTATCGATGGGCATGCAGTGACCCACTTCATGTTTCTCTATGCCTATGTCCTTCCCACAAGAATCCTCTAATAACATGTCTATCGATACTATCATCGTATTTGAGAGGCTAGCTTTTATTGCTCCTAATATATCTTGAGTTGTATGCTTAGAGAATACTTATAACCTTCCTTTTTTTTACCATGATACCGTAGGAGAAACTCCTATGGTGTAATAACCTTCTTTATCACCTTGATCTTTCCCATTTACTCACTCTAAGAAATGACACGTCGTTATCTAGAGTCAATAGACCCAAGAACCATTGTCATTCACTTCGAGCACAATACTGGAGTTGTCCTAGGAGTCTAGTGAATGACAAAATAACCACCCACAACATTGGTATCCTATTAGAGAAGTGCATTTCCATTGATTGTGGATAATTAACCTTATACAGGATCAAGCCTCGGCCGCTCAAGGGACAAATAAAAAGGGACCAAGGATCGATACATATAGCACATGAATATACATGGTATGGGACCCAACCAGGCATATGCCCATGACCACGTCAATTATTACGCTTGCTTAGGAAGCCCATTGGGTTTCAACTGTATCTAACTTAGTAGACTGCCTCAATAAGCCCATAGAGTTTCATGTGCTTCTGACTTATCACCCTCGCCCAGGAATCTCATTGGGCTTCTGCTGCTTCTGAATCATAGTATCTCTTAGTCATCATGTGACTATGATAACTCAAACCAACCCATTGGGTTTCAACCTCGGTGTGGCTGCAACGCAACTGGGCGGGTCCTATCTGGACCTGTGATGGGCCGGAATGGCCGTGGACGGTGTGCGTGGCTGCTCGAGTTGTGCCGGCTCCGACGCCTTTGTGCCTCGTCTTGCGGCTTGGCCTGCAGCTCGTGGACGTCGAGGCAGATTTGGGAAGAAACAGTTTGCCAAGTTGGGCTCCGATGCAGTCGGAGCCGATGACGGCGGCGCCCGCGGGCGTCGTTACCTTGTTGAAGACGTCGTCGATGCAGCTCTCTTACCACCTGCCTTGATTCTTCGGGAAAATCGTAGATCTGGTTCTCCCAGATTGGACGATGCTTGCACTTTCGTGTCGTTCTCTCTGTTGGGAGCATCGTTTTGGAGCATGTCCTGGCTGGATGGATCCGTAGGTGGTGCGGTCTTGCATCTTCCGCATGCGCGGCGGGGTCTTGGCAACGTCTGTCCTTTATGGACGCGCGTAGAGAGCTGGCGTTGTTTGGCGCCGACGGCAGATGTGGCAAGGATCATGCAAGTCTCTTCCCTAAAGACAATGGACTGGAGATTTGATGGTGGTGGCGTCTTTTTGTAGCGTGTGCATGTGGTGCGCGTTTAGGGTCTACTAGACCGGATGCTCCCAGCACACCATACGGTGGCTTGGTGATGCCCCTGGATCTAGCTGGTAGGGCGTTGTTGTGTGATGGCATGACCCCATTGTCGAGTTTGTAGGTATGGAGGTGGTGGCTTCGGGTTGTTTGATGTATGTTTTTGTTCGATCTTTGTTGAATAATTTAATAAAGAAGGTTGTGTGCATCTTTTTCATGCAAATGCCGACGGTTTTAATCTCCATTTCGGGGAAAAAAAATTCATGTGGTTAATGGTCATTACTAGTTACTTAGTTTGCTTTGGCTACAACGGACATAATTGTACTTTTCAGCGCTCTTCTATATACCTGATCGCTTATGGTACTGGTAATCTTTTTTTCAGATAAAAATGACCCAGAAGTATACTTTGGTCGTCTGAAGAGGTACACACTCAAAGATATTAAAGAAGCTACCAACAACTTCAACCCAAATAACATCTTGGGCCGGGGAGGATTTGGGATAGTATACAAGGCTATTTTGCATGACGGCACCATTGCTGCTGTGAAAAGATTGAAGGAATTTGGTCATGCTGGTGAAGTTCAATTCGACACAGAAGTTGAAGTCATAAGCTTGGTTGTTCACCGCAACCTCCTTACTCTAGTTGGGTTCTGCTCCGAAGATAATGAGAGGATCCTTGTGTACCCTTACATGCTAAATGGAACGGTTTCTTCTAAATTACAAGGTTAGTTTATCATGATTTATGTTCATTTACACACATCTGTGGATTATTTCATAGGTCCTATTTTCAAAAAAAATCATCAAAACTATAGTGTACTTTCTTCCATATGAGAAATCAATAAGAATGTTGGTTTCCTAGCTTATGTTTCCATCACTATTTTCTTCTTACGGCGTGATAAAAAAGGTAATTACTATCTTCGTTCTTTTTTCCTTTGCCGTTTTGGACACCAGCACAATCTCACAGAAAATATTTGACCATTATTTTTACTCTTATACATTAGAACAAATTACTTTGTAAAGCGCGGTACCTTTTACGGCTGATACATTAGTATTGCATTGTGAAAAAAAATCTAAATATGTATAGAGTCCGATATGTATAATCAAAGTTTGGAAAGGTTGACTGCCTTTGTTTTATAACAATAGGTAGAAAGAGTGGAAGTAGAGAGTATATTGTAGATGGAACTAGTATCAAGCAACACTCTGTCGGTTTCATCCAAGAAGAAGCTGCTGGATTATTTCCGATTCTAGCAAGTACTTAGTGGCATATTCTTTAATAAAATACCTAGAGTAATGCCGATTGGTCTAAGTTTATACCTGAGGTTAAGTCGGCGTTTCCATTGAAAGCGCAACTGCATGAAAAAATTGTGAGAACCATATGCACATGTCTTTGGAAAATCTTGATAGTAATGAGACATAAATAGTATAGGATATGTTATTGTGGAATTGTTTTACTAACCATATAGACCAAAAGTCCGAACTGATTGAAAGGGCTATGCAATATATTTACATTCTAACACTTCCCCTCACGTCTAGTCTATTTTAGTCCTTAGCGTGGGATCGGTGCGTGTCGCGGGATTTTTTTTTTTAACTGCGCGAGCAGTGTCTTGAACTTGATACCTCTTGGCTCTGATACCATGTGAAATTGTTGTACTAGCCATATAGACCAAAAGTCCGAACGGGTGGAAAGGGCTATGCAATATATTTATATTCTAACAGTTATAAGCCTCTACAAACTTTCGGTATCTAGTTATTAACCAAAACTTGCGAAACACAAGCAAGCACATATATACATGAATGGCGTTTAATTGGGCACTCCTCTACTACTATGATTTGCTTATTATTTGGCAGTGAACTAATTAGTTGATTATGTTGAGAGCTGAGTGCTATCTCAGTGGCAAGAGGCTGCGAGTGTGCACCAGCCCGTCCGGGTTTGAATCCCAGCTGAGAGCCTGAGACATACTCGAGAAATTGAGTCCCAGCCGAGAAATAGAATCAAGGGATGGATCATTCCCCCTTTGGTCACTTTTTTATTAGTTAATTATGTTGTTTTGCTATAAGAAATTACTTTCACTTACCCTTTCTCTGCAGACTTATTTATTTTCAGAATTCAGCTTTTTCCTTTTTACTAGTGAATTCATTAAAAGTGTTTTCGTCGGTTTTGTCAGCATATGTTAGTGGAAGACCTGCCTTAGACTGGCCAAGGAGAAAGAAGATTGCGCTAGGCGCTGCGCGAGGGCTCGCCTATTTGCATGAGCACTGTGATCCAAAAATAATCCATCGTGACATAAAAGGCTCCAATATTCTTCTTGATGATTTTCTTGAAGCCATAGTCGCTGATTTTGGGCTGGCAAAGCTCTTGGGTCAAGGGGAGACCCATGTTTTCAGTGCGATCCGCGGGACATTTGGGCGTATCGCTCCAGAGTATCTGATGAAAGGTGAATCATCAGAGAAGACTGATGTTTTCGCTTATGGAATCCTACTGGTCGAGCTAATCACTGGCCGAAAAACATTGGAGGTCCACGACAGCGACTATGAGAATGGAGATGGAGGAGTGGTTGCTTTGGTAAGTCCTTCCTTTTGTGTCAAATGCATTTTGCTTCTGCTATGGAAACATGATGTCTCATTATGTCAATCTTGCCTGCAAAGCTTGGGCATCTCTTTAGGGTAATCCTTAACATACGGGCGTAAAAACACATTGAACGAACCAGTTACTGCCCATGCATACGAAGAAGAAAAAAGGTGCATGCACAAGATGGCTTTCTTTTTCTTTCATGGAGGAAAACCAGTTGAAAATATCCTTAGGGAAATAAAAGGAATGGTTTAAATTACTATTTAACTGCATTCTGTAATTAGTGAGATGTATATGCATCTTGTGTCTAAGCCTAGCGATTATGTATACCTTCTCAGCTTACTGAAATCTAAATGGAAATATAATCTCCAATCCTGTGAAGAAAAAAATGATGCACGGAAGAAAATATACATCTAATCTTTTTGTGCCTATGCATTATAAGTAGTTTAATTTTGAGATAGGAACAAATGTGGCTTCTAAAATGCATGTCTCAGTTATCTACTATTTTCAACGATCTAACTGAATATGTACAGCTTTAGATTTTCCTAGGATGGTAAATCTCTAGCTTCGATTAAGATAACAAAGCAACTCATTTTCAATAAAAAAAAATGATAACAAGCAACTCATGTACTTTTCTAGAATCGCATGCACGTTTTTCACATAATATTCAAGAGTTCCAGAGCTTGTTGCACAAAATGTGCAGGTTCAGTAATATTCTCCAGTACCACCTGTCGACTCATTTTGATTGCCATGAACTTCCATTAATCTGACACTGCTGTGTTTGACGGTGTGATCCTCTTGGCATAGGCAAGGGAGCTCCTTGAAGCGGACCAGCTAAGCTCGCTCGTGGACAAGAGGCTACAGAACAAATACAACGCTGCTGAGCTGAAAGAAATGGTTCAGATGGTCCTGCTCTGCACAATGTTCAGCCCCGCTCATCGCCCAAGGATGTCTGAGATCATCAGGATGCTGGAAGGAGATCGATCGGTCGCAGGGAGATGGGAGGCCTTGAAGAATGTCCCGATACCACCGAGGTCTGGAACTTCCAACTCTGCGCCGTCTCCTGCCCATTATAGTGGAGACGATGAGCTTAGTTCAGTGGAGCTGGAAGCAGTTGAGCTCTCAGGGCCAAGGTGATCTCGTCGCCGTTTGCCATGTCCGTCAGAGAACATATATATGGTGCTCCCACCCATCTGCGGGTTATACTGTCCTCCCGCCCGTCGGAACATGGTTATAATAAATGCTGGGAAAATAAGGATTGCTAAACCATGATAGTACAATTTAGCAGCTGCAAAAAATAAATCATCTGAGAAAACAGAGAAGCATATCTGATTTTATTTTAAAACGATTTGACTCTAAATTTTGTTTCGGTGACCATTGCAAGGATTTCCCAAAATCTGGATATGTCTTCTGTCACCGTTTATGTTATTATATTTAGTCAGTTTCAGTCTTTCAGAACCCCAACACTGGAAGAGAGTGGTATTATGCGAAATAACAATTGACAGATAGCACCATGCTGCAAACAAGATGCACACACTGTGACAACGGACCTGACACTCTTCAACATATATCAAAAATATCATCCCAAGCTTCAGACAACTCTACCTTCGTTTCTGGCTTTCTGCCGACTGTCCTGGCAAGAAGAACTATTCTGGTGCATGGCAAGCATCAGAAGCTCAGAGCCCTGAAGCGCAGAACCATGAACCATGTGCTGCTTTGCCTGATCAGTGCAATGTGTTGGAGCAATCATAGGCGCTGTTGTGTAGCGCAGCCGTAGCGTAGTGTTGTATGTACTCTGCAGTGTAGTGTAGTCTGTACTCTGTAGTGTAGTATGTACCCTCTGGACTCAAACTTGGGATGGCATGTGTATCACTAGCTTCCAGTTTCCAGTTCTGGACCATTGTGAGCCCAGCACCTCCTCAACTGTGTATCGATCGAAAGGCAGGGTATCATGCATGCATCCATGAAACATCAGCATGCCCAGAGCTCACTGTTTACCACTGTAGCTCTTGCTAAGACTGGAGCTAGCTGCATGATAGAGCTAGAGGCTGGAGTGAGATTGGCAGATGCTGTTGGATGGAACGCTTCATTGGCGTAAAACTGCCGTTACCAATGAGGACTCTGGGTTTGGCCGGCTGGCACACACTCTCACGCAATGCATCAAAGGCCGGCGCTGTTCACGGAGACTACGCTGTCGTCCTTGCTGCAAGACAAACTGCAGCGACATTTTATCCTGCACGTTTTGTTGCTGCTTTGCAGGCTGAATTTTCAGCATGATCCAGCAGGCTAACAAACAGGCGGACAAGATTCACCGCGTTTAATTCTTGTTTTTTTTTAGACCAGGCAGTGCGTACAATATATTAAGCAAGAGGAAGACTCAAGGAATGGACAGAGTAAAAACATATACTATTATTTTTAAACCTTTTTTTTTTACCGAAACTAATATTTTTTTTTGATAAAGGGCTTTATTACTCAAAGTTAAGCATTACACCCGGCCTCTGCATCCTGAGATGCACACAGCCGAAATCCGAAACTGAAAAATAAACAAAGCGACAATGCTACAAAACACGCTGTAGGCTGTCGATGCTATGGAGCCGCAATCCGTAGATCAAGCGGCCATCCATGTGGGATAAAAATATCCCTCGCCACCTGCTCCAATCGCGCACATGCCTCCGTAAAAAGGCCTCGTAACTCCCCTCGCTGTAATGTGGACCACGAACGGAGAATACTTGTGCTCCTGAATAGAACCTGCACACGAGAAAAAAATTTATCATTGAAAATCTTGTCATTTCTACATAGCCAGAGCGACCAAATAACGGCAAGCGCTCCTACCCTAATAATAGTCTTAAATCGTTTATCAACCCCATTTAACCAATTGCCGAATATATTCGCAACGGAAGTAGGTTGATATAGATTAGAAGCCATTTGGATAGCGGACCATATAGAACGCGCAAATGTGCAGTCAAAGAATAAGTGTTTAATTGTCTCATCATGAGAACAAGAAACACACTTAGAACTCCCCTGCCAATTCCGCTTGACAAGATTATCTTTTGTTAGTATGACTCCTTTACGAAGGTACCACGCGAAGATCTTAATCTTTAGCGGTACCTTCATACGCCATACATTTTTGAAAATATCGACTGGCATATCCGATTGAATCAGAGCCCTGTACATGGAATCTACCGAGAACAAACCATTCTTAGTGATCTTCCATCGAAATTCATCGGTGTCTGGTGTAAGATTAATCGTCGTTAATCTAGCAACCAGGTTTTGCCAAGACTCAAGTCGAGGCCCGAGCAAATCTCGTCTGAACGTAACATTAGGAGGTGTTGTTTGCATGACCGTAGCCAGCGTAACATCCTTATGTCGCGCTATCGTGTACAAGGCCGGATACTGTTCTCGGAGTGTGGTATCACCTAACCACTTATCCTCCCAGAACCGTATCTGCGATCCATCCTTAATCTTAAATACCCCATAGCGAAAAAACTTAGTTTTGTTCGCCATGAGTCCAGCCCAAAAGTGTGAATCACCTGGTTTCCACATAACCTGTGATACTGCTTTCGAACCTATGTATTTACGTTTCAGGAGAGTCTGCCACACGCCATCTTCGGTCAGTAGTTTAAAAATCCATTTACCAAGCAGTGCTGAATTCTTGACTTGCAGGTCATGAATACCGAGCACTCCCTGATCTCGTGGACGACAAACTACATCCCATCTGGCCAAACGATATTTCTTTTTCTCATTGTCACCCTGCCAAAAGAATCTTGATCGGAAATAATCCAATTTTTTTAAGACTCCTTTAGGTAACTGGAAGAATGATATCATATACAGTACCATATTAGTAAGGACAGAATTAATGAGTACCAATCGTCCACCAAGTGACAACAATTTTCCTTTCCAACTAGCTAGTCTTTTCTGCAAACGCTCTTCGACTTGGGCCCATTCTGCATTAGTCAATCTCCTATAATGTATTGGTATTCCCAAATACTTAATAGGAAACTGACCTTGCTCGCACCCGAATAGCTCGGTGTACTGTGCAACTGCATCTTGTGCCTCGCCAAAGCAGAACAATTCGCTTTTATGGAAATTGATTTTTAATCCGGATAATCGCTCGAACGTTGAAAGAATTAACTTCAGATTCGCCGCTTTCTCCAAATCATGTTCCATAAAGAGAATTGTATCATCTGCATATTGAAGGATAGACAATCCCCCATCAACTAGATGTGGGATTACTCCCTCAATTAGACTATTTTCCTTGGCTCGTTCAATCATGATTGCTAACATATCTGCCACAATATTAAACAATACGGGCAATAGCGGATCACCTTGTCTCAAGCCTTTCTTAGTTTGAAAGTAGCGACCGACATCGTCATTGACTTTGATAGCCACACTACCTCCAACTACAAAACTGCGAACTAGAGTACACCACTCCTCTGAAAATCCTTTCATTCTCAGAGTATGTTGTAGAAACTCCCAATTCACTTTATCATAGGCCTTTTCAAAGTCTATTTTAAGAATTACCCCATTAAGCTTTTTCGTATGCAATTCATGTACGGTTTCGTGTAAAGTCACGACCCCATCTAGGATATTCCTACCCTGCATAAAAGCAGTCTGTGTAGGTTTTACCACATGATCTGCTACTGAATTTAGCCTAATAGTTGCAACCTTTGTGAAGATTTTGAAACTAACGTTAAGAAGGCAGATTGGTCGGTACTGTTGTATCCTTTCTGCGTTCAAAACCTTAGGTAACAAAACGATTTCCCCAAAATTAAGACGGTACAGTTCCAGATGTCCATGCTGTAAGCAGTCAAACATCTCTATGAGGTCATGTTTAATGACTTCCCAGAAATGCTGATAGAACTCTGCCGGACAACCATCTGGACCAGGTGCCTTGTTATGTTCCATTTGGAATATAGCCTTCTTTATCTCCTCTTCTGAGAAGGGAGCATTAAGAAAAGCGTTTTCTTCCATCGAAACTTGGGGAATATCATCTGTACGGCTCTCATCCATGGTAATATTACCAACTTCTGGAGCCCCAAACAGATCTTTATAGAACTTTGTAATATAGGCCTTGAGGAACTCTTGTCCCTCAATGATACCTTCATCCTGATGGAGACTTTGAATCCGTTTTTTCCTATGTCTGCCATTGGCAACATTATGGAAATACCGAGTATTCGAGTCACCTTCAAGAATGAATTGAGCTTTCGATCTCTGGTACCATTTGAGTTCCTCCTCCCGCAACATTTGTGCTACTTTCGCATTGGATTGACTTTTAAGTTCAATCTCTTGCGAAGATAACAACCTAGTTTCTGCGAGTCGGTCTAACTCATCAATAATGGAACAGAGACGCTCTTTCTCCTTCTTAAGCATCCCGGTCGTGTGTCGCGCCCAACCACGGAGATATTTACGCACATTGCGCATTTTATTATTCCATCTCCGTATTGGGTTCTCACCTAAGACCGGTTTGTGCCAGACCTTCTTTACCAGTTCATCAAAACCATCTCGCAAAAACCAACCTAGTTCAAATTTGAACTGTGTCATGCCTTTTGGTCTCGATGTACCAGTTGAAAGAAGTATGGGAGCATGGTCCGATAGAGACTCAATACGTTCTACAGCACGTACCGTTACCAACGGGAATTTATCTTCCCAATCGGTACTCATTAATACGCGATCTAGCTTTTCGTATGTAGGCTCCGGCAGACTATTTGCCCAAGTGAACTGTCGTCCGGACATGTAAACCTCTCTCAAATCCAAGCTATCAATGACAGCATTGAACAAGAAAGGCCAATGGCCATCAAACCGCCCCCGGCTTTTCTCATGTGGAAACCTTAGCATATTAAAATCACCACCAATTAAAATTGGATGTGGATTATTATTAGCCAAGTTGACCAGCTCACAGAGAAAAGCCTCCTTAAACTCTTCCTGGGCAGCGCCATACACAGCGACCAAGCTCCATATGAAATTGTCGGCGCGGTTACGGAGGTGTAATTTAATATGAAAATCACCATCCGACCTTGCTAACACATCAAAGGAGTCAGTTTTAACGCCTAGTAAGATGCCACCCGATCTACCACGAGGTGGAATAGAGTGCCAAGTAAAGTCGATACCCCCTGATAGGCGGTTCAGAACACTCACTTGGAAATCTCTCCTTCCTGTCTCGGAGATAGCCAGAAACTCCAAATCATGATCCCTGACGTACTGTGCTATATTCAAATGTTTAGCCAAGTCTCCAAGACCTCTGCTATTAGTGAATAAGCCATTCATCGGGAAACAATTGGGTTTTTTGGCGGTCTCGCGGTGGTACGCGGTGAGTTTTTCCTTTTTAGTTTAGCAGTTTTGGATTTCCGGCCGGAAGCATATAGATCACATAAAGATCCAAGCCCGTCCTCATCCAATCCCACCTCAGTCACTTCCCCCACTAGATGTGATAAAAGCTGTCCATCCGAAGAGGCATACGCTGAATCATCATCCATGTGAGGTATGTCCACCATGGGAGAAGCACTCGGATTGATCGTCGGCTTTACCGTTAAACGATCATATTCCATATGCTTCAACACATTAGTTGACAACGTGATCTCCTTATCATTCTTCCCTAACGAAACACCAACCAAACCTAAACTAGAAGATAACTTGGTATTTGAAAAAGAAAGAAATGAAGTGTGGTTAGAGCCCGTACCCTGTGGCGGTGTTGAGTACATAGCCGCTTTCCGGCGCATAGCTTTGGACAGCGCGTCCTCGTCCGTCGATGAAGCCCCGTCCGCTGCGACGAAATGACGAGCGCTCCTCCTCAGCCCTCCGTTGGGCTGCCCATGCAACTCCACAGTAGGCGCCATGGCGGAGGGGGGTAGTGACGATGGAGATACCCCCCCCCCGGCGACCATGTCTTTGCCTCCCGGGGCTGGAGCCACGGTGTCGATGTCGCCGGCCGAAGTGGGTGATGGAGTCACGGGTATCGGCACTGTACCCCGGTGCACCGTACGTGGCACATCGGACACCAGCGGCCGTCTCTGTGAGCTCGTCGCCCCCTTCCGCACCGGAGACGGAGACCGTGTCCCTGGCCCAGCAACGCCAGACGCGGCAGCAAGCTCCATGCTGCCACGTCTGGACTCCGCCCGCGCGCTCCCGGCCATGTACACCGCCTGCGCAACAGGCAGTTGAAGACCGCCCGGTGCACTGTCTGCCAGGCCGCTAGGCGAGCGGGCCGGCAGAGTACTGGCCCCGGATTGCTGCGCCTGGGCAGCGGGTAACAGCCGGCCGCCCGGCCCATCGGCCGTGGGGCAGCCTACAGCAGCCGCGGACCTTGCCGGCGGGTGGGCCGACCCCAGCAGGCCACTGCCGCTGGCATCTGCCTCCTGGGCGGCATAATGCCGCTCGTCGCCCGGCCCGACGGACAGCCGCCGTCCTCCGCTGTAGCTCGCCTGCGTCGCGGGGAGCTGAGTGCCGCCTGCACCCTGCGCCCCGCCAGAAGTCTCCTCCGCCGACTGAAGAAGCTTGGCGGAAACACCACCAGAGGACTGCAGAGAGCGCACTATTTCCTTTCCTCGAGGAGTGACAGGAGACATATTAATTGGCGTTAGTGCATAATTTTTCAATAACTCCAACGCCTGCGTATGAACCTGATCAGCACCATCAGCAGAGGGCGGGTCAATAGCCATGTTCGCTGTCCCCTCAGCTTCACCATCTACCACAGCAGAGTCCTGAACACCAGAATCTCGGATCCCTCTAGAAGAAGACTCCGACGGCACCTTCGTATCCCACACATAAGGAACGAAGTCTGCCTCGGGCACAAAATCCTCCGGCTCTGGTCGGAAAGTGAAGCTAAACCCTTGCAGACGCAAGACACCATCCGTGCTAGTGTAGGGACCCACCTCATCCACTTTGTTGAACACCTCATCATCCGACAGCGCCAGCCTCATACGAACAATACCTCGGCGACGTAGAGCCAAGAGGTCCACATCCAGGGTAATACCGATAAGAGAACCAACCGCCCACAGCCCGAGGAAGTGTCTCAACGGGTTTGGAACCCCCTCCACATGCACCCACGTCTGATAGAACTCGAGCTTAGGCTCAACATCCACTGGCTTCCATCTGCTGAAAACAAGCCTAGTAGACTGAGACGGAATCCCGAAGTCCATCCCATCAAACCTCTCCATCCCAGACTCCGAGGGAAACACCACCTTGAAGCAATTATCCCCACTCGGTAGCGCCTCCCACTTCCACCGCGGAGTGGAACTCATGCGAGCAACTGTCATCTCAACCTGTTTTGCCGTGGCGGCAGTGCCCACCACCGTAACCAGCGCAACAGGTCCACCAGACACATCCACCTCCTGGAACAGGCTATCGGGGAACTGAGAGAACATAGTGTGAAGACTGCCGATCCCACCAAGAGACACCGTCGGCTTAGGCAGCCGGAGCGTAGGGCACTTCTTCATAGGATGCTTCTTGGTGTCGCACACATAACAATAATGATCAACCGGGCAGTCCCGTGTTGCATGTGTGTCGACGTCGCACTTCCAACACCGAGTCTTCTTAACAACCGGAGCCGCGGCAACATCAATCCCCACGGGTCCAGCGGCGACCAGCGCCTGCTGTTCAACCACAGGGATTGGTAATGCTACAGCTACCCCTTGAGAACTCCCCGGAACCGCTGCGACCGGGGCAACCTTCTTCTTCTTGTTCTTACGCCTCACCGCCCCCCCTGCAGCCACTGTACCAACCGCAAAGCCCCCACCCGCCGCCGCCGCGGGAGGAGCCGCACCTGCCATCACCGCTTGCAACCCCACCGGCTGCACCGTCGCCACAGGCGCCACAACCGTCGCCTGCACTGCGCCCATCCCCGGAGCCACCGGCGCCGCATGCACCATTGGCGGCGGAACCGGCCTAGGGGCCACCCCTGGCATGACGGGGGAGAACGCCGGGGGCCCCGCCATGGGTCTGCCCGCGCCAACCACAGCTCCACGCCCCGCTCCGCGCCCACGACCAGCAGGTGCCGGCGCCGGCGGCCGCAGCCCGGGAGGGCCACCAGGCCGCTGAGGTGCCGCCATGCTCGAGCTCGAAGGGGGCGAGAGGAGAGCTTGGAGGAAGGACCGCCGGTCTTGAGCTCGCGGACAGGACGTCAACGATGGGTTCGCTAGCGATCGCAAACCGGCGGCTGCGTACGAGAACGATGCCCTGTTGCGATCTGCCTTCGTGGACATATACGTGAACGCTTCCTTGAGATAGGCCCACGGCTTCGGAGTGGGCCCGCGGGCCAGACCTGACAGCGCATCGGGGCGAAGCGCAGCGTGCAGCGTTGATTGCGGATCGGAATCCGCTACCTCCGCGTTTGCCACCGGCAACGAGTTCGCCGTCACACCACCGTATTCCGCCGGGAAGAAGTCCCCGAGGCATGGCGCCGGGGTGACCCTAGGCCTCGGAAACGGACCCTTCCATCCCAGGCGCACCGACGGCAACCGAACATGAAAGCTGGGCTTGCTCGATGACGACCCCGGAGACGAGGAAGACGCCGCCGTCGGGGTAGACGAAGAAGAGTCGATCTGCTCGATCCTCTCGCCTCGCTCCCTCTCCCAAAACCGAGACTCCCTCGTGGGGAAGCCCGCCTTGTCCCAGAACGCCGCCTCCCTCTCCGCATCGGAACCGGCAGGTCTGAGCACGTCGGTGGCCGAGATCTCCCAGACCTCCCCTAGGACCTCCTCCGCCGCCGCCACTGCAGTCTCTTCCGCCTCCACGCCGCCGCCCGCACATTCCTCGAGCAGTGCGCCGAAACGGGAGCCCGTGTATGCAACTGCCGACGAGGATAGCAGGGAATCCCCGGGCGCGAGGGTGAAACGCCGGCGTCGGGGAGGAAGATCCTCCGGAGAGGGATCGCCAGCGGGCGACCCCGACGCCCCTCCAGTCGCCTCCATTTTCGCCCCTGGTGTTCTCAGACCTCTTCCAACTCGACGCGAGTTCTTGTCAAGAGCATAGTTGCAAGGTCAACTCAACTCAGTCAGCATATCTCCCGAAACTAATATTATTGTTATGGATGCAACTTATAGTATACAAGACTTGGGGCAGGGGTGGAGCCAAGATCGGGTCAGGGCCAAGGTACCAAATAGTGTCGAGCAGTGCTATAGTATCAAAGGATTCCATCGCCTAACCCCGGGCTAGTGCCCTTTGTTACCCGTGGTGTGGCTTCGCCCCTAACATGGGTACAAGAACGGAAATATGCCACCACCGCCTATGTTCAGCTCTGCGTGCTCGAGAAAAATTGAGTCCCAGTTTGCGCATGCTCGAATAAACCGGATGTCTCACCTACTTATCAATGTATAATGAGAACTGAGTGCTAGTTCAATGACAGAGACAACGAGTGCACGCCCAGCCCACCCGGGTTCGAGTCACGGCGAGAACCGAATTAAACAGGGTGCTATCCAGCGCGTAAAATCCGTTGCCGGATAGGTCTCATCTTCTACCTAACAACAGACAACCAAGAGAGAGATCCGTCCCCCTTTGGTCAACGTTTTTATCAACGTATAACCAAGGGAGGGATTATTTCCCCGTTAGAAATGTTTTTTAAAGCGGATTGAAGAACCGCAAGAGAAGATAGAGTTGAGCGGCATGTTGAAGACACGAGAAGACTTGCTCAAGAGCGAACAACATAGCTCTTATCATGAAAGACCAAATATAGAAATAATAGTTTCTTTCTTTCACATTCTTTCCTTTTATCCCAATAATTTCCTAAAGGGGAAAATAGCTCTAGCCAAATAACATTATGGACATCGTCCCAAGATCCCAACCTCAATCTTGGTATAAGGAAAATAGAATTATGTGGTATGAGTTACTCGACTCTTCAAAAAATACGGTATAACACATGTTATCACACGAGGAGAAGAACATTGGCCTAAAGTTCCACGACAAACAAAAACATGGACCCTGTGTTATGGCATTTGGAATAAAAGGTTCAAGGTTTGAATATTGATTTTATTTTTTGAAAAGGGAGCATAGCACAGCCTCTACATTGTGATGATACACATAACTTTATATTGAAAAAATAACAAACAGTAACAAAGTATCTTTCCCGATTATTACAACTCGTGGATCAGCCAAAGTGATCATATGGATCAACCATCAAAACTGTGCTAAAAGTAGAAGACTACACATGTTGAATTCTTCTCGCATGCTGCCAGCCACGCTGCTTGAAGATAGGCCGAATGGCTGCAATCAACCGTGTGCACCCGGTATACATAAATACTCGTTGTGCCGGTGGCACGATGAATGTTGATTTAATATAACTAGAACTAAATCATAAACCATTTATAAATTTATTATGGCATTTTTTTGAAGAAAAGGGAGCGCTCCCCAGTTCCATTCCATAGAAACGAAACCACAACGTTTTACAGGTGAAACCACACCCAAAAGCAAAACAGGGGGGATACATGATTTTCCAAGCACGAAACACCCAGTTCCAATGGATGAGAAACATGGACAAGAGCTGAAACGCCTACTGCGGAATCTGTTACATAAAAGAGGTCATCCTCGCACGGGAAGCTAGGACGGAGTGGCAACTGCAGCGGCCACCATGCATTAATCACCCCTAGACGACGTGAACGCCCGCTTCATCATCATGGTGTTGCTGCAGGTAGACCAGCAGATTCACTACACCATGTGCATCGCCCACTGTCGCTAACTATGTTGAGATCCATCCGAAGTTCTGCCATCTCCCCATGGTCACACCTCCACTTCGAAGTTGGCCCTCAGTTTTGCGGCAATTCTTGCTATGAACAGCTCCAGGTCTCCCCCTTCGAGTTCTTTGAATGGAACCTTCCAATTTCTCAGATAAGATAGCAGGAGGCTCCATACCTGTTTCATGTTAAGCCAAGTTTACCTATTAAAAACCAGACTATTTCTATTGTTCCACAAGCACCAAAGCACTGCAGAAGACACTACATTAAAATGTAAGAATTTCTTCTGCAGAGCCATTTAGAAGCAAGCGAAAGGAAATCCACCACCCTAACGTTAAAGGTGACACAAACCTCATCCCAAACCTTTCTGGCAACAATGCATTCAAAGAAAAGATGGTAAACCGACTCGCTCCAGCTCTTTAGGAATGCACCTCTTTCTAAGATTATCTCTAGTCAAAATTTTATTCTCCGCAAAAAGCCATAAAAAGACCTCGACTTTTGGTTGGATCTTCAACTCCCAAATGGCGGGCCTAAAAATATGTTGGACCCCTCTAAAGTTAATTAAGCTATAAAGAGATCTCGAGGAATAGATGCCATTCGACTCATGCATCCAGATTAATTGGTCTTCCTTAGAGGAAAGACTAATAGTTTTTGCTATCCCAACTAAATCCTGCCATTGGATCATTAGCTCCTCATTAAATGTCCTTCTAAAGGAGCATTGGAGGGTAGATCCATCCCAAATATCCTCTATAGCTTTGTTTTAAAGATTGGATATGTTGTAAAGGTTGCAGAACTGAGTAGCTAGAGGGGAGTTCCCAAACCAAACATTCTCCCAAAAACGAATGTACCTACCATCTCCTACCTTCCACCTATATCCAAACTCAACTGCCTTTGCAGCCCACATAACTCCTTTCCAGAAGGTGGAGGGGTGCAAATCCTGGCAACAGAGGATGTTTGGGTTTTTAGTGTTATACTTAGCTTCTAAAACTTTCTTCCATAGGGAGCTACCCCCTTGAGAGAATCTTCTAATCCAGGAACCCAATATAGCAATGTTTTTGTCATGTAGGTTTGGGATGCCAAGCCCCCCAAACTCCTTCCTCATACATACAGAAGGCCAATTAGCTAAGTGAATTTTGTGCTTGTCCTCTTCATCATCCCACAAGAAATTTTCTAGTTGAACACCTATCAGCTTAATTGCCCACTTGGGGAATTTGAAGAAAGACAAAAGGTACACGGGGATACGTGCTAAGACAGATTGAACTAATTCCCTCTTAGTTGCAAAGGAGAGAAGCCTCCCCCTCCAGCCTGAGAGCCTTCTCAGGAGACTGTCTACTAAAGGTTGGACATCCTCTCTCTTAAGTCTATCAAAATGCAAAGGGATGCCTAAGTACTTAAAGGGGAAGGAGCCTAAAACACATTGGAAAGTGTTAACAAATTGCTCAGATTCTACCAAGCTCATGTTAATGGGAATTAGTTCACTCTTATGATATTTGATCCTCATGCCCAAAATTTGTTCAAAACAAGTGAGGATCCATTTCAGGTTAATAGCTATCTCTTTGTTAGCCTCCAAAAAAAGTAAAGTGTCATCTGCATACTGCAGGCAACAAACACCCCCATTGATGAATCTGGGGCAGAGGCCTCTAACAAGAAATCAAGATTGACTCTATCATAAGCATTTTCACAGTCTATCTTAAGCACTAAACCCTGAGATTCTGTGGACTTCATGAATCGCCTCATGAGCAGTCACCACACTCTCCAGAATAAACCTGCCCTTAATGAAAGCAGATTGGCATGGAGAAATTAATATGCCAATCACACTGGCTAGATGATTAGAACTTTCGTGAAGATCTTAAAACTACCGTTTAAGAGGCTTATAGGTCTAAACTTCTTAAGGGTTTTTGCCTCCTCCTCCTTAGGAATAAGAGTGATCATGGCAAAATTAAGCCTAAAAATGTCTAGTTTGTTTACAAACCAATCACTAAAAAGGTTAATTAGATCATGACAGACTATGTCCCAATAAACTTGATAAAAAGTATAGGAAGGCCATCTGGTCTAGGTGCTCCATCAGCATAGGAACCAAAAACAACTTCCTTGACCTCTTCCAGGGTAAAGGGCCAATCTAATATGTTGTTATCCTCAACAGAGACCTTATCCTCATTGGAGAAGAAGTCCTCCACAAGGTTGATCTCTGGCCTGTTGATGGTGCATATCTTGCACTCGTTGGGAAACCCGAAGAGGAAGGTATGATGAGCACAGAAGCAGTTTCCCTCAGTAAGAAACCAAGATTTAATCGACCAGTGGGAGGAAGGAGTAACTTCAGAAGGTGATGCAGCTAAGATAGCAGGGCGCACTACCGGTTCAGCAGCGACGTGGAACCTAGACAACACAATCAAATCACTTTGCTGAACACAAAGAAGTTAAATGTATATATGGTGTGGAAAATTGTATGAGACCAATATGAAAGTAGTAGCAACAGATGAAAACAGTGGAAGCAGTGTGCGTATTATCAGAATGAGAAAATGCACCGGGGTCCACAGTTCACTAGTGGTGTCTCTCCGTGAAAGATAAATAACATGTGTGGTGAACAAATTACAGCTGGGCAATTGACAGAAATGAAGTCTGCACCGTAGTGCATATGCAAGACATAAAGATTACTATGTGATTCATGCGGGCATTACAACAAAATACATAGACCGTCATCCAACTGCATCTATGACTAATAATCCACCCTCTAAATATCATCCGAACAAACATTGGGTATTAAGTTGCAAGCAACCAATTATCGCAGTAACCAAAGTGTGTAATGTAAACAATGTAAACTAAGTAAACACCGTTGTTTTCTCCCTAATGGCAACAACAAATCCTCCATCCGTCATGTTTCTGTCACTCGAGCACAGATGCAAAGGAGGCATGAACCCACTATCGAGCATAAATACACCCTCTTGGAGTTACTAACATCTACTTGGCCAGAGCATCTACTAATAACGGAGAGCATGCAAGATCATAAATAACATATGCATGAAGATAACATGATAGATTGATAATCAAAAGATGTAGCATTCAATATTCATCAGATCCCAGCAACACAACATGTAGCATTACATAAAGTTGATCTCGATCATGTAGGGAAGCTCACGAGATCTAACGATGAGGTACAAAGTGGAGAAGACAACCATCTAGCTACTGTTATGGACCCGTAGTCCGGGGATGAACTACTCACGCATAACTTTGGAGGAGGGCATGATGGTGTAGACCCCTCCGGTGATGAATTCCCCTCTCGACAGGGTGCCAGAGAGAGCTCCAGAACCCTCCCGATCTCGGGATGACGATGACGGCGGCCTCGGATGTTTCTCGGGACGAAGTGGTATATTTTTAGGGTTGACGTATCGGGGGTATAAATAGGCGAAAGGGCGATGGCGGTGGACGCCCGAGGGGCCCACACCACCCCCAGGAGCGGCCAGGGGGCACACCGCCCTCCGGTGGCTCTCTGCCTCATTTTTGACGTAAAAACTTATTATAATTTTTCTGGAATTTTTGAAGAAACTTTATTTTTGAGGTATTTCCAGAATTTAAATAATTAATAAAAGCTATAAAAACGAAAGTGAAAAGGTGGAAAACAAAACCAAAGCCAGAAATACAGAGGTTCTATGACACTCTAATGGAAAAATAACCAAAGAAAACAAAGGTGGAAGTGGTGACAACAGAAGTATGGATGGTGAAAACATGCATAACCACAGTAATCAGGGTGAAAACATGATAAAAACATGAATATGGATGATGGAAAACAGGATTGTACTAAAGTAGCAATGTGGTAACAGAAGTAAACATGGTGAAAACATAGTGGGGAAGGTGAAAACATAGTGAAAACATTGCCCTCATCATTTAAAATCATTTTGTTAACAAGGGTGATCATGTCCTGTTACCAGAACAATTTTCATATGAAGCAAAACTTTGCTAATCACTAAATAATTATGTTACCTCAACCTTGATAGACATAGTCCCAATCATAATAATTTCATATTCTTTTGGTGCTACTGGAATGGGACAATAAAATTCTCCAATCTTGATGGTTTCAATATTTTCAATTGAATTTAAACCATATCTTCTATCAATCTTCTTGGGAAAATAAACAGTATGCTCTTGATAATATGCTCTTTTCCTTGATTGCAATCAATAACAGCCCCTGCAGTATTAAGAAAAGGTCTCCCAAGAATAATAGACATATTATCATCTTCGGGCATTTCCAACACAACGAAGTCAGTTAATATCAAACAATTAGTAGAAACTTGCACAGGAACATTCTCACATATACCAACAGGAATAGCAGTAGATTTATCAGCCATTTGCAAAGATATATCAGTGTGTATCAAATTTTCAAGAGAGAGTCTCTTATAGAGAGAAAGGCATAACACACACTCCAGCTCCCAAGTCACATAAAGCAATTCTAACATAATTATTTTTAATAGAACACGAGATAGTAGGAATACCAGGATCTCCAAGCTTCTTTGGAACCTTGCCATTGAAAGAATAATTAGCAAGCATAGTGGAAATTTCCTCATTAGGAATCTTCCTTTTGTTGGAGACAATATCTTTCATATATTTAGAATAAGGAGGCAGTTTAATAGCAGCAGTCAAATGGATTTGAAAAAACAGAGGTTTCATCCACTCACAAAACTTGTTATAATGTTCTTCTTCCTTTGATTTGTGTTTCTTATTAGGAAAAGGCATTTCTTTTTATACCTAAGGCTCTCTTTCATTACCATGTTTATTAGCAATGAAATCCTCCTTAGTATACTTTGCAGTTTTAGTTTGCTTTTCAGGTTCAGCTACAGGTTCTTCTTTATCAGAAGCATCACTTTTATTATTACCACTCTTAGTTTCAGCATCAGAAATAGATATACTATTAGGATCTTTAGCGGGTTTGGAAGATTCTACAACATTTTTATGTCTCTTCTTCTTTTTCTTAGAAGGAGAACTATTGTTTTTAGGTTGCTGAGAATCTTGTTTAATTATTTTAGGATGTCCTTCGGGATACAAGGGGTCCTGAGTAGAAACACCACTTCTAGTAATAATTTCACAAACATGTTTATCTCTAGAAGCATTAGCTAGCATGTCTTTTTGCACTTTAGTAAGTTGACAAATTTGAGTTTGATCCATCTGAAATTTTTTAACAAGCATTTTAACATCATTAGAGGTTCTCTCAATAATACCATGCAAATTATCAATAGCTCTAGAGTTTTCCATAAGGTGATTTTGCACTCTCCTATTAAAGTTGTCTTCCTTAACAACATAATGAACAAATTCATCTAAGCATTGGTCAGGTAGTTTCGAATAAGGAATATCTCTATTATCAAAGTATTGGAGAGAGTGTACCTCAACAGTTGATGGATTAGGAATAGGCTTACATAATTCATCTATAGGAGGTAAATTCTTCACATCTTCAGATTTAATACCCCTCTCTTTAAGAGATTTCGTGGCTTCCTTCATCACTTTATCATTTAATTCAATCATCCCTCTCTTCTTGGGTGTTGGTAATGGTGTTGGATCTGGTGTAGGTGTAGGATCAGGTATAGGTATAGGCTCACGTATATTCTAATCATCATTATTTTTGGCTATTTTAGCCATTAATTCCTATTCTTCTTCTGGAGTTCTTTTCCTGAAAACACAACCAGCACAACTATCCAGGTATGTCCTAGATTCAACAGTTAGTCCATTATAAAATATATCTAGGAGCTCATTTTTATGTAATGGATATCCAGGGCTAGCTCTTATTAAAGAACAAAACCTTGTCCAAGATTCAGGCAATTTTTCTCCTTCAATTTGCTCAAAGTTGAAGATATCCTGCACAGCAGCATGTTGGGCACTAGCAGGAAAATATTTTTGAAAGAAAGCATTAACCAAATCCATAGGATCAGTAATACACCCATGTGACAGATTGTTAAACCAAATTTTAGCTTCATCTTTCAATGAGAAAGAGAAGATTTTGGTAACAAAATAAGTATGCAGCTTAGTACTCCCTCCGGTCCTAAATAAGTGTCGGTAGAAACGAGCTGATTGTGTACAACTTACTAGTACAACCCACGACACTTTTTTAGGATCGGAGGGAGTATCATCAGAAAATAAACTACTCAAAGATGAAAGCTCATTCATATGTTCCATATCACTTTTACTTTTAGTTCCACAAAAAGGTTCCTTCTCAACAATAGATATATAAGATAAATCTGAAGAGAAATCATAATCCTTCTCTATAATGTGTATGGGAGATGTGGCAAACTTAACATCAAGGGAAGATTTATATTTCACAGCATGTCTTGCAAGAAGACTCTTAAGAGAACTTGCACCAGTAGTAGCACGAGATTCTTCAATAAAATAATCATTAAGTTCAATATTGGTTTCATCAAGATCATCAATAAGATCAGTTGAATTAACAAGTGTACCAATATTTTCAACGGAAATTTCAGCATTTTTAATTTTTTTTGATCTAGCAATAGTAGCATCTAGGAAAGGACCTAGAGAACCAGTATCATCAAGCACAATAGAAGCATCATCAAAAGTATCAGAAACATTCTCAGACTCAGCAGAAGTAACAGTACACGTGTCATGTGGTGGAGTAAGAAGGTTACTCATAACAGACGGTGAACCAAGAGTAGCAGAGGTGTTCAGAGTTGTACCTCTTCTTGTAGTGGATGGTAATATAGTAACTTTTCCATCACGAGTCTTCCCATGATGAATGGCTTGCAGCAAACAATATCACGATCAAGTGAGAAAATAAATAAAGCTATGCTCCCCGGCAACGGCGCCAGAAAATAGTATTGATGACCCACAAGTATAGGGGATCGCAACAGTCTCCGAGGGAAGTAAAACCCAAATTTATTGATTTGACACAAGGGGAGCCAAAGAATATTTATAGGCCTTAACAACTGAGTTTTCAATTCAGCTGCACCTGAAAATAGACTTGCTCGCAACAATTTATCACTGGTAACAGTTTTATAGCAGAAGTAGAAATAAAATAACAGCAGTAGTAAAATAGTAACAACAGTAGCAATCGCGGAAAACAACAGTATGGGAAGTACCGTAGGCATATAGAGAATGGATGGACGGGTGTTGCTTGGATAACATAGGTCATGTAATAATCTAATACGGGTGTTGCAGATAATAATAATAAAGCATCAAACATGTAGGCAAACCATAGGCATGTGTTCCAATATAGTCATACGTGCTTGCAATGAGAAACTTGCACAACATCTTTTGTCCTACTAGCCCGTGGCAGTGGGGCCTTGTCGAATCCCTGACTCAACAAATCCCTTCGGTGAACCTATCGGGTTTCGATTAAGAGAACCCATGAGCGCTGGTGGAATCGTCGGCTAGACAGGGGGTGAGATTTACCCAGGTTCGGGGCCCTCGTAGAGGTAAAACCCTTACTCCTGCCTCTTGTCGATCTGTATTGAAGATTAGATCGGTTACAATGGTGTGCTCGAATCGAGAGTAGGTCTCGAGTTCAAGGCTTTTGGGTCGTGCGGTAATTTCTTGGTCCTCTCCTAGGGGGCTCTCCTGGCCTTATATAGATGGCCAGGTCTCGAGTTCTACCGGGAGAGGACTCGAACTCTAGCTAGGTCGGTTACAAGTTTCCTAGCTTAACCCGCAAGTTAGTGCGGGTGGGCCTCACGTGGGCCTTCTGGAGTACTCCAAGGGCGCCTCTTCTTGGGCTTTGGCCTTGGGCCTGAGAGGGGGTGTCCTTACCCGCAGGGTCCAGGATCCATATCTTCGTCAGTAGCCCCCGAGCGTTTGCTCGATTGGGATTTTTCCAGTCGAGTAGACGGTCAAACCTTTCTTGACCTTTTTTGGAGGACCAGCTCGACAGTTATTGTTTTAAAGGGTGTGTTCCCTGTACCATAAGTCATCATGCTCGAGTATCGAGCAACACAAGTGCCTGTTTTTACGGCTTTTTTCACAGAAGGATGTGGAACAGTAGCTTGGCTCTCCCGAGAGATCAGGGCCAACTAATTGCGACTAGGGCAAAAACATTCCTGGCCTACACAGATTCGAGACCTCCGAATCGAACCCGATAAGGTGATTGTTGCGACTGGCCGTTGTGGACTTATCAAGTCGAACTTAACCTATGGGGGTACCTGGCGCGTCCGCTAGGATTTTTCTTCGTGTTGTTGACACGGAATTATACCGGAGGACGCAGCTTTCGAGTGCGATTCCAGGCCCAAAAGAGAGATCTTTTTGGGTCTTACCTTCATATTCGAAGAATATGGCATCCGGATGCGCCTAGTCGGCTGAACAATCCAGGTTCTTATGATGTAAAATTATCATGTGTAAGAGAGGTAGGTTCTTCCTACCCGATCGATCTGTTTGAGTTCCACACGAAAGAAGTTTCGTGCTGGAAGAAAAGTTATGTCCATATGAAAGAGTTTTCATGTTTGGAATGTTGTGCCCATACGAAAGAGTTTTCGTGTATAGGGTATTTTTCTCTCGTTCGAAGAGGTTTTGCTTCATGAATTGTTCATAGAAAAGTTGCTTTCATCCGAAGGAATTGTTGTTCGTACGAAGATATTTTCGCGTTTGAACTTCCAATCGAAAGATCTTGATTTTGAATGACGTATGCCATGACGTCATGGCGCACTCCTCTTCTCCCGATGGGACGTGACGGAGCGGTAGCAGATGGTGGCCCACCTGGTCAGCTTTTTGACCGGGAAACGAGCCGTCGTTCCCGGTTTTTACGCGAACCACGCAGTAAATGCGCACGATCTTCTGTTAAGATCGTGGCACGAAACAGCGTTGGCCGCCCCTTCGTTTCATCTTCACACGTGGTGGCTGTGATGAGCGCCACGTAGCGCATCGTACGGCTGAGATCGTCTCGCTCCGTGTATAAGTACGGGTCTTAGCGCTACGGTAAAATTTTCCCAGCTCTTTGCCTTCATCTTCTTCCTTGCGCCCATCTCCTTCTTCCTCGCGCTCGAGCTCGTGCTGCAAGCAATGGCTGGCGGAAAAAGACGTGGTGCTGTCACTTCTGCGTCCGGGGAACCCTCTGCGCAACCTACGCCCCGTGCCGGCGACTGGCGCTCCCCCAACACCACCGCGAAGAGCATCAAGGAGATGCAGCGGGAGGGGCTGCTGCCGGCTGAATCTGAGAAGCGGGTGTGCCTCGGGAAGAAAGAGGAGGTACCAAACCCGCAATCGAACGAGCGCGTGGTCTTTGCGGACCATGTGTCTCGGGGTCTTTCTTTCCCTCTACATCCTTTTTTCCTTGGGTTGTTGTATGTCTATGGCATACAGCTTCACGATCTTCCTCCGAATGCGGTGCAGCACATTTCGTGCTTCATCGTGTTCTGCGAATGCTTTCTTGGCATTCGCCCTCATTGGGCGCTGTGGAAGGCCCTCTTCAAAGTTTGCATCTTCCGCGAGAAATCGCGGGTGGACTCCGAGCCTGGCAAGCCGCTGCGCACAGGTGGCTTCGGGATCCAGGCGCGACTGGAGAGCAGCTACTTCAACATGCACTTTGTCGACTCCGCCCAAAGCTGGCGGAAGAGGTGGTTCTACGTCATCGACAACAGCTCGGGTGGGCTCGTGGAGTTCCACCCGTTCGCTGTTTTGAAGAGGCGGAAGTCTTGGGCGCACAAGCTGTCAGCCGAAGAAACCCAGGTCGTCACGCCCCTACTCGCAAGAGTGTCTGCTCTCCGGGATCAAACCGCCGGTGTGGTACTCAACGGGCTGCACCTGGCGAGTATTTTTCTGAAGCGCAGGATCCAGCCGCTACAACAAAGGCCTTCCACCATGTGGGAATACCAAGGCGCTGAAGATCCTAGCCGAGAGGAACTTTCGAACGCTGAGTTCGAGAAGAAAATCGCGGCTATCACCAGCTTGAAGGTTGGGGAAAAGTTCCCTGACTGCTCAGTCGGAGCTTTCGATGCTTCGAAACCCCCACCAGTCGAGGTTAGCTTTATCCTTTTCACTCGTCATTATTTCCTTTTTTGCTTTGAGCTTTTGGTCGACTGAATTTTTTCTTGTCTCCCTCTTCCGTCTTTGTAGAGCTTAGCGGTAGCAAACTGCTATCCGCCAGTTGTGGGAGAAGCGGCCTCGGAATTATTGGCGAGTCATCTGGACGGCTTAGCCGATACCAGTGTAGCCAATGCTTCCTCGAGCTCTGATGACGATTCTTCGGATGACGCGGAGGGCTCGAATGGCGGCCTACATCGCTGCAAGCGTCGTCGGGTAGAGGACGAAAATGAGGCTACCTCCAAGGATAATTCCTTGGAGGAATCGCCCGGGAAGGCCCCTATCTCCGCGACTCCACTTCATTCCCAGTAATCGCAACCGCTTGGAATGCGGATTTGCTGGATGAGGAAGAAGATGACGAGTAAGCTATTTTCCTTGTTCTTAGTCGAACGTTCTTTCTTCTACGCTTGATGTTTGATTCTTTGTTCTTTTTGTCACAGTGTGCTGGCCATCAGTCCTCGCAGGTACGCTTCTAGTGTTCCTCCCGAAAAGAGGAACAAAACAGGAACTGCGGGTGGAGCTCCTGATGCTGGTACCGTCCAGAATTCCCCCAGCGCAGCCCCCAATGCGGCGACTGCGAAACGTGGAGCTCCTAGCTTTGCCGCCAGGACTTCAGCTTCGAAAGAAGCGACGGACAGTTCCGCAGATCCTCTCTCCCACGCCACGGGCCAGGTAAACTTTGTAGTTTGTCTTCGAATTTGTATCGGGTGCACGACAGTGCTCCCGATGGGAGTAGCCCCCGAGGCTGTAGTCGATCGCTTGCGATCGGCTACAGGCTCAGAATCTTGCTTTATTTTCTTCGTCTTGATTTCTATCGGGTGCACGACAGTGCTCCCGATGGGAGTAGCCCCCGAGGCTGTAGTCGATTGAATTCAATCGGGTACAGGCTCTAATTTATATCTTCTAATTCTTCTACTTCTGTACTTTTGCAGTCGCTTGTTGACTCGCTTGCGGCGATCGGTCGCCGCGTTGTTCTTGCCGAATCGGAATGCGAGAGGCTTCAGTCACACTGTAGTCGATTCCACACCGAGAACGAGCTCCTTAAGAGTAAATCCCATTGTCTTCTTTTGTTTCTGTTGTCGCCTCCATTCTTGAAGTTTAACAAATGTTTATTGCGTAGCTCAACTCAAACACTCGGAGTCCGAGAGAGTCAAGCTCTCTGAGCGGGCAACCACTCAGGAAGCTAATTTGGTAGCGGTTCGACAAGAGCTGGAGGCCTCCCGCATGCGGTCGGAAGATCTTGATAGGCAACTCGCGGATGCGAGAAAAGCTTTGAAGGATCTAGAGGAAACTGGCAGTAAGGCCGATTCTGACCTTGTCACATTCCTCCGTCCCCTTGCTGAGCGTTTCGCGGGTAAGTGGCCTAAACTCTTGCAATTGTATCTTTTGTCTTGGCGATTTTGCGAGATGTTGACATTCTTTTCCTTTGCAGGTCTTCTGGATGTTCCTTTAGAAATTCCCGGGATCCAGCGAGTAGATGTGCTAACCGACACACTCGCTCAACTCAAGAGGCACTCCGAAGGAGTGTGCTCCTTGATCAGCGATGCCACCCAAGTGTTGTCGCAAATGCACGGTCGCTTCCTTGCCAACGCTGTATCTCCATCCGCACTAGACAGCTTGCTGAAGATCTTCTCGGAGGGCAACCTCCTGGACGCTTACGCAGTCGCCCAGTCGGAGTCTGGTGCGAAGACTGCGATCCAGTTCGCGCTGGCACATGGAGTCGATGGTTTGGAGGAGGCCTACTCGCAACTTCCAGTCGATCCCTCCACTGGCAAAAAGGTACGGCTCTCTCGTTTTGGCGAGCAGGCCATCATTCTTGCTCGGAAGCTGTCTGATCTATTCGCTCGGCTGAAAGGAGGGGCGACTGCCGCTAGCGGGAGCACCACTGTAGCTTCGTAGTTTAGTTCTTCTTTTTCTTTTCTTCCGCGACTGTAATGAACCTTGGGATGTATTCCCGTATTTTCATTGTCTTTAATCGAAGTGTTCATTCTGGAAATTTCTTCTTGAGGCTTGCGTGTTTCCTCCCGATGGGAGTAGCCCCCGAGCATTCGTCAGACGTGCGACTAGAGATACCTCGAGTAGGGCGTCTTATTTCCTTCCTTGTATTCTTCCAGGCTACTGGGTTTGCCGCGGAAACTTCGGGTGGACGTGGTACTCCAGTAAATCCACTTGTCGCCGCTGTTGGCACTTTTGCGGGCCTTCGTGATAAGGTTCAGGAGGGTGAGCGCAAGCTAAAAGCTCTGCGCGGGGTAGCCGATGTGGCGAAGTCCAAGCAGAAATTGGCGGCTGAACGCGAACAATTTCTGATGGATGAGTTGGCTTCAATCGCAAGGGATTTGCTCTGTAAGTAGTGCAGCCCCCGTGCCTTTTTCTTCCTTGTTTCCTTAGCTGACTGAGTATGTTTTTGCTCTTCAGTCGTTAATCCGGATGACAGGGAAGAAAGGCAGTGGGTAGAAAACCACATTCATCAGGAGGCTAGCAGCTCAAAACCTCATGCGAACAATTTTTGGTCTGATCGCAGTCGAGGATTTGTGATGGCCACCTTGAAATTCCGAGTCATCCAGGCGAGAATTCTCGTGAGTTCTTTTCACGAGGTCTTGGTTGCGATGAATGCTGCTTTTTACCCGCTCAAAAGGGGTCCCGAAGACTGGAGCTATCTTCTCAGGCTGTTTGGACGTGAAGGAGAAGTTCGCGCGTGTGTGCGCAATCAGATGATTTGCGGCGCGGTTGTAGCTCTCACTTTCGTCCGGATATGGCATCCTGAGATAGATGTTAACTTCGTAGCTAGGCGTCCAGATTATGCGATTGACGAAATCTCGCCTTACTATGATGATGTACGCCCTGCAGCGGAGAAAATTATCCGTTTGACATCTGAGGAGGTAGATAGAGTTTTAACGACTGAGAACGCTCAGCGTTTTATTTGATTGTCGGATGTGTATATCCTGTAATCTTTGTATAGTTTGTAAAAACTGTTGTAAGATGTAAAAACCTTGTATGTATGATGTTTTCCTGTGATGCTTAGTTGTAGGTGTAGCCCCCGTGTGTTTTATGGGGTGTTTACCTGTAACTTTTAGCATGTAAGGAATAAGAAGCTTCGAGTGAATATGATGAAGAAATCATGTCTTTATTGTAATGACTGAGAAGCCATGTATTCGAGCTACAGGACTGGCTAGTATAGCCTTATTTTGTTGCGATAGCAAGTAAACCTATGGATAAAATTTGCGGAGGTGTGCGATGTTCCACGGATTGGAATAGATCCCTCCGGTTGCTGGATTCTTTAGCCTGTAGGCTCCACCTGGGATGACTTCGTGTATAATGAAAGGTCCCTCCCAAGGTGGTTCGAGCTTATGTCCTTCCTTCTGCTTGAGCCGCAGTACTAAATCTCCAACCGCGAATGCTCTATGTCGTATGCGGCGACTATGATAGTTGCGCAGGGATTGCTGATATACTGCGGATCTTGCGAGCGCGATGTCACACATTTCATCGACTGCATCCATATCTTCTGCGGGTGCCTTGTTGGAAGTTTCTTCGCTGTAGGCCACAACTCGTGGGGCGCTGAATCGGACGTCCTCGGGAAGGACTGCTTCTGCCCCGTATACCATGAAGAATGGCGTGTACTTCGTCGATCGATTAGGAGTTGTGCGGAGGCTCCAGAGTACGGAGGGTAGCTCTTCTGCCCAATGTCCTGCAGCGGGGTGTAGACGATCGAGTAATCGCTTCGTGATGCCATCCGAAACTAAGCCGTTGGATCTTTCGACTTGTCCGTTCGTTTGCGGGTGAGCAACTGAAGCAAACTTGAAATTGATGCCTTTTTCCTCGTAGAACTGTTGTGTTTCCTTTGCTGTGAAGTTTGTATCATTGTCTGTAATGATGTCATGTGGCACACCAAATCTGCATACAATGGACTCGAGGAACTTGACGGCGCATTGGGCGCTAGCCGAAGTTACTGGCATAGCCTCGATCCATTTGGTAAACTTGTCGACTGCGACCAGCAAGTGTGTGTATCCACCTGGTGTGGACTTGCGTAGTGGTCCAACCATGTCTAGCCCCCATTGTGCAAAGGGCCAGGCTATTGGTATCATGTGCAATTCCATAGCAGGTGCGTGTGGTCTGGGTGCGAATCGATGGCAGGCGTCGCATCGTTCGACCAGGCTTTTTGCATCGCTGGCTCCTGTTAGCCAGTAAAATCCTGCTCGAAAAGCTTTTCCCATTATTGTTTTCCAGCTAGCATGATGTCCGCAATCTCCTTGGTGTATGTCCTGGAGCAATTCCTTGCCATCTTCGGGTGCGATGCATCGCTGAAGTATTCCCGAGATGCTTTGCTTGTATAATTCTCCATTGACCACTCGAAAGGACTTGCTACGTCTGATTATCTGTCGAGCCTCACGTGGATCGGCCGGGAGCTGTCTATTGAGCAGGTAGTCGAGATATATCTGCGTCCAGACTGGCTCGACCAGGAAGACCTGTCGTGATATATTATGAATGAGCTCGATAAGCGCGACCTGCGGGCTGACCTCTGTTTCTGGCGCTGCTGGTGTTTCTGCAGCTTTCTTCACTTTGACCGATCGCTTGATCATCCGTTCGAAGTATATTCCTGGCGGTATGGGTGTATTCGTGGAACCCTTGTTTGCCAGTCTATCTGCTTCTTCGTTGCTAGATCTTGCAATGTGCCTCAGCTCGCACCCTTTAAAGCTTCCTTCGAGCAGATTGTACATGTCACGATATGCGACCATGTTTTCAGCAATGGCGTCACATTCTTTCATTGTCTGCTGCACTATGAGATTGGAATCGCCGTAGATCATTAATCGGGTAGCTCCACAGGCGATTGCCATCTTCATCCCGTGCAACAGGGCTTCATATTCTGCGTCGTTGTTCGATGCTGGATCATCTGGTGGAAAGTCCAGTCGCAGGACATATTGCAGCTTGTCTCCACAAGGTGAAATAAGAACGATTCCAGCTCCTACTCCTTCGTTTCTCTTGGATCCATCGAAGTACATTATCCAATTGCTCGTGTACTCAGGCGGCCCGGGCGTTTGTAGCTCTGTCCATTCGCTGAGGAATTCCACGAGTACTTGAGATTTGACTGCGTTGCGTCCTGCATAGGTGATGTCCCAGGCGCCCAACTCGATGCTCCATTTTGCTATTCTCCCGGATGCCATAGGGTTGTTCATGATTGTCCCGAGTGACGCATCATTAACCACTGTGATGGCGTGTTCCTGGAAATAATGTTTGAGCTTTCGGGCCGTGAGAACAACTCCATATGCGAGCTTCTGGTAATGAGGGTATCGTTGCTTGCATGGCGAGAGCACTTCGCTGATGTAATATATTGGTCGTTGGACTCCGTATGCTTTGCCGTCTTCAGGTCGTTCGACTACGATTGATGTGCTGATGACCTGGTTTGTAGCGGCTAAGTATAGGAAAAGTGGCTCCCTTTCTTGCGGTGTTGCAAGGACGCGCCTGCTTTGCAACGATCGCTTCAAGTCTGCGAACGCTTGTTTAGCTTCGGGTGTCCACTCGAATTTGTCCGTCTTCTTCAGTAATTTGTAGAAGGGTAACGCTTGCTCTCCCAATCGTGCGATGAACCTGCTTAGGACGGCTAGTCGTCCTGCGAGCTGCTGGACTCCGCGTAGATTGGTTGGCTCCTTCATAGTCAGGATGGCTTGTATTTTCTCCGAGTTGGCTTCAATGCCTCTGGCGGATACCAGGTACCCGAGGAGTTTTCCTGCAGGGACGCTGAAAACGCATTTGGTCGGATTGAGCTTGATCCGATATGCATTAAGGGCGTCGAATGTTTCTCTGATGTCCTCGAGGAGTGTGTCCTCTACTCGAGTTTTGATGACAATGTCGTCAACGTACACCTGTACGTTCTTGCCAATGAGATTGGCGAGGCATCTTTGCATGCAGCGCTGATATGTTGCGCCTGCGTTCTTCAGCCCGAAGGGCATTGTCGTGTAGCAGTAGACACCGTGGGGTGTGATGAATTCCGTCTTCTCTTCGTCTTCCCTTTTCATTCGAATCTGATTATATCCCGAATAGGCATCCAGGAAGGAGAGGCGTTGGCAGCCTGCCGTAGAGTCCACGATCTGGTCGATTCGTGGTAGAGGGAAATTGTCCTTGGGGCAGTGCTTATTCAACGACGTGTAGTCGATGCACACCCGAAGGATATCCGTGTTCTTCTTGGGGACCAACACCGGGTTTGCTAACCAGGTGGATATCTTGATCTCCCTAATGAAATTTGCGGCTAGCAATCTGTTTACTTCTTCTCCAAGCGCCTTCTGCTTGGGTTCTGAAAATCGTCGAGTCGTCTGTTTGATGGGTTTGGCGTTAGGAAAGACTTCGAGTGAGTGCTCGGCAAACTCCCTGGGTATTCCTGGCATATCTGAGGGCTGCCAGGCGAAAATCTCCCAGTACTCACGGAGGAGTTTGACGAGCGCGCCTTCCTATGCTGGCGAGAGGGTTGTTGAAACCATCGCTGTCTTCGCACAATCCGTCGGGTGCACTTGATGCTTGCGGGTGTCACTGTTGGCGCTGAATTCCAGTTCGGGCGCGTTTTTCTTTATGAGGGGCATAACGGAGTGATCCGTGGTTTTTGCCAGCTCTTGAAGTTTTTCTTGCATCCCGAAAGATTTTGCGATCTCATTAAATTCTATATCGCACTTGTCTGATTTCTGGAAGTCTCCGTCGATGGTGATCACACCGTGTTCGCCGGGTAGCTTGAGCTTCAAGTACGCGTAATGTGGTACGGCCATGAACCTGGCGAACGCTGTTCGACCAAGGATGACGTGGTACAGTGAGCGCCAGTCGACGACTTCGAAGTCCAGGAATTCCCTTCTGTAGTTGCTTGGGGTGCCCAACACGACTTCTAGGTTGATTGTTCCGAGTGGACGGATTGCCTTGCCCGGAACTATCCCGTGGAAGGATGTTTCTGATTCCGTTAGGCCGTCCAGATTCTTGTTCATTCGACGGAGTGTATTCGCGTAGATGATGTTAATGCCACTGCCACCGTCCATGAATACGCGGGCCAGGTCATAATTACCAATTTGAGCTTGGATGACAAGGGAGGCGTGTCCTGGTCGATAGACTCGTGGCGGATGGTCTTTCATCGAGAACGTGATTGGCTGATCCGCCATTTTCAGGTACTCGGTCTTTGTCGGTGGTGTCTGCACTGCCATGCACAATTGCCTCGTGTTAGTCTTTTGAGCTCTGCGAGAGGGGCATACCTTCTGTATCATCGCGAGTTGTCCTGCCGGGTTCGGGTATGCATTGGCTCAAGTGTTTTGTGGCGGGGCGCAGGTACTGCAGCTAGCGCCATGTTTGGATTTGCTGGTGGAGGTGGTGGTGGTGGCGGCTAGAATTGTTGTCCTCCTCCTGGCAGCGGCGGGTAGTTTTGGGTGGATGCAAATCTTTTCCTGGCGAGTGCATCCGAGATGTCATGAAACTTTCGGCAGTCCTTAAGAAGGTGTGTTGCCTTAGTTTTGCCCGTGCGCTTATCTGTAAACAGATGTAGCGAGCAGTATGCATCAAGGTCCTCCTCGGGGGATTTTTCTTCTGCCTTTGGTTTCCACTCGCGGCTTCCGCGGCGACCAGAGTCGCGACTTCGCGTGAATTCTGCCGCCACTAATTCCTCCCTATCCTCGTGGTCATAGTATTTCCTTCTTTTTCTTCGCCCATGGCGGTCGTCTTCGTGTGCGGGTGATGACCCTCTTTCGTTGCGCACTGCGTCTTCTCCATTAGCCCATTTTTCGGCTATGATCATTAGCTCCCCGATAGTTTTAGGCGCTGCTCTGCCTAGTTCTTCCCGAAAGGCAGTTCTTCTCGCACCTTTAGCGAAGGCCTCAATCGCCACTTCTTCCGAGATGGTTCCTGCGGTGTTCCTGAGTGTGGTCCACCGCTGGATGTATTCTCGGGTAGACTCGCCGCTTTTCTGTTTACAGGCTCGTAGTTCTTCGATTGTAGCCGGCCTCTTGTATGTCGACTGGAAGTTTTTGCAGAAATCGCGGTGCAAGTCATCCCACGATGCGTAGCAAGATCTTGGTCTCCTCTCCAGCCAACTGCGGGCCGCTCCGACTAGATGCAAATTGAGGTATTGCATAGCCGTGTTCTTGTACCCACGTTAGCACTTTACTGCCGTGAGGTAGTCGCTTAACCATTGAGAAGGCTCGAGCGAGCCGTCGTACTTTGTCACTTCCGTGCTGAGTTTGAATCGTTTGGGTAGGGGCGCTTCGCGAATACTGCGGGCGAAACAGAGTGCGCCGCAGGTTTCGTCATCCGAAGTGCCGGATGATGATCGGTCGCGATATCTCGACGCCCTTGCCCTGTCTACCTTGTTCTGCACGATGTCGGATCGCGCGTCGCGTCCGGGCCGATCGCGGTCAGCGTCCTTCCGTGGCTCCTTGCTTCGTTTTCGCGAGCGGCTGCTGTGGTGCCGTGAGCTTTTCTCTCTCGGACTGTCGTCGCTGCTGCTTCGACTGTCACCGCGGCGGCGGGCTTCTTTTCCTCGACCACGACGTGGCGAGTTGTCTTTTCTCGGGGAGGAGCTTCTGTGCCTGTGCGGCGTTTCCTTATCTTTGTCCTTCTCCTGTCGCTCCTTCTCCAATTGTTCTTCAGTCTTCTTGCGATCGTGAGAGGCGAGCCTTGCAGCCGCCAATCCTAGCCCCTTGCGAATATGCTTGTACTGTTCCGCCCGAGGATCGCTTTCTGTCGGTTGGTTCATCTGCATGTAAGTTGCTCCGGCTAGGACTGCAGCAGCGGGGGTTTGCGGGTAGACGTTGCCGTCGTCGTCGACCCTCATGAAGGAGGATGTGGTCGACCTGCTGGTCCCAGCCATGGATTCGTAGTCCCTGGACGATGCTGCATGTCCCTTCCTTGCGGGCCGGGTACCGACCGAGGACGCAAGGGACTGCTCGGCTCGTCGTAGGCTTGATTCGTCCGCCGCTCTTCTGCGACGGGCTAGATCAGCTCGGGCGTCTTTGATGGTCGAGGCCGCTCTCACTAGATGGTAGTGGTAGGCGGTTAGGTCCTCCTGTGGCGCTCCTGCCGCGGGTGGCTGACTCCTTCGCATGGCTTCTTTGGCTCTGTTCCAGGCCTCCCGCGAGACACCGATTATATTGCGCTCGGTTGCGCTGAATTCGGTTTCCGGGGGCGGTTCCGATCCAGCCATGCAGACTTGGGCCAATCCTGGCCCATGCGTCCTAGGCGCAGATTGGAAAGCTTCCCGTACCCGAGATGGTTCCTCTGTCGAGAGGGCGTGATAGTCGACTGCGTTGAATCGGATGGACTCGCCACTTTTCTCCATAGGAAAGCGCGAGTTGACGGCTCCAGATTCGTTGTCAGATTCATCCGTGAAATGGAGGATTCCGTCTCGGTTCGTCACGAAGTTGAAGCTCCCGAACGTCAGGGTGACGCTCTTCTCCAGATCCTCGAATACCGGGCGGGATTCCGGCGAGTGAGGTGTGACCACGACAGATCCGATCCGTATAGGATTGCTCGGAGCCGTAGTCGATGGTTTCCAACGGGAGTTGGACGTCGATGAAGCCGAAGATGCCGGTGATCCAGCGCCCGCGATCCCCACGGTCGGCGCCAATTGTCGAATCCCTGACTCAACAAATCCCTTCGGTGAACCTATCGGGTTTCGATTAAGAGAACCCATGAGCGCTGGTGGAATCGTCGGCTAGACAGGGGGTGAGATTTACCCAGGTTCGGGGCCCTCGTAGAGGTAAAACCCTTACTCCTGCCTCTTGTCGATCTGTATTGAAGATTAGATCGGTTACAATGGTGTGCTCGAATCGAGAGTAGGTATCGAGTTCAAGGCTTTTGGGTCGTGCGGTAATTGCTTGGTCCTCTCCTAGGGGGCTCTCCTGGCCTTATATAGATGGCCAGGTCTCGAGTTCTACCCGGAGAGGACTCGAACTCTAGCTAGGTCGGTTACAAGTTTCCTAGCTTAACCCGCAAGTTAGTGCGGGTGGGCCTCACATGGGCCTTCTGGAGTACTCCAAGGGCGCCTCTTCTTGGGCTTTGGCCTTGGGCCTGAGAGGGGGTGTCCTTACCCGCAGGGTCCAGGATCCATATCTTCGTCAGGCCTCTAGGGAAACTACTGGTAATTAAGGTGCTACTTGTAATAAAGCATCGGAGCAAAGCATTAACACTCCATGAACACACGGGATCCTCACATCACAACCATCCCCTCCGGTTGTCCCAATTTCTGTCACTTTGGGGCCTCGGGTTCCGGACAATGACATGTGTAAAACAACTTGCAGATATGATCAAGAAACAACATTATACTCATGAAACAATAACATGTTCAGATCTGAAATCATGGCACTCGGGCCTTAATGACAAGCATTAAGCATAACAAGTTGCAACAACGGTAGAAAACACTAACAATGGATACTAGGCACTATGCCCTAACAATCTGGCATTATTACACGATCGATCTCATCCAATCCCTTCCATCTCTCTCAGCCTACAGTGGTGTTTACTCACACATGGGCGAGTGAATCATGGATGGTTGATGGAGAATAGGTGGCGGTGTCGATGGAGATGATCTCCTTCGAATCCCCGTCCCGACAGAGCGCCAGAACAGGAACTTATGATCCCCGAATCGAGGTTCAGGGTGGCGGCGGCGCTCTGTTGTGTTTCTATGAAATATGACGAACCCCCTCACGTTTTAGGTTTACAAGGCATATGTAGTCGAAAGGGGAGTCCGAGGGGGTCCAGGGGTGGCCCACACGCGCCGGGGGGTGGTGTGGCCCCCTCCTGGCTCCTCTCCTGGCCCCCTTCTGGCTCCCGGGGTCTGCTGGTGTTTTAAGACCAATGGGGTCTTTTCTGGGCATTTTCCCGAAAGTTGATTTTTGTGCACAAAAACGAGACACCAAGGTAATTCTGCTGAAAACAGCATTAGTTCGTGTTAGTGGTATCCAAATATCACAAGGTTAGAGGAAACCAATAAGAAAAGTGTTCGGAAAAGGAGATACATTTTGGACGTATCCCGGAGGCATCCCAAAACCAAACTGGTGCTGCTGGATAGGGAAAGGATTCTGACCCTGGTTGTAGAATTGGTTGTTCTGCCAATTCTCGCCGCCTCCTCTTCCTCCACCCTTCCCTCTACCCTTATTGTTGTTCCTTCCACCATGCTCCGCCATGTCTACTCCTGGAGCTCTCTCCTCAGCTGTTACTTGGCACTGCAGGCCTGGGAACCTAAGCTCCCCCTGATCTTCTTGCAGGAGACTCGACGGCGAGACCTTAAAAACCCTAGATATGGAGGGGACTATGTTAGGTCGGCGAGCTCTCGTGGTTTGCCTTTTACCTCGACGCATAGAGCACCACAGCTGCAGAAGTGGTTTTCAACAGTTGTATCTTCACCCAGACTCCCTGTTTTGCCCCTAGGACCTATAGGCATGAGGCCCCTCCCATGTGCTGGACCTTTTTCAACCACCATTCCTCTGGCCAGCGGAGCTTGGTTTCCCGCGCACACAACATGAAGGGGATCGGTGCACATGGAGGCCAACTTCCCTTGCCCCTGCACTCCAGCTCTTCGTTCTGCGAGCTCTGGGACATAAATCATCGACTCATCCGATGATGAGCAGTCAGACATAGTTTCTTCCAGCACCTCAGCATCTGGAACCGAGAGTGGCACAGAGCAACGACTGGTTTCTACAGCCATTCCTCCAGAATCTCCGCCATCTGCTTCAGCGCGCTCCGGTGAAGACACAACAAAGTCATTGCCGCCGCAATCTCTTGTTGTGACGTTGCAGATGGTGCGAGCTTCCTTGGTTTGCCTCTCTTTCGGCCCTGCTGCTGACCCTGAGTCTCCAACACTGAAACCCTTTTGACCAAATATGCCTGCTCCGGGTGCTCCGCCGCCTGCCCTGCAAGCCGCCGCGAGTACCTCCGCTTCTCTGACCTCGATGGAGCAATCGACTGGCCCGAACGACCCAATGACGATGCCAAGGCCGTCGACGGGGGCCCCTCCAGCGCTGCATGTTGTCGACCTGATCGAAGACTCGAACCTCTCCACACGGGGAAAACCTCTGGCTCTTTGACCACCAGAATCCTAGCTTGTTCCACCTCCTCCACCTTGACCACTGTCTCCCCCACCTTCTGCTTGTCCTCGCTACTCCATCTCCGGTTCATTCCCTCCCCACGTCAGCGTCGAGAGCAGAGTAGATCTGGTCGGTGCCGGTGTTTCGAGCGGCTGCTGAGTGGAGTGACGTGAAGCGACAACAGGGGAGGTGGGTGGGTGATGTGACGCCCCGGTGATCGGGCACTATGCAGATTTCAGCATTCCCGCCAAAATCCACATAATAACCGATTCCAGGTTGCCACTTGTGATAACATTACAATAGTTCACGAATATTCCACAATTACAACAGAAACAGATAGATACAAGATGACTCGAAAGAGCCAGGGTTACAACTGATACATTACAAAGATCCAAATAATAGCGGAAGAAACAAACGTCCGGCTACGGACAAGATCCAAAATTGGACTAAGAGTCCTGAAGATAACCGAAGGCGTCCAATCCCTGCCCAGGCCAAGCCGGAGGGATTCCCAAGCTAACGTCGTCAGACTTCATACCTGTTGACTGCAAGTTGGAATTTGCAGCCACGAAAGAGATTCGTGGGTCAGTACGGTTAAGTACTGGCAAGGGGGATAAAACCCATACTCACAAGATACCGGCGTAGCCAGTCATCACAAGATACAAATACTTTAGGATCAACGGAAAGGAAGGGGTTATTGCAAATAAGCGACAGCAGGCTGCACTAACCAACTACAGAGAGATACTACCACTTCCGGCTAACAGAAAGAAGATAAGATCGAGGATTGTAACCAACTGAAGGTAACTCCAAACAAACCCTTCCTGGATCTCGCCCCTTATCCGAAGAAGCAATCCGAGGATAACTCACCGTTGTAGTAAAGATGAGTCAAGTTATTGTGTGAATAACCTATTACTAGTCAAGTTATTAATCATTGGGTGACACATGATTGATCATTATGTTGAAGTTGTCCTGAGTACTTGTTAGCCAGTACTTTCACCAAGTAATCCATAACCGCGGAAAACACGGCTTCTCGAGAAGATTATCCCTGCAGGGTTGCACCAATTTGGCCGTACACGCAAGAATAACCCGCCAGATGGAAATGCACTTCCACCAAGCGGGGTACTCTACACAACCAACCATTCTTCGCATCAAGCCCAAAGCACCGCGTGCTGTGCGTGCGCGGCTAATCCAGCCCCCCGAAGAAGTGGAGGACCTTCATAGCACTGGAAGACCACGCCGCCCTAAATGCCGACTACAAAAGTTCCACCCTGGCCTCGGGTTCGTACCTGCATATGATGCAGCAAATGGAACACCCGAACTAGTACGGCGATTTGGACGAGATGCGAATCGAGTCAGTTGAGGGGGGCGCCCATACTCGCTTCCCACATGCGGGTAGTGCGCTCATCATGGATCAGTAGACAAGACCCTTTTCCTATTAGGGTCGACACTAGCAGGCCTCAAAACCACAAAGGGCCTCCTGCCGGTGCCTTATCATCAAATTATTATTATCAGCAGCATTAACAGGATTGATTGATTAACATTCGAGCCCCCGGTATGGTAACAACAATAATAGTACGACAGTAAAAGAAGTAACCGACAACTGGCTCGAGCAAAAGCAACCCTAAGCATGCTAGGTAAGAACAGGCACAAACAAAGGCTGTAGGTATGGAGGTGAGGCAATATCAAGGTTAAGGGAATCATGTGATGGGTTCGTAACAGAAACAACTACCACTAAGGCTAGCAGAAGAGAATCAACGGAAAGAATCGGTAACAAGTGATGAAAGGCAGCCATATGGCAGCAAGTGAGTATACTTGCCTGAGATCCCGCAAGGTAGCAGAACTTGTCGTTGCTCACATCATCTCAACGTCCTATCCGGGAAGAAGCAACGAACCTCGAACAAACACCGGATGCAACAATTACTACTACGGCAAAAGATCCAGCATGATCAAGATATGGATGCATGACAGGTTTAAAGATGCATCAAGGTAAACTAGTTGACAAGATAACACAATTTAAATGGACACATATGCAATTTTGAGTTGCATATGAAAAGCCCATGGATTTTGGTTAGATTATTTGTTTTCCAACTAAACAACAGGTGATAGTGGTTTAGTATGATGCATGCAAAAGGAAAACAGCAAAATAACAACATTAGAATCAAATTAGAATAGGGTGTAGCAATTTAGAATTTTATTATTACTTTAGGGAATTTTTGGGTGCCTTATAGGTGACACACAAGTATTTGTTGTTTTCACCCATTCAACTTGTTCAAAACAAATAACAAAGTTGATATTTGAAAAGGTTATCAAATTTTAGTTGGATTACATGTTTCACATTTTGAAATTGGACTTAGGATTATTTAATTATGAATTAAACAATATTAAACAATTTTTAATTGATTTAAACAAGATTAAATTGTTTAGGCATTTTAAATTATTCAAACCAGGAAACAAAAATTATATTTGAAAAGGTTATTCAAAATGGTATGGAAAACATATTTTATTTGCATTATTTGGATTAATAATGAATTACTTATGAATTTTGGCAAAATACAATTGAATGATTTGAATTTAAATTTGAATTGCAATTTGAAAGTTCAAAACAGTACACAAATAGATTATTTGGAAAGGTTATGAAATTTGGATCAGAAAACATATAAACTTTTTATTTATTGGATTAACAGAATAGAAGATATTAAAGTTTGAAATTTTGATTCAAATCTGTAATTTATTTTAGAAAACAGAAATTCGCAGGGATTTTTCTCACAGCACTGCTAGCCAGCCCCAGCCACTGAAGTGTGGGCCTGGGGGGCCAGCGTGGCGCTGCGCGCCAGCGTGGCCGTGGCGTCGCTGACTGGTGGGCCGTACCGCGCGGTGGCAAAAATCGAAGAAAAAGGGGTGCGCTGCTGCGGGGTTTCGAACCCATGACCTCTCCCACGCGCGGATGGAACTGAACCGGTGCGGTGCTCTGAATCTTTGTGATACAACGTAAGCTGACAAAAGGAAAAGGGATCTCGACTGAATAACTGCAACTTGGAACAGATCGTTCCTTTTCCGAACCTTACGAACAGAGAAGGAATCGATGGCAGGCTGGCTCGCGTCGTGCGTGTGCTTGCTGGGTCCGTGGTGCGGGCGTGTGGACGGTGTGCAGGTGCGGCGGATGTGTGAGCGGAGGCGGGCAGAGCCAGAGGGAGAGGGGAAGGAAGGAGGTAGCGATCGATCACCTGCTCTGGTCGCTGTAGTCGTTCAGTCGACGATGGCAGAAAACGGCGGAGGTCTCCGGCGATGGCGCGGCGTCCTCGGTTGCTCCCAGCTAGAGGCGAGGGTACGAGGAGGTGTCGGGGACCGCCCCGGTTCCATTTTCCTCCTCAGAGGCTCCTCGAGTTGGACAGGCTACCGGCGGTGAGGGGAGGAAGGTGGTCTCGGTGGTGATCGGTGCAGGTGGTTCAGGGTTCAGAGAGCGACTCGGGGGGAAGAGGAAAAAGGAGCTGGCGGCGCTAGAGGATGGCTAGGGTTCTAGGGCTAGCATCAGAGGGGTAGGTACTTAAGGGGAGCTGGTGCTTGTACGGCATGGCATCCATGGGGTGGGGATCGATCGGAGGGTTCTCCTGCAGTTCGTACAGGTGACATCATCCAGAGGAGGAAGACAGCGACAGGTTCAGGGGGGTACTGGGCCAAAGGAGGTGGGCTTGAGGGAAAAGAACTTGGGCTGGAAAAAAGAAAGGGAAGGCCTGCCTCCTTTGGGGTTTTGCTTTTTCTTTTCCTTCTCTTTTTTTTTTCTTCCAATCCTTTTTTTGTGAATGATGAAAGGAAGAGAGAGCTAGAAAAAGGGATAAGAATTTGAGTTTATTTTCCAGGAATAATTTTTTAGTACTTTGCAAAACAGTAATTTAAAATCAATTTACCACTATCTTCAAAATTTGGAATATTAGTTTGATTTCTTTTTAAATTGGTTAGTTGAATTCCAAACAAGGTTTGATTTGGGAATTTTTGGAAAATAACAAATTATTTAAATAGGTTCAAGCAATTATGAAAACATTATTAGCTTTAATTTATTTGCAAGATTTTAATTTTTTTTAAACTCCCATTTGAAAATTTGCCAAGTAGGATTTGATTTGATTTGAATGTGTTGTTTGAATTTACCACTAGGGTTTTGAACAATTTAACTTGTTTTGAAGTTTTGAGTGGTTTGGAAAGCATGATGCAATGCTTATGGGATGCAGATGATGCAAGCAAAAAGAAAACAAACAGGTAACACCCCAGGTGTTACAGACGACACCACTAACAAGGGATTGCGCCCTCGCAATCCACCTGCTAACCCGGGAGGGGAAAGAGGTTCGACTATCGATTCTTCGTGCTTCCAGTTGATCTCCTCGACACCACTAACAAGGGCTTCTCGACACCACTAACAAGGGATTCTTGCTGGGAGTGATGACGATATTCTTCCACCAGGAATCTTCCGATGATCGAACCTATTAGGTTAAAGGCTCAAAAAACGTCCACCCACGTAGGATCCTAACACTTTGAAAGATTGAGTACGAGAGTAGACTCCAAAACAAATAAGATGGGAGGGAAAATAGAATAGAGATAAGGAGAAAACAAGAATCCTATTGAGATGTTTCGAAAATAGTTCAGCAGAAATAGTTTTTGACACTCTAGAAACAACGACCGTTAGCGAGGTTATCCTACAGGCTTTGCGGACCCGTTGCTTCGATAACCATTCGTATTGAAACAATATCGGGAATCGGAACCAAGGCTCTGATACCATTTGTGACGCCCCGGTGATCGGGCACTATGCAGATTTCAGCATTCCCGCCAAAATCCACATAATAACCGATTCCAGGTTGCCACTTGTGATAACATTACAATAGTTCACGAATATTCCACAATTACAACAGAAACAGATAGATACAAGATGACTCGAGAGAGCCAGGGTTACAACTGATACATTACAAAAATCCAAATAACAGCGGAAGAAACAAACGTCCGGCTACGGACAAGATCCAAAATTGTACTAAGAGTCCTGAAGATAACCGAAGGCGTCCCATCCCTGCCCAGGCCAAGCCGGAGGGATTCCCAAGCTAACGTCGTCAGACTTCATACCTGTTGACTGCAAGTTGGAATTTGCAGCCACGAAAGAGATTCGTGGGTCAGTACGGTTAAGTACTGGCAAGGGGGATAAAACCCATACTCACAAGATACCGGCGTAGCCAGTCATCACAAGATACAAATACTTTAGGATCAACGGAAAGGAAGGGGTTATTGCAAATAAGCGACAGCAGGCTGCACTAACCAACTACAGAGAGATACTACCACTTCCGGCTAACAGAAAGAAGATAAGATCGAGGATTGTAACCAACTGAAGGTAACTCCAAACAAACCCTTCCTGGATCTCGCCCCTTATCCGAAGAAGCAATCCGAGGATAACTCACCGTTGTAGTAAAGATGAGTCAAGTTATTGTGTGAATAACCTATTACTAGTCAAGTTATTAATCATTGGGTGACACATGATTGATCATTATGTTGAAGTTGTCCTGAGTACTTGTTAGCCAGTACTTTCACCAAGTAATCCATAACCGCGGAAAACACGGCTTCTCGAGAAGATTATCCCTGCAGGGTTGCACCAATTTGGCCGTACACGCAAGAATAACCCGCCAGATGGAAATGCACTTCCACCAAGCGGGGTACTCTACACAACCAACCATTCTTCGCATCAAGCCCAAAGCACCGCGTGCTGTGCGTGCGCGGCTAATCCAGCCCCCCGAAGAAGTGGAGGACCTTCATAGCACTGGAAGACCACGCCGCCCTAAATGCCGACTACAAAAGTTCCACCCTGGCCTCGGGTTCGTACCTGCATATGATGCAGCAAATGGAACACCCGAACTAGTACGGCGATTTGGACGAGATGCGAATCGAGTCAGTTGAGGGGGGCGCCCATACTCGCTTCCCACATGCGGGTAGTGCGCTCATCATGGATCAGTAGACAAGACCCTTTTCCTATTAGGGTCGACACTAGCAGGCCTCAAAACCACAAAGGGCCTCCTGCCGGTGCCTTATCATCAAATTATTATTATCAGCAGCATTAACAGGATTGATTGATTAACATTCGAGCCCCCGGTACGGTAACAACAATAATAGTACGACAGTAAAAGAAGTAACCGACAACAGGCTCGAGCAAAAGCAACCCTAAGCATGCTAGGTAAGAACAGGCACAAACAAAGGCTGTAGGTATGGAGGTGAGGCAATATCAAGGTTAAGGGAATCATGTGATGGGTTCGTAACAGAAACAACTACCACTAAGGCTAGCAGAAGAGAATCAACGGAAAGAATCGGTAACAAGTGATGAAAGGCAGCCATATGGCAGCAAGTGAGTATACTTGCCTGAGATCCCGCAAGGTAGCAGAACTTGTCGTTGCTCACATCATCTCAACGTCCTATCCGGGAAGAAGCAACGAACCTCGAACAAACACCGGATGCAACAATTACTACTACGGCAAAAGATCCAGCATGATCAAGATATGGATGCATGACAGGTTTAAAGATGCATCAAGGTAAACTAGTTGACAAGATAACACAATTTAAATGGACACATATGCAATTTTGAGTTGCATATGAAAAGCCCATGGATTTTGGTTAGATTATTTGTTTTCCAACTAAACAACAGGTGATAGTGGTTTAGTATGATGCATGCAAAAGGAAAACAGCAAAATAACAACATTACAATCAAATTAGAATAGGGTGTAGCAATTTAGAATTTTATTATTACTTTAGGGAATTTTTGGGTGCCTTATAGGTGACACACAAGTATTTGTTGTTTTCACCCATTCAACTTGTTCAAAACAAATAACAAAGTTGATATTTGAAAAGGTTATCAAATTTTAGTTGGATTACATGTTTCACATTTTGAAATTGGACTTAGGATTATTTAATTATGAATTAAACAATATTAAACAATTTTTAATTGATTTAAACAAGATTAAATTGTTTAGGCATTTTAAATTATTCAAACCAGGAAACAAAAATTATATTTGAAAAGGTTATTCAAAATGGTATGGAAAACATATTTTATTTGCATTATTTGGATTAATAATGAATTACTTATGAATTTTGGCAAAATACAATTGAATGATTTGAATTTAAATTTGAATTGCAATTTGAAAGTTCAAAACAGTACACAAATAGATTATTTGGAAAGGTTATGAAATTTGGATCAGAAAACATATAAACTTTTTATTTATTGGATTAACAGAATAGAAGATATTAAAGTTTGAAATTTTGATTCAAATCTGTAATTTATTTTAGAAAACAGAAATTCGCAGGGATTTTTCTCACAGCACTGCTAGCCAGCCCCAGCCACTGAAGTGTGGGCCTGGGGGGCCAGCGTGGCGCTGCGCGCCAGCGTGGCCGTGGCGTCGCTGACTGGTGGGCCGTACCGCGCGGTGGCAAAAATCGAAGAAAAAGGGGTGCGCTGCTGCGGGGTTTCGAACCCATGACCTCTCCCACGCGCGGATGGAACTGAACCGGTGCGGTGCTCTGAATCTTTGTGATACAACGTAAGCTGACAAAAGGAAAAGGGATCTCGACTGAATAACTGCAACTTGGAACATATCGTTCCTTTTCTGAACCTTACGAACAGAGAAGGAATCGATGGCAGGCTGGCTCGCGTCGTGCGTGTGCTTGCTGGGTCCGTGGTGCGGGCGTGTGGACGGTGTGCAGGTGCGGCGGATGTGTGAGCGGAGGCGGGCAGAGCCAGAGGGAGAGGGGAAGGAAGGAGGTAGCGATCGATCACCTGCTCTGGTCGCTGTAGTCGTTCAGTCGACGATGGCAGAAAACGGCGGAGGTCTCCGGCGATGGCGCGGCGTCCTCGGTTGCTCCCAGCTAGAGGCGAGGGTACGAGGAGGTGCCGGGGACCGCCCCGGTTCCATTTTCCTCCTCAGAGGCTCCTCGAGTTGGACAGGCTACCGGCGGTGAGGGGAGGAAGGTGGTCTCGGTGGTGATCGGTGCAGGTGGTTCAGGGTTCAGAGAGCGACTCGGGGGGAAGAGGAAAAAGGAGCTGGCGGCGCTAGAGGATGGCTAGGGTTCTAGGGCTAGCATCAGAGGGGTAGGTACTTAAGGGGAGCTGGTGCTTGTACGGCATGGCATCCATGGGGTGGGGATCGATCGGAGGGTTCTCCTGCAGTTCGTACAGGTGACATCATCCAGAGGAGGAAGACAGCGACAGGTTCAGGGGGGTACTGGGCCAAAGGAGGTGGGCTTGAGGGAAAAGAACTTGGGCTGGAAAAAAGAAAGGGAAGGCCTGCCTCCTTTGGGGTTTTGCTTTTTCTTTTCCTTCTCTTTTTTTTTTTCTTCCAATCCTTTTTTTGTGAATGATGAAAGGAAGAGAGAGCTAGAAAAAGGGATAAGAATTTGAGTTTATTTTTCAGGAATAATTTTTTAGTACTTTGCAAAACAGTAATTTAAAATCAATTTACCACTAACTTCAAAATTTGGAATATTAGTTTGATTTCTTTTTAAATTGGTTAGTTGAATTCCAAACAAGGTTTGATTTGGGAATTTTTGGAAAATAACAAATTATTTAAATAGGTTCAAGCAATTATGAAAACATTATTAGCTTTAATTTATTTGCAAGATTTTAATTTTTTTTTAAACTCCCATTTGAAAATTTGCCAAGTAGGATTTGATTTGATTTGAATGTGTTGTTTGAATTTACCACTAGGGTTTTGAACAATTTAACTTGTTTTGAAGTTTTGAGTGGTTTGGAAAACATGATGCAATGCTTATGAGATGCAGATGATGCAAGCAAAAAGAAAACAAACAGGTAACACCCCAGGTGTTACAGGTGAGGGGTGAGGGGGAGGCCGGCGCCGTGTGTCCTCCCGGCGCTGGCGCGGCGGTCCCGCCATGGCCGGGGAACGAGATCGGGTCGCCTCGGGCGGGGAGACGTGACGAAGTCATCTTTTTCGTCGTATGGGGGATAGATATCTATTATGGCATTTTCATCATATGCACAAAAAAATATCAAAATATAAATTGTGTGTGTATCCACCCAAGGTGTTGGAGTTGTTTAGGCCTTTTATTTTCTTAATAGGAGTTTAAGACACACTGAGCAAAAATGCTCAACATGACATTTTTTTTTTGAAACGGAAAACTCAGCCTCTGCATCCAGTGGATACACACAACTTACTTTATTAAAAAACAATGTTCGGTATCACCAATCATCCAAGCTTATTACAAATCAACGAAACTGCAGCGTGGCTACAAAAATGCGCCAGCGAAAATCACTCAAAATCAGGAGTCTACACATATTGTAATCTCCTAGTGTGCAGCCACCCACCCTGGCTGAAGATAGCCCGCACGACTGCCATCAGTCTTGTACATCATGTATCCAAACGTCCACGCAGATCTTCTGGGGAGAGGAGCGACCACAAGTGGATCCAGTGAGTAGCCATGTGTACTACCTGCAAAAAATGACCAGCTTCCATCTTGTTAAAAATAACATTATTCGTGCAATTCCAAATTGCCCATAAAAAACACATACACCAATGCGTATACTAGCCTTCGTTTTCCTGTCCACTCCATTTAACCAACTCCCAAACAAATTGTTAATCGATTTCGGCGGCGTAATACTAAAAGTAAAATGAATTAAGCGCCAAATCTTTTTCGCGAACATACATGTAATAAACAAGTGCTCAATAGTCTCGTTATCACCACAAAAAACACATTTCGAACATCCCATCCAACTCCTTTTACCCAGTATATGAGTATTTGTTAAACGGACAGAGTCAGTCAGGGAGGTATGCCACAGTCATTTCATGATTCATCACATGTCCAATCGCAAACCGGTACGAATAATACGCAACGCTGGGCTCACTAGCTCGAGAAAGCTGCTGTCTTTGGCTCATTGCTCGCCTCCTCCCTCCTACGTCAAATCACTCTCCCTCTCCCTTCTCTCTCTCTCTCTCTGCATGACTGCACCCATTCCGTCCATCATTGCCGACTATGCATTTATGCCAAGTTGACAACGCCAGAGCTCGCTACCGTCTCACTCACCGCTCCCATACCGTATCCTCCTCCATCTCCATCTCCCAAGTCCACTGCCTCCGTCCCTGCTCATCTAGCGAGAAAGAGAGGGAGACAATCGCTGGCATGAACTGCGTCAAGATTCTCCTACTGGTCTCCCTGATCCCTCTCGCGCTGAGGGGAGCGTCCCTTCTCGGCGACGTCGCCGTCGTCCGGTCACCTTCCCCTGACTCTGCATCAGGCACCAGCGTCCAGCTGGCTCCTGTGGTACAAGTGGAGCAATGGAGGCACCACCGGCGGAGGACAGCGGGTCAGAGCGGCCGCGAGACCATCGCTTTCGCCCCGCGGCGGTTCGGCGACGCCGGCTTCTTCCGGGACGACAAGAGGTTCGCGCCCACGGGGTCGAACCCGCTGCACAACCTCTGATCCCATGTAATTTTCTTCTTGTACATACGCGCAAATCGAATTAGCTATTGATTCGGTCTGATGAATTGGCTGTTTCTGTGTCCCTATTGGTGTTTAATTTTGTCAGATATAAGCATGTGTTAGTGATTCAGCCTGAAAGGTTATTAGGACCAACTGTAGTTTTCAGTGTCTGATCGATTTCAGAAATCAGAACAGAGTTTGAGTGCGCCATTTTGGTGTCGTAGTATTACTAACACTTGGTAAGTGGAGTCATGAATAAATTGTTGGAGTATTCTTTATGGGAGGGGAATTTCTTAACCACATACTGATAAATGTAAATTAGTGAAAAACTTGTTTTTATTTCCCTCAAGAAAAGGCATTCGTAAAGAACCTAATTGAAGTACTGGAGTTCCAATGCTTCTATTTTTAATTTTTCAAGCACCACACGTTGAACAACCCAAATATTGTGGTGCTCGACTGTTAAACGCCAAACTGGCATGTTTAGTCCACCTGTCAGCGTTTGTCATCATGCAGCCTAACTTGAGCCGGGTGAGCTTGGGTTCCCAAATCTGAAATCTGAAATTTCCATTGAATTTTTTTCTTCAGGAAATTACACTCGCTACAGGAGGAGTTTGTTAAAACTTAAGCTCATTTCGGATGGTCATTTAGAAGAAACAATATCTTGAAGCAATTTCATCCCAATCTGTGCATCAATTTAGAAGTTGCTGAATTGCAAAAAAAAAAAAAAAAAAAAAACCCCAAGGAAATCAACGTTACCACCCTCCATTCATGATATGTTTAAGCTTGAGCTCATTCTGCTGAGCCATTTACGAATAACATTTTTCTGAAGCAATTTATGAAAAACTTGAAGTGAAATTTCATCCTTCCAAATAAAAATTTGAAACATAAAACCAACATTACAACACTTAATAGATTAAGAAAATCTCAGCCCACAACTCCAAACCATGAAGGGGAAACAATTCTCTGAAGTTATTCGTCCAACTATAGTTGAATAATTATCATTCTTTCAAGAAATATTAGAACAAAATCGGTAAAAACCGGTTACTATCTCTGAGTTTGTTAAAACTTAAGCTCATTTCGGATGGTCATTTAGAAGAAACAATATCTTGAAGCAATTTCATCCCAATCTGTGCATCAATTTAGAAGTTGCTGAATTGCAAAAAAAAAAAAAAAAAAAAAAACCCCAAGGAAATCAACGTTACCACCCTCCATTCATGATATGTTTAAGCTTGAGCTCATTCTGCTGAGCCATTTACGAATAACATTTTTCTGAAGCAATTTATGAAAAACTTGAAGTGAAATTTCATCCTTCCAAATAAAAATTTGAAACATAAAACCAACATTACAACACTTAATAGATTAAGAAAATCTCAGCCCACAACTCCAAACCATGAAGGGGAAACAATTCTCTGAAGTTATTCGTCCAACTATAGTTGAATAATTATCATTCTTTCAAGAAATATTAGAACAAAATCGGTAAAAACCGGTTACTATCATGTGTGGACAGTGTGGATATGAGCTCATCCTTCCTATAAAGAGAAAAAAAACTCTAAACCTAATTTGACCTGATTTAAATTGGTCCGATTTGTAGGTAGCCAAGCCCGTGCCAGCTCAAGTTCACCTCTAAGCTGGCTCAAGCCAAGCCGTGCGATGCCATACACTGAAAGGTGGGTCCACCATGTCAAATTAGACATCAAATGGCTAAGTACACAAGATTTGAATTTCTGTTATAGATTACCCCTATGGTACTAGTTATGTGTTAAAATCCCCTACATTGTGGTTTTTTACTATAACATCCTTTGTAGTTTGAAAGTGTCTGCTATTCACTCTATGTCTATAAATCTGTAAATATTTGGTATATCACTAATTTATGCTTACGTACTCTTTGCAATACATGCTCTTTTTTATATACTCCCTCCGTCCCAAAAAAAGGATGTCTCAACTTTGTTCAAATTTGCACGTATCTAAACATGTTTTAGTGTGTAGATACATCCAAATTTTGATAAAGTTGAGACATCTATTTTGGGACAGAGCGGGTATAAAACTGGGCTAGTTAAACATTTTATGTGTTCGAGTTTCTATATAGAAAAATCCACCATATTCATTATTAAGAGACAAAAACTATTTCTTTATGCTAGCCTATTTACTAAGGTTCACGATGTGTCAATAGTCATTAAGCTAGCAAGGCCGTTGATATTGGAGTTCCCCAAGCTGTCAACTTATAATTTTATTTTCTCATTAGGAAGAAGGGCTCGCAAGTCTAGCCTTAACTTTAGTGGCCGAGAGAGCATTTCCTCCATGAGTCCCCCCCCTACTCCACCAAAAATAGATAACGACTAGCACATAAGTTTTGGCTTCGTTTGTTGTTAATTTTTGACTCATTCTTCTGCTTCTGTTACTCAAGAAATGAAAGAGTTTGGCGATGGACGCCCACTGTGTTTGGAGCTCCTACATTTTTTTTAAACTAGGCAAAAGATTTGCCATTTCCATTAATTAAGAAGAAGTTTTAGAGGTTAATACAAAGCCGCCTTGACAATATAGCTCCTACTTATTTTCATTGGCTATGAATAAGTAGTTATAAATCATGCGATGTTCAAAAGTATGAAGACTATGAGGATATGACAGTGAAAAAAAAGTATCCTAACGGAAGACGATGACGTGGAAGGAGAACTAAAGAACGGAGAGAATGATACTTATGTTACGATTAGAGGAATAATCAACTTGTATTCCACAGGGCCAAATGCCACAATATATACGTGTACATGTGGCAAATATGCAGGAAAACCCCTAACTAATATAATCTCTCTAACACCCCCCTCAAACTCATGGTGGATTTACAACACTGAGTTTGGAGAGAAAAAACTATGATGTGCTCTAGTCTGGGCCTTCGTAAAGAAGTCCGCCAACTGTAACTCTGAAGGCACATACTGGAGCGCAATAATCTGATCCTGCACACTAGCACGAACAAAAGAATCATCAACACCAATGTGGTTGGTAAGATCATGCTTCACCGGGTCACGTGAAATACTGATAGCACCTGTACTGTCAGACAATAGATGAGTGAGTGTCGTAACGGAGACACAAAATCAGCAAGTAACCACTGTAACCAAGTCACCTCAGCAGTCAAAAGAGCCAGCGCTCGTAACTCAGCCTCTGCACTCGAACGGGAAACTGCGGTCTGCTTCTTCGTCTTCTAGGCAATGAGAGAACCACCAAGAAAAACACAGTAAGCAGACAGTGAACGTGATCCATAGGATCACTAGCCCATGTAGCATCAGAGTAGGACCGGAGCTGTAACGAGCTAGAATGAGAAGAGACAAAAAGAGATCGTCCCACGAAGATAGCGTAAAACACGAAGAAGGTGACTATAGTGAACCGAGGTAGGAGCAGAAACAAACTGACTCAAGGTATGAACATAATAAGAAATATCTGGGCGAGTAACAGCTAGATAGACGAGACTCCCGACAAGATGTCGATAACGAGTCGGATCAGAAAGGGGATCACCATCTGAAGCACGAAGAGATAGATGGAGATCCATGGGAGTCTCAGCAGTACGCTCATCAGTAAGAGCGGCACGAGTAAGAAGATCATGAATATACCGTTCTTGAGAGATAAAGAAACCATCATAGGTAGATGAAACCTCAATCCCAAGAAAGTAACAAAGCGGACCAAGATCCGACATAAGAAACTGCTCACTCAGACGGGCCTTAACAAAGGCAATATACTTAGGATCGTCACCGGTGATGATCATGTCATCAACATATAGAAGAAGGAGAGTGCGACCATGAGGAGAGCAGTGAACAAACATCGCATGATCATGAGCACTGGGAGAAAAACCAGCAGCTATGACCACAGAAGCAAATCGCTCAAACCATGCACGAGGGGCTTGCTTAAGGCCATATAGGGAGCGACGAAGACGACAAACCATGCCATCATCAACAGAATAGCCAGGTAGTGGTCGCATATAGAACTCCTCACGCAACTCACCATTAAGGCATTCTTAACATCAAGCTGGGACACAGACCAATGGCAAACAGATGCAACGGCAAGAAGAGTTCGAATAGTGGTCATATGAGCGACAGGAGCAAAAGTCTCATCATAATCGCGGCCATGCTCCTTCTGAAAGCCACGAGCAACGAGACGAGCTTTGTAACGCTCAAGGGACCCATCAGAGCGAGTCTTCACCTTATAGACCCACTTACATGTGATAGGGTGAATAGAAGGAGGGAGAGGAACAATCTCCCATGTACCGGTGCGCTCGAGTGCAGCGATCTCCTCAGCCATCGCAAGCTGCCATTTAGGAGGAACAATAGCCTCACGGTACGTAGTCGGCTCCGGAATAGCGGTAACACTGTAACTAGCGGGATTATAGAAATCAGGTGTAGTACAAGGCCGACTGCGAAGAGAATAAGTCTGCTGAGACGATGCGCCAGAAGTAGAGGGTGCATCGGAGGACTCATTCACAACATGTGGATGACGAGTATAGTAAAAGGGAAAAGTAGGATGAGAGGGAATGATAGGAGGAGACAGAGAGTGAGAAGACACTGGTGAGGAGGGTGAAGAACGCGGCGACGAAGGAAGAGAGGATAGTGTCAGTGTAGATGGCTCTGGAGTAACGGGATGAGAAGGAGGAGAAGAAATAGGAGGAACCAAGGGAGGAGAATCCGAGTAAGAAAAGAGAGATCCTCCATAGTGGAGGTTGAGGAGGTCGACCTAGGATAGAAAGGTCGAGACTCATCAGAAGTCACATCCCGGGAAATACGCATCCGACGAGCCACATGATCCCAACAGCGATAGCCCTCATGCTCGTCACTATATCCGAGAAAAACACATTCAACAGACTGAGCGGTTAGTTTGGTGCGCTCACGAGGAGCGAGGAGAACGTAGCAAACACAACATAGAATAGTCAGGAAAACGATCACAAAGTCGCTCAAGAGGAATAGCACCCTGAAGGACGGCAGAAGGCTGGATATTAATGAGATAAGACGAGGTAGAGACAGCCTCAGCCCAAAAATCAGGCGGGAGAGAAGAAGCGGTCATCATCATACGAGCAGTTTCAAGAAGATGACAATGCTTACACTCAGCAACGCCATTCTGAGCATGTGCGCCTAGACAAGAGAACTGAACGAGAGTGCCCTACTCAGCAAGAAAATAACGTAGATGCTTGGAGATATACTCGCCGGCAGAATCAGCACGGAACACACGAATATGTGTAGAGAACTGAGTGTGAGCCATGGCAGCAAAATGCTTATAGATAGAGAGAACCTTACTACGAGAGGACATAAAGTAAATCCAAGTGTAACGAGAGTAATCATCTATAAAAATAATATAGTACCGATGACCCCCTTTCGAAGTGAAGGGAGTCGGACCCCAAACATCTGAATGAATGAGATCAAAATGATGCTCAGACACAGAGTCACTATGAGGATATGGTAGCTGAATCTTCTTACCAAGCCTACTACCCATATAATCCAAAGAAGCATTTCTGGAGACAGACCCCAGAACACCACGATGAACAAGAGACGAGAGACGAGAACCACATAAGTGGCCAAGACGATGATGCCACTGCTGAAAAGAGCTAGCAACTGCGACAACAGGTGCCGAGAGACTGGGATCGGTGGCAGCGGAAGGAAGACGAAGCCAGTCCACCTCCCATAGGCCATCATGGCGTCGGGGGCCAGCACCAAGCAAAGTGCCCGTGCAACGATCCTGAACAGAGCATGAATCAAAATACAGAGTGGCCCTACAAGGAGAATCGACAATCTGATTACCAGAGAAGAGCTGCATCGTGAGTCAAGTAATATGAGCAACAGAAGGAACATGAAACGCGGAACTGCTAAGAGTGCCTCGACTAGCAACAGGGATGGGAGTACCATCAGCTGTACGAACAGAGACAGGAGACTCGACAGGTCGAACAGAGCTCAAAGCGGAAGAATCATAAGTCATATGGAAATATGCTCCTGTATCAAGAATCCAAGAGGATGTACCTGAATGAGAAGAAGGTGATCTCTCAATGCTAGAAAACTTAGCCGCAGAACCGGCAGTACCTGTCGGTGAAGAATCCCAAGTAGCAAGCAGACATCGAAGTTGCGCAATCTCGTGCGCGGTCAACGACGCAACTGAAGAGGTCGAGGTAGACGCATCAACCAAGGAGGACCAATCATCAGCAAGCGTGGTAGTCACGCGGGGAGTTGGCGGAGAGCGTTCACAAGTGCGTGCACGAGCCACACGAGGACATGCAAATGCCGCAAGAGTCGACGTAGGACGGCGAGTCGACATAAACGGAGTCGACGTACAACGGCCACAACCGCGGGCAGAAGCCACGAGAGTCGACGTAGAGCGGCGAGTCGACATAGACGGGGTCGACGTAGAGCGGCCAGAACCGCGGGCAGAAGCCACAAGAGTCGACGTAGAGCGGCGGGTCGACATAGACGGAGTTGACGTAGAGCGTCCACAACTGCGGGCAGAAGCCGCGAGAGTCATCGTACAACGACGAGTCGACACAGACGAAGACGACGTAGAGCTGCGAGGCGATGAAGACGAAGTAGAGCGGCCACACGCACGCACAGAGGGCGTCGAAACAGGGAACAAACTCTGGGGAGGAGCACCGAGCAGGGAACAATCATCACAGTACGGGAACATATTTTTTAACCTTTTTTTACACGACTGTAAAGGAGTCAACTCCCTGAAGCGTCCTCGCAGCGACCCGAGATGCAGAGGCAACGCTGGGACAGGAGGTCGGGATGGGACGGCCGGACTGAGCAGAATCAATGGCAGCCGGCCAGAGATGCAGCGGCAGCGGCCGGAGATGCGGCGGCCAGGCAGAACGGACGACGACCAGGCAGAGATGCAGCGGCCGGAGATGTGGGGGTGGCGGAGGACGCTGGGTGACGGGCAGACGACGGGGTCGCGGCGGCCTGGGGCGGTCGGGGCGAAGACAACGACGACGGGCGGCGGCCCGGGACGGCGACGGTCTGCATCCTGGGAGACGGGCATCGGCCTGGGATGGATACAGGCAGCGGCCTGGGATACGGGCGGCGGCCTGGGTCGGAGGCGGACGGTGGCGGCGAGCTCCAATGGGCGGCCTGGACGGAACGGGACGAGCGGCCTGGTGGAGGCGCGATTCAGCACGGAACGGGACGAGTGGCAGGACGGTGACGGACGGGAACCGGCGGCAGGAAGGTGACGGCCGGTGGCAGACGGGGAACAACATGACTTGAGCGGACGGTGGCCTGCTAGTTTGACGAGAATAGAATCGGTGACGAGCAGGACGGCGCAGCAAGATCGAAAGAGTCAACCTGTACGGGCTGCGCTCGTGGAAACTCTAACCTAATATGATATCATGTTACGATTAGAGGAATAATCAACTTGTATTCCACAGGGCCAAAGGCCACAATATATACACGTACATGTGGCAAATACGCAGGAAAACTCCCTAACTAATATAATCTCTCTAACAACTTAAGACTTTGGCGCATCCAATGCACCTGACCTCGGTTACCATGTTTAGTATTTTTTTTAAGCTAAACCATGTTTAGTATTTTCAAAAACCTCTGGAAACAATCGGGACAAAGAAGAAAAAATTATAAATATGGAATATATCTTGGAAACAGAGAAAAAAAAAGAGACAAATCCAGATGCAGAAACATAGCTTGCGAGGCAAATAAAACAATTCCGCTGAGGGACACGAGTTGCGCCCTTGTGAAGCGACGATCAAAGAAACAGTAGCAGGTGACGGGATGAGATCCATTGGCTCGATCGATGCGCTCCTTCAGGTGACAGGAGTCAGGGGCAGGAAAGCCAGAAAAGGTGTCGTCTGCGACGCAGGTAAGCAGGAGATAAAGCCGGGGAGATCCGCCATGAACTGACGCCTGATTGGCCTGCAAAGCTCCACCGAAAAGCGCCGTGGCCATGGAATAACCGATGGATAGGGCATCAAACCCGGCCGTGTGGACAGCCTGTAATTCTCAGCTGTTTGGGGCCGTCACATTCTGCTGACTGACATGCATATGCACTGAGCCTGTGACACATTCATTTCTTTTCACGCATGGGCTAAACAATTTTTTACAAATGTATTACTGTATAATACTAACTTCGGGCTAGCTAAACACATTCCCGCCCGCGTCGCTCCTAGGCGGGGCGGCACTGGCGAAACCCTAGCCGCCGCCACCCCCACACCCCCTCCTTCCCTTTCACCCGCCGTCGCCGCAGGAAGCCATCAGGGGCACAACCCTCCGCGTGGTGGACGGCGGCCGGCGGGAGGACTTCGGCCAGATGCGTGGATCGGTCCTGAACGGCTGACGCGGACGGCGGAGCACGGACGCCGGGGCGGCGGCCCTGGTTCTTCTGGTGGTGGCTAGTGGCTGGGTCTGTGTGGGCAGCCGGCGGTGCCGTGCGGCGGTGCCGACGGCGTGGCAGTTGACTCCTCAGACTAGCGGGTTTGTGGAGCAGTCGGGCTGCGGCGTGCGGAGGGTCTGGTGGTGGTTGGCTCGTCAGCGAAGACGAGCGGCCGAGCGCGGCTAACCAGGTGGCGGCGCGCGAGGGACTCGGATCCTTGTGTCCGGATCTAACGGTCGCGGCAGCGGCTGTAGTTGTATGGGCGGCGACAGCGGCTGCCACGGCGGGGGGTGCTCACTGTGGCGCCCGGAATCGGGGCGGCGACCCCTCTTCTTCGACGGTGGCGGCTTCCGAGGTCGTGTGGGCGACTCGGAGGCTGGATCTCGAGATGGTGACGACCTTTCGAGGCTGGCGGCCGTATGGGACGTCCCAGCCATCAACAGACTGGGTTCGATGCGGCTTCGCAGATGACACATGTGTCTCTTTCGGAGATGTCAAGCAATATTTGTCGCCAGCTGGTAAACCCTCCGGCGGATGCGCCGCCGGCGGATGTTACGCACGACACCTCATGCGGAGGCGTCAAGTCATGCCTACCACCGGCAGGTGTTGCACGATGGATGTGGCGGGGGTGTCATATTTGGTCTGTTGATGCTGAATCGAAAATGGTGCGACATTGACGGGAAGCAGACGGTATGGGACGTATGTCTTCCGTTGTCTTCTCCAGAGGTATCCGGTTATCATGGCGTCGGAGGATGGTACAGATGGGTTAGAGGACAACTTTATGCACTCCGGTGGAAACACAAGATCTCAGGCTATGTCGACGCGCGCCTGTGTCGTATCCTTACTGAAGGTGGTGGACTCAAACATGAGGGATGAGAATCTGGAGTTTAACCTTGTGTTGACTTATCACCATCGGCACACGTGCGTTGTTTCCTTCTTGAAGGCGTAGCCTAGGAGTTGTGTATTTGTTTTCTTTACTCTTGTATCATAGGGCTAGTGGCTATCTGGTGGAGTTACTGTCGCGAGACATGTGGCCTCGGGTTTCTTTCCGGGTCGATGTTCTACTGCTGGATTTTGTATTTTTTAACTTTTTTTAATAAGCTGGTTGTGTGCATCGTTTTGATGCAGAGGCTGGTGGATAGCTCCCATTTCTATAAAAAAAAACTAAACACATTCCCGTTACTTTATAATAGAGTCTCAGAAGTCTGTATGTATGTCTTTCTGAAACACGGCAGTGGTAAAAAAATTCACAAAGAAATTGGAGCGGAAGAGAGAATAAAGGCACGCGAATTTTGCATTTTCGGCGTGCATGCTCGCTCATGCTTTTCACTGAGATCCTCTCTTCCCTGGGACGATGATTCTGTCGTTGAATTTGTGCAGTCAATGGCATTGCATACACTGAAAACGACTGTCGGGCAAAACGCCATAATTGGGACAAGACAGCATTCAGCACAAGCAAGCAAATAGGAAATCATCTCACCTCTTCAAGGCTTGGAATTCAGGGAGCAAAAAAGAGCGGCGTTCTTTGTAATCCTGAAATCGCGGCTAAGGAAACTGTAGCTTCCTGGCAGCATGAAACGAATCCATCAATGGAAGTCATCGAGTAAAAATGGAACAAAAACCACTGTGTGGAACAGGGGAAAGGAGTGTGCTGGGATCCTTGGCCGATGGTTGCGCCCGCCACTAATACAACGCAATTTTCTTTCCACGTCTATTTGAATGTTCCTTCGACATTTTTCTTCCTATATTTGTGTCCAATTGTGTATCCACTTGATTATAAAATACTGATGTGACCAATTCTCACTCAAATGAGAATTAACTTAGTTCTCTGTCATATGACATCATCGAATCTTCATATTGCAGCTTACGAATAGTTATTAATCATGAATCAAATCCAACAGTCTGGTACATTTTCTCTCAGTTACAACCCAATTTGTAACTAGAAAAATCTCGATTGCAACAAACTTGCAGCTCATAAGTGCACAAATCACGATGTGGATCTTACTGAGAACTAAGTTAAAAATAGCAATTCTGTACATAATAAGCAGAACAGAACGAAATTCAGCATTCCTGGGCCTCATATATCGTTTACAATAGTGCTGAAATTCTTTTACGGAAGATTTTTAGCTTAGTGCTAGGCCACTAAGCTGTAGACATTCCCATATTCCACCGTAAAGAATGATTTCTCTTCTAGCACGTAGCGTTTTGACACCCGGAACACTCCCTGTTTTTAAGCTGAATTTTAAACGCGTTCCAAAATTTTCTATGTGCTCATTAAATTATTTTAAGAAAAACAAAAAAAAATTGTGTCCTATGTAAGAAGACAAAATCCGAGGCTAAAAAAGGCTTTTTACGTGATATTTAATTTTTCGTCTTTACATAGGCCATAAAAAATACATTTTTTTCGCAAACTTTGCGTGTACGTGCCAAATTTTTGTTTGGATTTTTTTGACATTTTAAAATATTTTCCTATCGGCAGGAGTAAGCTATGTGATAAATTGAATTTCCCTTCTAAATATTTCAATTGTACATTTTAGATGTTTCAGTACTCCTAGTTGGTAAGAGGTATATAAATAGTTCTTACTCTGTTTATCAAAAATCATGAACTATGTTCTGCCGGATAGAAGGAAGTGTTCTGTCACTTCATGCTCAGAGTTCCACTAATATGAGGACCTCTATCTGAGCATCAAAACAAGCTGAGTTGATTAAAACCCATGCTATCGAGTTGAAACTACTACCTGTCTCATGATATAAGATATTATTATAGTCAATATAGGAGGATATTGGTTGTAATGGAAAAAAAATCAGTACTATGTATCCTGAAATCATCCTCTCAGCGATTGGCAAGACAGAAATCATCTCGGCTCTTAGACACTTAGAATTCAGGAGCAAAAAGAGTGGAGTTCTATGTATCCTGAAATCACGGCCCATGAACTGAGGAAAGCACCCTAGCAGCATGAAACGAATCCATGAATGGAAGTAATCGAGTAAAATGAAACAAAAATGATCATATGGAACAGGAAAAGGAACGTGCTGAGATGCCTTAGCGTCATGGGTGCTGGTTGTACCGGCCACTACCACAGATAACAAGAATCCTGACCGTCCAATCAAAATTTCCATATTGTTTGTTGGACCTATTTTTTAAAGAAAAACTGGTGTCCGGTCATCTAAAACAAAGTTTAAAATAAGCGCAATGAGGCACAATTCAGGAATCGCAAACTGAGCATGAAATCAAGTTTGGCTTCCGGGTGCATATGCACCCTTTATTTTCAAAAATTAATTTAAAATGTTAAAAAAATTTGAAATAAAATTTCACGGATATGTATCAGCATTCTTAGTCTTCACGGAGTTGTTTTGTGGAAAATCAATATTTTTTTATGGCCTGAGTTAAAAGACAAAAAAAAAATCTCGTGAAACCGCTTATTTTAGCATACAAAATTGTCTTTATTACACAAGCTACACCCTTATTTTTCGTACAAAGACTTTTTAAACACATAGGATGTTAAGGGCATCTCCAGCCGTGTCGCCCCCCAGGGTGCAAAACGTCGCTGTTTTGGTGGCGCCGTGGCGCCAAACGGCGCTAATCTGGAACCTGGGGGACGCGGTTTCCAGTCGCCCCCCAGCCCAAGTCTTGGCCCAAATTAATTCAAAAACGGCGAATTCGTTGAAATAGGCGCAAATTCATAGATTCGACGATGTTTTTACAGAAATTGAACTAAAAACATTAAAAAAAACCATAGAAAACCTAAGCTACGTCTACTGCAGTCCGAGGCTCGCCGCGATCGCCTGGCTGTAGTCGTCGTCGTCCGAGCCGTCGTCATCCCACCTGCTCGTGCCTATGCCGGGGTCGCCGCAATGCGGGTCGCTCGGGCCTGCGCCGGCGTCGCCCCACCTGCTCACCGCCAGGGCGCACTGGAACTCCGCTTCGTCCTCGCTGTCGGGGTCGAGGACGACGTAGTCGACCTCCTTCGGCTGCGGAGGGGGAGGGACGCGGCGGCGGGCCGCATTGGCAGCGGCTTCCTGCTGGCGCTACGCCTTCAACCGTTCCGCCTCGTCGAGGAGCCGGCGCTGGAGCTCCAACTCCTCCTGGGTGCTCTCGCGCAGACTCCAGTCGATGGCGACGTCATCGGCGACCGGATGGAGGGTGCTCAACGAGAGCTCCTCGGCGGCCTTCATGTCAGGCCACTCGTCCTCGTCCCCTCCTCCACCTCCTTCTTCGGGCGCACGCCGCGCTCAAAGCCTACGGCGGGTCGCTGGCGCGGCTCGCCGATGCGCAGGGCGCCGCTGTTGCGCCTGGGGGCAGGGCGCGCGGAGTTGAGGAGGGGAGGGGTGAGGGCCGCGCTGGAGGAAGAGGAGGTGGCCGACGAGGAGCCGTCCATCCTCCGCGGTGTCCAAAACGGGTGCGGGCGGGGCGGCATCTGCAGCCGGGGCTCGTTGCCGGCTTCGATGTAGTCAAGCACCCACTCGAGAGTGCGGTGCTCGCCTCCCCACCACCGCTTGCGGCTGACGCCATTGGCACGGCCCTCGATAGGGCCGTTGTTGCCCGGGGCGGCAACGTCCTCGTCGTGGCGGCGTTGGAGGTACTCCCACCAGAATGCGTCGTTGCCACGCGCCCTCCAGCGCAGCTGCGCGGCCTGGTTCGGCGTCAGCCCTCGACGGACCTCGTCGATGGCTTTCCTGAACTCCGCGTCGCTGGAGGGGATGGGGGCACGGGGTTCCCACCCACGCTGAGCTGCCACCGTGGTTGCCCGGCGGCGGCTCTTGGGACGCGCATATCGGGCGGGCACGGATACCCCGCCCAGACCTCGTGCTTGCGGAGGTGGCGGCGGCGGCATCGTCGTAGCTCGACATCTTCGGGGGAACGGCGAGGGGGGTGGACGTCGAGAATGGGAAGAGCGGAGAGAGTGGGAGCGGAGAAGGGGAGAATGGGGAGAGAGGCGAGCGGAGAGGGGCCTTTTGTAGCCCTGGCGGGGGCATTTACTGCGCTGCGTGCTGTCGCGGCCGCCCGCCACGCCATTACTCCTGCAGACTTTGACCGGGCGTATGCACTGGCCGCCCGCCACGCCATAAACACCGGCAGCCTTTGACTACGCGGGAGCCGAGAAGAAGCTCACGGGGGATTCTGTTCCCGCGGTTTTCCCACGCGTCGCTGACAGCGCTGGCCCGCGTGGGTTGTCCCGCCTTTTCGCCCCCCAAGCCAAACCCAGTGGGTTGGGTTTCGCCTGGGTGCGGCGGTGCGAAATAGCGCCGAAACGACGCTATTTGGGCTTCTGGGGGGGCCGAGTGGTGCAAAAATGGCGCTTTTTGGTTCCGCCGGCGCTAAAAAGGCCGCTTGGGGGGGCTCTGGGGGCGGCTGGATATGCCCTAAGATCTTTACTTGAACATTTTTCATAGATTGTTTAACATTTAAAATTAAGTTTGAAATATATTTTGAATAAAGGGTGCATTTGCACCCGGGAGTCAAAACACCACTCCCTCACCGAGCCTTCTATTCTTAATAATGATGCTGTCAGACGAGAAGTTAGCATAAAACTACTACTTTACGGGCCCAATTCCGGAAAACTACCACTTTACGTTCTCATTGCAAAAAACTGCCACTTTGCATTTTCAATTGGAAAAAAGCACCAATCTCGCCTAACTGGCGAATTGACACCAGAACTGACAGGGCTGGTCAACCACTTTGATGACGTGGCAAATTTAGAACATCGTTACGGGCATGACCTTTGACTGCCGTTACGGGAGCACAGAAGTTAGCATAAAACTACCATTTTACGGGTCGAATTCCGGAAAACTACCACTTTGCGTTCTGGTTGAAAAAACTACCACATTTATTTGGAATTTCGCAAAAAACACCGATCCCCTTCTGATGACAAATTGACAGGGAACTGACGACCTAGGCCCGCACAATCCATGGACAGGCTCGTGTACACAGTCGTGCCTGCTCTCACGCTTACGGCCGTGCTAGGGGTCACACTCGGACTGGCCGGCGGACACACAAGGCAGCACCGGCGCGCACGGATGCGCCAGCTGCCACGCTCACGCCCACGCTGGCGGTCAGACTGGCCTGTCCGGAGGACACACAAGGCTGCACCGGCGGTAACACACACGGCCGCGCCGGCGATCAGAATTGGTTGTGCCTGCTATCACGCTCACGTCTGCGTCGTGGTAAGACGGGGCCGCGCATGCTATCACGCTCGGCCTGGCCGGAGGACGCCGACGGGTCACAAACATGGCCGCGCCGGCGAACGCACACGCACGCGCCCATTGCGTCTACGTACGGACGAGCCTGACGAGATCGACGACAAACTCCACATCCTAGCCAAGTCGTCGTCCGCTCTCGCACCTCATAGTCCTGCGAGGATGAGCTTCAAGGGAGGCCGCAGGCGTTCTCTCCAGGAGTGGGGAGGGGTGGCGTCGTGGCGAGCAGCCTAGCGCGGGTACTAGGCGGGTGGCAGCCGTGCTGAGCGGATTGTCGCTTGGGCCAGGAAGCGTGCGTGCTCGACCGCTGTACTTTTTGTATAGATATTTTTATTCTTTAATTGATCTGATATGTGAACCTACGAGTGCCAGTTGGTCACATTGTGGGGTCAGGATGTCAGTTTCCGTGTCAATTCGTGATCAATCCCAAATCGGTGTTTTTTGCCGAATTAAAAACTCAATGTGGTAGTTTTTTGCAATCAGAACGTAAAGTGGTAGTTTTTCCGGAATTCTGCACGTAAAGTGGTAGTTTTATGCTAACTTTTGTGCTCTCGTAACGGCAGTCAAAGGTCATGCCCGTAACGATGTTCTAAACTTGCCACGTCATCAAAGTGGTGGGCCAACCCTGTCAGTTCTGGTGTCAATTCGCCAGTTAGGCGAGATTGGTGTTTTTTGCCAAATTGGAAACTAAATATGATAGTTTTTTTTTCAATCAGAACGTAAAGTGGTAGTTTTCCGAAATTTGGCCCGTAAAGTGGTAGTTTTATGCTAACTACACCTAGTTTGTGCTACCTGATACGTCTCCAACGTATCTATAATTTCTGATATTCCATGATGATATTATGCCAATTGCTACATGTTTTCTCCCTTCTTTATGTCATTCTTATCGATTTTCCGGACTAACCTATTGACAAGATGCCACAGAGCCAGCTCCATGTTTTTAGTTTCAGAAAAGTTATTCTGGAAATATTCTAGGAATTGGAAAATTAGAAACCCGGAAGTCTTAGAATCCCCGAAGGTTCCACAGAGTTCCGAAGAGACCCGGAGGGGGGCCTCAGGGGGCCCACACCATAGGGTGGCGCGCCGGGGGTGGTGTGGGGCCCCCAGGGCTCCACCGCCTTTGCCCTTTCGCCTATTTATTCCCCTGTGAAGGAAAACCCTAAGCACCTGATAAAAATCCCCGAAAAGTTTCGCAGCCGCCATCGTCGTCAACCCTAGATTGGGGGGTTCTGAAGCTGTCTCCCGGCACCCTGCCGGGGAGGAGATCATCACCGAAGGCCTCTTCATCACCATCCCTTCCTCCGGAGTGATGCGTGAGTAGTTCATCCTTGGACTACGGGTCCATAGCAGTAGCTAGATGGTTGTCTTCTCCTCCTATGCCTCAATGTTTAGATCTCGTGAGCTGCCTAACATGATCGAGATTGTTCTTATGTAATTCTATGTGCTGTGTTTGCTGGGATCCGACGAATATTGAACTTATGCCAAGTTGATTATAGTCTTTATTGCATATGTTATTTGTGATCTTGCATGGCCAAGTAGTTGCTAGTGAATCCAAGAGGGGGTATTTATGCTCGATAGTTGGGTTCATGCCTCCTTTTCTCCTATGCTCGAGTGACAGAAACATGATGGGGGAGGACGTGTTGTTGCCACTAGGGAGAAAACAACGGTGTGAGTGCCCTCGTGCACAATCATTGCTTACCTTACACACATTGCTTAATGCGATTATCTGTTGCTTGCAACTTAATACCTAAGGGGGTTCGGATGATAACCTAAGGGTGGATTATTAGTCATAGATGCAGTTGGATTACGGTCTATTTATATTGTTGTAATACCTGCACTAAATATCATAGTAGTCATCATGTCATGAATGTGCACTACGGTGCAACCTTTATTTGTCAATTGCCTAGCTGTAATTTATTCACCCAGCATGCTATCTTTTATGGAGAGACACCACTAGTGAACCTATGAACCCCGGTCCATTTTTTCTACACTGTTAAACAAACCACTGCGATTTTCTGCTTTCTTAGTGCAAGCATACACCATTTTCCACACTATACGTCTAATCTTTGTTTTCAACAAGACCGGTGAGATTGACAACCTCACTGTACCGTTGGGGCAAAGTATTTTGGTTGTGTTGTGTGCAGGTTCCGTGTTGTTGCTGACACCCGTGAGGCGCCATCACCACCGTTAGTGGAATCAACCTTCTGAAGATCCTCTTTCTCCCACTGGATTGATAACATTGGTTCTTAACTGAGGGAAATTCTTACCGCTGCACTCATCACACCCTCCTCTTGGGGTTCCCAACACACCATCAACGTTTGCATCAAGAATTTTTGGCGCTGTTGTCAGGGACTTAATCATGATCAGGAAGTCTCCCCATCAAGGCACCATCAAGGTGTAGCAACAAGAATTTCTGGCGCCGTTGCCGGGGAGAAAGAAGTCTTCTGGAAAGGGGAGTCTCTCACTCTCAACCTCTTTATTTTGTTTATTGTCTTGTTTTTATTTTTTGTCTTGTTTTTATTTTTTTTGTCTTGTTTTGATTCTTTATATAAAAACACAAAAAATTTAGTTTACTTTATAGCTGTTATTTTTATTGCTTGCTTTTATGTTTAGTTTTGTTCATGTCACTATGTCACCGGAAGAAACAATCTTCACTTTCAAGCAAGGGAGTGAAGAGAGTTTCAAGGAAGCTTGGTCTAGGATTTTTTATTCTTGTAGTAAAACTGAACCCATGATGACCCTGAATTTATTTCTTAGTAGTTTTTTACTCTGGTCTTGTTCTTTGCTATAGATATGCTTTAGACTTTGCAGTAGGAGGAGACTTCCTGCGTTGTGATGGGGGTCAAGCTCTTAATGGCATTAAAAAGTTGATTGCAACTTCTAGCTCAACTAGTAAATTTGATTCATCCCTTGTGAGCTTTCAGGCTAGATTAAATACTCTTGAGACAAATATATCCTGTTTAAAAGAAGTCTATAACCAGATTCGTGCTTATTATGATTATGTGACAATAAACTTTGAATCTTCAATGTGGATCCCTACAGTAAAAGTTGTTATAAATGGTGAAACTTTTCATGCTCATTGCGACATTATGACTGAATTTTGTCTTATGCCTAAAAATATTTACGAGTCTTTGAAGCTTTGTAAACTTTCTGAAGGGGGAGAAGAAATTCCTTTTGTGAATAATACCGCTGTTTTTCCCATTGGGATAGCTGAGGGAGTGTTTACAAAAATCATGGGAAGGACAGTATCCACTGATTATCTTGTTATTGAATGTGTAGGAGAAGGACAAATTACACTTGGAAGGTCCTTGCTGAAACTCCTGGGGCAGTAATAGACGTGGGGAAAGGTACCTTAAATTTTGCTTTCGCACCAGGTTGTGACCACATATTTCCCAAACCCAAGAAGAAGGGTAAGAGGAGTAAAAGGATAGTTCTTGGTATTGATTTGACTGCTTCACTTGAAAATACTTGAGTTTCTTTCTATGCCTAGCTGAAAGGCGTTAAAGAAAAGCGCTACCGAGAGACAACCCGTTTTATTTCCCCGTTTTCAACCCGTTTTCCGTCGTTTTCTTTTGTTTTCTTTGCACGTGGGTGTTGTCTATTTCCTTAGCAACCCCGCTGTATATTTTCTTTTGTGTCTTTGTTGAGCCAAGTAAAGCCTCTAGTGGGAAGTTGAGACTATATTTCGGATTTCTGCGCAGGAAATAGATTTCTGCTGTCCACTGTTAAATTCGTATAAAATCACAGAAAATTCAAAATGGATGAGTTTTTTTGTGAGTAATCCTGGGCTATATACGCAACTTTTCTTAGTTGCACACTTTTTTATTTGAGCAACAGAAGATTTTCGAAAAAAATCATCTTAACCTGCTGTCCTGTTTGACAGATTTCTGCCAATAATTGCATTTGCGTCTTAATCTCTTTCTTTTGGTGTTCTTTTGAGAAAAAGAGTTTTAAAGTAAGTTGTGAAAGTAACTAATGTGTTTATGAGTGTTAGGCTTGTGTTGAAACTGAACCGTGTGAATTTATTATTTTGATTGCACTAACGTTGCTAATGAAGATTGTGAGAAGTTCGGTGTGAAGGAAGTTTTCAAGGGTCAAGAGAAGAGGATGATATGACGTGATCAAGAAGAGTGAAAATACTAAGCTTGGGGATGCCCCGGTGGTACATCCCAGCAAATTCCAAGAAGACTCAAGCGTCTAAGCTTGGGGATGCCCAAGGCATCCCGTTCTTCATCGACAAATTATCAGGTCACTTCTAGTGAAACTATATTTTTATTCGGTCACATCTTATGTGCTTTACTTGGAGCGTATTTTATTTTTGCTTTTAGTTTGTTTTTATTTGCAATAAGATTGGTTGTACCCCATCATTCTTTTATTGGAGAGTGACACGCTCCGTTTTTCATGGGCATACTGTGTATTCTTAATCTTTGTCTGGCTGCTGCATTTATTTAGCTCCTGTTTTGCATGCATATCTTATCTAAGAGGTGTTAGTTTTAGTAGTATTATGTGAGTTCTATCATGTTTGCTTGCTATATCATAAAGAGTATTTTTTGTTAAAACATATCTTGTATGGTGATTGTTGGGAAAAGAAACTACTGCTTGAAGTAGAATTTTTAATGGTGCAAGTAGAAGGTTGTATAGACTGTGGCTAGAACTCTTTCATATCATGCTAGATGTTATTTTAGTTTTAAAGCCTTGTGGTTATTGAGTAGAATGATTAGCCTCAAATAGCTGAGAGTGTTTAATGTGCCATTGAAAAATTCATGAGTTGTTCTTGTCATATTGAAGCATAAATTTGTGGTATTCTCTTTTGAATGTTTTATTTGGTTGACTTGGTGCATTCTCACACCATGTTTATGACTATGAACCAGTCACTAATAGCCTCTATGATTATTTAGTTTTTGAACTCGTGATACCGCTTATGCTTTGATTAATGATGTTTATGTCGCTATGCATGATTATGACTCTTATGCTCTCTTGATTTGTCGCTCCCAGTCTTTTGCTAGCATCCACCTGTACTGAGTATGGAATTCTAATCGTGCATACAACTCCTTAAAACCAAGTTTTCCCATTGTGTCCACCATACCTACCTACATGTGGTATTTAACTGCCACTCCAAGTAAATTGCTCATGTGTTACCTTTAAAACTTTCAAAATTACTCCTGCTTTGTGTTCCTGTTTTTGCTCATGAGGATATAAATAGAGAATCTTTATCTCACTTGTTGATTGGATTTCACACCCTGGACTAGTGGCTTCATCCGCTTATCAAAATGATAGAAGAGCTGGTGCCCAGCCCGAAATTAATACACACAAAATCTCTGCACTATTTTTGCCCCTGATTTATCAGTCAAAGCATAATTGTGTAAACAAAAGAGAAAAAGGGATGACCTTCTATACCAGTTGCGTCCTTCATATGGGAGCCGCTCTTGTGAAATCTAGTTGGCTTGTGACGTACTGTATTTTCTGTTTACCATTTGTTGACATTAGCATACTGATACGTCTCCAACGTATCTATAATTTATGATGCTCCATGATGATATTATGCCAATTGCTACATGTTTTCTCCCTTCTTTATGTCATTTTTACACGTTTTCCGGGACTAACCTATTAACAAGATGCCAAGTGCCAGTTCCCTGTTTTCTGCTGTTTTTTATTTCAGAAAAGTTGTTATGGAAATATTCTCGGAATCGGACCCCACAAATTCCGAATTTCCTATTTTCCCCGGAAGCATCCATAAGACCGAAGAGGAGTCGAAGACGGGCACCAGGGGGCCCACACCATGGGGTGGCGCGTCCCCCTGGTCGTGCCAGGGGGTGGTGTGGGGCCCCCAGGGCTCCACCGCCTTTTCCCTTTCGCCTATTTATTCCCCCCGGATGGAAAACCCTAGACACCTGATAAAAAATCCTCGAAAAGTTCTGCAGCCGCCGTCGTCGTCAACCCTAGATCGAGCGGTTCTGAAGGTGTCTCCCGACACACTGCCGGAGAGGAGATCATCACCGGAGGCCTCTTCATCACCATGCATGTCTCTAAAGTGATGCGTGCGTAGTTCATCCTTGGACTACGGGTCCATAGCAGTAGCTAGATGGCTATCTTCTCCTCCTATGCCTCATTGTTTAGATCTCGTGAGATGCCTAACATGATCGAGATTGTTCTTATGTAATTCTCTGTGCTGTGTTTGCTGGGATCCGATGAATACTGAACTTATGCCAAGTTGATTATAGTCTTTTATTGCATATGTTATTTTTGATCTTGCATGGTTTTCGTTTCTAGTGGTTTCTCTGGCCAACTAGTTGCTAGTGACTCCAAGAGGGAGTATTTATGCTCGATAGTGGGTTCATGCCTCCTTTTCGCGAGTGCTTGAGTGACAGAAACGTGATGGGGGAGGATGTGATGTTGCCACTAGGGAGAAAACAACAGAGTGAGTGCCCACGTGCACAATCATTGCTTACCTTACACACATTTCTTAATGCGATTATCTGTTGCTTGAAAATTAATACCTAAGGGGGTTCATATGATAACCTTAGGGTGGATTATTAGTCATAGATGCAGTTGGATTACGGTCTATGTATATTGTTGTAATGCCCGCACTAAATATCACAGTAGTCATCATGTCATGAATGTGCACTTCGGAGCAACCTTTATTTGTAAATTTCATAGTTGTAATTTGTTCACCCAACATGCTATCTTTTATGGAGAGACACCACTAGTGAACCTATGAACCCCGGTCCATTTTCCTACACTGTTAAACAAACAACTACAATTTCCTGCTTTCTTTACTTACTGCAAGCATACACTATTTTCCACACTATAGGTCTAATCTTTGTTTTCAGCAAGATCGGTGAGATTGACAACCTCACTATACCGTTGGGACAAAGTATTTTGGTTGTGTTGTGTGCAGGTTCCGCGTTGTTGCTGACACCGGTGAGCCGTCACCACCGTCAGTGGCATCAACCTTCCAAAGATCCCCTTTCTCCTACTGGATTGATAACCTTGGTTCTTAACCGAGGGAAATTCTTACCGTTGCACTCATCAAACCCTCCTCTTGGGTTTCCCAACACACGGGAATTTCTGCAAGGAATTTCTGTCGTCATTGTCAGCATCAAGGAATTTCTGGGCGCCGTTGCCGGGGAGAAAGATGTCTTATGGCAAGGGGAGTCTCTCACTCTCAAACTCTTTATTTTGTTTATTGTCTTGTTTTTATTTTTGTCTTGTTTTACATCTTTATATAAAAAACACACACAAAAATTATTAGTTCTTATTCTAGTTGTTATTTTTGCTTTATCATGCTTGCTATCAATGTTTGATGTCTTTGAAACTATATCTTTTAGGAAAGGTGGGTTCACGGATGAATAACAAAAACATTATAAGCAACACTGCTTGTCACAAAAAGGCATACACTTATGGGAGCAAATTAATAAATTACATGACTATGCTAAAAATTTGTGCTCCACTTATAATGTTACATATTGCTTTGATAAATCTTGCTGTTGTAGGAGGTATAAACACCTCCCTTTTCAATGTGAGTATAATGATAATGTTACCATATCTTCTTATTTTAAGGGAAATTATGAATTATATGATGTGGAACAAATTGAAGAATTTATTGCTTGGAAGGGTGCATTCGAAATTGCCTATTTGCTTGAAACTATTGACGATGCACCTTATAAATATGAGATTTATGATATAATTGAATATTTCTTTGATAATTACAAGGATTGTAATTACTACATAATGGAATATCTTAATAAATTCTCTCAACCTAAGGAAGTAACTGATGTCTTGCAGGAACCTATGGAAGAAGAAATTGCTGAATCTGGAAGCTCATTGGATGAAAAAGAGGAGGAAATTGATGATCAAGAGGAGAAAGAATGGAGCTACCCATGTCTACCTCCCAATGATAGTAACTCCTTAACTCATACATTATTTGATGAAATTGATACTTGCTATACTTGTGACCTTGATACTACTATGAATGAAACTTGTGAAAGTGCATTTTGCATCTTTGATCTCTCTTAGGTTTTGGAGTTGATAACAACACCACTAAGTTTCTAACAGTGTGTCAAGTATTTCAGGTAATATCAAATAGACGCCAAAACGGTGAAGAGAATTCCAAGACATTGCCACCAAAATTGATTTGGTCCAGTGGTAGTACCGGGCTTGGCAGCGGTAGTACCGCTCCGCACAGGAAGTGGTAGTACCGCGCCCAGTACCGCCAGAAGTACCACCAGGAGAAAAATGCTCTCTGTATCGCACGGTACTGAAGCGGTAGTGGCTCGGTAGTACCGCTGTAATCATTTCGATTTTGAGCAAAACCTTGCTCAGCGGTAGTACCGCTACTGGATGGCGGTAGTACTTCTCCCTACAGGAAGCGGTAGTACCGCCCTCAGTACCGGCCCTTGTACCGCTGGCTAAGTTTTGCTCTCTGTATCGCACGGTACTAGAGCGGTAGTGACCTAGTACTACCGCTAGCCACTTCGAATTAATTCGAAGAGATTGGCCAGCGGTAGTACCGGGGTGCACTAGCGGTAGTACCGCTGCTGGAGTACCACGGTACTTCAGCAGCAGTACCGTCTGCGCCCTGAGGCTGGGCCTCCCTAGTACCGCGCGTATACCCAGGTAGCGGTAGTACCGCTGGCTCCAGCGATAGTACCTCCAGACACGAAAAGGGTCAAAACGTCTAGTTTGGGGAGGGGGCTATAAATACCCCATCCCATTCTTCCCCAAGAGGCAGCTCACACCAGCATTTAAGTCAAGCATTTGTTGAGCCTCCAAAGTTAGATCTCTCCCAATCCCTCCACCCAAACTCGTTGATTCTTGGAGGATTGGAGGAGAAGACCCGGATCTGCATCTTCACCGACTCGTTCTTCATTTCCCCCTCTCTAGCTAGAGGGATCTAGCCTAGGGTTTCCTCTTGTGGAGAACCTAGGCATCTTGCTACTTGTTGGTGATTCGAGGATTGTTGGGAGCCCCCAATTTGGTTGTGGGTGTGTGCCCCCAAGTTGTTTGTAAAGGACTTTATTCCCGCCTCAAAGGGGATCAATAGTGGAAGGTGAACTAGGCCTTTGTGGCGGGGTTCATCGGAGAATAGGGTGAGGCCTTTGTGGCATTGAGTAGGCCTTCGTGGCGAGCTCACACTCCTCCAACGAAACGTACTCCCTTAACAAGGAGGAACTCGGGATTACATCGTGTCTCCGTGTGCTTCACTTTGGTTACCTCGTTCCCTTACTCCCTTTACTTCCTTGCATTGTGATTATTGTTATCCTTGTCATATAGGTAAATTCACCGTAGTTGCATTATCTAGAGAATTTACCTTTGTGTCAAGCCTAATTGTTAAAGAAAAATTAAAATTGGTCGTAGCACCTATTCAACCCCCTCTAGGTGCCCATACTTTACTTTCAATTGGTATCAGAGCCTCGGCTCTTCTATCGGGCTTAACCGCCTAAGAGTTTTAGTATGGGAGAAGATTCGGACGCCGAAGGTTCCGTGGCTAGGGTGTCCATGGATGATCTCAGTGAGTTGAGAAATTCATTGACCTCATCCATAGACACCAAATTTGATGAGTTGCGCCAAGTCTTGGCGGAACTCCTCAAAGCCAAAAGACCGTAGATCGTCGACTCTACTCCTCCGGATGACAATCCGGAGGGCTCCAAGAAAGGGGTAGATGGTGATCCACATAAAAATGCTTCCGCTGAAAACTCCACTAAGAAGGGTACGGAAGGAGATGGAGAATTTCACTCCGTGCCCAGAAGTTATTCTCCCGACCCTCCCTTTCCACATCCTCATATAATCCCTAGAGGAGATCCACCTAAAATTGATGCCTTTTCTTTTCGTGAATGGAAATATTACATGGAGACTCACTTGAACTCTTCTTGTATAGAGCTTTGGAGGGTCACTCGTGATGGATACAAACCTCATGACCCCAATAACCTTACAAGAAGGGAAGCCGTAGATTGTCAACTCAACTACACCGCCTTGTCAATTCTTCAACAAGCCGTGGGTCCTAACCACATGCCGCATCTTCAACAATACTCCACCGCCAAGGAAACATGGGACACTCTTGTCATCATGTTTGTGGGCAATGAGAGTATGCAAAGGAATAGATATGATGCCTTGACCAATGAGGCCGAAGGGTTCTATATGCATGATGGAGAGGACCATGTAGACATGTACCGAAGACTCAAGACTCTTGCCATCGCCTTCTCAAATGTCAGTGCCAAGTACATTGATGATGCTTGGATCAAGAGGAAGTACATTATTGCCCTAATGCCATTTGAGGGCGCGGACTTGAAGAGCATTCAAGGAAGACATGATTTCCCTTCCATGACCTCAACTCAAGTGGTGCAATAAATGTGCTCTTATCAAGTGCAAACCAAGAATGCTCTTGACAACCGTGCAAGGGCCATTGGAATGCAAAAAGGGGCATCGGTTGCTTTGAAGGCCAAGATTGTGTCAAGAGAGGTTGAGGTTGAGGAAGAAGAAGAGGAGGCATTGCCTCCCTTGAAGGAACAATACTATGATCCCGTGCTAAAGGATCTCATTGCCCTCACCGTGCAAAAGTTTTGGAGGAATCCTCCCAAGGGCAAGAAGTTTGTTGAGGAGAAGACCAAGTCTCGCTATGGCAATGATGGGGCTCAAAAAGTGAGGTCTTGCTTCAATTGCCAAGACAAGCACCACTTCATCATGGTGTGTCCCTATGAAAATAGAGAACTCCATAGTGGCAAGCTCATTTGCAAGGACAAGTCCAAGGTTGAGTACAAGAAACCTCATTTCAAGAAGAAACCATTCAACAAAGAAGTCTCCCACCAAGTTTATGCTATTGACTCAAGAGGAGTATGATTTCGGGAGTGATGAAGAAGAAGAAACCCCAAATGAAGTGGTCGCTCTTGCTATTGCTTCTACTCCATCATCTTCATCTCTCTTTGAATCCCCCAATGACAATCATCCTCAAAGAAATGCCAAGTGCCTCATGGCTAAGGCCACGGAGGTATCACCTTCCTCCAACTCTAAGACCCCTAGTGAACTAGAATATCTTGTGAGTCTTAGAGTAGAAGATGAGAGGCTCTCCTTGGAACATTTTATGTCTAACATGCAAGGGGACACCAAGAAGTACTTTGAGCATCTCATGAGCCAATTGGGAGAGGCCCAAGAAGCTCTTGAGAAGAAAGGTGAGGTTGAAAGAAGGGATGCGGATGAAATTGCATCCCTCTCTATGACTCTTGAGGAAGAGCATGATGGTAGAGTTTCTCTTGAGGAGGAACTTGAATCTATTGAAGAAACTCATAATGAACTTGTGTCTAAAATCACTAAGGAACGTGATCTTGCTATTGCTAAATATAAAAAGGCTAAAAAGGATAAGGTCGAGTTTGGGGTTGGTCATGGTAAACTAACCGAGGAGTTTGAAAAACTAACCGAGACTCACAAAGATTTGGAGAGTCAACATTCTTTCCTCAAAGAGTTGCATGGACAACTTCAAACTCAACTTAATCAACTTAACAACCCTAGAACCTCTACTTCTTCTTGTGATCATGTAAATATTATTGAGGAAAATACTAGGTTGAAGGTTGAGCTTGCAAGGCTCAAGGGAAAAGGCCCTCAAGTTGAGAAGGTTGTGGTCTCTAGCCCACAAGTGGTGGACCCTAGCTCAAATGTTGTCATTGCTAGACCACAATTGAGTTCTCCAAGGCCACAAGTGGGCAATCAAGGTCTTGGCTATGTTGCCAAGAAGAAGAACAAGAAGAAGAAGAAGAAGAAGAAGAAGACCAACAATGGTGCTTCGAGTGATATTGTCATTAGTGACAACACTACTCGTAGCACACCCGCACAAGCAAGCAATGTTGCCTCGAGTAGTAGTGTCATGAGGGACAACACTACTCGTAGCACCTCCGCGGGAACTAACAATCCACACCATTTCTTATATGTTGATTATTATGGTGTTGTGCAAGCTAAATATGTTGGTCCTATTGAGGGTTACATTGAATATTCTATTTGGGTTCCAAAGACCCTTGTTACTAACATGAAGGGACCCTCCTCGGGTCCTAACTCTAGTCAACGATCTCTTGCAGGACTATGCTTCCGGTGGGACTAAATGGATAATTGATAGTGGATGCACTAGCCATATGACTGGAAGCAAAGAACTTGTGACGGAGTTGCGCCCAAATGACCTACAAGCAACCGTCACTTATGGAGACTCGTCCTCGTCTAAGGTATCCGAGTTCGGCAAGGTTGTGGTTGCTCCCGATATCACTATCGTGAACGTCTTGCTTTTCGAATCCCTTGGTTACAATTTACTTTTCGTCCGCTCTCTTGGAAAGATGGGTTTCTCCGTCTTTTTTGATGTTGATATTGTGGTCCTTTTGAGGAGCAAGACTCTTGACTTTGCTTACGTGGTACATGTTGAAAATGAGTTGTTCGTGGTGGACTTTTCGAAGTCTACCAACTCTCAAACAATGTGTCTTTTCGGAAAGGCGGATGTGGGATGGTTGTGGCATCGCTGCTTATCCCATGTCAACATGAGAACTTTGCAAAGTCTTCACAAAGGTGGCCTTATTGTCGGACTAAAAGAAAATGTTTCCTTTTCAAAGGATCGCGTTTGTAGGTCGTGTGTTGAAGGGAAGATGCATGATAAGGCGCGCAAAGGCCAAGACTATCATTTCATCAAAGAGGATCTTGGAGCTTCTCCATGTTGATCTCTTTGGTGTCGTGCCCGAGGAAAGTCTTGGTGGAAAGAAGTATTGCTTGGTGATTGTCGATGATTATTCAAGATACACTTGGGTTTATTTCTTCAAGTGCAAGAGTGAAACTCAAAAAACCATCATCGACTTCTCCAACGAAGTGCAACATCAACACAACGTGCAAATCATGGCTATTAGGAGTGATAATGGTTCAGAGTTCAAGAACTACACTTTGAATGAATCCCTTAGTGAAGAAGGCATTCGTCATCAATACTCCGCCACTTACACTCCTCAACAAAATGGTGTTGCCGAAAGGAAGAATCGCACTCTCTTGGATATGGCAAGGACCATGTTGGCGGAGTACACTTCTCCCCAATATTTATGGGCCGAGGCCATATCCACCGCATGCCACTCCTCCAAACGCCTCTACATCCGCAAAGGCTTGGACAAGACTCCATATGAGATCCTCACCGGCAACAAGCCCAACGTCTCCTACTTCCGTGCATTCGGTTGTAAGTGCTTTTATTTGATCAAGGGTGTTAGTTTGTCTAAATTTCAATCCAAAACTATTGAGGGTATATTTGTTGGTTACGGTGCCGAATCCCACACTTATGGAGTCTTTGACAAAGCCTCACGGATTGTCATAGAATCTTGTAGTGTGGCTTTCGAGGAAAATGATGGCTCCCAAGTGGCGCAATTTCATGTTTCTAATATAGATGTTGAAATACCTCAAGAAGCCATAGGAAGGATGGGTGTGGGATTTTTCTGCCCCATTGAGGGACACCTTATGGCGACTCGAGAATGACTATGCTCTACTCAAGTGGAGCCCTCCTCTACAATAGAAGAACAATCCAAGGAGCCAAGTGCTACACCTAACCAAGAACATGTTTAAGGCCCTACTCTTATTTACCAAGTTACTAGGCAAGATGCAACCACTCCTATCATTCATGCTAGTCAAGGTCAAGGCCAAGATCAAACATCCTCTTCATCCTCTCCTCAAGATGAAGCTAGTGTTGAAAATATTGTTGATGATGATGATGATGATCAAGGCCAAGTTGGTCAAGATGGGGACCCAAATGATCAAGATGATCAAGTGATCCCTCCGCGCAACAATGCGGAGATCGAAGCCCGTCGTTCTAAAACGATAAGAAGAGCTTTGAAGCAAATTTATGCCCAAGACAACAAGGTATTGGAAGATATTCAAGCTAGAAGATCCACAAGAAGGCAATTGGCACATTTTAGTGAGCATCAAGCTCATATCTCTATGGTGGAACCAAAGAAAGTGTTTGAAGCTCTTGAGGACTCCGATTGGGTTGAAGAAATGCATGATGAGCTCAATAATTTTGAGCGCAACAAAGTTTGGAGATTGGTTGAGAAGCCCAAAGATTTCCACAATGTTATTGGAACTAAGTGGATATTCAAGAACAAGCAAGATGAGCATGGCATTGTCATAAGGAACAAGTCAAGATTGGTTGCTCAAGGTTACACTCAATTTGAAGGCATTGACTTTGATGAAACCTATGCACCCGTGGCTCGCCTTGAGTCCATCCGTATCCTCCTTGCTTATGCATCTTCGCATAATTTCAAATTGCAAAAAATGGATGTTAAAATTGCTTTCTTGAATGGTACACTAAAAGAGGTGGTATATGTTAAGCAACCTCCGGGGTTCGAGAATCTCAACTTTCCTAACCATGTCTACAAACTTGACAAGGCTCTCTATGGTCTCAAACAAGAACCTCGTGCTCGGTATGAGCACCTTAGGGAGTTGTTAGACGACCGTGGTTTCGAAGTTTGGAAGATTGACCCCACTCTCTTCACCAAGAGAGTAAAGGGATATCTTTTCATATGCCAACTATATGTGGACGATATCATCTTTGGCTCAACTAACCAAGATTTCAATAATGAGTTCTCTAAGCTTATGACTGACAGGTTCGAGATGTCTATGATGGGAGAGCTTACATTCTTTCTTGGTTTTGAGATCAAGCAATTGGCTCGTGGAACTTTCATTTCTCAAGCCAAGTATACCCAAGATATGATCAAGAGGTTAAACTTCCAAAATAAAAAGATCAAGTCTTCTCCCATGCAAGTCAAGTGCCACCTATCACGTAACCCGAAGGGTAAAGATGTGGACCAAAAGTTGTATCGTTCTATGATTGGTTCTTTGCTCTATCTTTGTGCATCTAGGCCCGATATCGTTTTGAGTGTAGGTGTGTGTGCAACGTATCAAGCGGCTCCTAAGTAAAGCCATTTGATGGCGGTCCATAGGATCTTTCGTTATTTGGTTTATACCCCAAGATTTGGTTTGCGGTACCCAAAGGGGGCACAATTTTCTCTCAAGGGCTACACGGATTCCGATTGGGCGGGTGATCAAGATGATAGGAAGTCTACTTCCGGGGATTGCCGATTTCTTGGTAGGTCTTTTGTGAGTTGGTCTTCCAAGAAGCAAAATTGCATATCTCTCTCCACCGCCGAAGCCGAGTATGTAGCCGCCGCAAGTGCTTGCACTCAATTGCTATGGATGAGGCAAACTCTCAAGGAATATGACGTTCATTTGGATAAGGTGCCTCTTTTATGTGATAATGAAAGTGTCATCAAGATCGCCTACAACCCCGTGCAACATACAAGAACGAAGCATTTTGAGATTCGCCATCATTTCATCCGTGACCATGTGGCAAGAGGGGACATTTCTCTATGTTATGTGCCAACCAAGGACAATCTTGCGGATATTTTCACGAAGCCACTCGACGATGCAAGATTCTTGTTCTTGAGGAATGAACTAAATGTCATTGATTCTAGGAGTTTGACTTGAGGATCTTGCACACACCCCTATAGATGAAACGTGTTTGAGCTTAGGTGTAGGCATGGACATAAGGGGGTTTTATCCTAACACATTGGGTTCTCCCTCCCCAAAGCAAATACTCATTGTTATCTCTCTTTTTCTATTGTTGAATTGTGAGCTTCAATGTCGAGAATTGGCAATGTACCCAAGATATATCTTCGCGGTAACATACCATGATCTCTTACATGGTGGCTTAAGCCACCAACCTCTTCTCTTGAAGAGTTGGTTCTTGTTTTGATTTCATTATGGTGTTTTCGTTGTGTTGTTTTGTGTTTTTGTTGTGTCGGTGTTGGTTTGGGAATCACACTCCCTCTTTTCCTTATTTGTTTTTTTGTGAGTTTGTTTGCAAAAGTTGGAGTGTGTAGTACCATCTCAGCTGGTGTTCTAATCCCAAGCCCAAACAATTCCCCCTTAGACTTTTCTCTCTCTAAAATTTTCAATCTTTTTGATCCCTTGGTGAAATGAAGTTTTGGCTAGCGATACTACCGCCAGTTACAAGTGGTACTACCGCTGTGACTGACAGTAGTACCCAGCGCACGGTACTACCGTTGGACCCTAGCGGTACTACCGATGCAGAAGTTCGTGTCCAGCACAGACTCATCAACGGTACTACCTCTTGGCCCAGGTAGTACCAGGTGGGCAGTACTACCGCTGAGCGTAGCGGTACTACCGTTGCGGTAAAAATCCGTGGGGATAAAAGAGATCTGGGAAACGGGGGTTACCCTCATAACCCCCCACTATCCCTCATCTCCTCCCCACTTTGAATCTCGCCGCGGCCAAGCCTTCCGGTCACCGGGGAGGGCTCTCTCCAGTCCTTGAACGCTCCTCTCTCGCCGGAGAACGCCCGGGGACCACTCCCAACTCCTCCTCCTCGACGATGAGCTCCGGTACCCTTCCTATCTCTCTCCCTCGATAAATCTTGAGAGATGACGATTCCTAGGGTCTAGAGATCTCCTAGTCTAGGGGTAGTTTGTTGTGTTCCCTACGTAGAGGAAATCATATTAGCACTGCTCGTTGTTCTAGTCTTGTGTTGGAATCGGTAGTCTCGATTGGGCGCCATGGTTGAATCCGCCAGCAGCGGTACTACCGGTGTCACCAGCGGTACTACCGCTATGGCTGGAACCGCTGGCAACAACAGTACTACCGTGGGTCCCAAGCGGTACTACCGCTTCATGGAGACTGAAACAGTTTGGAGTTCTAGTTTGATTCCCTCTCGCAGATCATTCTGATTGAAGTTTTGCTTATCTTGTGCTATCCTCATGTTGCTTTCTTAGGAGCAGGTGCTAGTGGTTCGAAGGGTGGAGGTCGCAATCGTGCGGCAAAGAGAGTCCGTAAGAACCCCGAGGAAGATGAAAACCCTGAGGTTATGCCAAAAGGAAACCTGACAAGGAGGCAGAGATCTATGAACATGAAATCAAAGGCAGATCGTGATAAGTCCATTTCAGATATGCCAGGTGAGCAGTTTCGTAGGGAAAGGAGGACCGATCCCTATAATCATCCTAGGGAAGCTCGAGCCAATGAATGTTTCTGGACACGGTTTCAGGAGAGGATCTTCTATGAGGAGTACCCACTTAACAAGAATAAGGTGGTTACTCAATTCTCGATCAATGTTGCATATATGAGATCCAAGATGGACTATTTTGGTGAAGCCCTGGAGATGTGTGAAGAATTTGGGCTTCTGGATTTCATTGAGCTCAACGAGGACTACGATGAGCATCTTGTGGGCCAGTTTTATGCCACACTCTACTTCCACACTGATGAGAGGAAGATCACTTGGATGACAAAGGACCAGAAGTTCTCTGCATCATGGAGTCAGTTTGCCACTATTCTGGGGTTGCAGGACTTTGGAGAGACCCCTGATGCTGATTTTCACACCACTTACTTCAGGCTTCCTTATCCGGAGAAGTCCATGTCACTCACTGAGATGTATGACCTTTACATTCCTGGACGTGTTGTGGTTGGTCAGTCCAAGCATCTGTTGCCAGTCTATGATATTCTCCACAGGATTTTCAGGAACACCTTGACTCCTCGAGTGGGAAACTTTGATCAGATCCATGGTTCGCTCGTTGACTTGATGGTGTACTCTCACAGGCGTCGTGGTGATGGCCCGAGGCTTAATATTATGGACATTCTTTGGAATGAGATGTACAACTGCATTATGAGGAGGAGAGTGCATGTCTTTGTTGCTTTGGTCTGTAAGGTCATCTCCACCACTTGGCGCAATGCCAAGTTTGCTGAGGCTCTCTTGGACAATGATCAGGAACTGAAAACTCATGCCATCAAGGATCTTCGAGTCAAGAAGCATGCCACTCCTCTACTTGGTCCGGATGATCTTGGTCCGGACTCCGATGGCTCGAGTGACTCAGATTTTGAGATGGAGGGGAGAGCTCAGAAGGAAGGCTTTCACAAGTGGATGTCTTCTACCTTGAAGAAGATCTTATGTTGCCAGATTGATATGGAGGACAAGGCATATCGTGCTCATGTCCGTAGCAATGAGGAGCGATAGCTTACACGTGACAGGTTTGCCCATCTGGGGGTGCCTGTTCGTGCTGGGTCTGGGGACAGGATCACGACTTCTAGGGAGTGGAAGTCCAAGCAAGGAAATGTGTGGTTTGATCCAGAGCTTATAGATGATGCCACTACTTCTCGCGAGCCTTGGACTCGTGGTGAGACTGACGAGGAAGTTGAAGATGTGAACTCGGAGGATGAGCGTCATCTTGGCAGCCCGGCTCGTGCTTCTAGCTCCAACGACGAGTGACCTCCAGGGACGCTAGCATCGCCTCTTCCCTTTTTTGTGCCTTGATGCCAAAGGGGGAGAGAGTTCTATTAGGATCAATTCATTTGCTTGGGTTTGTGTTTGTTTGTTAAACTTTCTGTCGTGTGCTTGTGTGTTGAACTATTTGGTGTTAAATTTGTGTGGTTGAACCATTTGATGTTATGGATTTGGTTTTATGGCTATTATCGTTATCTATTAAGCAAGCATTCATATTATCATATCTTTTGTACCCTTGCTAGGTTTCAAAGAGTTAGGGGGGCACACTTTCTAAAAGAGAACAAAGTTTGCCTCATAAGCAAATTTTTCCTTATGTATCACTCTCTCGAAGTGCTCGTCCAAATTCTTTGTACCTCCCTTAGTGTTTTGTCATCAATCTCCAAAAAGGGGGAGATTGAAAGTGCATTTTGCATCTTTGATCTCTCTTAGGTTTTGGAGTTGATAACAACACCACTAAGTTTCTAACAGTGCGTCAAGTATTTCAGGTAATATCAAATAAATGCCAAAAAGGTGAACAGAATTCCAAGACATTGCCACCAAAATTGATTTGGTCCAGCGGTAGTACCGGGCTTGGCAGCGGTAGTACCGCTCCGCACAGGAAGCGGTAGTACCGCGCACAGTACCGCCAGAAGTACCGCCAGGAGAAAAATGCTCTCTGTATCGCACGGTACTGAGACAGTAGTGGCTCGGTAGTACCGCTGTACTCATTTCGATTTTGAGTAAAACCTTGCTCAGAGGTATTACCGCTACTGGCTGGCGGTAGTACCGCTCCCTACAGGAAGCGGTAGTACCGCCCTCAGTACCGGCCCTTGTACCGTTGGCTAAGTTTTGCTATCTGTATCGCACGGTACTAGATCGGTAGTGACCTAGTACTACCGCCAGCCACTTCGAATTAATTCAAAGAGATTGGCCAGCGGTAGTACCGGGGTGCGCTAGCGGTAGTACTGCTGCTGGAGTACCACGGTACTTCAGCAGCAGTACCGTCTGCGCCCTGAGACTGGGCCTCCCTAGTACCGCGTGGATACCCAGGTAGCCGTAGTACCGCTGGCTCTAGCGGTAGTACCGCCAGGCACGAAAAGGGTCAAAACAGCTAGTTTGAGGAGGGGGCTATAAATACCCCATACCCTTCTTCCCCAAGAGGCAGCTCACACCAGCATTTAAGTCAAGCATTTATTGAGCCTCCAAAATTAGATCTCTCCCTCCACCCAAACTCGTTGATTCTTGGAGGATTGGAGGAGAAGACCCGGATCTACATCTTCACCGACTCGTTCTTCATTTCCCCCTCTCTAGCTAGAGGGATCTAGCCTAGGGTTTCCTCTTGTGGAGAACCTAGGCATCTTGCTACTTGTTGGTGATTCAAGGATTGTTGGGATCCCCCAATTTGGTTGTGGGTGTGTACCCCAAGTTGTTTGTAAAGGACTCGATTCCCGCCTCAAAGGGGATCAATAGTGGAAGGTGAACTAGGACTTTGTGGCGGGGTTCATCGGAGAATAGGGTGAGGCCTTTGTGACGTTGAGTAGGCCTTCGTGGCGAGCTCACACCCCTCCAACGAGACGTACTCCCTTAACAAGGAGGAACTCGGGATTACATCGTGTCTCCGTGTGCTTCACTTCGGTTACCTCATTCCCTTAATCCCTTTACTTCCTTGCATTGTGATTATTGTTATCCTTGTCATATAGGTAAATTCACCGTAGTTGCATTATCTAGAGAATTTACCTTTGTGTCAAGCCTAATTGTTAAACAAAAATTAAAATTGGTCGTAGCACCTATTCACCCCCCTCTAGGTGTCCATACTTTACTTTCAGCTTGTGAGAATTATATTGCTACTGTTATTTATGATAATCCATGCTACTTGGATAAAAGCTATGATAATCCTTTATTTATTCCAACTATTGATATGCATGATAATGAGGAAGTTTGTTTAGAAAAATTATATGATAATGCTCTTGATGATGGTCCTATGTTACTTGATGTTATAAATTATAATGCTACTGAAAATATGATTGCTATAATGTGTCCTATACCTTTTAAGAGTGATCAATCATCTTGTTTTTCTATTTCTAAAAGTGGAAAAAAAGAAGAGCTGGTTTTAAATTTTGATCCAACTATTTTTTATCTTGATATGAATTGTGTGCTTTTAGACCATGACAAACGTGCTTTATGTGATAATTATATTGTTACGTTTGTTCATGATGCTACTGAAAATTATTATGAGAGAGTAAAATATGGTTGTAGGAATTTTCATGTTACTAGAACACCTCTCTTTTTGTTGAATGTTTTGAAGTTGCTCTTGTTCTACCTTCCCATGATTTCTAGTTTGAGCTTATTTAATTTATTTCTTTACAAGATTACTATGCATAGGAAGTGGGTTAGACTTAAATTTGTTTTATTATTGCTTCTTGATGCTATCTTTTGCTTCAATTCAAACTTCTTATGTGAGCATCTACTTGAGTTGATTTCTATGCCTAGCTGAAAGGCGTTAAAGAAAAGCGCTACCGGGAGACAACCCGTTTTATTTATCCGTTTTCAACCCGTTTTCCTTCATTTTCTTTTTTTTCTTTGCACATGGGTGTTTTCTATATCCTTAGCAACCCATATGTATTTTTTGTTTTATGTTTTTGTTGAGCCAAGTAAAGCCTCTAGTGGAAAGTTGAGGCTATATTTCGGATTTCTATGCGGGAAACAGATTTCTGCCGTCCACTGCTAATTTCGTATAAAATTGCAGAAAATTTAAAATGACCTGAGTTTTTTTGTGCCTAATCCTGGGCTATATACGCAACTTTTTTTAGTTGACCACTTTTTGATTTTAGCAACAAAAGATTTTCTAAAAAAAATCATCTTTACTTGTTGTCATGTTTGGACAGATTTGTGCCAATAATTGCATTTGCATCTTAATCTCTTTCTTTTGGTGTTATTTTGAGAAAAAGAGTTTTAAAATAAGTTGTGACAGTATATAATGTGTTTATGAGTGTTATTCTTGTGTTGAAACTGAACCATGTGAATTTATTATTTCGATTGCACTAACGTTGCTAATGAAGATTGTGAGAAGTTTGGTGTGAAGGAAGTTTTGAAGGGTCAAGATAAGAGGATGATATGACGTGATCAAGAAGAGTGAAGAGCCTAAGCTTGGGGATGCCCCGGTGGTACATCCCAGCAAATTTCAAGAAGACTCAAGCTTCTAAGCTTGGGGATGCCCAAGGCATCCCCGTCTTCATCAACAAATTATCAGGTCACTTCTAGTGAAACTATATTTTTATTCGGTCACATCTTATGTGCTTTACTTGGAGCATATTTTATTTTTTGCTTTCAGTATTTTTTTATTTTTTCAATAAGTTTGGTTGGACCCCAGCATTGTTTTATTGGAGAGTGATACGCTCCGCTTTTTCATGGGAATACTTTGTATTCTTAATCTTTGTCTGGCTGCTGCATTTATCTAGCTCCTGTTTTGCATGCATCTCTTATCTAAGAGCTGTTAGTTTTAGTAGTGTTATGTGAGTACTCATGTTTGATTTCTGTAGCATTTGGAGAGTTTTTGTTAAAACATATCTTGTATGGTGCTTGTTGGGAGAAGAAACTGCTGCTTGAAGTAGTAAATTTAATGGTGCAAATAGAAACTTGTATAGACTGTGGCTAGAACTTTTTCATATCATGCTAGATGTTATTTTAGTTTTAAAGCCTTGGGGTTATTGAGTATCATGATTAGCCTCAAATAGCTGAGAGTGTTTAATATGCCGTAGAAAGATTCATGAGTTGTTCTTGTCATATTGAAGCATAAATTTATGGTATTCTCTTTCGAATGTTTTATTTGGTTGACTTGGCGCATGCTCACACAATGTTTATGACTATGAACTAGTCACTAATAGCCTCTATGATCATTTAGTTTTTGAACTTGTGATACTGCTTAAGCTTTAATTAATGATGTTTATGTCGCTATGCATGATTATGGCTCTTATGCTCTCTTGATTTGTCGCTCCCAGTCTTTTGCTAGCCTCCACCTGTAGTGAGTATGAGCTCTACTCGTGCATCCAAATACCTAAAACCAAGTTTTCCCATTGTGTCCACCATACCTACCTACATGTGGTATTTAACTGCCACTCCAAGTAAATTGCTCATGTGTTACCTTTAAACCCTTCAAAAATTACTCCTGCTTTGTGTTCCTGTTTTTGCTCATGAGGACGTAAATAGAGAATCTTTATCTCACTTGTTGATTGGATTTCACACCCTGTACTAGTGGCTTCATAGTTGATCCGCGTATCCAAATGATAGAAGAGATGGCAGCGGGGTGCCCAGCCCCAAATTAATGCAGACACCATCTCTTCACTATTTTTGCCCTGATTTATTAGTCAAAGAATAATCGTATAAACAAAAGAGAAACAGGGATGACCTTCTACCCAGATGTGTCCTTCATATGGGAGCCGCTTTTGTGAATCCAGTTGGCTTGTGACGTACTGTATTTTCTGTTTACCATTCGTTGACATTAGCATACATCTCCCAAAATATAGACACTCTTCCATGGTATGTGATTGTTGGCAGGCACCCGAGGATTCGGTTAGCCATGGTATGTGAAAGATGGATGGGAGGAGTGTCAAACTTTTAATACCTCTGTTTAATAAAATAAAAAGCTCTAGCACATGAGTGATCCCTTCTTCCCTCTGCAAAGGGACTTTCTTTTACTTTTATGTTGAGTCTCCATCTTCTAACTTTATGCACAGTTGAGAGAGCATTTTTGCCATTCTGAGTTTTATGTGCATTTGTCCCAGAAAGATTATTAATTGATTCATGATGTTTTATTACTTGTTCTCAAATTATTTGTTAAGGACTAGAGAAATATCACTTTGCCATGCTTTCTCTATACTTGAAACAAACGTATATCTTTCTTTGCATTGTTATTCATGAACTTTTATTTGAGATACTTCTCATAATGCAAAGCTATTGCTATGCTTTATTATTGAAGTTCTATTTATCATGTTTGTGTTAAAAGTTCTATGATCTCAGCTTGCATATGCTTTTACATTTTTATGATCAAGTTTATGTTAGTAGCATGTCACCTCAGAAATTATTGTGTGTTATCGTTTACCTACTCGAGGACGAGTAGGAACTAAGCTTGGGGATGCTTGATACGTCTCCAACGTATCTATAATTTCTAATGCTCCATGATGATATTATGCCAATTGCTACATGTTTTCTCCCTTCTTTATGTCATTTTTACACGTTTTTCGGGACTAACCTATTAACAAGATGCCAAGTGTCAGTTCCCTGTTTTCTGCTGTTTTTAATTCCAGAAAAGTTGTTCTGGAAATATTCTTAGAATTGGACCCCACAACTCCCGAAGTTCCTATTTTCCCCGGACGCATCCAGAAGAATGAAGAGGAGTCGAAGACGCGCACTAGTGGGCCCACACCATGGGGTGGCGCGCCCCCCCTTGGCCGCGCCAGGGGGTGGTGTGGGCCCCCCCAGGGCTCCACCGTGTTTTCCCTTTCGCCTATTTATTCCCTCGGATGGAAAACCCTAGAAACCTGATCAAAAATCCCCGAAAATTTCCGCAGCCGCCATCATCGTCAGCCCTAGATCAGGGGGTTCTGAAGCTGTCTCCCGGCACCCTGCCGGAGAGGAGATCATCACCGGAGGCCTCTTCATCACCATGCCTGCCTCTGGAGTGATGCGTGAGTAGTTCATCCTTGGACTAGGGGTCCATAGCAGTAGCTATATGGTTGTCTTCTCCTCCTATGCCTCAATGTTTAGATCTCGTGAGCTGCCTAACATGAGCGAGATTGTTCTTATGTAATTCTCTGTGCTGTGCTTGTTGGGATCCGATGAATATTGAACTTATGCCAAGCTGATTATAGTCTTTTATTGCATATGTTATTTGTGATCTTGCATGCTTTCCGTTGCTAGTGGTTGCTCTGACCAAGTAGTTGCTAGGGACTCCAAGAGGGAGTATTTATGCTCGATAGTGGGTTCATGCCTCCTTTTCTCCTGTGCTCGAGTGACAAAAACGTGACGGGGGAGGATGTGTTGTGGCCACTAAGGAGAAACACAGCGGTGTGAGTGCCCGCGTGCACAATCATTGCTTACATTATACACATTGCTTAATGCGATTATCTATTGCTTGCAACTTAATACCTAAGGGGGTTCGGATGATAACCTGAGGGTGGATTATTAGTCATAGATGCAGTTGGATTACGGTCTATGTATATTGTTGTAATGCCCGCACTAAATATCATAGTAGTCATCATGTCATGAATGTGCACTACAGTGCAACCTTTATTTGTAAGTTGCCTAGCTGTAATTTGTTCACCCAGCATGCTATCTTTTATGGAGAGACACCACTAGTGAACCTATGAACCCCGGTCCATTTTCCTACACTGTTAAACAAACCACTACAATTTCCTGCTTTCTTTACTTACTGCAAGCATACACTATTTTCCACACTATACGTCTAATCTTTGTTTTCAGCAAGACCAGTGAGATTGACAACCTCACTGTACCGTTGGGACAAAGTATTTTGATTGTGTTGTGTGCAGGTTCCGCGTTGTTGCTGACACCGGCGAGCCATCACCACCGCCAGTGGCATCAACCTTCCGAAGATCCCCTTTCTCCTACTAGATTGATAACCTTGGTTCTTAACTGAGGGAAATTCTTAGCGCTGCACTCATCAAACCCTCCTCTTGGGGTTCCCAACACACAGGAATTTCTGCAAGGAATTTCTGTCGCCATTGTCAACATCACATACATCTCCCAAAATATAGACACTCAGTGTCAAACTTTTAATACCTCTATTTAATAAAATAAAAGCTCTAGCACATGAATGATCCATGCTTCCCTCTACGAAGGGCCTTTCTTTTACTTTTATGTTGAGTCTCCATCTTCTAACTTTATGCACAGTTGGGAGAGCATTTTTTCCATTCTGAGTTTTATGTACATTTGTCCCAGAAGCATTATTAATTGATTCATGATGTGTTATTGCTTGTTCTCAAATTATTTGTTCCAGTCTTCCTCTTAAACTTTGAAGGTGTCCTGGCATTTATGGTTTGCCCCACTCTTAAGGACTAGCGAAATACCACTTTGCCATGCTTTCTCTATACTTGAAACAAACGTATATATTTCTTTGCATTGTTATTCATGATCTTTTATTTGAGATAGTTCTCATGATGCAAAGTGATTGCTATGCTTTATTCTATGATCTCAGTTTACATATGCATTTACATTTTTATGATCAAGATTGTGTGGTAGCATGTCACCTCAGAAATTATTTTGTTTATCGTTTACCTACTCGAGGACGAGTAGGAACTAAGCTTGGGGATGCTCTACCCTTAAAATAAATAATAGAAATAGAAACTCTCAATATCATGATAGAGAAAAATATTCCCTAAAATAAGAAAGTGAAAAAGAATTGGTGTGTTCTTTGCCCCCCCCCACCACCACCAGCAGCAGGAAGGAATGGAAACAAAACATTTCACTTTCTACTAGAAAAGAGCTATAAGGATTATAGAACATAGGGGTTTTAGGAATCAAATTACCGACTTCATGACGGGAGAAAAATACTCTATTTTAGAGCTTTTATTCTTACATTTGTTTGAAAGTCCCTTTTTTCATCTCTGGTTCTGCATTTGAAGGTTAAAAAATATCTTAGTTAAATTTGCTAGGTTGAATAAATCCTTCATGCTCTAATGATCTATTCAAACTTTGTCACCCAATTGCAAAATGAAAAGAGTTAGTTTTCTTTTGCTCTAGGAGAGCATATTGCCTCGGTCCAAAACCCTTCCCCTTTTCTCTGATTGTGACACAAATGACTCTTGCTCAAGCGGATGTCAGTCATACTGTACGCTTGAGATGTAGGCACTTCCGTATTTGAATAAAGAAAAAAAATGGTATCTAAACATTCCAATGAATTATTTTGGGTGTTTCACTAGTTCGTATGAGATATACTAAATAGTTCACGCAATGTTTATATTTTTTTCCAAATGAGCCAACATTTTTGCTATTTTTATTAATTAAGGAGATAATATTCGCCCAACTGAGTACATAAAAGTAGGGTACAAACCAACATGACTAACACCGACCACCATGTAACACGATCGCGAGCATCACACTCACGCACGCTAACGACTCCAAAACTCTGCTTTTGAAGACAAAATGGGTGGAGAGATGCGCAAGGCTTGTGTCAAGAAAGTTCATCACAGTGTGGCCACCCTTCGCTTGTCATCGTTGCTACCTAGAACCTAACAGGAAGCTTTGACTACACATAAATACGCAAGCAACGCCGAGGAAACCCTTGAACACACTGGAGAGCTGACTATGAACCCTTGCCTCGACCTACTCGCCACATGTTGTCATCGTCGCCAAACAAGATCAACACCAAGGTACCTAGGACGGCAGTCACCCCGACATACCTGCATGGAAGCCATAAGCTACAAGGGGGTGCACTGGGTGGGAAGCGATTTTTCATAGACTATGTTCCACCGGATAGACGGAAATGGTTATCACTACATGCTCAATGTTCCATAGGAGCTGTCTGAGCATAAACAATACATGAGTTGGGTAAAATTGATGCTATCATGAACACTTAATACTGAAAAATAAAAACAAGTCTAGCCCATGTAAAATTCTTCCATTGTAAGTAGAGACAAAGTATATTCATTTTCGCTTGCAGTTCCAAGATCTCGGAAAACATGATTGTTTAAATGCTACTCCATCTGTATTAATCTTTTTTAGACATATCTGAGTGTGTACATTTAAATGAATCTAAACACTAAAACGTGTCCAGATGCGTCTTTTTTAGAAAAGGATAAAACATCTTACATTTCGATACAGAGGAAGTACAAATCAGATGCTCAATTCAGAGTGTACATAAATAAATAAAAGTGAACCAACCGCAGAACTCAGATGTTTCATCTTATGCATTATGATGGGTTGGCAGCCGCAAATCTTATATGCCGCTTTAAGCCACACTAATCTTTTGCTTTCAGATTGCTTTTGAAGATTTTGATTAATGTGATCATGGTTATTTCAAATTGACATTGCTTTGCCATGATAATGTTCCGTTTTTCACAGAGCCCGGTAATGGGTCAGGCCTGTCGAATCTGCATCTCAACAATTCACTCGGGTGAACCCATAGGGTTTTGGTTAGGAGAACGTGTAGACGCTGGTGACAATCGTCGGCTAGACAGGGGGCACGATTTACCCAGGTTCGGGGCCCTCGTAGAGGTAAAACCCTTACTCCTGCCTCTGTCGATCTGTATTAACGAGTAGATCGGTTACAATGGGGGTTGCTCAAGTCGAGAGTATGATCTCGATCTCAAGGCTTGATGGTGCGGTATTGCTTGTCCCCCTCCTGGTGTTTCTCCTGGCCTTATATAGGTGGCCAGGTCTCAAACCGTACCCGGGGGGACTCAAACCCTAACCTAAACTCGGTTACAAGTTTTCTAACTTGACCCGAAGGCCTTGCGGGTGGGCTTGAACTGGGCCTTCTAGAATAGTACACGACATCTCCTCTTGGGCTTAGATCTTGGGCGTTGGACCAGGTATCCTTACCCGATAGGTCCAGGGCTCATCCCTTCGTCAGTAGCCCCCGAGCGTTTACTCGACTGAGATTTTCTTGTTGGGTAGACGCTCAAAGTCTTGCCCTGAATTTCTTCGACTGATTGCTTCAAACGTTGTCCGTTCAGAGGGCGTGTACCCTGCGTGATGAGTTTTTATACCCGAGTATCGAGTGATGAAAGTGCCTGTATTTTTGGCTGTTTTCGCAGAAGGATATGGCTCAGTTGCTTGGCTCTCCCGAAACTCAGGGCCAATTAATTGCATCTAGGGCAAAAATAGTTCTGGCCTACACAGATTCGAGACCTCCGACTCGAATCCGATGAGGTGATCATTGCGACTGGGCCGTGGAGGTCTTATCGAGTCGAATTTAACCTATAGGGGTACCCGGTGCGTCCGCTAGGATTTTTCTTCGTGTTGTTAACACGGAAATTTACCGGAGGACGCAGCTTGAGTGCGATTCCAGGCCCTCAAGAGAGATCTTTTGGGTCTTACCTTCGTATTCGAAAGAATACGGCATCCAAATGTGCCTAGTCGGCCGAAAGATCCAGGTAATTGATGTGTGTACATCGTATAACCGAGTGGAAGGAGCTACGCACTCGCAAGTTTTGTCCAGAGATATTTCGAGTGGAAATGTCTCCCTTGATTTTTGTGGACAAAGTTTTTTGTGCTTTGTAGTCTTCTATCCATACGAAAGAGTTTTCATGTTTGGAAACCTTGTCGTGCCCATTCGAAAGGAAATTTCGTATCTGGGGCTTTTATGCGAAAGAGTTTTCGCGTCTCGATTTGACCATATGAAGTTTTTTCGTGTCTGGGGCTTTTTTGCGAAAGAGTTTTCGCGTCTCGATTTGCCCATACGAAGTTATTTCATGTCTGGGGCTTTTATCCGAAAGAATTTCGAGCCTGATGATGTTCACAATAACGCCATAGCGCACTTTTATCCTCCCGATGGGACGTGACGGAGTGAGAACAGATGTGCTGGCCCACCTTGTCAGCTTTTTGACCGGAAACGAGACGTCGTTTCCGGTTTTCCCGCGAACTGCGTGCAGTAATTGCGCACAATCTGCTGTTAAGATCGTGGCACGAAACAACTTTCACCGTCTCTTCGCTTCCGCTTCACGCGTGGCAGCCGCGATGGGCGCCACGTTGCCTGACGAACGGCCAGGATCGAGTGGCCCCGTGTATATATACGGTCCTTAGGTGGAAAGTAAAAACCTTCCCGGTCATTCGCTTCCCAGCCTTCTTCTTCCTCGCGCTTATCTCATTCTCTGCAAGCTCGCACCAGCTTCGATGGCGGGAGGGAAGAAACGCAGCGCAGCTGCCTCCTCCTCGAAAGCGCCGGAAGATGCTCCCGCGCCACCCGCTCCGCGCTCAGGCGACTCGCGCTCTGCCAATACGACGAACAAAAGCATCAAGGAGATGCAGAGGGAGGGACTGCTGCCCTCCGAAGCCGAGAAGCGAGTTCGCCTCGGCAAAAAAGAAGAGGTACCAAACCCTCGCGCGAACGAGCGCGTGATCTTTGCGGATCACGTCTCGCGCGGGCTCTCGCTCCCCTTCCATCCTTTCTTCAGGGCTTTGTTGTATGTCTACGGCATACAGCTCCACGATCTGTCTCCAAATGCGGTGCAGCACATCTCGTGCTTCATCGTTCTTTGCGAGTGCTTCCTAGGAATCCGCCCACACTGGGGCCTTTGGAAAGCCATGTTCAAGGTGCGGGCCTTCCGTGAGAGATCGCGGATAGAGACCGATCTTCGAGAGACGCTGCGCACCGGCGGCTTCGGAATCCAGGCAAAGTCGGATAGCTGCTACTTCGAGATGCACTTCTTCGACTTCGCGCAAGGGTGGAGAAAGAAGTGGTTCTACGTTGTCGACAATAGCGCGGGTGGAGCTCATGAATTCCACCCGTTCGCTGTTTTGAAGCGGCGGAAGTCTTGGGCGCATAGGCTCTCAGCCGAAGAAAGTCGAATCGTCGCCCCGCTACTCGCCAAGGTGGCAGCCCTCCGTGACCAAACCGTAGGGGTTGCGCTAAACGGCTTACACCTGGCGAGTGTGTTCCTCAAGCGTAGGATTCAACCTCTGCAGGAGAGGCCCTCCACCATGTGGGAGTACCAGGGCGTCAAAGACCCCAGCCGCGTGAGACGAGAAGAACTCTCGATTGCTGAATTCGAGAAGAAAATCGCGGCCATCACCAAGCTGAAGGCGGGCGAGACTTTCCCTGACTGCCCTATAGCAGCATTCGAAGCTTCGAGACCTCCTCCATCCGAAGTAAGTTCAAATCTTTTCTTGTCTTAACTTTTTTTTTCTTCGAGAGTTTGTCGACTGGGTTTTCTTCTTCTTTTCTTCTTCATGTTTTCCTTCTGTAGAGTCTAGCGGTAGCAACTTGCTACCCGCCAGTTTCTGGTGAAGAAGCCTCGGACTTGTTGGCAAGCAACCTGGAATTTCCCGTTGACACCAGCGTTGCCGACGCCGATTCGAGTTCCGAGCACGACTCTTCGGATGATGTGGAGGAATCGGGTAGCGATCTCCGCCACCGCAAGCGCCGCCGGGCGGGAGACGATGAAGCCACTTCTAAGGACAATTCCTTGGGTGGAGGATCTGATAAAGAACCTCTCATCGTCACCCCGCTGAGTGTGCGCGCTCTTCTTGCTCCCAAGTCGAAGATCCAAACCGCCTGGAATGCGGATATGCTGGATGACGACGATGATGAGTATGTTTCTTCTTTCCTTCAACGCTCTAATCGAAAGTTTTCTTCTCGCTCTTCTTATGATGTTGTTTCTTTCATGACAGGCTTCAGTCCATCAGCCCCGGTCGGTTCGCTTCTTCTATTCCTCCTGAGAAGAGGAAAGATGCTGCTGCGGGTGAAACCCTAATTGCTGAGACCGTCCAGAATTTGTCGAGTCCAGCCCCAACAGCTGCGGCTACGGATTATAGGCTGCCTAGCTTCGTGGGTGGAGCCTCGGCTTCGAAAGAAGTGTCGGGTAGCTTGGCTGATCCACTGTGCATTGCCCAGTGCCAGGTAAACTTTGCCATTTTCCTTGCATTATGTACTTCGTTCTTTTCCTTGTTTTTATCGGGTGCACGACAGTGCTCCCGATGGGAGTAGCCCCCGAGGCTGTGGTCAATCGCTTGTGATTGGCTACAGGCTCAAGAACTTAAGCTTCTTTCCTTTCTTGATTTTATCGGGTGCACGACAGTGCTCCCGATGGGAGTAGCCCCCGAGGCTATACTCGACTGTTTACAGTCGCGAATAGGCTCAATTTCCTTCCACTCTCTCTGACTTCTTCATCTTTGTGTTTTGCAGTCTTTAGTTGACTCTCTCGCAGCCATTGGTCGCCGCGTAATTTCGGCTGAGGCAGATTGTGTAATCCTTCGGGCGGATCGTGATCGACTCGTCTCGGATGGCCAAGCTCTCCAAGGTAAATTGACCGGTTCCTTCTACTTATTCTTTCTGATCGTGTGAATTCCTTTAGGCTGAAATTTGTTGTTGTGTAGCCCAAGTCGATTTTCTGAAGACCGAGAAGACTGATGCTATCACTCGGGTGAACACCCTTGAGGCTGAGTTAGAGGCTGCTCGAAAGGAACTTGAATCCTCTCGCAAGCAGTCGACTGACCTCGAGGGAAAGCTCGCTGAGGCCCATGACGCTCTGAAACGAATGGAGGAGGCTGGCACCAAATAGGACAACGATCTTATTGACTTCCTTCGCCCTCTGGCCCAGAATTTCGCAAGTAAGTTGCACTTGAACTCTGTTGTTTTTCGACTAGCTGGTATGTCTTTAGAATTAATGTTTTCTCTCTGCAGATGTCCTTGGCGTTGCGCTGGAGCTGCCCGGGGTTCAACGGGTGGACGCCCTGACGGATTCTTGCGCTCAGCTTCGGAGGCACGCGAGTGGAATTTGCTCCCTCGTTGGCAATGCCATTCGAGTGTTGACGCAATTCCACGAGCGTCTTCTGGTTTATGCCGCGGTTCTGCCCACGCTGGATGGTCTCCTGAAGGTTTTCTAGAGGATGATCCCCTTCAGGCCTACTCGGTCTACCAGTCTGAGTGCGGGGCGAAGACTGCTATCCAGTTCGCGTTGGCGCACGGAGTCTCAGGCTTGGACGAGGCGTACTCGAACCATCCCGTCGATGCTACCACGGGCAGAAAGGTAGCGCTTCGTCCTTTCGGCGATTCGGCTGGAGTCCTTGCTCAGAAGCTATCCGACTTGATTGCTCGTGCTAGTTGCAAGGGGCAACCTGTCGCGAGTGGCAGCACTTCTGCAGTTCCATAGGATAGACTTTATTTAGTTTGCTCTTCTGATGTAATGAACCTTGGGATGTATTCCCGTATTCTGCCTTTAATCGAAGTTATTTTGATGTCTAAAATTGTGTGATTATTGCGATTGAAATGGCATGAGCTCCCGATGGGAGTAGCCCCCGAGCACCTGTTAAGTAGGTGGTATACTTCTCGAGTGGGGTCTTGGAGCGTATCTGGACTTGTTTCATTTCCTTCCAGGTTGTAGGTCATAACGCAGAATCTTCGAGTGGATCTGCCGCACGAGCAGATCCCCTTGTTGCTGCTGTTGGTACATTTTCCGGCCTCCGTGATCGTGTCGCGGATGGTGAGCGCAAGCTGAAAGCTTTGCGTGGAGTGGCTGATGTAGCCAAGTCGAAACAGAAATTGCGGCTGAACGTGAGCTGTTTGTGATGGAAGAGTTGGCGGCTGTTGCCAAGGATATGCTTTGTAAGCACTTGAGCCCCCTAGCATTTTGTTTGACTGTATATTTTTTCCTTTTTTGACTCTCTGTAGGTTTCGTTATAGTTGTTCATCCTGACGGTCAGTGTGAAGAACATTGGGTGGATAACCATATTCTTCACGAAGCCGGTAGCTCAAAACCACATGCAAACAACTTCTGGTCCGACCGCAGTCGAGCTTCCTTCTGGCTACTTTGAAGTATCGTGTGGGCCAGGCAAAGATACTCGTTGAATGTTGCCATGAGGCCCTGGTAGCTTTGAATCGCGCTTTCTATCCGCTGGAGAGAGGTCTAGAAGATTTGAGCCAGCTGCTTAGAACTTTCGGTCGAGTAGGTGAAATTCGCGAGTGCATCCGCCAACAGCTGATCTGCGGGTCCTTAGTAGCACTCGCTTTTGTCCGATTGTGGCATCCTGAGGTCAATCTTAACTCTGTAGCTAGGCTCCCAAATTCTCCAGTCGATATGACCTCCCATTATACAGTCGTTCGTCTTGTAGCAGAGGAGATTATTCGACTGACTTCTGAAGAGGTTAATCGAGTGTTAGCCGAGGAAACTGCTCGTCGCCATATGTAATTGTAGGATGTATATATCATGTTGTTTTTGTATAGTTGTCCTGAAACTTTGTAAGGTGCCAACCTTGTTTGTACCTTTGTATTTGTAAATTTTCTTATGATGCTAAGTTAGGCGTAGCCCCCGTGTGTTTCGGGTGTAGGCATGTTATTTAGCGTGTAAAGATCAAGAACATGAGTAGCTATGGTTGAGAAACCATGTATTTTATTAATATGACTGAGAAGCCATGTATTTTCTTCGAGCTACAAGATGGCTAGTATAGCCTTATTTTCGCGAATAGAATAATCCTAAGGATAGAATTTGCGGAGGTGCGCAACATTCCAAGGATTGGAGTAGATGCCACCGGTCTCGGGGTTCTTCAGTCGATAGGCGCCACCCGGGATAACTTCGTGTATTATGAAGGGTCCTTCCCATGGTGGCTCGAGCTTGTGTCCTTCCTTCTGCTTGAGCCGCAACACCAAATCTCCTACCACGAAAGCTTTGTGGCGTATACGGCGGCTGTGGTAGTTGCGCAGCGATTGTTGATATACCGCGGATCTTGCGAGTGCAATGTCGCGTATTTCGTCGAGTGCATCCACATCTTCCGCGAGTGCCTTGTTAGAGGTTTTTTCGTTGTAAGCGGCAACTCGTGGGGCGCTGAACTTGACATATTCGGGAAGGACTGCTTCAGCTCCGTATACCATGAAAAATGGCGTGTAGTTCGTTGACCGATTTGGTGGTGTGCGAAGGCTCCACAATACTGATGGTAATTCCTCTGCCCAGTGTCCTGCTGCTGGGTTTAGGCGGTCGAGTAGCCGTTTCTTGAGGCCGGTTGAGACTAACCCGTTGGATCGCTCGACTTGACCGTTAGTTTGCGGGTGAGCCACTGAAGCGAAACTGAGGGTGATTCCCTTCCGTTCGCAGAATTCCTGTGTTTCCTTTGCTGTGAAGTTGCTGCCGTTGTCGGTGATGATGTTGTGAGGTATGCCAAATCTGCACACAATGAAGTTGAGGAACTTCACGGCGCATTGGGCGCTGGCGGAGGTGACTGGCATAGCCTCGATCCACTTTGTAAATTTGTCGACTGCAACAAGCAAGTGCGTGTATCCTCCCGGTGTAGATTTTCGCAGTGGCCCCACCATGTCTAGCCCCCATTGTGCAAAGGGCCAGTCGATTGGGATCATGTGAAGTTCAGTGGCAGGGGCGTGTGGCTTTGGCGCAAATCTTTGGCATGCGTTGCACTTGTCGACTAGATCCTTTGCATCTTTGGCCGCCGTGAGCCAGTAGAATCCTGCACGAAAAGCTTTACCCACGACCGCCTTCCAGCTAGCATGGTGTCCGCAATCTCCTTGGTGTATATCCCGCAGTAGTTCCATGCCGTCCTCGGGTGCTATGCATCTCTGCAATATTCCTGATATGCTCTGTTTGTATAGCTCTCCATTGATCACTTGGAAAGCTTTGCTGCGTCGTACTATCTGTCGAGCCTCGCGAATATCTGCTGGGAGCTGCTTGTTGGACAAGTAGTCGAGGTATTTCTGCGTCCAGACTGGTTCAACCAGAAATACTTGTCTCAAAATGTTGTGGCTGAGCTCAATCATAGCAGTTTGCGGGCTGACCTCTGTCTCCAACGTTGCGGGTGTTTCTGCTGACTTTTTGACCTTGACTGAGCGCTTGATCATCCTCGCGAAGTATATTCCAGGCGTAGAACCCATGTTTGCAAATTTATCTGCTTCTTCGTTGCTGGATCGCGCGATGTGCTTTAGTTCGCACCCTTTGAAACTTCCTTCGAGTAGGTTGTACATATCTCGATAGGCGACCATGTTTTCTGCAATGGCGTCACACTCTTTCATCGTCTGCTGTACGATGAGGTTTGAATCTCCATAGATCATCAGTATGGTGGCTCCACAGGCGATCGCCATCTTCATGCCGTGAAGGAGGGCCTCGTATTCTGCGTCATTGTTCGATGCCAGATCGTCGGGTGGAAAATCTAAACGCAGGACGTACTGCAACTTGTCACCTCTGGGGGATATCAGGACTACCCCAGCTCCAGCTCCTTCGTTTCTCTTCGACCCATCGAAATACATTATCCAGTTGCTCGTATACTCTAGAGGGCCTGGCGTTTGTAGTTCTGTCCACTCGCTCAGGAATTCCACGAGTACTTGTGATTTGATAGATTTGCGACCCGCATATATGATGTCCCAGGCGCCGAGCTCGATGCTCCACTTCGCAATTCTTCCGGATTCCATTGGGTTATTCATGATAGTACCCAGTGATGCGTCGTTTACCACCGTGACAGTGTGTTCCTGGAAGTAGTGCTTGAGTTTTCGAGTTGTGAGCACCACACCATACGCGAGCTTCTGATAATGGGGATATCGCTGTTTGCAGGGCGAAAACACCTCGCTGATATAATATATTGGCCTTTGGAAGCCATACGCCTTGCCGTCTTCCGGCCGCTCGACCACAATTATTGTGCTGATGACTTGATTTGTTGCGGCTAGATACAGATACAGTGGCTCCCGTTCTTGTGGTGTTGCCTGGACACGCCTACTCTGCAATGCTCGCTTGAGGTCTGCGAATGCTTTCTGCGCTTCGGTGTCCACTCGAACTTATCCATTTTCTTCAGTAGCTTGTAAAAAGTCAATGCTTGCTCGCCCAGCCTCGCAATGAATCTTCTTAGAGCGGCTAGTCGTCCTGCGAGCTGCTGCACACCGCGGAGATTAGTTGGCTCCTTCATTGTCAGGATTGCTTGGATTTTCTCCGGGTTAGCTTCAATTCCTCGAGCAGAGATCAGGTACCCGAGAAGTTGTCCTGCAGGGACGCCAAAGACGCACTTGGTCGGGTTGAGCTTGATTCGGTACGCGTTCAGCGCGTCGAATGTTTCTCTTATATCATCGAGGAGCGTATCCTCTACTCGAGTCTTGATGACGATGTCGTCAACGTACACTTGTACATTCTTGCCAATGAGCTTGGCGAGGCATTTTGGCATGCAGCGCTGATATGTTGCGCCTGCGTTCTTTAGGCCGAAGGGCATTGTCGTGTAGCAGTAAACACCATGGGGCGTGATAAACGCTGTCTTCTCCTCGTCCTCCTTTTTCATCCTGATCTAATTATAGCCCGAGTAGGCGTCCAAGAAGGAGAGGCGCTGGCAGCCTGCTGTGGAGTCCACGATCTGGTCGATCCGTGGTAAGGGAAAGTTATCCTTGGGGTAGTGCTTATTCAACGACGTGTAGTCGATGCACACGCGACGGATGTCAGTATTTTTCTTCGGGACCAGCACCGGGTTTGCTATCCAGGTGGAGATATTTATCTCGCGGATGAATTTTGCTGCGAGTAGCCTGTTCACTTCTTCTCCAAGTGCTTTTTGCTTTGCCTCTTTAAACCGTCGGGTTGTCTGCTTGATAGGTTTGGCGTATTTATAAACTTCGAGTGAGTGCTCGGCGAACTCCCTGGGTATTCCTGGCATATCTGAAGGCTCCCAGGCAAAAATTTCCCAGTACTCACGGAGGAGTTCGACGAGCGCGGCTTCCTATGCTGGCGAGAGGGTGGTTGACACCATCGCCGTCTTCGTAGATTCGGTCGGGTGCACCTGATATTTTCGAGTACCGCTGTTTGTGTTGAACTCGAGCTCTGGGGCGTTCTTCTTGGTGAGAGGCATCACGGAGTGATCCGTGGTTTTTGCTATCTCTTCCAATTCTTCCTGCATCACGAAGGATTTGGCGATCTCGTTGAACTCGATGTCGCATTTATTGGATTTTTGGAAATCGCCGTCGATGGTGATTGTGCCATGTTCCCCAGGCAGCTTGAGCTTCAGGTATGCATAGTGCGGTACTGCCATGAATCTGGCGAACGCTGTTCGGCCAAGAATAGCGTGGTACTGTGAGGGCCAGTCGACTACTTCAAAGTCGAGAAATTCTCGTCTGTAATTGCTTTGGTTGCCGAGCACCACCTCCATGTTTATTGTTCCGAGTGGGCGGACTGCCTTTCCTGGTACTATCCCGTGAAATGATGTCTCTGATGGCGCGAGTCCGTCCAGGTTCCTGTTCATTCTGCGGAGTGTGTCCGCGTAAATGATGTTAATCCCACTTCCTCCGTCCATGAATACTCGGGTGAGTTCATAGTTGCCTATTTGCGCCTGGATGACTAGTGCAGCATGCCCTGGTCGATAGACTGTGGGGGGATGGTCTTCCTTGGAGAAAATTATCGGCTGGTCGGCCAACTTCAAATACTCGGGTTGGGATGGTGGTGCCTGGACAGCCATGAATACCTGTCGAGTGTTTGTTTTATGGGCCCTGCGGGACAGGCATACTTTCTGGATCTCCCCTAGGAGTCCTGCTGGATTTGGGTATCCATTGGCTCCCTGGTTTGGGGCGGGTGGCGCTGGTAGCGCAGCTAGCACCGTGTTTTGATTTCCTGCTGGGGGCAGGGTTGCGGCTGGTGAAATCCTTGAGCTCCTCCTCCAGGGAGCTGCGGGTAGCCCTGATTGACTGCTGCTCTATTTTTCTTTGAGAAGGCCTCGTGGATATCAAGGAACTTTCGGAAATCCTTGAGAAGGTGTGTTGCCTTAGTTTTGCCGGTGCGCTTATCTGTAAATAGATGTAGCGTGCAGTAGCCATCGAGGTCCTCCTCGGGGGTATTGTCCTCTGGCTTTGGCTTCCACTCGCGATTTCCGCGATATCCACTGTCGCGATTCCTTGTGAACTCCGCTGCTACCAGTTCTTCTCGATCATCCCGGTTGCAATGCTTTCTCCTTTTCTTTCGACCATGGCGATCGTCTTCTCGTGCTGGTGATGAGGCTTTCTCATTACGCACCGCGTCTTCGCCGTTGGCCCATCTGTCGGCTATGGCCATCAGTTCTCCCATGTTTTTGGGTGCGGCCCGTCCCAGTTCTTCCCTGAAGGAGGTTCGCCGTGCTCCTTTGGCGAATGTTTCAACCGCGACCTTCTCTGATATGTTTCCCGCTGTGTTCCTGAGTGTGTTCCATCGCTGAATATATTCACGAGTAGACTCGCCACTTTTCTGCTTGCAATCTCGTAACTCCTCGATGGTCGCTGGTCTTTTGTATGTTGCTTGGAAATTCTTGCAGAAATCGAGGTTTAGATCGTCCCATGAACTGTAGCATGCCCTCGGTCTTCCTTCGAGCCAGCTGCGCGCAACGCCTACGAGATGTAGGTTAAGGTACTGCATAGTCGTGTTTTTGTTCCCACGTTGGCATTTTACTGTCGTGAGGTAATTTGACAATCATGCTTGTGGTTCTTGTGAACCATCGTATTTCTGCACCTCCGTGGAGAGCTTGAACCTCTTGGGTAGAGGTGCTTCGCGGATGCTGCGGGCGAAACATAAGGCTCCGTAGACTTCGTCGTCGGAGGATGTAGATGGGGAACGCGCGCGGTTCCTGGCCGCTCGACCTTTATCAACCTTGCGCTGAGCGATGTCTGATCGCGCATTGTACCCGGGTTCGTCGCGGTTGACGT